>CAMZMU010000037.1:77590521-78181096 GCA_947311845.1 Poa pratensis | reverse complement strand
TTCTAAATCACAGAACGCGCGCGTGCGCTTTCTTCGCACGCGGTCTGTCGGAAGTCAACCGAACCGATCGACGAATCCATTTCGGCGTAACCAGCACATGCACACATGAAGACAAAATAGATGACGTCATCGCCATGCAAATCTCTTCCCAAATTTTAAAAATCCATTACTTTTAAATGAAGCCTTCAAATAAGAATCCGTTTTCACAGTTGTGTTCGTAACGCCAAGATCTTCGAAACTTGATCTCATATGGACATGTTTCGACGAATATTTTTAGTAAAAAACTTGCTTTTCCATCAAAAAATCAACTTGGTAATATAAACTGGCATGAAAAATCAACTTTGTACAATAAACTTGTTTTTTTGAGAGAAAATCACGCTTGTACTACAATGTAGTTTTTCGACCAAAAATGTACGTTTAGTGGTCGAGACATGGTTTTTTCGCATAATATTGCTTTTCACTCTAAACACGAAAATTGTTTTTTCGTGACAAAAGTTGCTTTTTAGAATATTTTATCAGACCAACTTTGAACTATAAACTTGATTTTCTATAACAAGCAATTTCGAACTATAAACTTGTTTTCTTCACAAAAGCAATTTGTAGTATACACTAGCACGAAAAGCAACTTTGTAGTGTAAAATTGCTTTTTCAATCACAAAAATCAACTTTGTACTATAAATTGACACGAAAAAGCAACTTTGTACTATAAACTTGCTTTTTTGAGAGAAAATCATGTTTTCTACTACAATGTGCAAACAAAAAAGCAAGTTTTGGTCCAGACATGCTTTTCTAGCACAAACATTACTCTTCTCATAAACATGAAAAATTGTGAGGAGGTTCGGGCCTTGTTTTTAATCCAAAAAAAATCCAACTTGTCGATTTTATGAGAGAAAATCATGCTATACTACAATGTTTGTCTATCGGCATGCATAGTACTTCCACATGCTCTAATTTTCAAGAAGCAACTTATGTGACAAATGAGCAAGTTTGTAGTACAAATTTACCTTTTCTCTTATATAAACCAAAAAAAATGTGAGGATGAGTGGGGACTTGTTTTCAATCCAATCAATTGCCAACTTATTGGTTTTATGAGAGAAAGTCAGCTCCTTTGCGTCAGAATTTCGGAAGAATATCTTATATGATATATTCTGATGAATATTTTCTAAAAGCAACTTCTAGCTTGAAAAGCATGTTTTTACCATAAACTTGCTTTACTGTGATAGAAAGTTGCTTTTTGAAAAATTATTATCGGAACATGTCCGGGTGGGATCTAGTTTTGTAGATCTCGTCGCGAAAATCACTGTGGTGGAAAACCGATTTTGATTTGGACGCTTGGTTTGAAAGTTATGCATTCTTTAAATTTTAGACTAGACTTGTATGGGATTTGTACGGAGAAAAAGTGGAAACTCTGATGGTGTGTGCTACCAAGATGCCTTTCCTTTTTTGGTGTGTCGGACCGCACGAGGGTAGAAACTTTCCGTATTTAGTCGCGTGCGCTCCAAAATGAAAAGCACGGGTGCGCTACCTAGTAGAGTAGTGTCCTAAAACAATTTGTACGCACCGTTGAGCGAGTAGTGTAAATTTGTACGCACCGTTGGATGTACACAGATGGACGTCCTGTATTCATTGTAGGGTACCATATAAGTGCTCCTAACTGGACATCCTCTATCTTGTTTCTTGTCTATCTTGTTTCTTGTCACCGCCATGATCTCTATCGTCTTGAAAGCTAGACAAAAGGGCTCGATTTTGCTGTTGTTGGATGGCTTTTGGGCGTGGGCCCAGGCCCCATGGAACCGAGCCGGCTGTACGTACAGTCGGTTTGACAACCCGTTCGATGCAGTAAAATAGGAGACATCGCTTTCCTATTTTCCTTTGCGGAACGTCGCTTTCCGAGCTACTACGTTCATAGGGGTGAGTGTGTGCGCGTGTATATGAGCGCTTTACGTTGTACTGCGTTTCGCAAAAAAAAAAAAAAAAAAAAAAAGAGCTACTACTGTTCAGCGAGACGTGCACGCGCTGGACTAAATCCCATGCTAAAATGCTACACATTTGTCCTTCCCCGCTTCTCTCTACAGAATCGTGTTGGCCACGAGCCCACAAAAAGCCACAACACCATCTGTTCCTGCAAAAACAATAATTAGACTTGGAGCAGATGAAAGGCTAGGTAAATACTAAGCCTTAACAAGGCAGAATTATCATTATACGTACGTTCTTGATCGTGGCATGACTGTTATATTTTGCTTAGAAGATCAACAATAGTACTACCTCCGATCCATATTAGTGGGCACAACTTTGTCTAGATACACATGTATCTAGTCTAAATACTTAACTAGATACATATGAATTTAGACAAATCTATGCCCACTAATATGGATCGGAGGGAGTAGTACATATATGTTGTACCAAGAGTAGTAGACCAACCTGGCAAGAAGAGCAGCAGCGGTGCCCTGTCCACCTCCGGCCGTCCGCACTCCACGGGGCAGAACCACCGCGGCGGCCCGCCGTCATCGTCCTTGGTCATGACTGATACGTCTATTTTGCATCACTATTTTATAGCATAATTTACTGTTATTCAATGATATATTTCATATTAAGAGGAGTTACTTATGTTATTTTGTCTTATTTTGCATGTTTGATGATCATTGGATAATTAACTGCCGGAGTCAGATTTCAGCTGGAAAAAGCACGTCAAGGCACTATATTTCTGGAGCACTAAAAATATTTCCGAGAAGACAGATGTTCCTATTTTATCAGAAGATGGACTAAGCCAAAAGGGGAGGCTGAGATGGGCCAGGAGGGGCCCACACCACCCCTGGGCGCGGGGCCCACCTTGGCCGCGCCCTAGCCAGGTGTGGTGCCCCTGGCCCACCTCAGGCGCTCCCCCTTCGCGTACTTCATCCCCCAGAAACCCTAAGACACGGGGAGTCCGTGAGAAAATATTCCGCCGCCTCCACGAGGCGGAAACAACAGAGAGAGAAAAAGCTCTCCGGCAGGGAGAAATCTGCCGGGGAAATTCCTTCCCGGAGGGGGAGATCATCGCCATCCTCATCGTCATCGCGCTGGACTTCATCGGGATCATCATCATCATCATCTCCACCGCCATCACCACCATCACCGCTGCACCATCTCGTTCCGCTGTAACATCTAGGGCTATACTTTGTTTAGTTCATAGGGGAAACTCTCCCGGTGTTAATTACTCCTTGTGGTTGATGCTATTGAGTTTTATCGGTGAATTAAAGTATATGTTCAGATCGTTATCCATCATTATATCACCTCTGATCATGATCCATATGATGTCTCGTGAGTAGTTCGATTAGTTCTTGAGGACATGGGAGAAGTCACGCTGTTAGTAGTGGAATTATGTTGAGTAATATTTAATGGTTTGATATTTAAGTTGTGGTGCTATTCTTCTAGTGGTGTCGTGTGAACGTCGACTACATGACACTTCACCTTTATGGGCCTAGAGGAATGCATTGTGTATTTGGTTGCTAATTGTGGGGTTGCCGGAGTGACAGAAACCTAAACCCCCGTTAGTATACCGGTGCACAAGGGAGCGTAGGATCTCAGAGTTTAAGGCTGTGGTTAGATTTATCTTAATTACTTTCTTGTAACTGCGGATGCTTGCAAGAGGTATAATCACAAGTATGTATTAGTCCAAGTAAGGGCGGTGCATTAGCATAGGTTCACCCACACAACACTTATCAAAACAATGAAGATTAATCAACTATGTGAAGCGAAAGCACTTGACTAGAATCCCGTGTGTCCTCAAGAACATTTTGTCATCATAAGTAAACCAACCGGCTTGTCCTTTGCTCTAAAAAGGATTGGGCCACTCGCTGCAATTATTATTACTGTCTTTTACTTACTCGCATTTTATTTACCTGCTATATCAAAAACCCCTAAAAACTTGTCTGCTAGCATTTACAGTGAAACCTTTACCGAAACTCCTTGTCAGCACCTTCTGCTCCTCGTTGGGTTCGACACTCTTATTTATCGAAAGTACTACGATACACCCCCTATACTTGTGGGTCATCAAGACTATTTTCTGGCGCCGTTGCCGGGGAGTGAAGCGCTATTGGTGAGTGGAATTGGTAAGGGAAACTTTTACTGTAGGTGCTATTTTTATTTCTGCTTGCTACTTTATTTTATCATGGAGAGATCTCCATTTGAATCCCTGTTTGGAAATACTACTACCACTGCTACGGTAGTAGAAGAGGAACCACCTGATCAAGTAATTCCATTTAAAATACCTATGAAAATTGTTGAACGAGTTACGAATAACCGCTATGCAGGAGATGGAACTGTCCCTCCTGGGGATCATTTGCTATTTATTCATGAATTATGCGAGTTGTTCAAGTGTGCAGGTATTTCAATGGAAGAGGTCAAGAAGAAATTGTTTTCTATATCGTTGACTGGTAAAGCTGCAAAATGGTATAGGATGCTGAAAATGGGCGTTCTATTGGCTGGGAGGAGATTGTGCCTCTCTTTTATTCTAAATTTTATCCTCCTAGTGAAATTCATCAAGATCGGAATCATATATATAATTTTTGGCCTCATGATGGAGAAAGTATTGCCCAAGCGTGGGGGAGATTGAAATCATTAATGCTCAAATGCCCCATTCATGAGCTTCCTGGTAATGTTGTTATTGATAACTTCTATGCAAGGCTTTCTCTTCAAGATAAAACTCTATTGGATACCTCTTGTGCTGGATCATTTACGCGTAATAAAGAGGAAGTTAAATGGGACCTTCTTGATCGGATTGAGGAAAATACTGAAGGATGGGAGAACGACAAAGGTAGAGAATCAGGTATAAAGTATGATTACGAATGCATTAAAACTTTTATGAATACTGATAATTTTCGTAATCTCTATGATATGTATGGTCTTGATTCTCAAGTTATTGCAAACTGTTACAAGGCTTTTGCCTCTTATCTTGATGTTCCTAAAGAAAGTTGCAATAAGTATCATTTGCCTTACAAAGATAATACTAATTCTGCCAATATTAAAAACATTGAAGTTCATACAGTTGATCGTATCTTGCCAGAACCTTATATTGAGAAACCACCTTTTCCTGTTAAAATTAGGGAACATTCTATCATAGCTAGTGTGGTTAATAAAAGTGCAAAGAAAGCTTTAGAACCTGCTGAACAAATAGCGGTTGAACCCACAATAGCAATAGTAAAGGATTTGGTAACTGAAAATGTAGAAGGAGGACATATTATCTTTTGTGAAGATGCCTCTAATATTGTTTCACATCCCAGTAGAGCTAGGAAAACAAGTGTTCCTGTGCTTTCAGTCAAAATAGGAGAACATTGCTATTATGGTTTATGTGATATTGGTGCAAGTTCTAGTGCTATTCCTTTTGATCTTTATAAAGAAATTATGCATGAAATTGGTCCTTGCGAACTTGAGGAGATTGATGTGGTTATTCAGCTTGCTAATAGAGAAACTATCTCTCCAATTGGTATTGTGAGAGATGTTGAAGTTTTATGTGGTAAGACTAAATACCCTGCTGATTTTCTAGTACTTGGTTCTGTTGCTAGTAAAGCTTGTCCCATTATTTTTGGTAGGCCTTTCTTGAATACATGTGGTGCATTATAGATTGTAAGAAAGAGAAAATTTACACTAAATTTAATGGAGAATCTTATGAGTTTAATTTCTCTAAGTTTGGTAAACAACTTTATGAAACTGAATTGCCTAATGAGACTCAATGAACAACTTGCTTCTATTGCTGTTGCTCCTAACAATGCCTTGCAGCAATTCATGGAGGAACACGAAAGTGAAGTATTTATGGAGGAGAGGAATGAGATTGACAATGCCTTTCTTCGTCAACCACCAATACTTAAGCATAATTTGCCTGTGGAAGATTTGGGTACCTCAGCGCCTCCTAAGGAAGATCCTGTCTTCGATTTAAAACCGTTACCTGATAATCTTAAGTATGTTTATCTTGATGAAAGGAAAGTATATCCTGTTATTATTAGTTCTAAACTTTCAGGTAATGAAGAAGCAAGGTTATTAGAAGTACTAAAGAAACATCGAGGAGCTATGGGATACACTTTGGATGATTTAAAGGGGATTTCTCCTACTATATGTCAACATGCCATCAACATTGAACCCGATGCAAAACCTGTTGTTGAGCATCAGCGTCGCTTGATCCCTAAGATGAAAGAAGTGGTAAGAAATGAGGTATTAAAACTTCTTGATGCTGGTATAATTTATCCTATTGCTGATAGTAGATGGGTAAGTCCTGTGCATTGTGTCCCTAAGAAAGGAGGAGTTACTGTTGTACCAAATGAAAATGATGAACTTATTCCTCAAAGAGTAGTAGTTGGGTATAGGATGTGCATTGATTTTAGAAAGGTCAATAAAGTAACTAAGAAAGATCATTATCCTTTGCCTTTTATTGATCAAATGTTAGAAAGGTTGTCTAAGAAAACCATTTTTGTTTCCTTGATGGTTATTCTGGATTCTCACAAATTGCTGTTAAAGCACAAGATCAAGAGAAAACTACTTTTACTTGTCCTTATGGAACTTATGCTTATAGACGTATGCCTTTTGGTTTGTGTAATGCTCCTGCTACGTTCCAAAGATGCATGTCTGCTATTTTTCATGGTTTTTGTGAAGAAATTGTGGAAGTATTCATGGACGATTTTTCCGTCTACGGAACTTCCTTTGATAATTGCTTGCACAATCTTGATAAAGTTTTGCAGAGATGTGAGGAGACAAATCTTGTTCTTAATTGGGAGAAATGTCATTTCATGGTTAATGAAGGAATTGTCCTAGGGCACAAAATTTCTGAAAGAGGTATTGAAGTGGACAGAGCTAAAGTTGAAGCAATCGAGAAAATGCCCTGTCCAAGGGATGTGAAAGGTATCCGTAGTATTCTGGTCATGCCGGTTTTTATAGGAGGTTTATTAAAGATTTCTCTAAAATTTCAAAACCCCTCACTAATCTTCTTCAAAAAGATGTACCTTTTGTTTTTGATGATGATTGCAAGGAAGCTTTTGAAACTCTAAAAAAGCTTTAATCACAGCTCCTGTTGTTCAACCTCCTGATTGGACTTTACCTTTTGAAATAATGTGTGATGCTAGTGATTTTGCTGTAGGAGCTGTTCTTGGACAGCGGGTAGACAAGAAGTTAAATGTTATTCATTATGCTAGTAAAACACTTGATGCCGCTCAAAAGAATTATGCTACTACTGAAAAGGAATTTTTAGCAGTTGTTTTTGCTTGTGATAAATTTAGACCTTATATTGTTGATTCAAAAGTTACTATTCACACTGATCATGCTGCTATTAGATACCTTATGGAAAAGAAAGATGCTAAGCCTAGGCTCATAAGATGGGTACTTTACTGCAAGAATTTGATTTACATATGTAGATAGGAAAGGTGCTGAAAATCCTGTTGCTGATAATTTGTCTAGATTAGAAAACATTTCAGATGATCCTATACCTGTTAATGATAGTTTTCCAAATGAACAATTGGCTGCGATAAAGGTAAGCTCACGCGAAAGTCCTTGGTATGCTGATTATGCTAATTTTATTGTTGCCAAGTATTTGCCTCCGACCTTTACAGCTCAGCAAAGAAGAAAGTTCTTTTATGATTTGAGGCATTATTTTTGGGATGACCCACATTTGTATAAAGAAGGAGTAGATGGCATTATGCGAAGATGTGTTCCTGAGTATGAACAGAAAGAAATATTGAGCAAATGCCATGGAAGTGCTTATGGAGGACATCACGCTGGAGATAGAACTGCGCAAAAGGTTCTACAATCAGGTTTTTATTGGCCTACCCTTTTTAGAGATGCTAGAAAATTTGTTTTATCATGTGATGAATGTCAAAGAGTAGGTAACATTAGTAGACGTAATGAAATGCCTATGAATTATTCTCTTGTTATTGAACCTTTCGACTGTTGGGGATTTGACTTTATGGGTCCTTTTCCTTCCTCAAATGGTTATACTCATATACTTGTTGCTGTTGATTATGTTACTAAATGGGTAGAAGCTATACCAACTTCTAGTGCTGATGGTGAGACATCATTAAAAATGCTTAAAGATATTATCTTCCCTAGGTTTGGTGTGCCTAGATATCTCATGACTGATGGGGTTCTCATTTTATTCATGGTGCTTTTAGAAAAACTCTAGCTAAGTATGATGTTAATCATAGAATTGCTTCACCATATCATCCCAAACAAGTGGTCAAGTAGAATTGTCAAATAGAGAGATTAAGTCTATTTTGCAAAAGACTGTTAATAAATCTAGAAAAAATTGGTCTAAAAAGCTTAACGATGCTTTGTGGGCTTATAGAACTGCTTATAAAAATCCTATGGGAATGTCTCCTTACAAAATGGTTTATGGAAAAGCTTGTCATTTGCCTTAGAATTAGAACATAAAGCCTATTGGGCGGTGAAAGAACTTAATAGAGACTTTAAACTTGCCGGTAAAAAGAGATTGCTTAATTTGAATTCTTTAGATGAATGGAGAAATGCAGCTTATGAAAATGCTAGGCTCTTTAAAGAGAAAGTTAAGCAATGGCATGATAGAAGAATTCTTAAGAGAGAATTTAACGTAGGTGAAAAAGTTTTATTGTATAGGTCTCGTCTCAGATTTTTTGCAGGAAAATTACTTTCAAAATGGGAAGGACCTTATATCATGAGGAGGTCTATCGCTCAGGTGCGATTAAAATCAATTCACTAGATGGGGACAGACCACAAGTGGTTAATGGTCAAAGACTCAAGCATTACATTTCTGGAGATTCTTATAATGAAGATGTTGATTTATCAAAGTGGTAACTCCAGAGGATTTTATAAAAAGTCAAATTCAGACAACTGCAAAGCTGATTTGGAATAGGTAACAGTTTCGGTAAGAA
The DNA here is from genome assembly GCA_947311845.1 of Poa pratensis. Lineage (NCBI taxonomy): Eukaryota > Viridiplantae > Streptophyta > Magnoliopsida > Poales > Poaceae > Poa > Poa pratensis. Next base: position 78,172,229 of record CAMZMU010000037.1, on the reverse strand, counting down.
AAAGTTCGCGATTTACTTTTCAACCTAAATATTTGTTGTTTTTACATAATATGGAAAATTATGAGTCGGAAAAGGGTAGGAAACGGTGCCCGAGGGCACCACACCACCCCTGGGCGCGGGCCCCACCCTGGCCGCGCCGTGGGTGCGTGTGGGCACCTCGGAGCCCGTCTCCGACCCCGTTTCGTCCTGTACCTTCCTTTTGTTGTAAAACTTTTTGCTATATAATCACCCGGATCTCTCGAGGTCCGTATATCGTGTTTTCGCCGTGTTTCGTTTTCAAGCTGTTCTGACAGGAATTTCAAGTCCCTACATGGCGTCGCGAGGAGTGTACGGTGAGAGTAAGCAAGGCGCCGACGTGAACTCGAACGCGATGTGGAAGAGGGAACCTTCGTCGGTTGGGCGACGGAGGAGGAGATTGCTGCTAGGAGAGCTGACATGGATCGAAGCATCAGAGAGGAGGTGCAAGCTGGCCAGCCTCGCCAACAAGGAGAATCAAGGCCGAGCAACTCCACCTTTGTGGGATCAATTAATCCTCAACGTGCTTTTTCTCATAATGTGCAGGGAGTCACCCCACCAATTCCAGATTTGCGGTTTTCCCCTGCAGCTGCTGAAGCTCTCCGAACCACGAACGAGTTTTGTGACCAATTTCGTATCCTGAGAGCTGAGGTGGAAATACTTCAAGATGAGAATAACAGGCTCCGCCGGATGCTCGAACGTTTCCTAACCCCGATTGCCGTGGTACCACCGTCACCACCAAGAGATCAAGCCTAAATCGTCAAGGGGTAATGGCACTCCCTTGGCTTGTTCCAAGCTTGGGGGAGTGCCCAGTATCATCTTTATCCTTTCGTTTTTATAATTTCGTGGTCATATCATGAGTAGAGAAGTTATCTTATAAGATGGTTTGCGATGTGGAGTGTCAATCCTTTAGTTATCCATGTATCCGTTGGTTTGAGTGTGTCTTTGTTCAGAATATTAATGAGAAGTTCCACCTTTACTTTCGGTACATTTTATTTTAGCCTGCAATCTTCTTTATGTGCTGATCTTGCCATTAGTATTGACGCCACTTTTGGGTACATTAAGTAAATTATATTAGTTGTGGCAAACTTAGTATTGGTCATTAGCAACAATACCATGAAAACTTAAGTAGAAGGAGGGAATTACATGCAAAAATATTATCCCTTTATCTTTCTTTCTTGCTAGCCAATAAGATTAGTATTCTTTGAGTTAAAACATTTGTGCTTACAGGGAAGATAGCATGGTTGCTTCTATTATATATATTTGTGTGTATCCCCCAACTTTTATGCTTGCACATGACCTTGCTAGCCTTAACCACCGTACTGAGAGGGAATGCTTCTCGTGCATCCAAATCCTTGAGCCAAACCCATGCCATTTGTGTCCACCATAACTACCTATATGTGGTATTTCTTTGCCACTCCAAGTAAATTTTTCATGTGCTACCTTTAAATTATTCAAAATGTTATTATTCCCTTTTGTGTCAATGTTTACTAGCTCATGAGGAAGTAGTGTGGTTATCCTTTATTCTACTTGTCAAACAGACTTTACACCTGGACTAGTGGCATATACATCCGCTTATCCAATAACTTGCAAAAAGAGCTGGCAACGGGATGCCCAGTCCCAATTAATTACAACTTTAACGCTTAATTCTCTTCACACTTTTGCCCTGATTATCAGTAAGCATGACAAACAGTGAAATATCTGCGTGTGTAAACCAAAGAGAAAGAGGGATGATCTGCCTTGCTGGTAGAAATAACGTCCTTCATGGGAGCCGCTCTTAAAAGTCTGTTTGACAGGGAGAATACTGTTTTCACCCGCTACCATTCGTTGACAATTAACAAACACCTCTCAAAACTTAATTTTTGCTCTCTATATGATTTCAAAAACTTAAAAGCTCTAGCACATGACTTAATCCCTGCTTCCCTCTGCGAAGGGCCTTTCTTTTACTTTTCATGTTGAGTCAGTACACCTATTTCCTTCTTCCTTGAGCAAGCATTTGAGTTGTTGTGATTCAACCATATATATCATTAATATTGTCAATCATGTCTTTATCCTTCTTGTCTTAGCACAAAGACTTTTGCCTCTAAGAATATAGCTTTGCAAGTTATCAATGACTGTAAAGAAGGTGTGATAATTGAGTGTGGAAGTTCTGCAATATAAGCTCTAATATAAAGACTCCTTTCGAAAGATAAGTATTGATTGCTTATTGTTCTATGACCAAGAATGAAGTGTGCCATTACTAATCTATAATTTCCTTCGTGTATTTTTATTGTGGTTGTTTCACTACTCATGTTCAAGTTAGGTTATATGAAGAGTAGTTGCTGTTTAAAATGAGTGTGTTGTTTAGTAATTACTGATGCTTCTTGTCCGTATTCTTTATTATCGACGCTTCACTCCATAAACTTTTGTTCTAGTTTACTGAGCTCAGCTTTCGCTTGGGGACAAGCGAGGTCTAAGCTTGGGGGGGTTGATACGTCCATTTTGCATCACTATTTTATAGCATAATTTACTGTTATTCAATGATATATTTCATATTAAGAGGAGTTACTTATGTTATTTTGTCTTATTTTGCATGTTTGATGATCATTGGATAATTAACTGCCGGAGTCAGATTTCAGCTGGAAAAAGCAACGTCAAGGCACTATATTTCTGGAGCACTAAAAATATTTCCGAGAAGACAGATGTTCCTATTTTATCAGAAGATGGACTAAGCCAAAAGGGGAGGCTGAGATGGGCCAGGAGGGGCCCACACCACCCCTGGGCGCGGGGCCCACCTTGGCCGCGCCCTAGCCAGGTGTGGTGCCCCTGGCCCACCTCAGGCGCTCCCCCTTCGCGTACTTCATCCCCCAGAAACCCTAAGACACGGGGAGTCCGAGAGAAAATATTCCGCCGCCTCCACGAGGCGGAAACACAGAGAGAGAAAAAGCTCTCCGGCAGGGAGAAATCTGCCGGGGAAATTCCTTCCCGGAGGGGGAGATCATCGCCATCCTCATCGTCATCGCGCTGGACTTCATCGGGATCATCATCATCATCTCCACCGCCATCACCACCATCACCGCTGCACCATCTCGTTCCGCTGTAACATCTAGGGCTATACTTTGTTTAGTTCATAGGGGAAACTCTCCCGGTGTTAATTACTCCTTGTGGTTGATGCTATTGAGTTTTATCGGTGAATTAAAGTATATGTTCAGATCGTTATCCATCATTATATCACCTCTGATCATGATCCATATGATGTCTCGTGAGTAGTTCGATTAGTTCTTGAGGACATGGGAGAAGTCACGCTGTTAGTAGTGGAATTATGTTGAGTAATATTTAATGGTTTGATATTTAAGTTGTGGTGCTATTCTTCTAGTGGTGTCGTGTGAACGTCGACTACATGACACTTCACCTTTATGGGCCTAGAGGAATGCATTGTGTATTTGGTTGCTAATTGTGGGGTTGCCGGAGTGACAGAAACCTAAACCCCCGTTAGTATACCGGTGCACAAGGGAGCGTAGGATCTCAGAGTTTAAGGCTGTGGTTAGATTTATCTTAATTACTTTCTTGTAACTGCGGATGCTTGCAAGAGGTATAATCACAAGTATGTATTAGTCCAAGTAAGGGCGGTGCATTAGCATAGGTTCACCCACACAACACTTATCAAAACAATGAAGATTAATCAACTATGTGAAGCGAAAGCACTTGACTAGAATCCCGTGTGTCCTCAAGAACATTTTGTCATCATAAGTAAACCAACCGGCTTGTCCTTTGCTCTAAAAAGGATTGGGCCACTCGCTGCAATTATTATTACTGTCTTTTACTTACTTGCATTTTATTTACCTGCTATATCAAAAACCCCTAAAAACTTGTCTGCTAGCATTTACAGTGAAACCTTTACCGAAACTCCTTGTCAGCACCTTCTGCTCCTCGTTGGGTTCGACACTCTTATTTATCGAAAGTACTACGATGCACCCCTATACTTGTGGGTCATCAATGACCCCTACCGCCTTCAAGTAGTCCTTCACTACGGGAAACGGCAAAGACGCCGACGGCCGTGACCTACGTCGACGGCCAAATGTCGGGGCCGTCGGCGTAGACCCCGACCAGGCCACAAAAAAAAAAAAATTGGAGCTACGCCGACGGCCACCCTCGGCCTAGCTTTTTTTTTTAGCTACCGACGGCATGCCGTCGGCCTAGTTTTTTTTTAACTTAATCACCGTTTTGAGCATAACTTTTGCATCCGAACTCGGATTTCGATGTTTTTTAGCTCGTTTCGAAGAGGAGAATCAAATATACTTCATCATACATATTGTTCAAGCTATTTTTTAAACAAAATCATGAGCAAAGATGGAACCAACAATAAAGGGTGAAGGCCTTTTCTCCAGCGGGGTTAGGGTTTCGCCGAAGAGGGGCTCCGGAGCGTCGGAATCCAACCAAAAGTTAGGTGGTGCCATACCAAGTGGGTACAAGTGTGTTTTGGGTTGTACATGTCCAAGATTTCACTCCGGGATGTTAGCGGCTTCACCGTCATCAGTTTCTCCCTAGTGAGTTTCTGGACTTACAACTGGAAACTCCCACTTTGGTCGAAACGGAGGGAATCTTATGAAGAGTTCGGGTATAACTTTGTTTTGGGTGTTCCTAGGGGCTACCCTAACACAACCAAGCAAATATTTGCACTTTGCTACCCCTTTTGACGCCGGTATCGGGTGTAGACGTATAAGCCTAGTTTTTCTCCAGCGGGACTAGGTTTTCACCGGAGAGGGGCTCTGGAGCGTCGGGATCCCACCACAAGATAGGGGGTGCCATACCATGTGTGTACAAGTGTGTTATGGGTTTTGTATCGCATAGATTGCACTCCGGGATGTGACCTGCTTCACCGGCATCCACTTCTCTCTAGGGAGTTTCATGACTTATAGCCTGAAAGTCCCAGATCGGACAAACATGAGGGAATCTTGTCAAGAGTTGTGTTATACCTTTGTCTTGTGACTTCCTATGGCCTAACCTAACACAACCAAGCAATTAGTTACACTTTTCCACCCTATTTTGACGCCGGTACCGGGTGTAGACGTATAAGCCTTGTTTTTCTCCAGCGGCGCTAGGTTTTTCACCGGAGAGGGGCTCCGGAGCGTCGGGATCCCACCACAAGCTAGGGGGTGCCATACCATGTGTGTACAAGTGTGTTATGGGTTTTGGATGGCAAAGATTGCACTCCGGGGTGTGACCTGCTTCACCGGCATCCACTTCTCTCTAGGGAATTTCATGACTTATAGCCTGAAAGTCTCAGATCGGACAAACATGAGGAATCTTGTCAAGAGTTCTGTTATACCTTTGTCTTGTGACTTCCTAGGGCCTAACCTAACACAACAAGCAACTAGTTACACTTTTCCACCCTATTTTGACGCCGGTACTGACTTTAGTCGTATAAGCCTTGTTTTTCTCCAGCGGGGCTAGGTTTTTCACCGGAGAGGGGCTCCGGAGCGTCGAGATCCCACCACAAGCTAGGGAGTACCATACCATGTGTGTACAAGTGTGTTATGGGTTTTGGATGGCATAGATTGCACTCCGGGTGTGACCGGCTTCACCGGCATCCACTTCTCTCTAGGGAATTTCATGACTTATAGCCTGAAAGTCCCAGATCGGACAAACATGAGAGAATCTTGTCAAGAGTTCTGTTATACCTTTGTCTTGTGACTTCCTAGGGCCTAACCTAACACAACCATGCAACTAGTTACACTTTTCCACCCTATTTTGACGCCGGTACTGACTTTAGTCGTATAAGCCTTGTTTTTCTCTAGCGGGGCTAGGTTTTTCACCGGAGAGGGGCTCCGGAGCGTCGGGATCCGACCACAAGATAGGGGGTGCCATACCATGTGTGTACAAGTGTGTTATGGGTTTTGGATGGCATAGATTGCACTCCGGGGTGTGACCTGCTTCACCGGCATCCACTTCTCTCTAGGGAGTTTCATGACTTGTAGCCTGAAAGTCCCAGATCGGACAAACATGAGGGAATCTTGTCAAGAGTTGTGTTATACCTTTGTCTTCTGACTTCCTAGGGCCTAACCTAACACAACCAAGGAACTAGTTACACTTTTCTACCCCATTTTGACGCCGCTACCGGATTTAGTCGTATAAGCCTGGTTTTTCTCCAGCGGGGCTAGCTTTTTCACCGGAGAGGGGCTCCGGAGCGTCGGGATCCCACCACAAGCTAGGGGGTGCCATACCATGTGTGTACAAGTGTGTTATGGGTTTTGGATGGCATAGATTGCACTCCGGGGTGTGACCTGCTTCACCGGCATCCACTTGTCTCTAGGGAGTTTCATGACTTACAGCCTGAAATTCCCAGATTGGACAAACATGAGGGAATCTTGTCAAGAGTTGTGTTATACCTTTGTCTTGTGACTTCCTAGGGCCTAACCTAACACAACCAAGCAACTAGTTATACTTTTCCACCCCATTTTGACGCCGGTACCGGCTTTAGTCGTATAAGTCTGGTTTTTCTCCAGCGGGGCTAGGTTTTTCACCGGAGAGGGTCTCCGGAGCGTCGGGATCCCACCACAAGCTAGGGGGTGCCATACCATGTGTGTACAAGTGTGTTATGGGTTTTGGATGGCATAGATTGCACTCCGGGGTGTGACCTGCTTCACCGGCATCCACTTCTCTATAGGGAGTTTCATGACTTATAGCCTGAAAGTCCCAGATCGGACAATCATGAGGGAATCTTGTCAAGAGTTGGGTTATATCATTGTTTTGGGACTTCCTAGGGTCCACCCTAACACAACCAAGCAACTAGTTACACTTTGCAACCCCAATTTGACGTCGGTACGGCTTTAGTTGTATAAGCCTGGTGTTTCTCCAACGGGGCTAGGGTTTCACCGGAGTGGGGCTCCGGAGCGTCGGGTTCCCACCACAAGCTAGTGGGTGCCATACCATGTGTGTAAAAGTGTTTTATGGATTTTGGATGGCAAAGATTGCACTTCGGGGTGTGACCTGCTTCACCGGCATCCACTTCTCTCTAGGGAGTTTACATGCACTTATAGCGTGATAGTCCCCGATTGGACAAGCCAGAGGGAAACTCGTCAAGAGTTGGGTTATATCATTGTTTTGGGACTTCCTAGGGTCAACCCTAACACAACCAAGCAACTAGTTACACTTTGCAACCCCAATTTGACGTCGGTACCGGCTTTAGTTGTATAAGCCAGGTTTTTCTCCAACGGGACTAGGGTTTCACCGGAGTGGGGCTCCGGAGCGTCGGGTTCCCACCACAAGCTAGTGGGTGCCATACCATGTGTGTAAAAGTGTGTTATGGATTTTGGATGGCAAAGATTGCACTCCGGGGTGTGACCTGCTTCACCGGCATCCACTTCTCTATAGGGAGTTTACATGCACTTATAGCGTGATAGTCCCTGATTGGACAAGCCGGAGGGAAACTCGTCAAGAGTTGGGTTATGGATGATATGGATGTCATATTTGGATTTCTCTCATTTTTCTAATCGATTTAGATATATTATTTGTCAAATTTCGATTTAGGGATTTGTAGATATGAATTATTCAATATTAAATGGAAAAAGGCAAATAAGTTAATTATTATTTGAATTCAAGAATATTTTAATTCAAGATTATTATTAATGATTCATTTTTATTTAAATAATTATTTGGATTCATAAAATAAATGTGTGTGACATCATAGTACATGGGTTAATAGGATTGATAAGCTAATATTGTCAGTAAATCATCTGTTGTTTGTAGGTAGCTTAGAGGGAAGGAACTGAGAAGTTAAGCGTGCTGGGCTGGAGGATGGGTGACCTGTGGGAAAGTGTTAGTCGAAGGAAGTAATTTAGATTGAAATTAAGAATGCTTAGTGATAAATGTGTGTATAGGGTGATTAAGTGGTTAAACAATTCAAATAAAAAAAAATTGAAAAAACAAATTGAAAAAAAATTGAAATCAAAAAATTGAAAAAGTGTTAGTAGCCTGTCTACGCCGACGGGGTCGCTACGCCGACGGTCAAGTGGAATCGCCGACGGGCCTTACGCCGACGGCCGGTACGCCGACGGGATTTGGGCCTAGGCCGACGGCCCACGGCCGTCGGCGTTTGGTGGGTTTCCCGTAGTGCTTCATGGTGACGGCCCGAAACCGTCGTCATAGAGAACCTCCAAACGCGACTCCTTTTTGCTATCCCCGGGCTCCTTCCCGACGGAACTCGCGCGGAAGGCATGCCTTGTAAGATAGCGGCCGCCAGGATTTACACGGAACGGGCGCAGACTGGTGTGCGGGAGAATGGACATGGCGCCTCCAAGCCATGTTTGCTGTTCGGCCATCTTCCTCGATGCGTTAGCCTCAGGTACACTACACATCAAATGTACCAGTCAAGATCATCGCAAGAAACACTAGTATGTGGAAACAGAGCTACCGGACAAACAAGCCACGTGCAAGACAGGTACTCTGGTTTTGCCAGGCACAACTCCTGACTTGTAGAATTTTAACTACTCACTCAAGCTCCTAGCACTTTTCTCCTACTGTCACCATCTTGGGGCCCCCCAGCCAGGCCCGCTGGCCACCTTTTTGGCTTGTTTGGTTGCCTAGGACGGCCCGCGTTCCTGCATCGCACGATGTTTAAAGCAGGTCAAAAGTGAGCCTGCTGGGAACGGCCGAATCGGCCGTTTCTCCAGGGCCAGGCCACGGCGAGCCACGCGTTCCTCTGTCTCGCACGCGTTGGGAAGTGCGGGAGACGAGACGTTTCGGCATAACTCCCCACTCCCCTCACCGCTCTAGACCCCATTCTCACCTTCTCCGCTCCAATGGCCGGCGCTCCGCGACCGCCGCGCCACCCATCCATCCCTTCCGGCGCCGGCTCCGGCTCCAGCACCGGCGGCGACGCGCACTCCCGATGGGTGGAAGGCATCCTCCAGCGCGAAATCTCGACAGAGGAGCTGAAGCGGATCTTCCACGCCCCCTCGCCCGTCTGCGCGCGCCTCCGGGCATCGAGGACTGCGGCTCCGGCGGCCGCGGCTGGGCCTGCTGCACCTCCTCCCCCGCATGCAGAGCTTGGAGCGGCGGCTCCGATCGGCCCGATTGGGCTGATGGAGCCATTGCCTGCGCCGCCGCTATTGGGGATTAACCTCCCCGGTAGGGCCTCCGGCCCTTCTTCCGCGACTCCGGGGCCATCTGGACCGCCTCCACTTGCTGCAGCGCGCCGCCTCCGGTAAGTCATTCACGTACTGATCCATGTGTTCTACGTAGCTCGATTGCCTAGGGTTTGGTCGATTCAACTTCGATTTTGAGCGGCGGTTGCCGGCGGCCAAGAATCTTGTACGGGGATTTTTAGCTTTTTGACCTCGGAAGGTCTTTTGTTGGAGAGGATTCTCCTTGACAATGAGCCTATGACCTGACGAGGTCGTATGTTTTGCTTATCACCGTTTGACTGGGTGAGGTCATTGGTGTCCTCTGCTACATGACTAGGTCGCTATGGGGACGAGTCATTTCCGTCTTGACTGATGTGCAGGACCTAAATCTGAGCTCTCTTGGCAGTCCCTGAACCTGAGTCGTCATGCGACCTTGAGCGGTCGTTGCTGTGCTGACAGCAAGATCTTGAATTTGATCGGCCACGCGACCTGGGAGGTCATTCATGCGTGTGAATCTGAACCGGCTGGCGTAATTATAGGTGGTGATCACAACGAGATTCCTACCCACGATGTCCATTAACGGGAAGAGATGGGTGTACCCTGAACTCTCCTCCCGCGCACGCTGCCGATGTTTCCTCGACCCCTGCGCTGACACACTCGGCCGCAGTGTCAAATTCTGACTCCTCAATGCACTCGATATAGGTTGTCCAGAACAGGGAAATGTTGGTAGCTTTCGTTTTGCCTCTTTCTTCCCCAAATATCCAACTAAATTTCACCATGGACGACCTCCCTTGCGGGGATGTCTACACACCTTCCCCGAACTCTATCGCGAATATTGAGGACCTCGTTACTCACGATTATCATGGCTCTTTGCCACCTGAAGAAGGTCCTTCCCCCACCATGCCTTGATCTAAACTTGATATTGAAATTTGTTACGTGACTCTCCACCGTGAGAGGAATATTGCCACGTTCTTCAGCTATGTCTGTTACATGGTATAGAGAAGTTCCACGATTTTTGGTTCGCTAGATCATCTCCACTACTTTCTCCTTCTCTTTGGGGGCGGTGCCTTGTGCTTTCACGGCCGTGTCGTCTGTCATGCCGAAAAGCTTCCCTATGTCCTCCAGCGGCTGCCCGCGCGTCTCCGGAATGAAGGTGTAGAAGAACATCAGCCCGAGTGCGGTGATGCCGGCGTACAGGAAGAAACTGCCGCCGATGGTGATGGCCTTGGACAAGGACAGGAAGGACATGGAGACGGCGGCGCTTGTCAGGCGGTTGCACGCCGCGCCAACCGCGAAGCCTAGCGCGCGCACCCGCAGCGGGAAGACCTCCGAGGTGTACACGCTCGTGATGGGGCCGAGGCCGATGGAGAAGAACGACACGTAGGCTAAGATACACGCGATACACAGGCCGATGGCCCACGGGATCTTCATGTCCGGGTGCTGGCCAACGACGGTGAGGCCCGTCCCGAGTCCAATGAGACAGACGAGCATGCCAGCGGTGCTGGCCAGCAGCAGCGGCCGCCGGCCGGTCCGGTCGAGTTGGAACGTGGCCACCAGGATGAAGAGCGTCTTGGTGACCCCAACGGCGCATGTGGCGCCAAGGAGGTGGTTGTCGCCCGTGATGCCCGCGCTCTGGAACACCCGTGGGCCGTAGAGCACGACCGAGTCAACGCCCGTCGCCTGCTGGAAGAAATGGATGCCGAGCGCCGCGACCAAGATGCGTCGCATGGCTGGGGTCGGCGAGAAGATGAGCTCCTTCCACACCCGCTTCTCTTGGCTGCCGTCTTTCTTGGGCACAATGACCACGTCGCCGTCAACGTCCTTGGGGATTCCGACAGCAGCCTTGATTTGGTCAAGGCGCTCCACAGCCTCCTCTGGCGTATCGGATGTGTTGTCAAGCACGACCCTGGCGTCCGCGAGGCGGCCTTTCATTACGAGCCACCGGGGCGACTCCGGCATGCCCAACACCATGAGCGCGAGTAGGGCTGACGGGAGCGCGCCGATGCCGAGCATGACGCGCCATCCGAGGTGGAGCGGCAGGCTCGAGAAGGCATAGTTGGAGACGTAGCCGAGGAGGAGTCCCAAGTTGATAAACACCTCCGTGAAAGACGTGAGCAAGCCGCGGGCCGACGCCGGGGACACCTCGGCCGTGTACACCGGCGCGACCATGTATGCGTATCCCACGCCGATGCCCGTCACGAAGCGGCCGGCCATGAGCATGGCGTAGTTGACCGCGAAGCCCATGAGCAAGGAGCCGGCGAAGAAGGTGGCGGCCGCGATCACGACGGTGAAGCGGCGGCCAATCCAGTCGGATGTCCTCGCGCCGGCGAAGGATCCTATAAGCGCGTACACGCTCAGGATGCCCATCATGATCTCCACCTTCACGTCCGTGATCTGCAGGTCCTTCTTGATGTACAGCGAAGCCCCGCTCATCACCCCAAAGTCTGGACAGACGGAAAAGCATAACCCAAATGCATAGCGGACGGAGGAAGAAGATGAGAATGTGAGTGAGAAACATTTGTACCATAGCCGAGGACGATGGTGGCCATGGAAGCCAAGGCGGCGCAACCGCAGGCGTACTTGAAATTGCTCTTCTTCCTGGCCTCCGGGAGAGCCATCCTCGATCCCTTCTCCTTTGCTCTCTGCTACTTTTCTTTTTCTGGAGTATACTTTGTCCTTTGCTTAGTTCGATTCCAACAGATGGATGAACCGACTGATAGCCTAGTGATGTATCAAGTGTGTTACCTAGTAGTAGGAGTAATATATATCTTTCCCTATTGGCTATTTTATAGACGCCGAGAATATGGTCTGGCCATATATGTGGTGCCATGAAATTTTAACGATTTTTTAAATAGAGGAGCACTGATGTCTTTGTCACTTCACTAATGTCGTCGTGGTCTCGATCATGTGGGTCCCGTTTTAGACTTTGTCACTTGACAATGATGTGAGGTCTATTTTGGACTTTGGTCACTGATGACGTATCATGGATTGCCTCGTCGACATCCCACCAGTAAAAAATCAAGTGGGATCGGATTGGAACGTCAACTTCCCACCTCGCATACGAGTCCACTTATCCCATGGCCCACTTCCTATTTACCCGAGAAACTGAAAAATTAGTGGACTTTTACGGGATGTACCACCTAAATTCCACAAAAATCTGACATACAAATACATAAAATTCACAAGCTCAACTGCACATGCGCTTAACACACTAAATCTTCAGGTTATATGTTACACGCTACAACGATCGGCTGCATGTAACACACTAGATCTTCAGGTTACAGGTTACATGTCTCAGAAGTATCTTCAGGTTACATGTTATAGTCTACATGTCTCAAAAGTATCTTCAGGTTACAGGATAGATATTTGAATAAAAAATCAATCTTTGCAAGGACTTGAGCGACTTGACACCATAAAATTCAACTGACATACCCATCAGGGCTTGAGCAACTTGACACCACAAAATTCAACGACATAGTACATGTATTTGAATAAAATTCCGATCTTTGAAACACCCACATGTTGCGTGGCACACACAGCTTTTTTCCAAACATGATAGCTACTTAAAGATATGCAGATATAAAATACATAGCTAATCTGAAGTGCATTAAGCATCTCATCTTCATTGTCCAAATCTTCGACTATTGTTGTGAGATCAATTCCACCTAAAAAAAAACAATGCGAATTGGAAAATTTCTTGAAAAAGCATCATTAATTTCTCAAGACGCCGGTCATTTACCTAATGGACGCATCCAATCTTGCAAACATATCAAGCCATCGACTGTTTCACTAGTCAACCGACTCCGGTAATCACTTATTACTCTAATTCCAGTGGAGAAAACCGACTCAGAAGGTACAGTTGACGCGGAAACAACCAATATATCTCGTGCCATGCGAGATATTGTTGGGTACTTCTGGCTATTGGTATTCCACCACTGTAGAATATCAATATTGGCACTTGGAGATACTAACTCCTCCTTCAAATACATGGCAATGTCGCTTTGCTTAGTACGCTGCCTTTGTTGCTCATCCACATGTTGACTCCGGCTCGCCCATGGATCATGCACTGAATCAGCTTGATGAGCACCGATGTCGAGGTGTGCCCTCGGTAATTCCCATGGTTGCTATACCTAGGGTTGATTGTGTGGTAGAGAACGCGTAGTATCGGTGGAATCGACGGCTGACAAGCTGGATTTACCCAGGTTCAGGGCCCCCGAGTGAGGTAAAACCCCTACTTCCTGCTTGTCCGTGTTTATGGTATGAATATGAGAGTTACAAGAGTTCGGCGGGCTGCTGATCTCGCCGAGGTTTTGGTGGCTATGGATTCCTTGCCCTGATCGATCACCCTCCCAGCCTTTATATAGGAGGCTGGATCTCGGGAAACATAACCGACCAAGGTTACATGTATGGAAAGTCTTAACCGACTATAACTTGATCTAACTTGGAAAACACTCTTCGTCTTAGGCCTTCCTTCATGGGCTTCGATTAATCTTTGGGCTTCTTTGATCATTACGTGCACCAGGTACCCTTAAGTTGGGGTACCCGCAGAGTATAACCTCGTCATTAGCCCCCGAGTACTTGCTTGACTCGAAGAATCGAGCATGTGCTCCCTTCATCGTGCACGTCATAGTCTTTGCTTTTATACTCCTGATCCGACGTAGTCCTTCTACTCTTAATTTGTTTCGATTGTATGCGTATGTGAACCAAGGGATATTAACATAGTAGGCCTGACTCACTCGAGTACCGAGCTCAGCTAACTGCTTACTTGAGCCAAAAAACCTTACTAGTCTTCAGTCAGAATCGAGTCCCTGGATTCGAGCCTGGAACGCAATCAAAAGATTTTGCCTAGGGATATTGACATAGTAGGCCTGACTCACTCGAAAATCGAGCTCAGTTAACCGCACATTTGGGCGAAACCATACTAGCCTTCAATCAGGTTCGAGTCCCCGGACTCGAAGCTGGAACACTTTTGCAATTTTTGCCTAGGGATATTGACATAGTAGGCCTGATTTACCCGAAAATCGAGCTCAGTTAACCGCACATTTGGGCGAAACCATACTAGCCTTCAATCAGGTTCGAGTCCCCGGACTCGAAGCTGGAACACTTTTGCAATTTTTGCCTAGGGATATTGACATAGTAGGCATGATTTACCCGAAAATCGAGCTCAGTTAACCGCACATTTGGGCGAAACCATACTAGCCTTCAATCAGGTTCGAGTCCCCGGACTCGAAGCTGGAACATACTGGACAGACTCGACTCAGGCCGTTGTAGGTCTTACTGATTCGTTCTGCAGTTTAACTTTTGATACCTAACGCGTCCGTCAGGATTTTCATCATGTCTGTTGACACGGAAAATTTCAAGGGAAAACACTGTTGGAGCGTCCCTCGGCCCATCTCGATTGCTCGGCGGGTCTTACCTTTGCATTTGCGTATGCAACATCCAAAACAACTGCGATTGGCATAGTTCGGGAATTTATGAAGTTTGATTCTTTGATTTGTGAAGTACTTAATGCATTTTAATCGAGTCTGTAGTTGAGTGAATTTTTCTTACCTTGTTTTGAAATCTTATGGGAGCGCGACAGCGCTCCCATGGGAGTAGCCCCCGAGATTGTGGTTTATTGTCTTGCAATAGAGGACAATCTTAAATCATCCTTCTATACTGCTTTTTGTCAATCGAAATATTTTGTCTTTGAAACCTACAGGAGCGCGTCAGCGCTCCCATGGGAGTAGCCCCGAGATTATGCTTTATTTTGTTTGAAGTAGAGGATAATCTCAATTATTTTGCTCCTTTTTGATCAATCGCAAGATATTTTTGATATGCTCCCATGGGAGTACCTTTGCTAGTCGAATCCGTTCGTCGATTGCAATTTCGAATCCTCCAATCGAATGTGAATGCTACCTGACGTCAATCGTAACATCTTAGGCGTGCACTCGCTGCTTTGACAAGACATGTCTGTGTGGGCCCAATGTTCAGATTTTTGACCGCAGAAGACGCCATTTTTATTTTGGACCCGATTTATCATGGTATAACCAGGGCAGTCCTCGGGTAACACATCTGTGTTTTTGATTTGCGCCAAGTCCCGAGTTTTTCGAGTGGGTTTGTGTTTCCTGTTTGACTCAGCCCCCGAGCATGTTTTTGGGTTTTCTGTTTGACCCAGCCCCCGAGCATGTCGAGTGGGGTTTGGATTTTCTGTTTGACCCAGCCCCCGAGTATGTCGAGTGGGATTTGGATTTTCTGTTTGACCCAGCCCCCGAGTATGTCGAGTGGGCTGTAAGTCTTTGTGTTCACTGATTTTTGAGCTTGAATTTTGATACTTATGTTTTTATGATCGAGTCCCCGATTGTTTGAGCAAGGTAAAAGCATATATGAGAAATATGGAGGAACATGTATCTTTATTCGAAATATGTCTTTGATCAGCAAGCCGCCTCATTAAAACCTTCCAGTCCCCTTAAGTACCCTGGTAAGGGAAAAGAGTGCGTCTGAAACTTGCTGATTCTTTGGCCTTATGTGCTATTACATATGAGGTTAAGAGATCTATGCATAGAACCGACGTAGGTGCGCCACGTTCCATGGGTTTGATGCTACTTCGCCCGTCTTTGCGTTCTTCAATCGATAGGCTCCTCCTTCGATGACTTCTGTGACAATGTAAGGTCCTTCCCAAGGTGATGCAAGTTTATGGACTTTCTTCTGTTTCTCCCGCAGCACCAAGTCTCCCACCATGAAGGACCATGTGCGTAATCGATGACTATGGTAGTTGCGGAGGTCTTGTTGATAAACGGCTGTTCGTGCCAAAGCCGTATTGCGTGCTTCTTCCAACAAATCGGCTGCGTCTTCGAGTGCTCTGTTCGCGTCGTTTTCTTCATATGCTTCTACTCGTGGTGCATTAAACTTGACGTCGGATGGTAACACTGCCTCCGCACCATAGACCATGAAGAACGGTGTATACTGTGTGGAGGCGTTTGGGGTGGTCCGTAAGCTCCATAATACTGATGGAAGTTCATCTACCCATGCACCCGCGGCCCTTTTGAGTGGTACTAAGAGCCTCTTTTTGATGCCACTGTATACGAGTCCATTGGCCTTTTCGACCTACCCATTAAATTGTGGATGTGCCACAGAAGCGTAGTTTAGTTTGATGTTTTGTTCCTCGCAAAAGGATTAAAAAGAACTCTTCCGCCGTGAAGTTTGTACCATTATCAGTTATGATGCTATCCATTACTCCAAATCGATACATGATCGATTGTATGAAACGAACTGCCGTAGAAGCTGTTGAGCTTGTGATGGGGATAGCTTCGATCCATTTGGTGAATTTGTCGACTGCCACTAGTAAGTGAGTATGACCTCCTTTTGATGATTTCTTCAGTGGTCCCACCATGTCAAGTCCCCATTGGGCAAAAGGCCATGCTAATGGTATGGTTTTTAGCGCTGATGCGGGTGCATGTGGCTTGGAAGCGAACTTCTGACAACCAATACATCTTTTGACTATGTCCTCTGCGTCCCTTAGCGCTGTAGGCCAGTAAAACCCTGCTCGGTAGGCTTTGGCTACGAGTGATCGACTGCCCACGTGGTGCCCGCAAGTACCGGCATGAATGTCCCGAAGGAGATCCTTGCCATCTTCGAGTGCAATGCATCTTTGGAACATACCTGAGGTGCTGCGTTTGTACAACTCACCGTTTATGATGGTGCATGCTTTTGCTCGTCGAGTGACACGTCTGGCCTCGTTTGTATCTTCTGGTAGTTCATTGCGAAGTATGTATGCGAGAAAAGGTTGAGTCCATATTGGCTCAATGAGAAGTACCTCAATCGGAGGATCCTCTGTGCTTGGCGCTTTGCTCTTGTCTGTAACTGCTGTCGTAGTCGATGGTCGTTTGTCGATTGACCTACGTTCTATTCGTTCAAAGAAAACACCCGGCGGGACTGGTGCTTTTGTGGAAGCGATGTTGGCTAATTTGGCAGCCTCTTAATTGCTTTCTCTCCCTATGTGTCGTATTTCGCAGCCATCGAAGCTGCCCTCCATTATGTTGTACAATCCCGATAAGCGATCATGTTGTCTGCGATTGCATCACATGCCTTCATTGTTTGCTGCACAACTAAGTTAGAGTCGCCATAAATCATTAGTCGAGTGCATCCCATGGCTTTTGCCAAGCGCATGTGATGCATGTAAAATGCATACATGAACTTTGCACTTTAATTGCTTATATTCCAATCATATTTGCATCATATAAGGGTTATATCAATGTTTTATAATGATTTTGGGAATATTTCATAGTTTTCCCATTTATTTGGAATTAACCCTGTTTTTCCAGAAAACGTATTTTTTAGTGTTTCAGACTTTCCGGGAGCTTCGTGACTCCAAAAAGGGCAAGGCCAAAGAGCACGGTTCAGAATTTTCAAGACGAACGCAATGGGCTTAAATTGAAGACCAGAAGCCCAACAGGCTGGAAATGGGAGGGTCCCACGCGGCCTAAAGTACATGGCCGCGTGGGCCCAGCTCGTTTCCACCTCGGAGCTCCGTCGCCTTCGATTTTTCGTCCACCGACTCCGTCTTGACCTAAAAACGCCTATAAAAAAGGTCCCCTGGCGTTTCGCGAAAGGAGGCGGCGGAGAAACACGAAACCACGAAACAGAGAGACAGAAGGCTGCCGCCGGAGAAGATCGGAGGGGGGAAACGCCGCCGGAATCGCCTCCGGAGGGCTCCACCCCCCTCCGGCGTGTTCATCATCAACATCTACAGCAAGAACTTCTTCACCATCATCACCATGATGAAGGGGGAGTAGTCCACCCCCTGGACTAGGGTTTGTGGTGGTAACTTTTGTATCTCTCCTCTCTCTTGAGCTTCACTAATTAGTACCGTATGAGCTGCTGAACATGATTACGGTCATCTATGTAATACCTTTGTGGTGAATATTGTGGTGTGAGATGATTTGTTATGCATTTACCGTTGTGTTGGAGCTTTTGTGATTTGTCATACTTTGAAGTATGATGTATGTGGGTACGGGATGGCCGATGTGACACGGCATAGGTATTGAGTGACACAGTACCGCCCAACGTCCTTTATCTGGGGGTAAAAAGAAAGAGTATGATGTGGGAGTGAGAGAAACCACGCTAGCCTTACGAGGGGTGACCTAGCAACACAAATGAGTATTTCTTTCAACTATGTGTTTTAGGACATATAGCCGTCATAAAAAGCTACCATTAAAACATGACAATTGTGTGTACTTTATCTATAACATGATGATCACCGTAGATGAGAGGATTAAGTGAACCCATGAACCATGTCCATTGTTCCTATAAGAAACACACACTTGAGCTTGTCCTCTTGCTACATAGAGGATTGGGCTTTCTCTCTTTGAGAGCTTTCACTTGCTACTACCTTTGTCTTGTCCTCTTGCAAAGAAGAGGATTGGGACACTTTTACATCCATCAAACCAACCATCTTGTTCTCTAAACTTGTTTAGTGCATAATCAACTAAAACTTGTGACACTTTAGTTGTAGGGAATAGATAACTTTTCCTTCTTGCTCCTGCGGATCGATACCTTACTTCCACATTGAGAGGTGCTACAGTGATCCCTTGCTCTTGGGGGTTATCAAGTACTTTTCTGGCGCCGTTGCCGGGGAGCGTAGCGCTTAAGTTTCTATTCTTGTGTGCACTAGACTAAGCTTGGGGAGGTTTCTTTATATCTTGCAATCATCTAAGCTTGGGGAGGTTCTTTGACTTGTTTGATGATACTATGTCTCCCATTTATGATGATGAATATGATATTTTCAGTCCCCCACTATTGAGGATATTTTTTTGATGATATGCCTCCAATATATGATGTTTACAATGATGTGATATTTTCAGTCCATCTACTATTGAGGATATAGTTTATTTGATTATTCTATGCCTCCTATTTATGATGATTACATTGATGGATGTGATAGTTTTACTCCCACTATTACTAATGAAACTGTTTATGCTTATGTGGAGAGTAATGATACTTTTATGCATGTGGATCATGATAAGAATGCTCTATGTGATGGTTATATTGTGGGTTTTATCAATGATGCTACTGAAAGTTTTTATGAGAGAGGGAGACATGATTTCATATATCTCAAAAATATTAAGTCTCTCTCTTTTTGTTGAAAATTTTGAAGTTGCACTTGCTTTGCCTTCCTATGCTAGTCACTTTGTGCTTTATTGATTTATTTTCTTACAAGATCCCAATGCATAGGAAGTGGGTTAGACTTAAATGTGTTTGATATTTGCTTCTTGATGCTCTTTTATATTCAACTCTTATTCCTATGGGAGCATCATTAAAACTATCAAGCCTAGCTATATGGCTATAAAGAAAGCGCTTTGCGGGAGGCAACCCGGTTATTTTTGTGTGTGATTTTCTTTGTGTCCTCTTGCTGTAACAAGAGATTTGTGTCTAGTTTAGTTTCTGGAGTTTTAATAAAGTGCCAAGTTTTACCCATTTTGGTTTGAAAAGTTGCTTATAGCGTTCGGAGATTTTATTCCTGCACGAATCAGTGCACGGTATGATTTTTAATTCTTATTCTGTAACTCCGAATGAGCTCATATTTGAACTGTAGTTGCAACTTTTCATCCTCTGTATGCATGAATTTTTTCGGAATTTTTCGAGAAAGTTTGGTAGGGTAGAAAAATACGTTTTGCTGCTGCTGTTTTTCTGGACAGATTCTGTCCCATTTTGTTTGATGCATGCTTTGAGCTTTTAAGTTGAATCTTTTTGATCCAATTGAGTTTATGAGTAGGCATACAACATTATACACTTTCTGGACATGTCATATGAATTTTTGTTCAAGGATTATATGCAGCAAGGAACCTATTTGTTTATCACTATTAATGCACCCCACAGAAAAGAGATGGGAGAAACGGTGTTTTGAAGTTTTTTCACAGGGATTGGAGGAGATGCACCAAGAGCTATCCAAGGATGGTGAAGACCATAAGCTTGGGGATGTGAAGACAACCCCGCTGGACCTACACACTCTCGGTTTGCACACGTCCAACTTCTGTTTTTCGATCGAAACACTTTATCGCATAAACTTGGAGCGTCGTTTTTTGTTTTTGTTTGAGTCTTGAGAGACCACCACACTATCATTTATATATGAGAGAGCTACTGGAAATATGGGTTGAAATATGTTGGATGCTTTTATAAGATTGGGAAAAGGGATGTTTGACTTGATTTTTAATGATACATATAGTTGCATGATTCATGAGCTTGTTTATGAGTAATAGTTTGCAAATTCTTTTTGTAGAGCTATCACTTATTCATGTTTTGGTGCTGATTGTTATTTTACTTGGTTTAACATGGATTAGTTAGTTCTATGGACACTCATGCATGCATCTAGATGGTCAACTTTCTCCCTTTTGCTAGCCCAAACTCCAACAAGCAAAACTTGTTTCCAACACCTTCAACCAAAGTTATTCCAGTGAGTCCACCATATCTACCTACTAGCTATATGCTATTCCGAGTATGTTCATCATGATTTTGTGTTATCTATACCTCTGAATGAAAATGATTATGTTATTGATTGCATGGAAAAGTTGGTTATATAGCTCTCACGAACTTGATGCACATTTTACTCATTGCATAATAAAACATGACCCATTGTGATTAAGATTATGATGCTAGTGGCTTGATAAATGTTCGGGTTGGAGTTAGCCCATATGTGCTGTCACATGCAAGCTTTCAACATGCTCCTTCATCTCATTTAGTTGATATCATGTACTTTTGTTATGGATGCTATCATGTGAAATGAGGTGGAAATGAAGTAGTTTAAATGAGTTTGTATAAATGGTTAGAGAGACGCCTGGGCCGCTAATCTAAGCCATGCATCATTCATGGTGGAAATTTACTTACATGCTATGGTGAATTTCTGTGACACACCTTACAATAAAAAGCTATTCCAATGGTAAATAAAAAGGGTGTTGAGGTTTTCATTTGTTTGTTTGTCTTGTCATTTTGATATGGGCTTGTTCCATATCCTGGGACAAGAGGTACCCCAGTTGACGCTCTTGATGATACTATTATTACTTACAATGATATATAACTTGAACTTGCTTTGTTTCCTAAGTTGAGTAATCATGGTGTAGTACTTGTATTCAAGGGGCATGAGACATCCAACCTTTACTTTGTCAAGCACACTACTCATATTTGCTTCACTTAAACTTAATCATTCAAGATGCTATGATAGGGGAATGAGAGCTTGACACCAAGTATTACCACATTGCAATCATTAACTTAAGTAGAGAGTTTGGAGTTAGATGAAACTTATGCATGCTTTACCTCTACTCACTTATTCATCTTTCCAAAGTGTCCACCTATCATATTCAGATTTTCATCATCACTCTATGACCATGTAGGATGTCATACTTATCATTATGCATACATGTGTCCATACTACTATCTGTTATGTTACACTTTGTGAACTATCAATGAACATCCTTGTCATTGAATACTTGATATCACTTCATAAACTATTTGCATATTGCTACTCCTTTGAAGAATGAATCATTTGACTATATGTAGCAATAGTAATCATCTTTGATATTCATTGTTAAGTATTAAATTGCAAAGTCCATGTTAGTTTTATCATCTTCATACTCGAGGACGAGCATGGATTAAGCTTGGGGATGTTGATGCATGTAAAATGCATACATGAACTTTGCACTTTAATTGCTTATATTCCAATCATATTTGCATCATATAAGGGTTATATCAATGTTTTATAATGATTTTGGGAATATTTCATAGTTTTCCCATTTATTTGGAATTAACCCTGTTTTTCCAGAAAACGTCTTTTTTAGTGTTTCAGACTTTCCGGGAGCTTCGGGACTCCAAAAAGGGCAAGGCCAAAGAGCACGGTTCAGAATTTTCGAGACGAACGCAATGGGCTTAAATTGAAGACCAGAAGCCCAACAGGCTGGAAATGGGAGGGTCCCACGCGGCCTAAAGTACATGGCCGCGTGGGCCCAGCTCGTTTCCCCTCGGAGCTCCGTGGCCGTCGATTTTCGTCCACCGACTCCGTCTTGACCTAAAAACGCCTATAAAAAAGGTCCCCTGGCGTTTCGCGAAAGGAGGCGGCGGAGAAACACAAACCACGAAACAGAGAGACAGAAGGCTGCCGCCGGAGAAGATCGGAGGGGGGAAACGCCGCCGGAATCGCCTCCGGAGGGCTCCACCCCCCTCCGGCGTGTTCATCATCAACATCTACAGCAAGAACTTCTTCACCATCATCACCATGATGAAGGGGGAGTAGTCCACCCCCTGGACTAGGGTTTGTGGTGGTAACTTTTGTATCTCTCCTCTCTCTTGAGCTTCACTAATTAGTACCGTATGAGCTGCTGAACATGATTACGGTCATCTATGTAATACCTTTGTGGTGAATATTGTGGTGTGAGATGATTTGTTATGCATTTACCGTTGTGTTGGAGCTTTTGTGATTTGTCATACTTTGAAGTATGATGTATGTGGGTACGGGATGGCCGATGTGACACGGCATAGGTATTGAGTGACACAGTACCGCCCAACGTCCTTTATCTGGGGGTAAAAAGAAAGAGTATGATGTGGGAGTGAGAGAAACCACGCTAGCCTTACGAGGGGTGACCTAGCAACACAAATGAGTATTTCTTTCAACTATGTGTTTTAGGACATATAGCCGTCATAAAAAGCTACCATTAAAACATGACAATTGTGTGTACTTTATCTATAACATGATGATCACCGTAGATGAGAGAGAGAGGATTAAGTGAACCCATGAACCATGTCCATTGTTCCTATAAGAAACACACACTTGAGCTTGTCCTCTTGCTACATAGAGGATTGGGCTTTCTCTCTTTGAGAGCTTTCACTTGCTACTACCTTTGTCTTGTCCTCTTGCAAAGAAGAGGATTGGGACACTTTTACATCCATCAAACCAACCATCTTGTTCTCTAAACTTGTTTAGTGCATAATCAACTAAAACTTGTGACACTTTAGTTGTAGGGAATAGATAACTTTTCCTTCTTGCTCCTGCGGATCGATACCTTACTTCCACATTGAGAGGTGCTACAGTGATCCCTTGCTCTTGGGGGTTATCAGCATGCCATGGATTAGACCTTCGTATTCGGCCTCGTTATTTGATGGGAACTCGAAACCCATTTGCAAGATATAGCGCAGTTTGTCGCCTTTTGGTGATATGAGTATGACGCCCGCTCCTGCTCCTTCATTCTTTTTGGACCCATCGAAATACATGGTCCAGGAATTTGATACGTCAGGTACCCCTGGCAATTGAGCTTCTACCCACTCGGTGTGAAAATCGGGTAGGACTTGTGATTTGATGGCTTTCGGGTGTTCGTACTTGATTCCTAGTGGTCCCAGCTCGATGAGCCATTTTGCTACGCGCCCCGTTGCGTTGGGGTTTGTGAGGACGTCTCCAATCGCTGATTTATTGACCACCGTTATCGGGTGTTCTGTGAAGTAGTGCGCCAGCTTTCTTGAGGTCATAAATACGGCGTACGCCAATTTCTGATATTGTGGGTACCGCTGTTTGGACGGGGAAAGAACTTCACTTACGTAATATACTGGCCTCTGTATGCTTTGACTATGTCCTTCTTCCATGCGGTCAACCACCAGCACGGTGCTGACCACTCGATTGGTGGCTGAGATGTATAGGTAGAGTGGCTCATTTTCCTTAGGTGCTACGAGGATTGGCGGCTTGTGAGCATCTTTTTGAGTTCGAGAAAAGCGGCTTCAGCTTCATCCGTCCACTCGAACTTGTCTGCTTTCTTCATCAATTTGTAAAATGGAAGTGCTTTTTCGCCTAGTTTGCTGATGAATCGACTGAGTGCTGCTACTCGACCAGCTAGCTGCTGTACCTCATGGAGTTTGGTAGGTCTATTCATTGTGAGTATAGCTTGTATCTTTTCTGGGTCTGCTTCGATTCCACGTGCAGATATCAAATAACCCAAGAGTTGTCCAGCTGGGACACCGAAGGTGCATTTCTTTGGGTTAAGCTTGATGTTGTATCGATTGAGATTCTTGAATGTCTCCTGTAGATCACTGATTAATGTGTCCTCCTTTTCAGTCTTGATGACGATGTCGTCGACGTAGACCTGAACATTGCGTCCTATCTGTTCTTGTAGACAGTTTTGCATCATGCGCTGGTAGTTGCGCCTGCGTTTTTGAGCCCGAAAGGCATGGTTGTGTAGCAGTAGACCCCGAGTGGGGTTATGAATGCTGTTTTGTCTTCGTCTTCTTCTTTCATCCGAATTTGATGGTATCCTGAATATGCATCCAAAAATGATAACCGAGCGCATCCTGCTGTTGAGTCGATGATCTGATCGATTCGTGGTAATGGAAAGTGATCTTTTGGACAGCATTTGTTTAGGGCTGTAAAATCTACACACATCCGCAGGGTGTCTGAGTGCTTCTTTTCGACCAGTACAGGGTTAGCAACCCAGTCTGCCTTTTTGATTTCTCGAATGAACTTTGCAGCAAGTAACCTATCAACTTCTGCCTCGATTGCACCTCTTTTGGGATCGGAAACACGGCGCATAGTTTGCTTGACTGGTCTAGACCCTGGCTTGAGTTGTAGAGAATGCTCGGCGAACTCTCTGGGGACACCTGGCATATCAGCTGGGCACCATGCGAATATTTCCCAGTTTTTACGGAGAAATTTGACGAGCGCATTTTCCTGTTCGCTGGTAAGACTCGATGATATGTTGACTGTTTTTGAGGGATCAGTTGGGTGCACTTGATGCTTTTTGTGTCGTTGGTTGCATTGAATTGTCTGTCGGATGCTAACCTCTTGTGTTCCGGCAGAAGTGTGCGGTCGTTAGAAACCTCGAGTTTGGCGAATGATTGCTCCATCCCATACATCTCTGAGATTTTGCTGAAGTCACGGTCACATGAATCTGACCTTTGAAAGTTCCCGTTGATCGTGATGACTCCTTTTGGTCCTGGCATTTTGAGCTTGAGGTAGGCGTAGTGTGGGACGGCCATGAATCGAGCGAAAGTGGGGCGCCCAAGTATTGCATGGTATTGTGACTTCCAATCGACCACTTCGAACTCAATCGACTCGGTTCTGAAGTGAGTAGGATCTCCAAACGTAACATCGAGTTGTATGGTGCCTTCTGGGAGCACTGCTTTGCCTGGAACGATACCGTGGAAGGTACTTGCGGACTTTGGCAGATTTTCGACTGGTTTGTTCATTCTGCGTAGCGTATCTGCAAAGATTATGTTGAGGCCGCTACCTCCGTCCATGAAGACCTTGGTCATGGCGTAGCCTCCGATTTGGGCGTCGAGTACCAAGGCTGCATGCCCTGGTCGATATACTGCGGGTGGGTGGTCCTCTCGATTGAAGACAATCGGAGTTTTGATCCTTTCAAAAAATTGTGATAGCTGGGGGTGCCATGACCGCCATATTGACGTGTCGAGTGTGTAATTTTTGCTCTCTATTGGAGGGACGTCCTCGCTGGATCATGTTCATCTGCCCGCGAGTTACGGGATATTTTTGTTCATCTCCTTGCTGCATCTGGTGCACGGCTGCTGCCATTTGTGTTCCCGTAACGGGTTGTGCTGGCACCATGTATACTGGCGTCGGTTGCGCTGGTGTTGGTGCAGTATACACCTGAGTAGGCTGTGTTTGCGGTGGTATGGAATATACCTGTGCTTGTTGTACTTGTTGCGGTGCTGGATATGCTGAACAGGCTGTGCTTGTGATGTAGTCGATGGAATCTGCGCTAGTTGAGGAGGTGCACGTCCATCTCTTTGCAGTCGCAGTATATGTTCAATCGCGAGTTGATCGAATTCCCTGCAATTTCTCAGCGAGTGGCTAGAGCGAAGCTTACCATCATCCCCTCTGTAAAGATGGAATCTGCAATAATCGTCCATCCTTTCTTCGATTGAGCGCTCAGGATCTTTGTCTGCTCGCCTGCGCCACTCTGGCCTTTGTAGCTATCGCGGTCGTCGCGTCTGTGGTCTCGACTGTCACGTCGATCGTCTGTACGATGGTCTCGATTACCTCGGCGGTCGTCCGTATGCTGATCTCGATTATCACGATGATCGTCGGGTCGTCTGTCAGTTTGGTCGCGACTGTCCCTTGACTGGACAAAGCCTGCTGCGATGAAGTTTGGATGGTCATCGTCGTGATAACGATTCTTGCGTTTGCGCCTTCGATCATCTCTGTAGCTATCTCTGCGGTCTCGACTGCCCCCTCGTGATTTTCATGTGATGCTACGGGTCGAGTGCCTCGTACGGAGTCTTCTCCGTCTGCCCACTTTGTTGCGAGTACCATGAGTGCCGCCATTGTCTTTGGATCTTCTCGACCAAGTGTTTCTTTGAAGTCTTCTCTCCAGAGTCCGTTTTTGAAGGCGTCGATTGCCCTATCTTCTGATACGTTGCCTACTGAGTTACGGATGGTGGTCCACCGCCGTATGTACGATCTCAGAGATTCATCTGACTTTTGCTTGCAGGTCCGGAGCTCCTCGAAAGTTTTGGGGCGCTCACATAGAGGCTCGAAGTATTTGATGAAATCACCTTTGAAGTGCTCCCACGAATCGTAGTATGATTCGGGTAGCGATTTGAGCCAATCGCGAGCTGTTCCTTCCATCATGAGTTGTATGTACTGCATAGCTGTGGTTGTGGTACCGCGCTGACATCCAACAGCCAGCCTGTAATCTTCTAACCAGCCTGATGGCTCCTGTTTGCAGTTGAACTTTGGCGTGGTAGCTAGCGAAAACTTCTTGGGCATACGAGCCTCCCGGATCCGTCGAGTGAAGCATAGCGCTCCACATGGCCCGATTTCTGCTTCCGAGTCTGAGCTGCTGCTGTATGACCTCCTCGAGTGGCTCCTGCTGGAACGATGACGCGTGAGCTTTTTCGACTGCTCCTTCCCCAGGGCTTCGACTGCGACGGTCCGATCTGTATCTCTCCTTGGAGTTGCTTGTGGATGCTGTATGGCTTGTGCTGCTATTGCCAGTTGTTTGTACAGTTGGAGGTGCTGATCCCTCTTTGGGTCTCCTGCAGGAGGTTCGATTGTTCTGAGGTAGGTGCCTAGCGTCATCAGCGCCCCGGCTGGCTCAGTAGGTATGGGGACTCCTTCCGCGTCGACTGCCATAAAGGCTGGGTTTAGGTTCCGAGTGACCGCTGCACGATCTGCGTCTCCGAGGTTGTATGAATCGTGACCTATTCGCGGGGTCGTTTCTGCCCGTTGAACTCGTAGACAATGCTCTTCGCCGAGCACTCGATATGCTGGCTTGCTTTTTGCGTTCTTCGAGTACTGCTCGGTAGTTCTTCAACCGTATCGATTCTTGCCACTGGAAGTATTGTAAGGTCAATACCTCTTCCGGAGTTGCGTTTGCCGGTAGCATTGTGCAGCTTTCGATTACTTTGCTCACTTTTTCCGCCATCTCTGCGGTGATGGTCAGCGTGGTTGTTCCGTCTGGCATGGTGAATGTGCAAGGGTATTCTGTAGGTCGACAGCACGTTGCAGCTGCTGATGTTTCTGATGTACTCGCGGTGTACAACTGATATGGTACCACCCGATCTTCCTCCCATGTGCTGCTAATGCGCATTATGGATTCGGCGTCGTCATCCAGGCTCATGTTGGAGTTGCTTTGCTTTTTGGGGTTTCTGTCGCAATCGAGTTGATCTTCGAGTGCACACCATCTTTATCGACAAAGAAGTTAAATTTTCCAACTGTAATATCCAACCTTGATTCGAGTCCGGCAAAGGCTTGTTGAGCTTCCATCGAGTACGGCATGAGCCTCCTTGGAGATTTTGGCGAGTGATCGCTTTTTGAGTTGATGCTGGTAGATCTTGCCGGCGAGTGGCTGTTTGCAACGGTGGTCGGTGATTTGCTTTTTGATGATGTAGTAGGCGAGTTACCTTGTACAGATGCGATCGGCGGGTGGCCGCTTGATGATGAAACCGGCGAAACCGTGAGCCCAATACTACCTTATCCCACAGACGGCGCCAATTGTCGAGGTGTGCCCTCGGCAATTCCCATGGTTGCTATACCTAGGGTTGATTGTGTGGTAGAGAACGCGTAGTATCGGTGGAATCGACGGCTGACAAGCTGGATTTACCCAGGTTCAGGGCCCTCGAGTGAGGTAAAACCCCTACTTCCTGCTTGTCTGTGTTTATGGTATGAATATGAGGGTTACAAGAGTTCGGCGGGCTGCTGATCTCGCCGAGGTTTTGGTGGCTATGGATTCCTTGCCCTGATCGATCACCCTCCCAGCCTTTATATAGGAGGCTGAGTCTCGGGAAACATAACCGACCAAGGTTACATGTATGGAAAGTCTTAACCGACTATAACTTGATCTGACTTGGAAAACACTCTTCGTCTTAGGCCTTCCTTCATGGGATTCGATTAATCTTTGGGCTTCTTTGATCATTACGTGCACCAGGTACCCTTAAGTTGGGGTACCCGCAGAGTATAACCTCGTCAACCGATGACTTTGTCACTTGACAATAATGTGAGGAGCACTGATGACTTTGTCACTGATGATTTTTTAAATAGAGGAGCGCAGAGCCTTCGATCTTTCACGCCTCCGTTCGCTTGTCTTCACCTGCTGACTGGCCAAACTTTGTGTACAAAGCGATATACTGGCCTCCAGTATACTTCTGGAGGGACCCATCAAAAGCGTGCTGGAACAGTATGTCTTGGCAGTCGAAAAGTTCAGATCAGTCCTAGTGGCTAGAAAGGCCACCGAACCCTGGGAGCTTCTTGTATCGCCCCTTTCTCATGTGTTGGCGATGATCAGCGTCCACCAGGACCTTGATGAGGATGCCCTAGAAATTCCTTCTCCTGATGCCGCACCGGCTGGCCTCCAGTATACTTCTGGAGGGACCCATCAAAAGCGTGCTGGAACAGTATGTCTTGGCAGTCGAAAAGTTCAGATCAGTCCTAGTGGCTAGAAAGGCCGCCGAACCCTGGGAGCTTCTTGTATCGTCCCTTTCTCATGTGTTGGCGATGATCAGCGTCCACCAGGACCTTGATGAGGATGCCCTAGAAATTCCTTCTCCTGATGCCGCACCGGCAGATCTAGATTCCAACGGAAGCCACCGCCCCGGAGAGGCGTCTCATCGCAGCTTTATTACCCATCTCGTCGCCGCAGCCTCGTCCTCATCCAAACACACCGCGCGCCGCTCTATTTATCTCCAAAAAAACCCCACCGCCGCGCGCCTCCACTTCCCCACCGTCGTCGTGATGCCTCGCCGGCTCCAAACGACGTAGACGAAGCTCACAGCGGAGCAATACGCCCAGATCGAGGCCGAGATGCGCGCCACAGCCGGTGCGACCGTCGAAGATGCCCCCGCGGCGGAGGGGGCGAGAATGTGAGGGCGGCTAGGCCGTGGTGGAGGGGGGGGGGGTAGGCCGTGGCGCCCGAGGCGGCACAGGGTGGCCAGGTCGTGGCAGAGGCGGGGCAGGCGGAAGCAGCCGAGGCAGTGTACGTGTCCATGACGCTCGAGGAGGCGCTGGAGCAGTACCGCCTAGACCAGCATCTTGCCCCTTTTGAGGAGGAGCACTACGCTGCGGAGCGGCAGATCGCCCATGAAATGGTGGACAATGCCCTCATTGGGCAGATGCTGCAAGACAACGCCCTCATCGCGGTGAACCGCGCCATCCTCGCGTCCTTGGAGGATGTTCGTGGCGAGGATGGCGATGACACCGACTCCTCTGACTAGAGCATCGACTCGTACTCTAACGAGGATATGGAGATGGCCGCCGCCAACGACCAGGAGGCCGAGGAGTACGCGGACGACGTTGACATGTTCTCCGATATCTCGGAGGAAATGGATGGCCCCGCCGCCGCTGGCATCGTCATCTCCGACGACGAGCACTAGTAGAAGTACTTTAGGGGCCGGATCACTAGCTAGTACTACTCTAGTATATATATTTTGCTAGTTTGTAAATAGTACTTTTAGTTTGTAAATAGTATATTTTGCTATATATATATATGTTCGATGGATATGTCTTTGTTAAAATTTGCGATGTGTCTTTGTCTATTTTGTTATATTTTCATTTCTCCGAGATGGGATGTGTTCAAAATGTGCTATAAGTTCCATCTGACGTATAATTTGGTACCAAAATACAAACTATGTATAAATTAGAGGCGGCCGATATTAACAGCCATTTCTATAAGTAAATATTAGAGACGGCTATAAATTGCGGCCGTCTAAGTTGTACTTTGAGCCGGTTTATAGTCGTATTAGAGTCGGAAATGGAATTACGTCCGCCTGAGGGGTTTCTTCCGGTTAAACCGGCTCTAGGTACCTTCTTGGATATCAACTTCCCCTTCTTCGTCGTTTTTCAAGAAAATGAACCGCAGCAGAAGATCCATTTTCCCGTTGTCGCTGATGATCATGAGCTAGTCTGATGAAGATCCCTGACCACCTAAGTTAATTTTTTTATCAAATATAGTGTTAAAATAGAAAATAATAAAAGATTTTCAAAAAAAATAGAAAATAATAAAATACTTACATAAGCATTAATTGGTATATCCACATTATGAAGAGTGGTCAAGAAGATGAGGCCGTATGCAACACTAATGCTAATTGTAATGCTTGTGTACCTAATATATTATACTATTATTGTGCATTCAGTCTTCATATTTGTAATTTATACATTTAATATATGTATGTTCTAGACCAGCCCTAAGTCAAGGCCTGTATATACACAACTTGGAGGATCACAGATGTTGGTCAAAAGCTTCGTGGAATACAAACCAAGGATTTGCATAATAAGTTTTGCTCACTGTCCTCGTCAAAGCAAACTGAATTTACTAACCAAACTTTGTCATTGATTTAACCGCCTCAGTGAAGTTTAAACACACGGTTGTGCACTACTTAACTGAATTCTAACGATTTAATTGACAATGGAGCAATCCCAACAGAAGGTAAAATTCAGTGCACAGTTGTTGGAGAAGTACAGAAAATCTTATGTTAGAAAAAATGGTATAATCATCTACAACGTGAAATAAAAAATATCCCAAAAAAAATGCAGTAGCTATATCTGTCAAAACGCGCATCATTTATATATGCGACATTAGAGAGTGACGTGAACTGGTTCAGAAATCATATTAGAACGGAAGACTGCTGACAGAAAGCTGATAAGGAAATGATACAAATGGGAGAGAAGCCATACCATAATGTGATTTGTCTCTGAATAGTTTCTTCATTTTATTAACAGAAAGCAATATCAGATCGCTGTATATTCAGCTCCACCATGGAATAAAGAGTATTGCATCATCTCAGGGTAAAATTAACCACAAATCAAATTATCTTGTAGCTCTAGTATAGTGTTTGCAGCCTCAACGTCTTTCATTACCACCGAAAAATTACATATAACCATTATTTCATGGTCATTAGATCTTACCCTTTGCATCCTTCATTTATATCAGATCAGTAAGTAACTGAGACCACTTGAAATAAATAAACAATTTTTTTTTCAAAGTTACCAATGGCATTCATATAAAATGTTTCTTTAATTAAATGAAGAGAGGTTACTCTGTCAGCTATTCAGTTTGGGTTCTATAATAGCTGGTACATCAAATCCGGCGAAAACATATTGTCTGTCCACCAATTCCCACTGAAAAGTAAGAGTCAAAGAAGGCAAAATTGCATATTTGATAGAACATAACGAGAACATCATAGCACGTAAGGCAGGATGCACATCGATCTCGATTATTGGTGTAGCAAAACATCTCTACTGAATATATGAAAGACAACAACAAATTGTTCTGTTAATATACCGTTTTTGGGCTGGCATGTTTAAGGCTCAATTTTGCAAGATCAACCCCTCACTGGTCAATTCAAAATTAGCATCCAAGCCCCAAGAAAATTCTTGCAGAGATTGATCCTGTAAATTTCTAAGTAGTTAACTGCACCGTACACAAATAGAGAACAAAAAATCTGCATGTTCTTCAAACTGTAAAGGCATTGCATACCATTGTTCATGATGGGCAGAACCAACCCCACATATTATTTTGCAGCGCCATATCTTGCGGACCAATTATCGCACGTCATGGTCGTGTTATGTCCTTTTTCCAACCGGGCTTCCACCCCATTCCATTAATCACAATGGAAAGACATAGTTCTTACAACAAGAAAGGGGTAAAGGAAGAAAACAAACGGGAAGCGGGTTGGTGCAGTAACAGGAAACCCACTGTGAGTGTTCGCCGTCGAACACCCACTATGGGGCGAAAACCTGTTACCACCAGAACAAACCACACCAAAAGTACCAGATACTACACACCAGAGAGTCTCAAACCCCACCAATGACACAGGAAGCTAACAAACTAAGGACAGCAGAAACCACTATCAGGTTCGAGATCTGAAATGCGCTCCAGCACCCTGGAGACAACACCCTTGGTGTCCCCAGCAGCTCGTAGCCTACACCATCCCAGAATGCACCACGATCGCGCCATGCCTTGCCTCCGTGCGCATCAAGCAGCTCGCCACCTCCAGCATCTTGTTCGCACCAAGCTTTAGAAGCTCACAGTCATTCTCTGCGTGAAGACCTGACCAGTAATTAAGAAGAGATGAAACATGAAACAGAATTTCGCAAGGTGTTCTCATTTTATGTCCCTCAAAAGTCACATTATTCCTCGCTTTCCAAATTGCCCAACAAACAGCTGACATCCCCACTATATGAAAACGGTCACAAAAGGGAAGAAAAGCATGAAACCATGCAAAGCGCTTGCCACATGTTATTAGGACACGACGAATTAGTCCCCAGCACCTTACCCATCGCCCCCAAACCACCCGAGCCACCGAGCAACAGAAGAAAAGGTGATCAGCACCTAGGAAACGGGAATCAAGGTGAAACTTACAGACCCCACTAAAAGAAAATTAAAGAGGAAATAACAACCCTTAGTAGAAGGGAGCAAGGACACAGATCAATCTTCAAAAATCGGATCTAAAAGGAATGAAATAGGGTGTTGTGTAGAAGGGATGGAATACATTTGGATTTGGCTGGTGGTGATGGGGAAAGGCACATAGGGAAATGCGATTTCATCGCGTGCCAGCCGGTGATCTTGCTTGGAATATTGGCGATGAGGGCGTTAGAGGTCACAGGAATTAGAAGATGCGAGGAGGCGTAGGGATAGAGGGAGGCGCATGAATTTTGCAAGTTTAGCAGACTAGCAGTACTCCTCATTTACTAATAGGGGCTACAGAACAAGATATTGACGGGGAGAGAGGGTACCTGCGTCTCGGCCGCCCCCGCCGGAGCGCCGGAGAAGGCCCTCGTGGCCGGCCGGATCCGATTCGCTGCCGCGAAGCATTTGGTTTGGGGGGAGAAGGCGGCGGAGACGGGGCCCGCCGGCGGCGGCGCCTGCGAGCGGGACGGAGGCGGGGGCAGGGAGGCGGTCGGCCGTGGCTGGAGGTGAGGCCACCGGCGCGGGCCCGGGACGGCGCGGAGGGGCGGCATAGGAGCTGGGAACGGGGCACTGCGGTGGGGGTTGGGGATGATGGGGAGAATAGAGGGGCAGAGGCGGAGCTTAGCGAGGCCGGGGCGGGGCGACGAGGTACTTGAGGCAGCAGGGCTGTCAGGCGGAGGCCATGGCCGGCGGTAGGTCGTCGAAGAGGTCGGGGCGGCACCGATAGTGGTCGATCGAGAGGAGAGAGGTGAGGCGCGGAGGCGTGGGTCGAGCACCGGGCCAGGTAGATCATGGCGGCGGTGGCGACCTGAGGGAGGCAACCTGGTCGCGTGCGTGTGTGGTGTGTCGCGTGCGTCTGTGGTGTGGCTGCGGCTGTGTGGATCGGGGTGCGGGTATTGTGGGAGCCGGCTCCTCTAACATTGAGGAGCAAAGTCACCTAAACTGTGAAGGAAAATCAGGAGTTTGTAGCCTAAGTTTGTGTATTATTCACTGTACATCATCACTGTAGATAGCACTGTAGATAGTTACGGTAGCTTGCATCGTTTAAACTAAAAAAATTAGCTCCATATTATTGATTACAAGTAATAGCAGCAAATATATAGCTTAGATTTATAATATATAAATTAATCTGAATTATATTTGACTTAAAAATATGTTCTTGAAGAAGCAAAGTCAGGTTACTGTAGCTTAGGTGACTTTGCTCCTCAAAGTTAGAGGAGCCGGCTCCGGTATTGTGGCCTTTGGATTTTACAGAGTAGCAGCCCTAGGGATAATTGGTCCAGCTTGCGCTTAATTATCATCGGACGGCCTTGGAAGATCGGGACGCGGAATCTGACTGCCAGAAGCCTAGATGCGTGTGGTAGCTCCTAGTTGGCCCAATTTATAGCTTGAATACTACAAAAAAAAACATTTTTCTAACCAGTTTTAATATCATCCAACCTATCCGCATCTGTCCGTGATTAGGGGATAGAAGCCTTGTGAGGGGGTGCGAGAAGAGGGGAGAGTGGATGACGATCCAGAGCAGTAAGGTGGGTGGACGCCGTGCCAGAATGGATGTAGTCGTGGGGCTCAAGGGAGAAGAGAGGGTCTATCAATTTTAAATGATCGATTTCAAGGTTTTCAAAATTACCTGCATCTTGTTGAAAACACATTAGGATTCAAATTCGTGTTTGGTGTTTTTTGCGGACTTAAAGGGGCCCATATGTTGAACATAATTTCTTGGGACCTGCAACGCAAGGACAAGTGCATGCAGAAGCATCCCTCACCTAGCTCGTGCCAAAATGAGAACTTTACGCGGCTAGACCTGAAGCATACGCTCTTACATGTGGACTAAACCTCATCTTCTATCTATTGGTATTTCATCACGCTGGCATCTAGATGGACCAAGCATCATGAATCAAATGTCTACTGTCTAGCTCACCAAGTCTAAGAAACATATGTCCGTTTCTATCCGTGGTTGTATCTATATTGGACATGTTCACTGAGTCTAGCTTAGGCGAGCATAGTTTCGAGATGAGGTTTTGCATGCAACCAAACACGCTTCAAAAGTTTGTTCAACCGGACACCTCACATACCCAACAGCTAAGAGCAAGTATTTACAATTCTCTTATGCTCATATCTATGAAGGGAAATTGCCACACACCGCTGATCAAGTGGCACACAGGCATGTATTTCGTCATAGCGTGGGTGCATCTTCCTAAGATGAAAGCTGGCTAGGAGAGTGTGAGATCTATATATCTCTCACACATTATAAAATAAGCAGCTGAGGATTAATTCACTACACCATCCTTTCCATTAAATCCCAGACCAACTGAAAAATAATTCACTTTACACCCATGTGCAGTGTACTCCTAAACCAATCCCATCACCAGATCCGATGGTTATGGATTCTCTTCTCTCACAAAATAAAATTTAACATTTCTTTTACAAAATGGAAGATTTCCAGTCTCTACATCATACATAGACACTACACCAAAGTATAAATAAGGTGGCACGCGGGGTGGTGGAAGGGTTGGGGAGGTCCCGCCTCCGCTCTAGACTTGGCATGAGCGAGGGGACGCCCAAGCGCATGGGGCCTCGCGGTGGCTGAGCCTGAAGTGTTCGTCCTTCGACTAAGGGCTTCTAGGACGATTGCAGTCCTTGGCTTCATGCCCCTCCTATCCACACCCGGTTTTCATCTCTCTTCATTCGGAAATAGAAGGTGTATTCTGAGTTCTAGCAGTCGCGTAAAATATTTACCAACGATCAATTTATCCAATAGAACCACGTGTGGGTTATGTGGCACGAGATTCAAGCTGTTGCTTTCGTACTTTTAAATTAAATTTTACCGTATTTTAGATTTGGAAACCCTCTAAAATTCTTGTTCGAAGAATCGACACTAAAAAAGAGTATTTGGTCAGAACGTTGATATGATCAGAAGAACAGGTAACTTGTTGGTAGATCACATGCGTCGGCGTGGGCCGGGGACGACGTTAGTACATGAGAGTTGGTGCCCTTCTGTAGCCGGTAGCACAGTTGGACATGATCATCGTCACTCTGGTCGGTCGTCGTGGAAGTACAATACATGCAAACCTGGGAAGTTAACCGAACTTTGTCAACCGTAGCTATTAACTGTCCAAACATGTACGCACGAACAAATACTTCATCATCATGATTAGCAGCCTTAGACTGTAGATCCGACCGAGACTGACGCTCTCCATTTTTCGATTG
The DNA here is from genome assembly GCA_947311845.1 of Poa pratensis. Classification (NCBI taxonomy): domain Eukaryota; kingdom Viridiplantae; phylum Streptophyta; class Magnoliopsida; order Poales; family Poaceae; genus Poa; species Poa pratensis. Next base: position 78,136,030 of record CAMZMU010000037.1, on the reverse strand, counting down.
CCAAAAGTAGGTTTTTTTGTGAGGAAGCTACCAAGTATTTGTTGCAAAATTGAACAAATACATGCAGCTTTCTAACGCGGCATGCACGCATGCATGCATAATACTCACGATTTATGTTGGTTTCATTGGTGGCGGTAGGGGTGGGCAAAAACGGTTTCACCGGTTTGGGCTAGTTCATTTTTTGTACTACGTCTAAATTTCGGATTGAGCTTGTGAAGGAAAATGACCTAGCCTCTACCGGCCGGTTTTAGCTGGTTTCCACGGTTTCAGATTTGCTCACCACTAGGTGGCGGTAGCGGCTGGTCCGGCTGCCACTCGCCGTTAGCACGACTGGACACGATCATCCGGTCGGAAAGAAAAATTAAAGTGCTCTGTCCGAGACGGCGCATGCATGCAGGTTCCGCGAACAATCTTCTTGTTCTTCTACCAGCCTGAGTGAGATGGCTTCACCTCTAGCCTGAGGGCCACTTCTTTTGGGCTTTTGCTTATGCATAAGCCGGCTTATAGATTACGGTGGGGAGAAACTGTGCTGGGGAAAAACTCCTAAAAACTGCTTGGGAGACTTCTTTTGGGCTTGTGAAGTTTTGCCTTATTTGTTGTGTTGAGTTGTGAGATGTCTATAACACCCCTGAATCTGATATGTGCATTTTATATAGTGATAATATTATATTTATACTACTAGAGTTAAAATAATATGAAAAGGAGAAATACATAGTGTCATAGATAATTTAGTACATGCCTAAGCAAAAGAAATATCGTAAGTCGTGCATGCACATCACGCACTGGATTCTGGTATATGAACACGCCATGTGTAGCAGCTACCGTTTTTCTTTAATTGGAGCGCAGCTGATGTGATCGACCCATGGTCGTGAAGTTGTGATACACATGCACGACCAAGCAAGCGACGCCATGTCGTGGAAAAAAAAAGCGAGCGAACGTCATGTGCTGCAAGCCAGACAAAGGGACGTGGAGTGGCATTCCTCTGTAAATAGAATCGCAAAGAAGGGCAAAACAATGTACCGTTTCAGTTGTCCAGTGGAGAAGCTCGGGAAGCCAGCAGAAACTGGTCCGAGGCAGTTTCTCAAATTACACTACAAGGTATCCGGATGCAGCTTGGGTGACTTATCGTGGGCTAAGTCTCAGTGAGTTAGCCGATCTTTATCAGCTGTTCGTTACAGACGTAACGTTTAAGATTGTCTCAAATTGGAACAAAATAAAAAGTATTTAGAAAAAAATAATTATCATCCCATTTTGGTTAATGGTTTGTGAATAAATACTCTTCTCTGTTTTTCAGCTCAATAGGCTATTTAATCACAAACCGTTGGACAAATCGAGATGAAACTTGCCAACAAACATTCAAAACATTTATGATTTACTGATATTCTTTCTTTTTTAATAGTTTTTATTTATATTTTGAAGTTAGATTTGTTGCCGATGGCTGATGAATAGGCTAAGTCACTGAGACTGAGCGCCGGTCCACAACTGAAAAATATCGACGTGCATGGAACTTCACAACGGTCAAAAACGTACAGCCGAGCGGTGAGATTCCCGTGCGTCCAGCGGACTTCCGTTTCGTTTCATGGACCGGCCGGGGACTACTCCACCTGCACGACCTTCAGTTAATTGCTTTCATGAGTTTCATCTTGAATGGCTGAACGAACTTACAAAATATATTTTTTAGAATTTAAACCAGTCTCACATCATACAAGATCCGTCGAGTCTAAGTATTTTATTTAGAAAATAGACGATTATAAGATCCCAATGAAGACTAGCTAGGAGAGTGCGAGATCTATATATGCTCGCTCCCGCACGCTATAAATAGTCAGCCTTGGACCTCCTGTTCATTACATCCCACACCAACAAACAAATTGATTTACCTTATGCCCATGTGCTACGCTTCGGACACTTGAACAACCACAGTCCGATTATAAGATCCGTTGAGTCTAAGTATTTTTTTTTTTATAAAATAGACGATTTTCCGTTCTCGACATCATACAACGCCAAATAATATTACAAAGTTATTACAATGCCAACTAAGCCTAATAAAATCTGTAAATAGTTTTCCACCAAGTAATGATCCTTATCATAATTATATAAAAAAAATCAAAAAAGAGACAGGATCATCCTGATTATATAATCTCTAATTTTCTTTTATACATGTAAAGGAAAATTACCATACATATTTGACTGGATCCATCAGGTGACCACATGACCGAATGCGTACGGCAACTATATATCAATAAGCAGCTACACACCCTCCCACTAGCTTCTCTTTGTCGCACAACAGCAACACGCCATTTACTAGTTTCGCTGCTCCTGAATCCTGGTCTGCACAAGTACATATCAGCATGCAGCATCCACCAATCGTGCTAATTAACGGATCGATCTACCATTCACGTATGGCCATGGATGCCACTTCACCTCTATTTCATTATCGCGATGCTAATGGAATGTGACCCTAGATTGTTGAGAATCGTGTGGAGAAAAAGCCCTAGGATCTTGCCGAACTACTAGTTCGGCAGGAAAGGATGGGACAATGGCGCTCCCTCAAGATGGCATTCCTTTTGTTGACTGATATGTAGTTACAATGATACTATGTAGATATTTATCATTTTAGGATAGAGACAGACATTGGCAAAGTAAACAAACCGTGTCTTCATCCTGAAGCTCTTGTACACCAATTCTGGATGAATGAAGGCGACCATCTGCATCTGCAGGCTATAGATAAGAAAAGATAGGGAAAAATTATATTATATTTAATAATATCTTAAGGGGAGGGCGATTTGGCTCCCGAGCACAAATACACCGGAAATCTGTACCGTGCGACTGGTGTTGAGCTCTGGGTTGCAGGTACTTGTCCGCATGTGCATGGGGACAGTAAAAGGGCAGAGGCGCGGTGAATTCCAACCACCCCAGTCTTGTTGTGGGACCGGTTTTTTTTTTTGAGAGAACGTCGCCACTTTATTGGAACGTGCGACGACGCGGTGGGACAGACGGGAACGGTGTTTTTTGCTGTCCCGTGAGGACATGGCGTGACAAAATCATGGTCCCGTGGGACATGACGCCCAGAAACCCTGGGGCGGCGGCGGCGTCGTCCTGGAGTGCTTTCGGTGACGGTGTGCGAGTCGGCGAAATGAATGTGCTTGCCCGACGAGGACAGGAGATGGAAGGGTTGGAGTTTCTGCTAGATCCTGTGGACAGGTAAGGATTAACTGCTTCACCCATCTAGAAATGTTTCTACACGATCGGCAAGGGGGTTGGGTGATTTACAGGCGTCGTTTCTATATTCCCGCTGCGAGAGGAAGGAGGGGATGACGAAGAGCCGATGGATCTGTTGCTTGCAGCGGCAAGGAGCAGCGTTGCAGAGCAAGATCTAGCGATGGCGGCAGACGGCGTGCCCCAAGCCCAGTCTTCCGTCGGCACAATTATGGGGAGAGATGATGTTTCAGATGGGAACGAGGTGGACAGCAAGCAACCGAGAAGATGCAGGTCGGAATCACAAGGTTCAGAGATTAACGACGACCCCCAAGCACCAGGTTGGGACAGAATGTTAGTCCGCAATCTATCTCCAAATCATCCAACTGCACCTTCCTAATGGAACGCATTACACCTAGATTCGTGTACTGGTGAATTTAAGTATGATTGATGATTAAACTGGAGCACATTTTACAGCTATTCTTAATGTGCATTCAGGATTAGGATTGGCGCCGGCGCGCCGCCCCAATGGAAATACCTGTTTTCCCTGGTCAGAAGGGAGGTCTCGAAAATTAGCCAGGAGCTGCTTAGAACCCTACTGATAGTGTCATCAAGCCAGAGCTAGGAACAACGGAATTACGGGAGGGAACTCAGATGCCCAGGACTATAAATTCGGTGGGAAGGGTGATTGCATGTTGTAAGCCTGGAGCTGTCTACAGCCAAAAAACAGTCGGAGCAAGAACTGAAAGAGGTGGAAGGAGGATGCCACCTGTTTCACAGCCAGCGTTGAGTGCAAAGGAGCAGGTTCTTGTGTTCTATGAACTTGTGACGCTGTACACGGCCATTTTATTCAGCTTTGATCTTCAGTAGCTGATATCTGTTTATCCATGCTGGTCAATTGTGGAAAGCACAGGTCCATGGCTGATCTGGTGATCTGCTTCGGCCAGGCACTGAAGAAGGATAGGGAGGCAGTATCTGGGAAGGTTGATTCACTACAACACAAGCTACACCAAATCTTAAATTTTGCATAGAAAAAAAAGCATTTGCAAATATGATTGTATACTGATACCTACGTTCCATAGATCGGTGCATTGGGACAGAAGACAACACACTAGGTTGTGGCGAGCATGAGGGAGAAAATGATACTTTGAAAGCATAGATTCAACACGGCGTCTGGTAAAATCGCAGATCAATTTGATGTACTAATTGTTAGAAAATCGTTGATTGCAGCTTAGCCTGATTGCAGGAGATTCTGAGAGCGTGGTGGAAGAAGGATTGAGCGAGCATGATCCCGATAACTTGCTGTCAGAGATCGAAACAAGCAGCATTGCATTCGAGGAAGGCGAAGAATCAGGTGTTCAGGATGTTGCCTGCTGGGAGGACGAGGATGACTGCACGAGGCGACAGGCCAGGAAAGGAAGAAGATCCGGGAAGAGTATATTAGCATTTGGCAAAATAGAAAATGAAAATGGGCCTGCCAGGTCGTAGTTAGTACTGTACGTAAGACATTTTCCTTCTTTGAAATGCAGATGTGTTACTGTTGGTACTATTTCTATGTCATTTTTCATTTTGTTGAAGGCAGCTGTGTTTGGACAAAGTTGAATGTACACAAGAATATATGCTTGAACACAGCTGTGTTGGTACTATTTCTATGTTATCTGAATCATGCCTCATTGTCGGTCAACATATCACTCTCATGTTACAGTGATGTGAAAATATTAACTAACTAATTATACTCTGGTTTAAATATTGTTTCACAAATACATGCATGCAAATACTTATTGTTTAACTGCTTCTAATCTGTTACTATCTATGTGAATTCTCAAGATTTTTATTAATATTCAGATCCGGTACCATATAAATATAAGGCATATGGAGGTATCAAAAGCATGGCATTGTCAATTCTGAGACCGAGAACTCCTTCAAAGCTACTCCACTATTGGTCATGGTGAGCAGATTTTAAACTTACATCTATCTAGTTTGTGGGTACTGAACAAAACTATTGTACACGTATCTGACTTTTTGTTTTCTATTCCTGTAGTGAGCTCATCTATCTAGTCTGCTATTCTACATTACACTTGAAGAAGGATATCCATTTTTTTTCTATTCCTGTAGCGATATCATTTAAACTTGCATCTATCTAGTTACTGCCTGAATGCTACTCCAAATTATGCTAGCACAGAATACTCACAACCAAAACTGAAAGAGACAAAAACCTTGGTGACAGAGATCGAAATTTGTTTCTAGTCCATCCAATTTTAACATGATATTTTGAACTACTGCGTTTGCAGTATATTTTCTAACCCACTTATAAGTTTTCAGATTGGTGGAAATGAAATTTTTGTGAAAGCAACGAATTTCTTCGTCGCCAAATTCACAAGGATGTACTTCATCTCAAGTGGATTAGTAGAGCCAAACATTCGGACATGCCTAGTACATTTACTGAACCGAAATTAGTTGACATGCCTACATTTCTTCGTCTCCTTTGTCGACCGTTTCTCTATGTGGAATTTTCGTGCGTTTCATTGAACCGAAATGAGTTGATAATTGATCTGTACAATGTAAGATCCAATGCTCCTTTGAGCATCTCCAGGCCGAGCGCCCAAAGGACCGCGCCAAAGCACTTTTTCGGTCCTTTAGGACTTTTCGGACAAAAACTGCTCCCACTCACGTACCCAAAGCCTAAATTGCGTCCGTGCCTGTCCGGCAGCGCCACAACAAACCCTCCGCTTGGGGTGTCTTGCGGCGGCCCCGGACACAACTCTGTGTCCGCATAATCCAGTCATTTGCTTCCACGTAGCTCTCTCCTCTCTCTCTCCTCTATCCCTATCTTTTCCCCGTCACAGTCGATTGCGCAACACAGGCACCGCCGTCCTCCTCCTCGGCGAGCACGAGATGGGCTGCCCGCGTGCGCAGCCCGGGCGCTGCCGTCCTCCTCCTCTGTCTCCTTCGCCGCCGTCCTGGAGGTCGCTGCTTGGGCCGTCACCGTCTGTCGCCGTCGCGGGCTCGTCGTGCTGGAGCTCCATGGACCGGCCGACCGACGCATGACCGCCTCCACGCGGACGTCCTCGGAGCTAGGCGCCTCCGTTGACTGCTCTGGTTGGTAGTATCGATCGATCGATACTAGTGCATGGCCATAGATCGATCGATACTAGTATCGATAGCTAGCTGCAATTTCTGTACTAGTATTGCAGACCCATCTCGTGCTCTCCTCGTCCCCGGCGAGCTCGCGCTGCAATGGAGGAGCGCACCGCAGCCATCCTCTCCTCGTCCTGCCACCCTCTTCCCCGGCGAGGTCGCGCTGCCAGCAGCCCGTCCCGGAGCAGAGGTTCGTGGTCGTCGGCCTCTGCAGTCTGCTACGGGGTGCGCCTCGCCGTGGTGCAGAGCAGTGCCGCGGTGGTACAGCTCGAGGACGAGGAGCAGCTCCGGCTTCACACGGTCGTGCGCGCCGGCGCCGGCGTCGACTTGGTGGTGGCCGTTCACGCCCATCAGGTGTTTGTGAGAATGCATAAACGAGTTTGTCCAAAACGGTTGGGGTGTGCGACTGGGGAGCGAGGAAAAGCGAGGCCGCCTATTGTTGATTACTCATCCGGACACGCCCCAAATCACAAATCCGGACACCCTTTGGGCGGCCGTTTGGGCGGGACGACTGGAGATGCTCTTACTTTTGTGTTCGCGTCAATCTTACATGTCCTGGAACAGTCCTGAAATGTACTGGCGATGTAGGCGGGACTGAACTGTGTATTCTCTGTCGCTGAAGTTCTACGTATTGGGAGCAGGCTGCAGCAGCGACAAGCACGTCCGCGACGAGTCGGGAATGAGCAGCAGCAATGAGAACGTCGCCGACGAGTTTGATGCGCGCGACGGCGCTAGTGGCGGGACAGCGACCGAGACTGAGCAGAGGGGCGGCGCTGCGAACCAGGGGCCCTGCCGTGGACAGCTGGGCTTGTTGGTTGAGCCGCGCTGGCCTAGATGGAGGCGCTCTGCGTGGAGGGCACTGCTAAGCTCGGCTGGCGGAGGAGCTTGGGTGCTCCGGCAGCTTGGTCGACGAGGAAGAGGCGGCGGAGAGCGAGCTCGACATCGGGGACGGGATAGGAAGGTACAGATAACGTGCCGATCCGTTCTCTTCCGTCTGTCCCGGGATGGATTGACGGTAGTATTGACATTTAATGTGTGCGTCCGGTGGGCCAGGGGCCTGATTCTTACTAACGGTAAAAATGATCTGCAGGGAACAGCTGGAACAAATCCCCAGTCGAACGTAGGAACTAGATTCCGGGCGCATCTGACCTCGGGCACCAAATTGAATTTCCGATATCTTAAACTCTATGCAGCCTATGCACCTATGTACATACATAAATAATAGTGGAACAACCAAAAGAGGCACATCTATGAGTGAATATTATGTTAGTGAAAAACAAATAGTACAAGTAATTGACAACAGTAAAAAATACTCTATTAGTAAAAAACGAACAATATACATACTGACAACAAGCTACGGATGAAAGATATGCTTATATGGTTGGAAATTAATTATCAAGTTGCATTTTAAGTTGTGTTCTATTCCATCAACAACAACCACATAAAAGTATGATGAACATAACATACACTCAATGTTAACGGATCTAAAATCATCATACATGAGTGTCACAACAGATAAAGCATGGATCTCCCATCTGGTCACACTATAAATAAGCATACCTGGATCTCCTCTCTATCATCACATGCCATGTCAATACACAAGTAATTCAATATATAACTCCACCAAATTTGTTGGTCCAGGTTAAATTATTTCATCAAATTCTCAATTGCACGTAGATAAAACAGGCTCGCGATCCATGCATTTACTCGGGAAACTACAAATAAGTTCATGCAAGTAAAAAATTACTCTCCTTTTCTAGGTTTGTTGTCTATGTGGTGTCCGAATAACAGCCATTTTTGTAAATCACCATCGTGAATCATTTAATGGGTGAAGTTGATGACGTGCAACACACGTTCGTTGGGAGACCCCAAGAGGAAGGTATGATGTAGTCCAGCAGCAAGTTTTCTCTCAGTATGAAACCAAGGTTTATCAAACCAGTAGGAGCAGTAGCACTTCAGAAGGTTGTCAGTGGCGCCGTTACTCGAGCACCGACGTGGAACCTGCACACAACACAATCAAACTATTTTGCCCCAACGAAACAGGAAGGTTGTCAATCTCCCCGGCTTGCTGAAAACAAAGAGTTAAACGTATGGTGTGGAAAACAGTATTTAATTACAGAAAGTAAAAGAGAACAATGATTGCAGTTGGTGGTTTTATCAGTGTAAAAGAATGGACCGGGGTCCACAGTTCACTAATGGTGTCTCTCCATAAAGATAAACGACATGTTGGGTAAACAAATTACAGCTGGGCAATTGATAAAATATTGAGCGCATGACAATGCATACATATATGACAAAATGGCTACCATGATATTTAATTGGGCATTACGACAAAATACATAGACCGTTTATCCAACCGCATCTATGACTAATAATCCACTTGACATCCGTGTTCCCGTTGGTATTAAGTTGCAAGCAACGGATAATTGCATTAAGCAATGTGCGTAAAGTAAACAAGTACATATGACCGTGGACATAGCATTGTTATGTTACCCCTAGTAGCAACAGCACATCCACAACTAGGCGTTGTTGTCACTCGCCCAGATTACTAGAGACTGAACCCACTATCTAGCATAAATACTCTCTCTTGGAGTTACAAACATCCACTTGGCCAAAGCATCTACTAGTAACGGAAAGCATGCAAGATCATAAATAACATGTATCATAGATTAATAATCAACTTGATCATAGTATTCAATATTCATCGGATCCCAGCAAACACAACATGTAACATTACAATAAGTTGATTTTGATCATGTTAGGCAGCTCACAAGATCTAAACATGATGGCACAAAGTGGAGAGACAACCATCTAGCTACTGCTATGGACCCGTAGTCCAAGGATGAACTACTCACGCATCACTCCGGAGGCAGGCATGGTGATGTAGAGCCCTCCGGTGATGATTTCCCTCTCCGGCAGGGTGGCGGGAAGAGGTTCTAGACCCTCTCGAGCTAGGGTTGACGACGGCGCTCCGCTGGAACTTTTCGTGGAATATGACTCGGGTGTCTAGGGTTTTTGCATCGGGGGGAATAAGTAAGCGAAATGGCGGCGGCTGGAGACCCCCGAGGGGCCCACACGCACCCTCGGCGCGGGTCCACCCCTGGCCGCGCCGAGCCCACGTGTGGGGCCCTCGTGGCTCTGATCCGTCTCTCCTTTGGACTCCGGGGACTTGTCGATGAAATAGGGACCTCCGTAAATTTTCGTCCAATTCCGAGAATATTTCCAGACTAGCTTTTCTTGAATACAAAAACAGCAGAAAACAGGAACTGGCACTGTGGCATCTTGTTAATAGGTTAGTCCCAAAAAATGTATAAAAGTGACATAAAGTGGATGCAAAACATGTAACAATTGGTATAATATCAACATGGAACATAAAAAATTATAGATACGTTTGAGACGTATCAGCATCCCCAAGCTTAGTTCCTGCTCGTCCTCGAGTAGGTAAACGATAAAACAATATAATTTTTGAGGTGACATGCTACCATCATAATCTTGATCATATAACATTGTAAGGCACATGTAAATGAATGAAGTGATCCAAGTCAATGGTCTATAGTTTGCTATCAAATAGATAATGAGTAAACAACTAAATCACACAAGCTAAACTTTTCATGAATAGTACTTTGGAGACAATGCATCCACACGTTCACATAAGAGTTAACTCATAAAGCACGAAGTGGTGCCCATCCACACGGATGCGTCCATGGATTTGGCTGCTCCCTGGATGCTGGAGGAAGAAGATCGAACCGTCGACGGCCTCGTCTCCGGCCTGCCTCCCTGGATGCTGAACGCCCAACGGCCCAAGGCCGGGCGCTCCGCAGCCTCTAGTCCGGCCTGGTGCGGCTGGTTATCAGGAGCGAAGGACTCCATCTCTGCCGCGTACCTTGGAGATTGCAAAATAGGCGAGGCGACCACGGTCTTGGCGGCATTGAACCAGGCGCTCATGTCCTTCTCGTAATCGTCCATGGACGCCTCAAGGACCTCAGCAATGAGTGACCTGAAGCACAAACACACACAACGTCACAACCGCACACAAATTCCCTCAAAATCTGCCGCCCAACACACACTGAGCCCCTGAAATTCGAACGGAATCGAGCGGATCGGGGACGCGTGGAGACGCACCTGGTTGTTGGTAGGGTTGGCGGTGGTGACGACGGGGCCCAAGCTGCCCCAGGCGCGACAGGCGAAGGAGCCCGGGTTGCGCGGCGCGAGACTGAGCTCGGCGAGGAACTGGTGCTCCTTCCTCACGAATCCTGCCACGGGCGATCTGGCGTCGCACCGCGCCATCGTAGGAAGAGCACGAGGAAGAGCCGTGAGGCGGCGTTTGAGGAGGAGGCGAAGAAGAGGAGGGAGGAGCGGAGCAGGGCGAGCTCGTCGGGGAGGGCGATGCGGCGGCGTAGAGCGGGGAGGCGGCGTTGGAGGATCTTGGGACAGACGGCAAGGTCGGGGAGCTCGGACGGCGGCGAATCGGATGGCGGCGGTCTCGACCGGAGGTGAAGAAGAAGTCAACGATCTCGCAGTGTACGCCATCCCAGCTTATGCAACTCGAAGAGGAGGAGGAGGAGATGACGGCGGAGCTCGCGGCGGCGCCGATCTGGACCGGGGCAGCTGGAGACAGTGCCGCGACGGCGAGGCAGCGCGGCGGGAAAAGGCTACTGGGACGACCGGGCCACGCCCTTCTCCGCCTGCGTCAAAAATCGTGCGCGTGGGGTGACCGGTTGCCACCGGGTGGCCGGGCGGGCGCGCGCGCGCCAATTTTCGTGCCGAGCGGGGGTCACCGCCTGGCAGCCGGTAGCCCGTCGCGGCCCGCGCGCTAAAAATCGTGCATGAACAGTGCCGCGCGCGCAAGTCCGACGTGGCAGCATCCGGGCCATCAATGCGCGGATCGGACGGCCGTCGATCGCGCGCGGCGTGGAAGCGCTGATAGGCCGCGAAGATGTCGCGCCTTTATATATAGTAGGTATGAACGAACAATTTCTTTAACAGAGACTGAGTGACTATTGCAATGAGACCTGGTTAATTATCTAGGAGTGACTCACTCAAGGGTCAGATCGCAGAAGAAGACGTGATTTCCACCTCGCAAGACATGGCAGAGGAAGAGACAACATGCAGATATAATATATCTGATATATGAATGCACAAAAAAATCAGACGAGATGAAGGAGCTACCACCCATGATCACTTATGTCGTGTTTGAGATTTTTGTATAAGTAGTTCTCTATAATTCTAGAACTTAAACTTAGAGCAGTGAGCAGCGGAGTCGGTGGGCGGACGCACTGTGGATTGTGGAAGAACGGACGGTAGTTCCATAAGGATAGTAGGCGCCGATCGCCACTCGCCGTTAGGACGATTGGAGACACGATCGTTCATCCGGTCCGGTCGCCGTTGAAGTAGAGGCATCTGGTCCACATCGTTGAAAGAAAGGTGACACATCTCTACAATATCTAAGCTCCCTAGGATTAGAGCTCCCATGTTGAAACACGTGGCATTCTCTCATTGGTTCCTGCTCTACACATTCGTGTCCATTTGATTAAGGTCAGAATAATAATATCCTGCTTTACACATTCATGTCCATTTGACTCAGGTCAGAATAATAATTTCCATTTGTTCAGCTAGACACAAAACTTGGCGATGATTTTTCTAACTACTGCACATGATTCTACGAGCCGCCCTCTTAGACCATCTCCAATAGTTTCTATATCTTAGTGTTTAACTACTTTTTAGGATATTTGAGGCCTAAAACCCTTACTCCAACAACTGTAATTGATGTAAATTTTGTCCAAATTTAGTTCCATGCAGTAAAAAAAAAACACCTTTTGTTGTAAAATATAACACTTGGTTTGCTGCTATGTAAAAAAAGGGCAACATGGGCATGCCAAGTGATAATTGAAAGTTTCATGTCGCTCTCCCGCGTCTTCTCCCGTGAACGCACTGCATCCTCTCAGATTGTTTTGCCAATATCTAAACTCCCTAGGTTTTGATCTCCTAGGTTTAACAATCGCAGCCTCTCATTGGTTATGTCTCTACACATTCGTGTCCATTTAATTAAGGTCAGAATAATAATATCCTGCTCTACACATTCGTGTCATTTGATTAAGGTCAGAATAATGATATCTGTTTGTTTAGCTGGACACAAAACTTGACGATGATTTTTCTAACTACCGCACACGAATCTATGAGCCGCCCTCTTACACTATCTCCAATAGTTTCCATATTTCAGTGTTTAACTACTTTTTAGGGCATTTGAGGCCAAAAACCCTTAGTCCAACATCTGTAATTGATGTAAATTTTGTCCAAATTTATTTCCATACGGTCCAGAAAAGGCACCTTCTGCTGCAAAATAAAACACTTGGTTTGCTGCTATATGAAAAAAGGGCAACATGGGCACACCAGCTGCTAATTGAAAGTTTCATGTCACCCTCCCGCCACTTCTCCCGCGACCGTGTTGCCTCCTCTCACATCGTTTTGACCTCGAACTGGCCGCTCCGCCACAAATCTTACTGATTTGGCAGAGAATCTACCACCTTTGCTCCAAGGCTCAATAGGGATTCGACCTTGAGGGTTGTCATTGCTCTTCTCCCCCGTGCGGCGACCATCACTTCCTGGTTGTCCGTAGCTCCGGCCGACAAGCCACCTGAGCGGCCCTCCTCTCCTCCCCCTCCTCGCCGTGCATCCTCCTTCACTACAAGCACCTGCACACACACGAGCGACACATGCAAGCTTTGCCTCCGGCTGCACCTCGACCAACCCCCGAATCGCTAACACGCCTTCGTGTCCATGCACTAGGCACAGGGCTAGTCTCATTCGGAGGTTAAGAATTCAGAATTGTTACTTTTGCATTATATGGTTTATACAGAAAATACTAGACCACCTACAATATTTGCCTGAAAAGTGGTTATGAATTTGTACCTGCGTATGAGCAACTGAATTTACTTAGACCAGCATGTCATGTATTGATCATCGCAATACTACCCTTGGGCGCAGCAAAGCGTGCCATCCCCTTCTAGTTAACTTCATTTGGAAACGCTTGATGCATGCAAAATGCATACATGAACTTTGCATTGTATTACTTATATTTCAATCATATTTGCATCATATAAGGGTTATATCATTGTTTTATATTGATTTTGGGAATATTTCATAGTTTCCCTATTTTTCTGGAATTAACCCTGCACAGGCAGAAAACCCTATTTTCTATATTTTGATGTTTCAGGGACCCAAACGACGTCCAAATGACCTGGAAATTTACGAGCATCAGTTTTTGGAAGGAACGAAGCGTGGGAGCGAAGGAAGCGAACAAACGGAGGCCCGAGGGCCAAGATAGGGTGGCCCACGCGGCCAGATTCCTTGGCCGCGTGGGACCCACCATCTTGGGCCTCGAGGCTCCGTTGCCGTCGATCTTTTTTCCCGAGCCTCCGTCTTGACCTAAAAACGACTATAAAAATAGTCCCCGACGCTTCGGAAAGGAGCGCCGCAGAAACACAAAACCACGAAACAGAAGACCTGGAGCTGCAGATTGGAGGGGAAAACTCCGGCGGGGCGCTGCCGGTGGTCTCCATCTTCTCCAACATCTCCACCATCATCACCATGATGAAGGGGGAGTAGTCCACCCCCTGGACTTTGGGTTTGTGGTGGTAACTTGATCCAATCTCTCTATGTATGATCATTGTTGAAGTCCATATGATGTGCCTTGCATGATTATGGAACTATCTTTGTAATTCCTATGGTGGATATTGTGGTATGAGATGATATTATGTTATGCATTTACCGTCATGTTGGGATTTTATGGTTTGTCATACTTTGGAATACATCTATGTTACATGCAATGGATTTATCTATTCTTAATGCCTTGTTTATCCGCGCTAACGGGGTGGTTGACAACCATCTCGGTGGGTAGATGAGAGGGATGTGGATGCACGTACATTAATAAATCATTGCACTAGTTCTTAGAATATGTTTTCCTTTAAGAGTATGATGTATGTGGGTAGAGAGTGGCCTAGTGACAGAAGGCATAGGCATTAAGTGACAGTAATGTCGCCCAACATTCTTTATCTGGGGTAAAAAGGAAGAAGTATGATGTGGGAGTGACAACAAACCACGCTAGCCTTACGAGGGTGACCCTAGCAACACAAATGATTATTTTCTTTCAACTATGTGTTTTAGGACATGTAGCCGTCATAGAAGTTTACCATTAAAGCATGACAATTGTGTGTACTTTTTATCTATAACATGATAATCACCATAGATGGAGAGAGAGGATTAAGTGAACCCATGAACCCATGTCCATTGTTCCTATAAGAGAAAACCTTTGTCTTGTCTCTTGCATTGAAGAGGATTGGGACACTTTTACATTCTTGTTTTGTTACATTAAACTTCCATCCATTAAATCAACCATCTTGTTCTTTAAACTTGTTTAGTGCATAATCAACTAAAACTTGTGACACTTTAGTTGTAGGGAATAGATAACTTTTCCTTCTTGCTCCTGCGGATCGATACCCTACTTCCACATTGAGAGGTGCTACAGTGATCCCCTGCTCTTGGGGGTTATCAAGTACTTTTCTGGCGCCGTTGCCGGGGAGCGTAGCGCTTAAGTTTCTATTCTTGTGTGCACTAAACTTTAAATTTATTTTTGTTATATCTTGCAATCATTTAAGCTTGGGGAGGATACTATGTCTCCCATTTACGATTATTACAATGATGAATATGATATTTTCAGTCCACCTACTATTGAGGATAAAGTTTATTATGATTATGATATGCCTCCTATATATGATGATTACAATGATGATTATGAATGTTTTACTCCCACTATTACTAAGAAGGATTTTACTTATGTGGAGAGTACTAATACTTTTATGCTTGAAGATCATGAAGACATGCTTTATGTCATAATTATATTGTTGAATTCATTCATGATGCTACTGAAAGTTATTATGAGAGGGAAAACATGGTTCTAAACATTTCAATATTATTACGTTTCCTCTCTTTAAGTTCAAAGTCTTGAAATTGCTCTTGTTTTATCTTCCTATGCTACTTGCTTTGTGTTTCAATGATTTATTTTCTTACAAGATCCCAATGCATAGGAAGTGGGTTAGACTTAAAAGTGTTTCATATTTTTCTCTTGATGCTCTCTTTTGCATTTCAATTCTTGTTCCTATGTGAGCATCATTAAAACTATCATGGCTGTCCAGAAAACAGATTCCTAAGCTTCACTGCGAAAAATGTTAAAAATCACAGAAAAGGAATTTTGACCTGAAATTTTACGACAGCAATCTTCAGTTATTAATACACATTTCATTAGTTCAAAATTTTCTGATTTGAGCAACGTAAGTGCCTCTGAAAATTCACTCTTTACGGGCTGTCCAGTTTTTGACAGATTCTGTCTTTATTTTGCATTACTCTCATTACTTGTGTTTTGTGTAGTTCTATTGATCAAAGAGCAATGCACAACCATAGTAACAGTAGCTAATGTTTAGAATCAACTCATGATATGTCTTTGCTGTACCTATGAGGATTTAATTTATGGAGACACTAACCCCTCTAATCAAGTTTTATGTTGAGTTTTGTGTAAAGAGAATTTTTCAAATGGAAGAGTTGAGGGTGATGAACAAAGATCAAGAGGGACAACCACTCAAGCTTGGGGATGTTACCCCTAGACTCACCCAACATATATCAAATAAGTACAAGAATTCAAGCTTGGGGATGCCAAGCCACCTCACTCCAACCATCTTGATAACAAGTAAGTAAGCCTAGCTATATGGCTATAAAGAAAGCGCTTTACGGGAGGCAACCCGGTTGTTTTTATTTTTTGATTTTCTTTGTGTCCTCTTGCTGTAACAAGAGACTTAGTTTTTAGTTTAGTTTCTAGAATTTTTAATAAAGTGCCAAGTTTTACCCATTTTGGCTTGAAAAAGTTGCTTATTGTATTCGGAGATTTTATTCCAGCACGAGTCTGTGCACGGTATGATTTTTCATTCCTATTCTGTAACTCCGAATGAGCTGCAATTTGAACTGTAGTTGCAACTTTTCATCCTCTGTATGCATGAATTTTTCAGATTTTTTCGACATAATTAAGTAGGGTAGAAAAATGCGTTTTGCTGCTGCTGTTTTTCTGGACAGATTCTGTCCCATTTTGTTTGATGCATTCTTTAAACTTTAACTTGAATCTTTTTGATCCAATTGAGTTTATAAGTAGGCATACAACATTATACACTTTCTGGACATTCATATGAATTTTTGTTTAAGGATTATATGCAGCAAGCAATTCATTTGTCTATCACTACTAATGTCACCCCACAGAAAAGAAATGGGAGAAACGGTGTTTTGAAGTTTTTTCACAGGATTAGAGGAGATGCACCAAGAGCTATCCAAGGATGGTGAAGACCATAAGCTTGGGGATGTGAAGACAACCCCACTGGACCAACACACTCTCGGTTTGCACACGTCTAACTTCTGTTTTTCGATCAATGCACTTTATCGCATAAACTTGGAGCGTCTTTTTATTTACTTTTTATTTCGGTTTGTTTGTCTTGAGACCACCACTATCATTTATGTTATGAGAGAGCTACTGGAAATTTGGGTTGAATTAAGTTGGATGCTATTAAAAAGATTGGGAAAGGGATGTTTGAGTTGATTCAAAAAGATACATATAGTTGCATGATTCATGTGCTTTTTAATGAATATTAATTTGCAAGTGTTTTATCAAGAGCTATCTTTTATTCATGTTTTGATGCTGAATGTTACTTTACTTTGTTTAACATGGATTGATTAGTTCTATGGACACTTTTGCATGCATTTAGACGGTCAACTTTCTCCCTCTTGCTAGCCCAAAAACTCCAACAAGCAAAAACTTGTTTTCCAACACCTTCAACCAAAGTTTTTCCAGTGAGTCCACCATATCTACCTATTAGCTTTATGCTATTCCAAGTATGTTTATCATGTTATATTGTATTATCTATTTTCCGAATTAAAATGCTTATGTTATTGATTGTTATGGGAGAAGTTGGTTAAAAAGCTCTCACGAACTTGATGCACACTTTACTTTTATTCTGCACTTAATAAACATGAACCATTGTGATTAAAATTATGAAGTTGTGTGCTTGACAAGAGTCTTGGTTGGGAGTTAGCCCATATGTGCTGTCACATGGCAAGCTTTCAACGTGCTCTTAATTATATTTAGTTGATATCATGCACTTTTGTCTATGGATGCCTAACAGTTAAGGAGTAAGTATAAATGGCTAGAGAGACGCCTGGGCCGCTAACATAAGCCATGCATCATTCATGGTGGAAGTTTACTTACATGCCATAGTGGACCTTCAGTGAAGCACTTCACAATAAAAAGCTATACCCATAGTAAATAAAAGAATGCTGAGATTGTCCATTTTGTTTGTTTGTCTTGTCATTTTGACATGAGGCTTGTTCCATGTCCTGAGACAAGAGGTACCCCAGTTGACGCTCTTGATGACGCTTTTATTACTTGCAATGACTTTAAAACTTGAACTTGCTTTGTGACCCGAGTTGAGTAGCCAGTTGGGGAGGCTTTTGTATTCACGGGGCATGAGGCATCCAACCCTTACTTTGTCAAGCACATTACTCATATTTGCTTTCACTTTCAACTTAACCATTCAAGATGCTATGATAGGGGTAATGAGAGCTTGACACCAATGAATACCACATTGCAATCATTAACTTAAGTAGAAGCATTTGGAAGCTAGATGAGACTTTTGCATGTTTTACCTCTACTTATTTATCTATCTTTCCAAAGTGTCCACCTTTTATATTCAGATTTCATAAGAGTACTCTATGACCATTATAGGATGTTTTTACTTTTCATTATGCATACATTTGGTCCATAGTACTTTCTTCTATGTTACACTTTGTGAATTATCATTGAACATCCTTACATTGAATATTTGATATCACTTTATAATCCATCTTGTATATTGCTACTCCTTTGAAGAATGAATCATTTGACTCTATGTAGCAATAGTAATCATCCTTGATATCCATTGATAGTATTAAAATGCAAAGTCCATGTTAGTTTTATCACCTTCATACTCGAGGACGAGTATAGGTTAAGCTTGGGGATGTTGATGCATGTAAAATGCATACATGAACTTTGCATTGTATTACTTATATTTCAATCATATTTGCATCATATAAGGGTTATATCATTGTTTTATATTGATTTTGGGAATATTTCATAGTTTCCCTATTTTTCTGGAATTAACCCTGCACAGGCAGAAAACCCTATTTTCTATATTTTGATGTTTCAGGGACCCAAACGACGTCCAAATGACCTGGAAATTTACGAGCATCAGTTTTTGGAAGGAACGAAGCGTGGGAGCGAAGGAAGCGAACAAACGGAGGCCCGAGGGCCAAGATAGGGTGGCCCACGCGGCCAGATTCCTTGGCCGCGTGGGACCCACCATCTTGGGCCTCGAGGCTCCGTTGCCGTCGATCTTTTTTCCCGAGCCTCCGTCTTGACCTAAAAACGACTATAAAAATAGTCCCCGACGCTTTCGGAAGGAGCGCCGCAGAAACACAAAACCACGAAACAGAGACCTGGAGTGCAGATTGGAGGGGGAAAACTCCGGCGGGGCGCTGCCGGGTGGTCTCCATCTTCTCCAACATCTCCACCATCATCACCATGATGAAGGGGGAGTAGTCCACCCCCTGGACTTTGGGTTTGTGGTGGTAACTTGATCCAATCTCTCTATGTATGATCATTGTTGAAGTCCATATGATGTGCCTTGCATGATTATGGAACTATCTTTGTAATTCCTATGGTGGATATTGTGGTATGAGATGATATTATGTTATGCATTTACCGTCATGTTGGGATTTTATGGTTTGTCATACTTTGGAATACATCTATGTTACATGCAATGGATTTATCTATTCTTAATGCCTTGTTTATCCGCGCTAACGGGGTGGTTGACAACCATCTCGGTGGGTAGATGAGAGGGATGTGGATGCACGTACATTAATAAATCATTGCACTAGTTCTTAGAATATGTTTTCCTTTAAGAGTATGATGTATGTGGGTAGAGAGTGGCCTAGTGACAGAAGGCATAGGCATTAAGTGACAGTAATGTCGCCCAACATTCTTTATCTGGGGGTAAAAAGGAAGAAGTATGATGTGGGAGTGACAACAAACCACGCTAGCCTTACGAGGGTGACCCTAGCAACACAAATGATTATTTTCTTTCAACTATGTGTTTTAGGACATGTAGCCGTCATAGAAGTTTACCATTAAAGCATGACAATTGTGTGTACTTTTTATCTATAACATGATAATCACCATAGATGGGAGAGAGAGATTAAGTGAACCCATGAACCCATGTCCATTGTTCCTATAAGAGAAAACCTTTGTCTTGTCTCTTGCATTGAAGAGGATTGGGACACTTTTACATTCTTGTTTTGTTACATTAAACTTCCATCCATTAAATCAACCATCTTGTTCTTTAAACTTGTTTAGTGCATAATCAACTAAAACTTGTGACACTTTAGTTGTAGGGAATAGATAACTTTTCCTTCTTGCTCCTGCGGATCGATACCCTACTTCCACATTGAGAGGTGCTACAGTGATCCCCTGCTCTTGGGGGTTATCAACGCTGCAATCAAATTGGAAATCTTGCTATTTGTGATCCAACAACCTGGTAATGGTCCATCTGCAGAAAATAGTCTTTTAAGTGAATCTACATTGGTAAAATAAAAGAAAATTATTCATGTAAAAAATTATTTAAAATTATTCCCTAAGTTAAAATAGTTCTTGAAGTGCATCTGCAGTGGTACAAAGAACGTGAATTATTAAACTCTTGCCCAAGTTGCCAACACAACTTAGCAAGGAACCTTAAAAGAAATAGGAAAAACTAATCCCAAATAGCTACACACCTTGAAATTGAGCAGTCGCCTAAGATCCGGTTCTACAAAATTTACAATATCTTTCCATCGAGGTACCACGATAAATCCACATTCCCCAATACAGTGATAGCTGAGATATCAAAGCTTCCCTGACCTTCTCCAAATAGCTATCTTGCTAATTTTAAATATTGATTTATGTACTAATCGGTACATTAAAGTACCACTCCGGTAGAGAGTGGAAGGGATAAATATAGGACAGGTTGGGCATGGCGGCAACCGCCGCGGCGGCACGAGCTGGAGTTGGAGGGGGCCTCCGGAGCTGCCCCGGGAGGAAAAGGACATTAGGAGGAGGAGAGAGAACATCACCGACGGAGAGCTTGGCGGCGACGGTGATGGGAGCGAGGCGACTAGGGTTGGGACGGGAGGTCAAAAGGTGGAAATCCAAGGCCCCCTGCACAAAATGATTACATGCTGTGTATATCACATAAGACTATTCACAAAGCATTGTTCAGATCTTTTTATTGCTTTACTTATTTTTCTATTGATTTGCAATGGCAGGGTTTAAGTCTGTCATGAAGGTCAATAAAGAATGAAATGAATGCCTTTCAAATGAAGTGGAGAGATGAAATGTCTAATTTAGGTAAGTTTTGTTGCATTCTTTTCTTATATAAATTACACGGTTAGTTTAAGTTTGATATGTTTGCTGTTTGAACTTTTGCAGGGTCCAAATTAAAATGTTTAGTTGATACTACCGAAAACTATCACAAAGTTCTTGTTGAAAACCAAAAATTGTTTAATGAAATGCAAGAATTAAAAGGTATCTCGTTGCTCAAAGATTCTTTCAAATATAGAGCATTCGATATCATATTAACTCTTTTGAGTATCTGCTCTTTTTTTCTAGGTAATATAAGAGTGTATTGTCGTGTAAAACCATTCCCTCCTGGTCAAGATAAAAAATCGACTACAATCGATTTCATTGGTGAAAGTGGCGAGCTTCTGATTTCAAATCCATTGAAGCAAGGAAAGGATGGAAATCGGATGTTCAAGTTTAACAAAGTTTTCAGTTCAATTGCTTCCCAAGGTACAACTTTATAATAATACATTTTTGCTTTTGTTTGCATGTCAGTAAGTTTTCTAATTGGCTTTTCTTTTTACTTCACAGCTAACGTTTTCTCTGACATTCAGCCGTTGATTCGGTCAGTTCTCGAATTCAATGTCTGTATTTTTGCGTATGGCCAAACTGCTTCAGGAAAAACTTACACGATGGTACCGAATTTAATATTGAGTATTATTTCACCTTATTGTATTGGCACTGCTGCTGACTATATTCTTAATGTTAATGTCTATAATTTTTGTTCCTTAGAGTGGACCCAGCACATCAAAAACAGATTGGGATGTATTTTGTGTTGTATCTCCAACAAGTCTTTTTTTTTCTTTTTTTTTTGTGTCATGGGCTGAATCAAAATAAATATAATTATACTAAACTTTAATACTTCTATGGGTCTTAATTTTAGCATTTTATAGTATTACGCGTCTAATTTTCTGTTTGTTTGCATAGTTTAATCACTTGACTGTCAATATTAGTAAATATTAGTTGGTGTTTTTTAATTTGTAGTGAATTTTTTGAAATATACTAAGCTGTATTTTAAACAAAATTATGTTATAAAACTATGGTTTTTATAATGCATAATGTGTATAATTCATATATATTTATCATAAGGCAAAGAGTACAATATAACAAATGTCTCAATAGCAGTTTCTAGTGCAGACTAAGATCAAAGATGGCTCCTCCTCGACCGTCTGTGTAACTAGCCGTGGCGACCCGAAAAAAAAACACACACGTACACATCCACTAAAACCAGTCCTGCGATTCGCCTCGTCAAGATATGGGTAGACAAGGGCTCGCGTCTCTGCTTACACTCTTCCTCCGGCGCCGAAGGGACTTCCGGGATGGCCACACCTGCAACGAGACGACACAATCCCAGCAACCGTCGCCGCCACCTCCTGGCTAGCCGAGTGCATGGATGCCGACGAATGTTCCATGCCGGACACACATTTGCCACCCCGTGGGAGCGCTAGAGGTGACTGACTCCAGGCTGGAAGGGGAGTGGACCCAACGCTACACACACTATGCCTAGATCTGGTCACCACCGGTTCCAGATGTCGGTACCGGGACGAGAAGGTGAACAGACGTCAGAGCCGCAATTCTGTCAGCGTGGGGCTCATGGGAGAGGAGAGCGGTCCATCAGATTCAAATCAACTATTATTTGAGGATTTTTTAAATCACCTGTATCTTGGAGCACTAGAAACACCTTAGCATTCAAATGCACGATTAGTTATTTTCCTCAAGGGGGCCCATGTTGAACACTACTTCTTTACTTCTTGGGACTGGCAATGATAGGGCAAGTGCATGCAGAAGCATCCCTCACCTAGCTCATGCCAAAATGAGAGCTTTACATGGCTAGACCTTAAGCATACACTCTTACATGTGGACCAGGTTTCATCGACTGTCTAGTGGTATTTCACCCTGCTGTCACGCAGATGAACCAAGCATCATCTATCAGGTGTCTAGCTCACCAAGTCTAAGAAACATATGTCCGTTTCTATCCGAGGTTGTATCTACAGCGGACATTTTCACTGAGTCTAGCTTAAGCGAGCATAGTTTCAAGATGAGGTTGCGCATGCAACCAAACACGCTTCAAATGTTTGTCCAACCCGATACCTCACATACCCAAACAGCTAAGAGCGACTATTTACAATTCGTACTCCTATCTATGAAGGGAAATTACCACACACGGCTGGTGAAGTGGTACACATGCGCATGTATTTCGCCATAGCGTGGTGCATCCTCCTATGATGAAAGCTCGCTAGGAGATTGTGAGATCTATATATCTCTCACTCTCACACATTATAAAATAAGCAGATGAGGATTAATTCACTACACCATCCTTTCCATTAAATCCCTGACCAACGGAAAAATTAATTCACTTTACACCCATGTGCAGTGTACTCCTAAGACTAGCCATAGTGGTGGTATCATAGCTAGTATCATGCGTGCCATGTTGGCAAAAAGATGATGTGGCACTGTAATTAATGATTAAAGAGATGATGGTGGTATCATAGGTACATACCGTAACATAACGCATTTCAAGACATGATGAGTCTACAACCTAATTAATGCTATACTATATGATACCACAAATATGTTACTACCCATAGTGAAGGTAGTAACATAGACTAGTATCATATGCATGATACCAATATATGATACTCCCCACTATGACTAGTCTAAGCCAAAATCTCATCACCAGATGGTCCAGATCCGAAACGTAAATTGTACCAGCGATCAATTTAACCAATAGAACCACATGTGGGTTATGTGACAGACGTTAGTACATGAGAGTTAGCGCCCTTCTCTAGCCGGTAGAACAGTTGGACATGATCATCGACATCTTCACTCTGGTCGGTCGTCGTGGAAGTACAACACAGGCAAGCCGGGAAGTTAAGAGAACTTTGTCAACCATATATAGCTGTGAATTGTCCAAACATGTGCGCACAAATAAATACATCATCGTCATGATAATTAGCAGCCTTAGACTACTGTAGATCCGAGCGAGACTGAGTGAGGCGGCCGGCGTTAAAGTAGCTGCATCCATCCATCGGTGACCAATGTAGCCTTCACAAGAGAAGAATAACGAGGAGCATGGAACTTCACGCGGCGGTGAGAGATAACGCGTCCCGCCGACTTCCGTTTCGTTTCATCTTGAACGGCTGAACAAATTAAGAAACTTACAAAATTTATGAGAGTTTTGTTTTAGCAGGAGACGGATCTAGGGGATTGCATGGCCGGTCGTTGACTGCATGCATGCAAATGCCGCGCTAGCGCGTTGGTTAATTGGTCGGATGGCGATCTTGTTGGACGCTTGCGTGTATATGCCGCTGGAGTGCTTCACGTGGTATGATATTGTTATTGCTAGTCAAATGGTCAGACGAAGGTTTATTTCACTATTTCAATATATTACTATCCGCACGTGGCACTACACTGTTTGTCGATTGTACTCACAAAGTGGAAATGCAGCGAGATCCATACACTGTTGGCAACGAAAATGTTCACTGGAAACAAAACTTTGCGACTAGTTGTGTCCATATCCCATTGTCGGGTATCCCATTTCCGTAGTTCCAAAAAAAATGTGAAATAAATAATGAGTAGAGATTTTGTTGTACATATCTTATACATCTACAAATTTTCATGTGTGGACTGTACAAAAAATCGAACGATATTTGATTGGCACATGATACTATTTACTTAGATCTTTTTCTTTTTTGCACAGTCTCATTTTCATAATTTGGTACAAAATTTTGTAGACGCACATGATACAATATAATCTATGTCAATGATTTGTTCCACGTTTTTTGAATATCGAACAAAAGGGTGTGGGCTCACTACCTACTCTATGCATGAGGAGACCCTACACTGGACACGCTCCGTTCGGATTTGGTCACCACCGGAGGCCGATGAGGAAGCCATGACCAGAGAGGATGGAGGCCTCATAAGAGGGGGAGAAGATGGGACACACTGGACGCCAGTGCCAGGGCGGCAGCCGACATCGAGGTGGGTGGACGTCGGGGCCGGAGTAGTTGTCGGCGTGGGGCTCAGGGGAGAGGAGAGCGGTTTGTCATATTCAAATGAATTTTTAGGACTTTTAAGATTACCTGCATCTTGGAGCAGCGGACACACGTTAGCATCCAAATGCGTGTTTAGTATTTTCGGCGAAGCTCAAGGAGACCCATGATGAACACAAGCTCTTTGGACTGTCAATGAGGGGGCAAGTGCATACAGAAGCACCCCTCACCTAGGTCATGCAGAACTGAGAACTTTACATGGCTAGACCTGAAGCAACACCCTTACATGTGGACTGGATTTCATACTTCAACACGTTGGCACGCTGATGAACCAAGCATCATCTATCAAGTGTCTAGCTCACCAAGTCTAAGTAGTGAGTCTTACTTAAGCGAGCATAGCCTCTAGTTTAGGTTGTGCATGCAACCAAACACGCTTCAGATGTTTATTCTTCCCGATACCTCACACGCCCACACACCTAAGAGCGACTATTTACAATTTCCTTATACTCATATCCATGAAGGGAAATTACCACACACGATTGATCAAGTGGTACACATGTATGTATTTCGTCATAGCGCGGGTGTATCCTCCATTGATGAAGGCTAGCTAGGAGAGTGCGAGATCTATATATCTCTCGCTCTCTCACACTATAAATAAGCAGCTGAGGATCTCCTTTCCATTACATCCCCGACCAACAAAAAAATTAATTCCCTCTATACCCATGTGCAGTGTACTCCTAAACCACCCAGCATATGATCCGGTGGTTATGGATCCTCTTCTGTCACAATAGAAAATTAAATATTTCGTTTACCAAATGGAAGATTTACGGTCTCTACATCATACATAGAGACTACACCAAAATATTATTACAAAGTTAGTGCAATGATAACTAAGCCAATTAAAAAAATTCAGTAGTTTTCCACAAAATGATGATCCATATCCTGATTATATAATAAAAATGGAAAAGGACAATACCCAACCTCTACACCCATTGGTGCACACACTGATCCTAATTAATAATCTATCTTTGTAGTTTTATACCGGCAGAGGTAAATTACCATACACATTTGACTAGACCGATCTAGCTGACCGCTTGGGACACCTCTCACTCACGTCCACTATAAATAAGGTGGCACGCGGTGACCCGGCAAGGCACCCGCCACACAACCCGGTGGTGGGGGTAGGGGTGGGGAGGGCCCGCCTCTGCCCTAGACTTGGCATGAGCGATGGGACGTCGGAGCGTGTGGGGGCTTTGGGACCTCGCGGCGGCTGAGCCTGCAGAGTCCGTCCTCCGACGAAGGGCTTCTAGGGCAATTGCAGTCATTGGCTTCATGCCCCTCCTATCCACACCCGGTGTTCATCTCCCTTCGTTCGTAAATAGAATGTGTATTCTGAGTTATGGCCGTCACGTAAAAATATTTACCGATAGTAAATTTATCCAATAGAACCACGTGTGGGTTATGTGGCACGAGATTCGAGCCGTTGCTTTCGTATTTTTAAATTACTTTTATCGTATTTACGATCTTTTAAAACTCTCTAAACTTCATCTACGAAAAAATAATCTACACGAAAAAAGGGTAGTTGGTCAGAACGTTTTTATGATCGAAAGAAGAACTGGTAGCTTGTTGGTCGATCACATGCGTCGGCGTGGGCCGAGGACGACGTTAGTACATGCAAACCGGGGAAGGTTAGAGAACTTTGTCAACCATATATATCTATGTCTATTGTCTAAACATGTGCGCACGAATAAATACATCATCATCATGATTAGCAGCCTTAGACTACTGTAGATCCGACCGAGACTGAGTGAGGCGCGCGGTTGTCGTTAAAGTTGCTGCAACCATCGGTGACCAGTGTAGCCTTCACAAGAAGTATATCGACGAGATGGAACTTCACGGCGGTCAAAAACGTACAGCCGAGCGGTGAGATAACCCGTCCGGCCGGCCGACCTCCGTTTCGTTTCATGGACCGGCCGGGGACTAGTCCACCTGCACGACCTTCAGTTGAATGATTCCATCTTGAACGGCTGTACAAATTTAAAAACTTACAAAATATGTGAGAGTTTTGTTTTAGCAGGAGACGGATCGATCGAGTGTGGAACACGACGAGCACAGTTGGACATGATCAACGTCTCTCCGCTCGGTAGTTGTGGTTGTGGTATGGAAGTACAACAAGAAACCTAAGTAACGTGGTCAACGTCTGAGACAGCGGATGCATGCATGTAGGTTCCAGTTTAGCAGCCTGATCGAGTGAGAAAACGCATGCCCCCGTCGCCGTTAAACCAGTCGTGTGATTCGCCTTCACAGAGAGCAGAGCCGTCCGGCCGACTTTCGTTGTGATATGATTCACGGACCCGGCTGCACCTGCACGTTCAGTTCAACGCTTTCACTGAGCTTAAACAGCTGAACCAATTAAAAACACGGAATGTAATTGAGCTTGAATGCAAAAAAAAAAAAAAAAACGGATTGAGCGTTGAACAGGAGGTGTGGATTGCATGGTCCCATCTTTTTGGTTGGTCGGATGGCGCCCATCTTCTTGGTCCATGCGTGCGTTGTGGTGCTGCCTGCACGGAGTGCTAGCTAGCTTGTTCGCACGGGCCACGCGACGAGCGCTTATCCGAAAGATTCCGTCGCCGGAGGTCTCGCCAGAGAAGAAGATGGCGGCAGCGCATCTGTTGGATTTCCCCTCGACCCTGCACCCAACCGCGATAAGAATCCTCCTCGTCGCTACCTACAAACTGATTAGAAAAATGAAATTTTGAATCATTTATAAAAAATATTTTGTGGAAATCTATTAAAAAAATATTTGGAATTTATTAATAATTATTATTTTCTGATGAAAAAATATTATTTATACTTTAGAATACAGGAGAAATACAGTGCATGCATACGTATTGGGCCGCACCGGCCGCACGTGGCAACAGCTAGCGACCCCGGTAGGGCGCGGCTCCGTTAGAATTGATTTTTCGCTCTCTCTATCTTCCCCTCTTCAACAGGCGCATGCACACACTTGCGTCTCCCACGGTGACGGATGGAGACGACGGCACTAGCGGTGGTTGCCAACTTCATCCTCGCGCTGCATCGCCGCGGATGGCGACGTGCTACCGGCGCTGGAATGGCTGGCATGCAGCAGCTGCTCCATTCACCACCATGACGACGCCGGGACTGCGGGGGTGCAGTCCCAAACTCTCGAGAGCTGTGCCCAAGATAACCATGTCGGGGCTGCCGGCGTGCAGTCCGGCGCCATCTCCAACGCCACGAAAACGGCGTCGAGGTCAAGGCTGTCGGTCAGCAGCCTGGCGTCATCTCCACGACGACGGCGACATCGGTGCCTTCTTCACTTCCATGACAACGTCGGCGGGGCAGCCGGCATGCAGCTCGACATCAGCCCGGCGTGATCTCCATCCCGGCGACGACATAGGCGGGGCGGCCGGCATGCAGCTCGGCGCCACCACGACGCCGACCGGTATCATCTTCACATCGACGTCAACGTCATCAGAGCTGCCGGGCATGCAGCCGGGCGCTATCTACACTTCCGTGACGACGTCGGCGGGCGGCTGACGAGCAGCATGGCGCCATCTCCAGTGCCACGAAGACGACGTCACGATTGCCGGCGTGTAGCCCGGCGTCATCTCCAACGCCACGAAGATGATGTCGTGACGGCTGACGGGCTGCTCAGCGCCTTCTCCATCAACACCATGTAGACGATGTCGTGAAGGCCGACGTGCAGCCTGACATCTTCTCCATCTCCACAACCACGACCGGACAGCCGGTGTGCAGCCTGGCGTGATCTTCATCTCCGCGACGACATACACAGGGTAGCCGACGTGCAGCTCGGCACCACCTCACCACCGCGACGGCGCCAGGGACGTCACACTACAGGAATCGCTCAAAACGCCGACGGCCAGGCGCCGTCGGCGTATGCCCGTCTGCCGTCGGCGTACCCATACGCCGACGGCCGCCGTCGGCGTCTCGCCGTCGGTGTACCGGACTGTCGGCGTATCCAAAGTGTCGTCGGCGTACGCTGTGTGGGCCCCACAAGACGGCATCCGTCCGTTTCCGCCAGCCCACCATACGCCGACGGCACTGCCGTCGGCCTCTGCGTGCCACGTGTGACGATCTGGTGCGCCTGGGAGGCATCATACGCCGACGGCATTGCCGTCGGCGTATCGTGTCGACGTGTCAACATCTGGTGCGCCTGGGAGGAAACCTACGCCGACGGCATTGCCGTCAGCGTAGGGATGACAATATGGTCCATTTCAGGGCGACGTGGCAGCATCCTGTGCGTCTGGCTGGCATAATGCCGTCGGCGTATGGGCGACCATATTTTTTAGTTTCTGCATATTGTTGCTGCTGGTTTCTAGCACATTTTAAATACAATTAAAATTGCACAAATTTTAAAACATCACAGAAACATGACAGAAACATCACATAAATCTCCAAATGACACAAACATGATTCGAATTCATCCAAGCATTCATACAAACTCCAAATGACACAAACATAGTTCGAATTCATACAAACACACCCGAACACATCCTACATCTCCTGAGAGCTCGAGCCACCCATGTCTGACCGCGCGAGAATAGGCGACCGACCGCGTGGGGCAGCCGCCGTCGAACCACACATGGTATCCGGCGAGGCGCGGGACGGTGTGGTCTCACGCGACGAACTCGGCGAGGCACCACCAGTGCCATGCTCCACGAGCGCGCGCGTTGAAATCGGCGAGGCAGAAGCACGACCAAAGGGTGCATTCCTGGAGCATCCCGATCCCTACATGTTTGAGTCCAAGTTAGCAACTTGAAAAGCACAGTATGGCGGTAACAACTTGTTTGGCAAATAATTTACCGGAGTCGTTGGCTTGTATGTGCGAGCGACCGACTCCCTCGTTGGGCCGATGGGCGGCATCCCCGGCCTAGGTGGACGCGGAGGCAGCGGCTCCCGCTCTCCAGTGGCAAAGAACTTCTCTTGAGCCTACAAGATAGTTTAGATGTCAGGAGTTGTAGAAAAAGAAGGTTCAAACTAGAGGAAATGGGACTTGTCATATTTTGCAAATATAAAGGTTGAAACTTACAGCATCGCGCAACTCTTGCCACTCGTCATAGTCCGCGCTCTACTGCAGCCACAAGTGATACTCTCTCATAGTCCGCGTAAGCGGCATCGAAGGCCGCCTCGAAATCAGGCTACAGTTTCAAAATAGAACGAATCTCGTCAACTTAGCCACTTAGCTAGGAACGAATGTCGGAAAGAGAATGAAATTGAGAAAAACTTACATCGGGGCGAGCTCGGGAAGGCCGACGAGGAGGCAGGACAGGAGGGTCGTCGGCGGTGAGGGTAGCCTTGACACGCGTGAGGCCCAAAGCAGGAGTACGCGGGATTACCGCACTAAGACAGAGAGGACGGCCATGCTCCCAACCGTGCCCGGCAATGACCATCGCTCTCTCATCGGTGGCATGCTCAAGAGGGTAGTCCACCTCCGTATTTATACCCTTGAACGTCTCGACGTACCTATCTATGTTATCCTTGGCATTGCCGAAGTAATCGGGACGCGAGGGCTGAGGCTCAGAAAGATCGAGCTTCTTCGTCTTCATCCTCTCCCATACTTGCATGTCCGTAAGAGGCTACCCGATATCGGCCTCCTGCAATGGCAAAGAAGTGTTATGCGTATCAAGTAGGAACACGACGGGAAATAAATGAAGGTTGTTTCATGTATATATATATATACCAGCTTTTCCTTGAAGCGATCATGGTTGCGGGCTCCCGCACAATGTGTCCCCCCGCTCCCGCGGTTTAACTTGTTCCGCTCGCTCAAGGCATTGAACTCGGGGTTCTGCCCAAGCCACCTCGACACCAACGCCTCCCACGCGTCATCCTTACCATAGGCCCATGCGGGCTTAAACTGAAAAAACAATACTCATGAGAAGAACAGATAATGCAATTGCAACTTAGCAGCAACATGTAATCTCATTAACAATCTACTTACCGTCATGTAATCATCCATGGTCAACTCAAGTGGTTCCACCACATTATCATGCTTCGTCGCCGTCTTGCCTAACGTCTCAGAACTGAAATGATTGACGGAGGTATGCTTTACATTGTAGAACTGCTGTCGTGTCAACTTCTTACAAGCCCCCTCCAAAGTCACGTCCGCCTTGCCCCGCTCCTCAGGAAGCACCCTATAGAATTTCTTTAATCATGCACAAAAAACAAATTGTGAGAGCATGGTGGGGACATCAAGTATGAACGAAATTCGAAAAGTTCAACTTACCCAAAACTTAGTGATCACGGCGTCAGAACATGACCCGCCGCTCGCGTGATGGGCGGCCTGATAGTCTACCCAATGGGTGGCTAGCTTCGTCGCGCCGTTGGGGACGGTACTGTACAAGCCCGGCCAATACGGGGATTCGGAGGCCGGAGCAGCTTCAGGAGTAGGAGGACGGGGGATGGCAGCCGAGCAGCTTCTGGAGGATGAAGACGGGGACGGAGGAGGTCGGGACGCGGTGGGGGAGCTGCGCGGTGCGGGGAGCAGGCGGCGGCGCGGTGGGGGAGCTGCGCGGTGGGGGGCGGGGAGGAGGCGGCGGCGCGGCGGGGGAGCTGCGCGGTGGGGAGGTGCAGGGCGGGGAGGAGGCGGCGGCGGCGCGGGAGGAGGCGGCGGCGGCAGAGGGGATCGAGGAAGAGGCAGAGGGGCTCGCTCGGGCTTTTTTTTTCTTTGCCTGTCCCGACCAGGTGGCGGCGCATTAATTAGTTAGGGCAAACTATACGCCGACGGCACGCCGACACAATAATATTACTAAATATTCCAAAATCAACAAAAAATATTCCCAACATTTTGGTGGGTTCCGGGGACCCGCTTCGGCGAAACCCTGAATCCGCTGGAAAAACCGTCTACCCCCTTGAACGCCGTCGAAAGGGGGTAGGCCAGTGGACTTTTTTGCTTGTTTGTGTTAGGTTAGGCCATAGGAAGGTGGGAAACCAAATTCTACCCCAAATAAACATAATATTCCATCCGGTTCGTCCGAAGGGGGAGTTTTCACCTCTAAGTGCAGAAACTCACTAGAGAGAAAGTGAAGCCGGTGAAGACGGTCACACCCCGGAGTAGGATAATGGACATTTAAAACAAACAACACACTTGTATACATATGGTGTGGCACAACCTAGGTTTTGGTGGGGTTCCGACGCTCCGGGGACCCGCTTCGACGAAACCCTGAATCCGTTGGAAAAACCCTAACGTTCCCGTCTACCCCCTTGAACGACGTCGAAAGGGGTAGGCCAGTGGACTTTTTTGCTTGGTTGTGTTAGGTTAGGCCATAGGAAGGTGGGAAACCAAATTCTACCCCAAATAAACATAATATTCCATCCGGTTCGCCCGAAGGGGGAGTTTTCACCTCTAAGTGCAGAAACTCACTAGAGAGAAAGTGAAGCTGGTGAAGACGGTCACACCCCGGAGTAGGATAATGGACATTTAAAACAAACAACACACTTGTATACATATGGTGTGGCACAACCTAGGTTTTAGTGGGGTTCCGACGCTCCGGGGACCCGCTTCGACGAAACCCTGAATCCGCTGGAAAAACCCTAACGTTCCCGTCTACCCCCTTGAACGACGTCGAAAGGGGTAGGCCAGTGGACTTTTTTGCTTGGTTGTGTTAGGTTAGGCCATAGGAAGGTGGTAAACCAAATTCTACCCCAAATAAACACAATATTCCATCCGGTTCGCCCGAAGGGGGAGTTTTCACCTCTAAATGCAGAAACTCACTAGCGAGAAAGTGAAGCCGGTGAAGACAGTCACACCCCGGAGTAGGATAATGGACATTTAAAACAAACAACACACTTGTATACATATGGTATGACACCACCTAGGTTTTGGTGGGGTTCCGATGCTCCGGGGACCCGCTTCGGCGAAACCCTGAATCCGCTAGAAAAACCCTAACGTTCCCGTCTACCCCCTTGAACGCCGTCGAAAGGGTGTAGGCCAGTGGACTTTTTTGCTTGGTTGTGTTAGGTTAGGCCATAGGAAGGTGGGAAACCAAATTCTACCCCAAATAAACACAATATTCCATCCGGTTCGCCCGAACGGGGAGTTTTCAGCTCTAAGTGCAGAAACTCACTAGAGAGAAAGTGAAGCCGGTGAAGACGGTCACACCCCGGAGTAGGATAATGGACATTTAAAAAAACAACACACTTGTATACATATGGTATGGCACCACCTAGGTTTTGGTGGGTTCCGACGCTCCGGGGACCCGCTTCGGCGAAACCCTGAATCCGCTGGAAAAACCCTAACGTTCCCGTCTACCCCCTTGAACGCCGTCGAAAGGGGGTAGGCCAGTGGACTTTTTTGCTTGGTTGTGTTAGGTTAGGCCATAGGAAGGTGGAAAACCAAATTCTACCCCAAATAAACACAATATTCCATCCGGTTCGCCCGAAGGGGGAGTTTTCACCTCTAAGTGCAGAAACTCACTAGAGAGAAATTGAAGCCGGTGAAGACGGTCACACCCCGAGTAGGATAATGGACATTTAAAACAAACAACACACTTGTATACATATGGTATGGCACCACCTAGGTTTTGGTGGGGTTCCGACGCTCCGGGGACCCGCTTCGGCGAAACCCTGAATCCGCTGGAAAAACCCTAACGTTCCCGTCTACCCCTTGAACGCCGTCGAAAGGGGGTAGGCCAGTGGAATTTTTTACTTGCTTGTGTTAGGTTAGGCCATAGGAAGGTGGCAAACCAAATTCTACTCCAAATAAACACAATATTCCATCCGGTTCGTCCGAAGGGGAGTTTTCACCTCTAAGTGTAGGAAAAAAGTCAAAGTTCCCGTCACACCACGGGGCAGGATAAATTGAGCCATATATTTAATATTTATGTTGTAGGTGTATATTACAGGTGTTGTTTTTATTTATTTTACATGTATATGTTGTAGGGTCGGGTTCCGAAAAACTCAAACTGTTATTTTATGTGGGTGGAATACCGAAATTGGGAGGGAAATTATAGATCCAATTTATGTATAAATTATACCTACATTAAATATTATATAGATAAATAAATAAATAAATATTATATAGAGAAATAAATAAAAAAGGAACATCTATACGCCGACGGCAATGCCGTCGGCGTATGAACGCAGCGAAAACGTCCGTCCCTTCTCCGTCACGGCGGGCGTGGGTACGCCGACGGCCTACGGTACACCGATGGCGGCCGTCGGGCCCGAGATGGCTACGCCGACGGCCCGGGCCGTCGGCGTACATCCGGCCGTCGGCGTATTGTACGTTTCCCGTATTGTCATCTCCCCCACGCCGACGCCGACGTACAGGTGCAGGCCGAGTCGACCCCGACGTACAGGTGCAAAATTGTTCAGGCTTAGCTCGGCGTACACGGACGGAGAGGTCCAGTCCAATCCGGCGTGCAGGTTCAGTTCGGCGTCCCCCGACGTACAGGTGCAGCTCCACTTAATTGGCGTGGCATCACGGGACGGCAGTCGTTGACGGTGGTGCATCGTCGACAACCATTGTTGGGCAGCCAGACGCGAGCAGCTCACCGTACACCCCGGCGTATAAGAACAAATATAGGCGGCGGCGGATCGCGTCATCAACATCGGCATCCCGCGGTGGCGCGTCGCCATTGCCGACGCCCAGCGACGGTGACCGGAGGCGAGCAACCAGCAAGCTAGCCTCACATGCCAAGGAGAGCAACAATCGATCGATACAAGCCTAAGCTATAGGTGCATGTCTAACCATCCGTACACGCATGTGACGACATGCATGCCCCATGCATGCGTACGTACAAGTTTCTCCTACTGGTGGATAGTCACGGCGTTGGCGTACAGGAGCAGCTCGACGTGCAACCCAGCGCGCCGGCCCAGCTCGGCGCTCGGCGTACAAGTTCAGCTCGGCGTCGGCGTACAGGAGCTGCTTGACACTCATCGTCTCATGGCTCGACGTTGGGTGTACCGGCCCAACGTACCAGTACAACACGACGTACAGGCAAAGTCCAGGATGGCGTATAGCCGCAACCCGGCGACGGCGGTCAGCCCGGCGTATTCTGGCGCAGCTCGGCAGCCCCACGTACAGGAGCAGCTCGGCAGCCCCACGTACAGGCGTACCTGGACAGCTCGTCCGGAGGCGCGTCATCGACAGCGTCCACCATCCAACGGCACCCTCGACATCACATCTCCACAGGTCCATGAGACGGCGTCCACGACTAAGCCGAGAGTGTCGTGAACTCGGCGTCAAGCCAAGACGAGGCGTCGACCATACCAGCCATGACGACATGAGCGCGCATTGGGTTTTCTCCAATGCCGGTCTCTTGGCAATATACTCCTACGAGGCTTACCCCTTGCACACCCGACGAAGCTGCTAGTCGTCTAGAAGTCCTAGCTAACGGACTGCATCATGCTACTTCAACAACAACAAATTCCGCCGCTCAAGACCGACGAGGCGCGACGCGAGGGCGGGCGAGGCCGATCAAAGGCCACGCTTTTAGCGACGCGTGTACCAACGAGGACACGGTCTCTGCCGCTGCCCCCACACACACCACATCATTATGCATGCAGAACGTGAAGCATGATGACGACCGCACAGCTTAATCGGAGGTGTCTCGCGGTGTAACCCGCGGGAGTAATTAAGCGGGAGCCTTGCAAGGCCCCGTGAACCAGGAGACCGCAGTCGCAATAGTCAGGCTGGCCGTGCTAGCAGGCCACGGAGCGCATATTGTAAAGGGGTCATGTACTTTTGTTTCTCCGTTGAGAGATTAATAAAATGCAAGTTTCCCTATATTTTTATTTGTGTACTTAGTACACTGGCACGCCCGCATATTTATTTTCCCCTGGTGCGTAGAGAGATAATAATACGCATACGCGTAGTAATTATTTTTCATGTCAAACACATTGATCAGGAAGAGAGGAGCAGGCCTATCATGAAAGACTTGCCTGTTGATATGAGTAATGAGAAATGTTACTCCGTCACTCCCGTTAATCAGGTCAGGTGCTTTTATGGTGGACCTGGTGGTTGTGTGGAATAATCACTACGGGAAAGCCACAAGACGCCGACGGCCGAATTATACGCCGACGGCCAAATGTCGGGGCCGTCGGCGTATAAGGCGAGCTAGGGAAGCCGCGAATGCGGCCGTCGGCGTAAAAACCCCGTCGGCGTAGCCCGACATACGCCGACGGCAGCCGTCGACGTACAAGGCCCGCCGAGACGGCACGCAAACAGGGCTTTACGGCATTGATACGCCAACGGCGGCCGTCGGCGTCTACTTTGATACGCCGACGGCGGCCGTCGGCGTCTACTTTTTTCTATTTTCCATTTAATATGAAATAATTCATATCTTTAAATCCGTAAATCGAAATCTAACAAATTAAATGTCTAAATCGATTAGAAAAATGAGAGGAATCCAAATATGAAATCCATAAATCTTTTTCACCATGCACATGACATTTTGTAACATATGTTTGGTACTTGCTTAATTAAAAAGTCATTTTTGACACTTAAAAAATGGAAAATGATATTTACGAAAATATTTTGGAAATTGTTTTTGGCAACAATGTTTTGCATAACAAGACACCCCTATGTGTCAAGTATGGACACATTATCACGAACTATGGCATGGGGATGGCCATAACTTGGTCATTTGACGCGAAATCTATACATGTCTATAGATGATAGACCTTTTTGTGAAGCATTTTTTTGAAATATTTGTCAAAACTCAAGTTTATCATTTTTGCTAGCAACTAGTACACATAAAAGGACTCCTTGTCAAAGTAATTCATTTTTTGAGTATTTTCTCAATTTCTTTTATTTTTGTGAAAAAAAACGGTCAAAATGACCGTCGTGCCTATTCATTGAAAGAGGTCACATTTTTCAAAACTATCGATGTTTCTGTGATAAAGTCACTACTTGTGTACCTAAAAATGATTTTTGTAAAAAAAAAAACAAACTATCACACACTTGTAGTTCAATTTCAATTACTTTTAGAAAATCGGCATAAAGTCATTTAAATAAGAATAATTAGGTAAGAATCGAGAAAATTCCTAATACTTGGGTATTATCCATAAAATATGTAGTACCCTTTGTGACAATAAGATGGGTGCCTTTTGCAACATATTTTTGGTATTTCCTCCATAACAAAGGTCATTTTTGGCACTTGAAAAATGGAAAATGATATTTATAAAAATAATTAGGAATTTGTTTATAGATGATAGACCTTTTTGTGAAGCATTTTTTTGAACAATTTGTAAAAAAAGAAGTTTATCATTTTTAATAGCAACTAGTACACATAAAATAACTCAATGCCAGAGGATACCTTTTTTTGAGGGTATTTGCACTTTATTTAAAAAAAATTCAAAAAAGAGTCAAAATGGCCAACATGACTATTCATCGAAAGAGATCAATTTTCTAAACCATCGATGTTTATACAATGCAAAGGTTGATATGGATGTCATATTTGAATTCCACTCATTTTTCTAATTGACATAGACATTTTATTTTTCAAATTTGATTAACGAAATTAAAGATATGAATTATTCCATTTAAAAAGGAAATAAAAGTAAAATTAATTTTATTGTCATTTATTCAAAATATACTATTACATAATCATTGCTACTTATTCAAATGAATTTTTTAAATTTAAACAATGAAAAAGTGTAATATCGTAACTCAGGGGTTAATATGATTGATATGATACAAGTATCAGTAAGTTCTCATTTCTCATTTGGAAGCTAATCCTGAAGGAACTCAAAAGTTAAGCATGCTTGGGTTGGAGCAATTTGAAAATGGGTGACCGAACGAGAACTTTGACCAGCGTAATTACTTTGACCTATGATTAAGTGTTTAATTAGAGATTTAGTATGTAGCTGAGTTAGAAATTTCAAAATAGAAAAAAATAAAAAAGTTTAAATTTTTTCAAAAATTTGAAAAAATTCAAAAATATTTGCATGCAATTGCCGTCGGCGTATGAGGAACTAAAAAAACGGCGGGGCGCAAAGGCCGACGGCATTGCCGTCGGCGTATGGAGGGCTGACGGAACGGCCGGATGCCGTCTTGTGGGGCCCACCACAGCGTACGCCGACGGGGTCGCAGACGCCGACGGCGGATTGGGTACGCCGACGGTCGAATACGCCGACGGCAGCCATCGGCGTATCCATACGCCGACGGATACGCCGACGGCATGCGTGCATACGCCGACGGCTTCCGGCCGTCGGCGTCTTGTTCGATTCCTGTAGTGAATAGTCTTTTGGAGCAGCCACATGTAATAATGTTTGTTTTCACTTTGCATGTTGCCTAATAATATGGTATGGATGGAATAAGTTAAGAAGAGCTACTATCTGTCGTATACAACATATGAATTTTGTGTGACCAAGAAACCTCCCTCATTATCCGCTGCTCACACGAAAATTGAAACGCACTACGCCTTGGCGCCTCCAGGCCGTTCCGGCGTGGCCAAATAGTGGTCCAAGAGTATGGTTCCGGCGCGGCATGTTCTGGGCAGAATCGATCTTGCGCCCCCCTCGACGTCCAGCTGATCACGCTTCCACTAGAGAAGATGACGACCTGGGTAGGAATTCAGTCAAGGAAGCGATCCCATTTTTAGGGCTGGCCACGAAGCGTAATCGATAACTCTAAGCTCTAAATAGCATTTGAGTACGTAGTGGATCGGACGAGGCTGTGGGTGCGATACACATCAAAATCAAATCATCACCGATCACCGTGTATAGTTTCCTCTGCATCGATGGGCCGGGTCCTATTTATATACCGCTCGCGCGCGTACACCGCCATCGATCAAACACATGCAGCACTGCGCGCGTACACGTTAGCTAGCTCACCCCATCACCGAGATCAGCTCGTTAGCTAGCAATTAGCATGGACAAGGCCATCAAGACGGTGTCGGCGGCCGTGCTAGTGCTGCTCGCCACCGGGGTCGAAGCACGGGAAAAGATGGAACCGCTGCTTCGCGCGAAGCCAAAGCCCCGCGGCGGCGGAAGAGTGTCGGTTAAGTCTCCGGCTATCACCATCTCCTTCGACGTCACCACGCCGCTCGGTGCGGTGGTCACCGTCCTCTGCCTCGCCTTCGTGGCTGGAGTCGCGTTCCTCATCTACTGGTACTGCCAGAAGCGCGCGAAGAAGAACCAGGTCGAGGCCTCGACCTCGCAGTGACGACGCCGCAGGAGGAATGGATCGTCCACGTCGACGACTTCGTATGTGCTCGTGCATGCATATGGATCGATGGCTCGAATCAGCGATATACTAATGGAGTTTGGAGTTTGCAGTGAGATACTCGGATTAGTGCTTGGTGTGGTGCTTATATATTGCACTGTAAATACGGAGTGAAATACTGGTTGTCTTGTCTGGTTGTGTGGTGTGGTGTGTAAAAAAACATTAAGTGGAGTAATATATTGTGTTGCATCGTCGTACTACAGTACTATTACTGCATCTCCTCTTTCCCCTGCATTGAGTTCAACACCCGCTAGCTAGCTCCTGCCTCGATCTCGAGTTCAAGTGTTCAACCGCGGCCGGCCTCTTCGTCGAGGAGGGAGCGTGGCCACCGCCGCCGCCTCGCGTGCGCGCGTGGGCTCCTCCGCCATGACTCCACCCACCAGACGGACCTCCACACCGGCGCTCCTCTTGGTACGCCCCATGATTGCACCTCGCCGATCCGATCGATCGCCGTGCGACGACGCTTCCTCATCCGGATCTTATTTTCCGCACCGGCGGTGATTTTACACGCTTATTATTCCCCTCTTCTCCCGCAATTTTCCTTTTCTTTTTTGAGCATCCACAAAATTTGTTTTCGGGCCGTGGTTCCCAACGGAATTGGGATCTGGTAGTGAGAGGGGTACTGGCGAACCCAAGTTTAATCGTGCTTGTCCAGCGTTTATTCAGTCCAAGAATCCCACATAATGTAGGCGGATGATTTGGATCCATGCATCCTGTGTTTGCAGATACCAGTTTCTGACATTATGCAATGCAAGGTGTGCCAGGCTAATTAATGTGTCGATGAGTAGTCCTTTGCAATTTTCCTTCTCATTATCGAGTGTTTTTTTTTCAGATCTTCGCTTAATTGTTTGAGATCTTTGCAATGCAAGTTTACATGCATCATCTTTGCCAACTAAATCTTTCTTTTAGTACAATGTTGCGTATGCAGTTAGATCATTTAGCAGTACTTAAAGGGGGCTGATCAGAGTCATCATCTACTCAGCAACCAAATTACTCAACACGATATAGTTCATTTTTCCCAACACCATGATTCTCTTTTATATCAGATACCCTGCATGCTGAATCAACTCTACCAAGCCAAAATGAATACTGGAAACTTTGATGACACAACTCGCTGCATAGGTTCAAATTTAGTGAGTGGTAGCCACACTTTCTGCTTTGCTGAAAATAAACATGAAAGAGGACAATTTAATGAAGTTTTCCTCCGGTGTCCAGCACCGACATGAAGTCGAGCTGAGTTGCAGCATGAGGGAGATGGAGCTCGGGTACCAGCAGAGTAGAGACATCGCTGCTCAGATGCCATTCACCTTCTGGGTGCAGCCCAGCCACCCTAACTTGCAGGAAGATATATGTTACTTGTGTATTTAATAGGCAGATATGCATAGTGTTCCATACTGGTTTGCAGTGTCCAATATCTTGTTAGTGGAGATAAGATAAATGAATTTCCCTGTTTTTGCACCTTTTCAGTGTTGGGAGCTTCTTTGAACTCACTTTGGAAAACAAGTGAGTTTTTCCTTGGCAAACCTCGAATATCTATTCATATTCTGAGATGCAAAATATGGCCAATTGGGGAATCCGGAATTAAGTTCTGGAATAAGTGGGAATCTGGAACTTGGTTCTTACATGCTGCAAACACACAGTAACAGAAAACCTGTGCACTCACATGAGTCGCTGATGTTTTGGTTAGCTTCTCAAGTTAGCATCAGAATAGTGACTAATTGGAGTGGTGTTTGTTCTCTAAACAAAATATATGCAGTAGTGTTGAATCCTGGGTTGCTTGTTTCAGCTAGAATCATTTGGGATCCATCCTATCCTAGATGGACTGAAAATGATTGTAGCATGACTAAAAATGTTTTACACCTGGAGTAGCCAGAGATGCAGCATCATACATTCATACTCCTTATCTCTGGTAAAGGAATGCTTGGTCTCTGGTAAATTAATGTTTGGTCTAAAGAAGATAGGAGTAAATAAAAAGTTGATGCCATTGTACTCAACACATATGAGAATGCAAGATGGATCTGCAACGGTAATGGCATGTTCTGTATTTACCTCTTGTTCCTTCGGTATGTAGCAGACACCTACTCTTGATATGCCGTATTAGTTGATGACTTGATGTTATTCTATTAGCTTTGCTGAAATTTTGATATTTGACCAGATACTGCATTTTTGTGTAAATACTTTCATCTTTCTAAGGGTCCGTTAGTTTGGGCTGCAGCTTTTGAAAAGCAGCTGTAGCTGTTGAGCTGTGAAAAAGCAGCTGTTGGAAGCAGAGATTTGATGTTTGGCAGGAGTGTTGTTGGCAGCTGTTGCTGTTGGTTTTCTGGGTGAAATGTCTGTAATGCCCCTGAGTGCTGAAGATGTTATATAAGTGCCGATTTGAAGCGAAACAATTGTTTTTGACTTATTTAATTCATTATTACGATGTTTAGGGAGCTAAATCATCTCAGTTGATCTATTTATATGTAATAATTGAAACACATATTTATCCAAACATATATTTATCCAAACAGAGCATTACATATATTCGAGAGACCATAGCAATTCACATATATCCAAAAGACCATGCGAGGTTGTCTAACAAATATATTACAAGGTTTCTCCATATGAACCCAAAATAACTACGAGTTTGGCATATCTACAACCATAACACTTCACATATATCCAAAAGACCATGCGAGGTTGTCCGACAAATATATTACAAGGTTTCTCCATATGAACCCAAAATAATTACGAACTAGGCATATCTACAATACTACAAGTCACCTCCTCTTGATGCGAACAAAGCATTAGCTATGTTGTCACGAGTGGTGTTCATGCTAACATGGTCCCCTCCCAAATCATTGTCATTGTTGCCTCCTTGTGTGGAAACAACATGCCCTGGAGGCATATAGTTCTCATCAGTATCGCATCGATAGAAGTCTGCATCGAACAACTGACTATCGCGAATAAAGTTATGGAGTGCTAGACATGCAATGATAATCTCTGTCTGCTTCTCTAACGGGTAACTTGATATACCATGCAAGATGCGCCATTTCTGCTTCAATACCCCAAATGCTCTCTCAATAGCATTCCGCAAAGATGAGTGCGCATGGTTGAATATTTCTTGCTTTCCAGTAGGTCCTCTACATAGTCTAAACTCGGGTAGATGATACTTGGTTCCTGTATATGGTGAAAGATACCCTTCTTGATTGGGATAACACGAATCAACTAGATAGTATCTTCCTGCATGAAACACAAGTTATTAGTGATAGCATATATGACACCAATATCACCCAATGAAGAATCCACAAGCCTAATATATATCTGGAGGAGGATGAGGAAAATTTGCTTCAAACTTAAGCAATGTATCTTTAAATATCCTCATGTCGTGCACGGAACCTGGCCATCCTGCAACTATGGAGGTGAACCGCAAGTCAAAATCACAAACAGCCATAACATTCTGTGTGGAATATCCAAGGCGACCAACATGGTTGACCATATGAGCAGCTGGCACAATAACTGGTATGTGTGTCCCATCAATTGCACCAATTGCACCATTGAAATGAGGTGTAAATCTAGAGTCTCGGAGCCTCTCATGCACTGTCGGGAACAATGGATCAATAGGCTTGATGATGTCTCCTGCTAATTGATTCACGCAATATAGCACCTCGGCGAACTTCCTATTGATTGTCTCCTTGGATCTCTTGAATCGGTTATGAACTTGAGTCACGGATTGTGGACTACCAAGAGTCCACAAAAACATTCCAAGTGCCTCCTCGAACACATGCGGGTTGACCCTTCTAGACCATAATTTTCAACCAAAGTGTCATGCAAAGAATCAAAACATGGCCTATGCATTCTAAACATGTCATAACAATCCTTTGAGTTGCCCAAGTTATCAAATACCCATTGTTGTCCGGTGATTCTTGGTTCTATCCTTTTTTTCTTCATTAGATGCTTCTCGGAGTGTGAAAGAACATGATACATCATTTGTGTATTCCGTCGCCGACGGCGCCTTCTTGATTCCATAAGTGCGGACTGAATGGCATCATCGTTGTCGCTTTCATCACTACTTTGACTTGTGCTCATCTACAAACAACAACATACATGTGATCAGCAATATATATGATAAAACAACACATATACAACACATATATGAACAAACAGCATCACATATGAGCTACCAGCACAAAAACAGCAGCATATATGAACAAACCAGCAGCATATATGATAAAACAACACCAAAACAGCAGCATATTTGATAAAACAACACCAAAACAGCAGCATATATGAACAAACCAGCAGCATATATGAACAAAACAGCAGCATATATGAGCTACCAGCACAAAAACAGCAACATATATGAACAAACCAGCAACATATATGATAAAACAACACCAAAACAGCAGCATATTTGATAAAACAACACCAAATAGCACCAAAGGTAACACGTCCATACATAGAGGAATATTCCAAGTCATTTGGTTACATATAAATAGCACATAAGGATACAATCTCATTATGAGATGGGCATAGATGCAACTTAATTAGATCTAGTTTCTCTTCCTATCCTCATATTGCAACTTCAACCAACGAAGCCGACCCTCCGCAGTTTTCATGGTATAGAAGAAAGCTCGATTTTCAAGTTTGGCACATAATTTAGTTGCCATGTAATGCTCAACACTGCCCTCAAGTGCTCCACATTCCACTACTTCTTTCATTATCGCTTCAATGTCTTGAACCACTTGAGTTGAAGATGATATTGCACGATCTTCATCAATGCAATGGTCAACCCAACGCTTGAAGTCTTGTTGCATGGGATCTTCTTCTTCTTCTTTCCCGGACTACATGGAATCCTAGCAGCACCACGCTTTTTATTCACACTGGGAGGTGTTGGAGCCGAGTCTTCTTCATGAACAAGATCAACAAGATCAACGGGCACTTCTTTTGGCACTCCCGGCATGACCGCCGATGAGCCATCAACATGGGCATCCTCAAACATGGCATCCATCAACTCCAAGTTGTCCGGAGGACCTTTCCGAAAACCTGCAATAAGCTTGTTAGAGCATCTCCAAGCGAAGCCCCCAAATCCACCCCAAACGTCCGGGCGGACAGCCCGGACGGGGTTTGGCCCAAAAACCGCAACCCAACGACGGCCCCTATAGCGGCCCCAAACGACCGGACGGTCCGGCACACCCCAAACCCAGCACAAAACTGGGGCGGGTTTGGGGGCGCCCGGACGCGTCCGCGCCCTCACTCGCTGACAGTGGGACCCTCCCTTGACCGTCCTACCGGAGCCTACCGGAGGGGAGGATCTAGCCTTTGACCGGCGCTGGCATTCATGGCAGAGCGGCCAGGGGCAGCGGCCAACCCCCAACTACCCGCATTCATGGATGAGGATGAGAGGATGCGCGTCCGCGCGGAGGCGGAGCACGAAGCCCGACGCGCGGCGGCGGAGGCGGCGGTCGAACGGCAGGCAGCGTCCTGCGCGGCCGAAGCGCTTCACAGCCGGGCGGAGGCGGCGGCCGAAGCGCATCGCGCCCGGGTACGCGCTGCGACGGAGCGGTGAGAGCTCAGGCGGAGGCGGAAGAGGGCCGGATCCGCGAGGAGGCGCTGCGCAACGACGATGCGGCGGAGCACCGTGCGGCGGAGGCGCAGCTGAAGGCGGAGGCGGCGGACCGCCTCTTCATGAGGCAGATGAGGAACCGCTCCGGGTTCCTCGACAAGCAGTTCGAGGC
Organism: Poa pratensis; assembly: GCA_947311845.1. Lineage (NCBI taxonomy): Eukaryota > Viridiplantae > Streptophyta > Magnoliopsida > Poales > Poaceae > Poa > Poa pratensis. The sequence continues at coordinate 78,091,279 of CAMZMU010000037.1, read as the reverse complement.
GGAGGCGGCGATTCGTGAAGGCCGCCCTTACGCCGGGCCTCCTTCTCCTCTTCATTTGGGTTCTTCTCCGACTCCGAGCAGGTTCTTGCCCGGCTCCGGCCGGCAGTGCGGGACGGGGCGGCTCCGCCGGCGCAGCGGCAACGTCATCGTCCTCTCCGATGACGAGTAGGGAGATTCTAGCGTAGCAAGGCGGATGCAATGCAAGTTTCCATTCTAGTGTAGCAAATGCGGACGTGTTGCATGCCTTTGTAGTAATATGTCAACTAGAAAAGAGGAGTGTGGTTGTAGGAGCATGTTTTAGGGGTTGTCCGGTCACCCTCCGCGGACGCATCCGGATGCGTCCGGGCGCAGTATGTGGTCCGATTTTGGGGGTGCGGTTGGAGATGCTCTTAGCCTGCATAAAATTGCACAAGTTAATAACCATAATCTGATCCATCTATTTCAAAATGTAAATATGACATAAACATGGAGGATGTCATACCTTGATCAATTCAGCCCACTGTGCTTCATCTGCAGTAATTGTTTTCTTCACCGGATCCCAACCAAGTCCAGTTGCTTTGGTAGTGTATACACCCATGCTTGGTACAATGATTTGGTTGTGTCCCACTTATTTTTAAATTGTATCTTGGTGTAGTTTCTTCCTGTCTTAAGAGCAAATTCTCTACCTAAACACTTGTAACCCTCCGGGCTAAGGAATGCGGTTGGCCTATTCCCTGCCCTCTTCTGCTCCTTGCAGATTTCACAAATATTCTAGTGGACAATGCATCCCAATGTGCCTTAGGTGCCTTATCTTGTTCCATCTAGTTGCATGAGGTAAATATTTAACATAAGGCATGATATGAACTATATAAGAACAGCAGCACAATATATTTAACTATAAGAACAGCACACAAAATCTATCTATGCACAATATAAGAACAGCAGCACAAAAAAGAACAGCAGCACAAAGTATTTATAAGAACATCACAAAATATTTATAAGAACAGCACAAAATATGCACAATATTTAATACAATGCATCAATCTATCTATGCACAATATAAGAACAGCAGCACAATAAATTTATTCAGAACAGCACATAATTCGTTGGCGCCCCCTTTTTCTTGAAGGGACAGCAGCCACTTTGTTGGAATTGCCTCGCATATTCCAGTCGGTGACAAAATTCTCCACGTAATTCGTTCGGATCGGCAGATTATACACCTACCTTCCTCTTAAAACAACTCTATTTTTAATTTGCGAACCAAGACCCAAAAGGGCCCTGCTTTTTACTGAAAGCAAGGTATGACCATACACCACTGGAGAACCAGCGTATCAAAGTTATTACAAGCGCAACCAAACTCCACCAAGAATAGGAAGATTACAAACCCACCACCACCAGGCAGCTAGAGAAACTACTGCCCTACAGGCCAACTACTAAGCAAGGAGCCTAAAAAACCTATCCAACACCTCTGCGATGGAGCGAGTAACATGGCATATCTGGAGCACTACAATGGAGCGAGTAACATGGCATATCTGGAGCATCAACAATGAAGCGAGCGGTGCAAAGGGAAGAGGAGGGGGAACGGGACGGCTTTGCCTACCTGGAACGGGGATCTACGCGGCGCACCTCGTCGGCGCCGTCCTTGGGCAGGAGCGCGGAGACGGGCCTGGCGAGCGCTGCGGCGGGTCGCGCGAGCGCGTCGGGGAGGAGGCGGAGGACGTCGGCGAGTCCGGCCCGTCCGACGACGGCTCCACGCGCGGGGCCGACGGCGATGCAGGCGGTGGCGGCGGCGGGGAACAGCGGCGGCGGCGGGAGCCTAACCCTAAATCGCCATGGGAGTGACGCGAGATGGGGGAAATGGGGTCGGGTGGACTCGGGCTGGAACGTTTTCCACTGAATGCTTCCTGTTATATCCGATGGCAGGATTACCGTAAATACATCAAACTGTAGAGGGTACTTTGGTCCGTTGGCGCTCGGGAAGCTGGAAAAAGCTCGGGAAGCACCTCCCGACCTGCTTCCGCGCTGGTAGCCTCGCTGTAACAGCCCAAAGTTCGGAAACCTAAAACCCGATTAAAATTTCCGCTTTTGTGTTAATTGCATCATGGCATCCATGCTTAAACATGTCTCTTTTGAATTAACACAACATTGTTATCGAAATGATATGAAGTTGCTAAAACCAAATGCCAACGTGCTCTAACAAAACTTCCACACAATGAAAGCACTCAAACTTGCAAAATACAAATCCTTGTCATCTTGTATTTGTCAAGGAAGTTCTAAGAGTTCAAAATGTTATTGTGGACTTGCTCTAAAATTGCTAAAGGATTATAATTTGGGGATTTTAGAAATTGCCATATTTGACACCTATGAACAAATGTGGTCCAAACTAATTTATTTTGAGGCACCAATTTTTGTGGAGCTTCCACAGGGTACAAAAAGGCTACACAAGTTATTTCATATTTTTATAAAATTGTTTAGTGCCTTAATAAAATCCTTGAAGTTACTGCTGGTTTTAAAAGCTAGACAGGGACCTATCCGTGATGGCAGCAAGATTTCCAGGGGGCAAAGTGTAAAATCGCCTTCTTCCATCTCCCTCTGTAGCGACCGTGCGGGCGCTCGAGGTTGCGCCGGACCACCTCGACGCCGTGCTCGCCGGGCCCCCCTCCTGCACTGCCTCCACCCGCTGGAAGAGGAGCACCCGAGACCACGTGCTGCCCCCATTCCTCGCTCACCTGCCCGCTGTCTCCTCTCTCTTCCCCACGAGCCACCATGGCCGCCGTAGTCACTCGCCACCGTCGCCGTCGATTGCGAGCTCCCCGTCCAAATCGAGGACAGCCAGAAGATCCGCCGTGCCGTGCTCCACTTCCTCGCCAAGGGAATCGAGTCGGGGATCCCGCGTTCGCGCCGCCGCCCCCCGTTTCCTCCGACCACTGCCGCCGCGTCGCCGCCGTCGTCGCGGTCGATTCCTGCCATCTCCGTTCACCTCCGGCCACGCCGTCGCCTTGCACGAGATCGTGGTGAGCCTCCCGTGTTGTTGCCCTTCTCCCCCTCCTCCTAACGCCACGAGCCGCCGTGCTGTTCGCCGAGTCCACGCCGTTGCCACTGTCGAGGTTCGTCGCCTCGCTCGCAGCCCGGCCGTGGAACCGGTTCAACCGGCCACAAGGCCGTTTCTCTCGGGCCCATCGCCGGCCCTGGAGCCGGCCCTGGAGCCGGCCCAAGCCGGGCAGGAGGCCGGTTGCCTCTGTTGGCAGGCCGGCCTGGAAACCGGCCCAACCGGGCTGGAGGCCGGTTGGTCTGTGTTTTTTTCCTGCGAATCATTTTCCTTTTTCTCCCTTGTAGCATATGTCCCCCGCTACTCTCTCGCGATGTTGGGTTACCGAACTCCGATGATTCCACTAGTTCATTCTTCTCTCGACCTCGAGTAATTAAGTTTTGTGCTGTTAAAAATAACATAATTAAAATAATAAGTTTAAAAGAGGAAATTAAAAATATAATAACTTTTTATCGGGACCTCGGAAAAAGATGTTCGAGATACCAAAATGTTCAGAAAAATATGAATCACCCAGAATCATCATCTTCATGCATATTTGATCACTATTACAATAATGTACTTCTAATAGTATTTAGAATCATTAAGTTTAAATATGGGGTTATTCCAAATAATGCAATAAAAATAACGGGGACCCCATTTAACTTGTTGCTCTCGTTCAATGCTTCTAGGGTGCATCTAAAATGTCATGTCATCATTTTTGTATGCATTGCACAATTGCCATGTGTTGATTGTTGTTTTTGCTTTCCGGTGTTGTTTGCTCTCCGGTAGATCACGAGTTCGGAGTTGAGCATCATTACTCCGACGAGCAGTTGACTCCTCCGCTCAACAAGGCAAGCGTAATCCCCCCTCTGAGCATATCTTATCCTATTTTCCAAATATTTTCTCCACTATAATATTGCATGCGGTTCCAAATGTCAATTTTCTTAGATAGAGTATCCTATAGTTGCATTAAGTTTCCGATGCCAATTACCTGTTTCCCTCCTATTATCCATAGGATTTGTATTGTTGGCCTGAATACTTACTATGTTATGCTGATGCTTAGCCATGCTTAGTTAATTGCATAGCTATTGATGGATGGTTCATGTTGGAAACAGGTGATGAGCTGAGAATGATGGTGGAGGAAATTGTGGTGACGGATAATAAAATGCTAAAAGGTGGGGATGAGAGGCCACTGTGGTTGTGGTGCTTTGTCTCGTTCTCGCCGCCTAGGTGCGAGTTCTTACCTCTTGAACCAAGACTGAGCGTGCAACCATGCGTGAGGCCTATGCATTCGCAGTGCAGGAACCCTCATAGACTAAATAACTCGAGCGGGGCTAGCCAGGGTCCTCTAGTTCGGGCTTCCATTTGCGCGTGCGTGATGATGGTGGGATGAACTGAGATGAGGATGTGTGTTAGGAAAATAAGTGGCCGTGGACGGGTGCAGAAGGTACCTCTGTCCTACCGCTACTGATGATCCTGAAAGTCCTTAACGAGGGAGAAGTCGACACCGCTCCCACCCAGCCGGCTTTCCAAGGAAGAGAGCTAATTGTACAGGCAATGGCCGGACGGTACATGGCGAAGGAGCTGGGGCCCCTCGGGACTCCGGGGACTTCCACTTTGTACACCCCTGCAGGGATAAATCTTTTCGAAAAGCCGTGTCCGCGGTTATGGACGACTTGGGAAGTGAAGGTAGATCATAGAATAACTTTAACGGAATGATTAAAAACTGGGTACTAGAGGTACCACTCAAGATTGAAAGGTGAGCTTCCTCGAGGGTGATTCGGGGAGGTGCCTTTGATGAACAGGTACGATGGTTGATGATGGTTGATGTTGAGAAAGTGACAAGAAAAGAGTTACTTCTTACCCCTTTTCAAAATAATCTGATTAGTCGATGCCATGGAGTTATGTCTTTTTAAAATAAAATCAGCTTTATGCAAAACAGCCATAAAACCTTGAAAGCCTCATCGAGCATATATTAGCTCTTAATCTTGCGAGTTCGTCGAACTCAACGTCGTTTGCTTATTTCAGGAGAGGACTTCACCGATCGAAGGTGGGTTCTTTGTGGACGTCGACGAGTAGTCTGGGGTTCCCAGGTGGCAGCTTGGGACATCCGGAACAGCTGGCGCTGGATGTTATTTGTAGGCCTCTTAGGCCATATTTGGATCTTGTTGTTTAGAACAACACACTTCGCTTCCGCATGTTGAATGTTGGGTCTGTGACCTCTGGTTGTCATTTGCTATCTTTCTCTATTATAAGAGTTGAACTATATGATTTGTGTCGTAGAGTCTGTGATGTGCCAGTTGTTCCACAAGTCTTGATCTCTCTATTATGCTTTGATAGTGTGTCTGGTGGTATCGGATAACCGGAGACACAGTATCACTGTATAGCAGTCGGGTCGGGGCGCCACAAGTTGGTATCAGAGCAGGACTGCCTGTAGGAAACCCTTCTACTGGTCGACGTTGAGTCTAGTGTTTGTGAAAATATTTTAACCTAAAAATGAGTTGTGAAACCATCTTAGGATTCTTTTTACTCCTTATCTGGTTACCCTCTAATCTCGGAGCAATCTTACCTCGATTTGATTTAAAGGTTTTACTTCTCATCTGTTACTTCAAAATTAGGAGTATCACGTTGGGTGGGCCGTTCCTAAATCTGTTAACGTGTTACTCCAGCTCACTAGTTACAAATAGGCGTCGGAGCAGGAACCACGAGATCTTAAAGGCTGTGATCCATCTCTAGTTATGTATCAGGTTGTCGGATTCAGAGTCTCCAACTCCTTTTGCCGGACCGATGCAACTCCAATTCTTCAAGACCACGGTTAAAACCCAGAGAATGGAGGAACCCAAGGTCTTGAACCGAAGGTCCCGAATTGTGCTGTGATTCTGGCATGATGAATTGTGTGGGTTGTTACCCATGTGATTGTTATGCTACTGATGATTCTCGGCACATGAAGCTGACCTTTAACCCAAGTCCTTTATGTGGTCTGTGTGGTAAAAGGTTGAACCTAAATTCCGACACCTCTGTTAACTATGTAACTTTAACTCTGCCATAGCTGGAGATTCTGTCTTGGAATCATCTGGGTTATGACCAGAATTCCCTTAGCGAATTCTCCCAACTATGTTTGTGACTCTGTTGCATCTCTCCTTTGGGGCATGGTTATCACAATTGAGTAATAACCGGTGCATCTTCAACATCTTAGGATTTCCCCTGAGTATGCTTCGTACTCTGATCTGCTTCCAACCTCTGTCTGTCTGTGGACAGTAAAGTGTTATCGTGCGTTGGGATGTTCCTATGCAAGCCACTCTTGTGGTTTGTCAAGACTCTCCACTTCGTTTTGTTAGGAGAAACAAACTCCAGTACCTTGTCCATTCCTCAGGCTAGGTCAAGGTAATGTAATCTGCAGACTAAGGGCCTTGCCTAGCTTTTGTGCTGCTCCACCCTAGAGTGTTACCCTCTTTATATCAAGGGGGCAAGCTGAGTAACAGGATCCTCTTGATTAAGTGATGCTCTTACACTTTGTTACTCTCCGATCTCCGAGTGACTTGTTACTCGAGAAGGATAAGTCATGAGCAATGATGTGGCTATCGGATATTCTTAGCAGTTCTCACTGTGCGGAAATCCAGGGATATCCATTGCCCTCCTTAGCATGATTGGTTAGCAAATCAATAAGCTGAGTTTGACAGTGCTACCAAGTCCGTTGGCTCTGATGCACTCCCTCGGTCAAAGAGCTAGGTTTGTGCCGAAGCTCCCAAGACCACCTCGTTGTGCCTTGAAAGGCATGATCCTCCCTTGAACTCAAGATCCACCGGTATGTCGTGATATCCTATATGTGGATCGTGATATTCTGGAGGTCTTTCCAGAAGTATCGCTAGGTTGTCACCTGACCGTGATGTTGAGCTTATGAGTAAGCGGGTTCTCTGAACAACTCCTTTCTCCAAGAAAATCGTGCTGGATGTCCCGGATTATGCGGTTGAGCTTAAACAATTTGGAGAGTTAAAAGACCAAGCTCTATCCGATATAATTCCTTCCCAGAGGGATGTCTAGTCTGTCCGTGTTGAAGCAAGGTGGTATCTCCTCCTTGGATATGCTATCCTACAAACCTTTGATTTGAATTGGGCTATCGTCAAATCAGACTCAGGCTAACCTGCTGAATGTGTTAGTTTGACCAATACTTATGCCTCGTTCTGGTGAAATATGAGTCTACCGTCTTGGAGTATCTGGATAAGTTTGTGGTTGAGCCCATCAACTACCTTCTTATCTTCTCCATGTTTGAGGAGATTTATATTGGATAGTGGGCGTTAGCATTGGAAACTTGTTAGAACTAACCTTGTGTCGTCACAAGGCAATGTTCTGGAAGTTAGAAGTGACTCTCCCTGGTTCACGTGCAATTGTTGAAAGATGTCGCCGTGGATCTGAGTGAATTGTCTGGTTCCTCGAAATCATCTCAACTCGATCGTGCAGGTGTAGAATATTCTCGGAATGGTATGTTGTTACCTCCTATCATTGGGAATTTCATCTATGCATCCAAGCCACTGAGTGAATTATTCCAGAAAGAGAGGAAGTCTGAGAACTTCTTTTGTCTTCATTGGTGTTTCCCCAGCCAAGACTAAATGGTGTATTGTCGCAAGTAATTCGAGTAGGTGCTGATACCCTCTGACAAGTTGCTAATACACGAGTTCCGCCATCTCGTCCTCCTTTGGAGTTTGACATTGTAGTCCAACTCTTGGGGTCCTAGCAATTGTACTCCGCTGGTATGCATTGCAAAGCTTCCTATCCCTACTGGTGCTGAGTCTGAAGTATCTCTACACCCGATCAGATCTAAATCTCAAACAGAAACGACAGTTGGTGATCCTCAAGAAGTTTGTTTCGATGTCTGGAAAATCAAGAAGTGTACCCAATACTAACGTTTGCGGAGTCTCTGAAGTTCTCTCGATCTAGCTTTCCGATCCTTCTCCCGTGATCTGAAATGCTCCTCCGTGAAGGAAGTTCTACTCAAGACGACTAGTACAAGTTATCTCCTCACCTGTTGGAAGCTTGTTTCGACACTCTCCCTCAGAAATTTTGGGCCTTGTGCAAAATTCATATTCTGAATCTTGAGGAAACAGTTGTCTACCAAATGGAAGCTCCTAATCAATCTCCCGTCAAACGCTTGTGTCTCCTAACTCTCAATCCAAGGGATGCTTGAAGTCTCATCCTAAGTGCTACTAGGAGGTACTCGGTCGCTGTATCTTTACAAAGACCCATCCTTCCGGAGAGGTTTCCTTTTTTTCCTATGGTGTACGTTGATAGTGACCTCGAGGTGAAGCCGATGAAGATCTTCATGATGCCCTCGATCAACCTCCTCAAGAACGAAGCCACCTGAAGTGAGAAGATCGTGTAGTACCGTTGTGACCCTTTTTCCCTCTTTCCTACTCTAAGAATCTCGGGACGAGATTCCTGTAAGGAGGGTAGAGTTGTAACAGCCCAAAGTTCGGAAACCTAAAAACCCGATTAAAATTTCCGCTTTTGTGTTAATTGCATCATGGCATCCATGCTTAAACATGTCTCTTTTGAATTAACACAACATTGTTATCGAAATGATATGAAGTTGCTAAAACCAAATGCCAACATGCTCTAACAAAAGTTCCACACAATGAAAGCACTCAAACTTGCAAAATACAAATCCTTGTCATCTTGTATTTGTCAAGGAAGTTCTAAGAGTTCAAAATGTTATTGTGGACTTGCTCTAAAATTGCTAAAGGATTATAATTTGGGGATTTTAGAAATTGCCATATTTGACACCTATGAACAAATGTGGTCCAAACTAATTTATTTTGAGGCACCAATTTTTGTGGAGCTTCCACAGGGTACAAAAAGGCTACACAAGTTATTTCATATTTTTATAAAATTGTTTAGTGCCTTAATAAAATCCTTGAAGTTACTGCTGGTTTTAAAAGCTAGACAGGGACCTATCCGTGATGGCAGCAAGATTTCCAGGGGCAAAGTGTAAAATCGCCTTCTTCCATCTCCCTCTGTAGCGACCGTGCGGGCGCTCGAGGTTGCGCCGGACCACCTCGACGCCGTGCTCGCCGGGCCCCCCTCCTGCACTGCCTCCACCCGCTGGAAGAGGAGCACCCGAGACCACGTGCTGCCCCCATTCCTCGCTCACCTGCCCGCTGTCTCCTCTCTCTTCCCCACGAGCCGCCATGGCCGCCGTAGTCACTCGCCACCGTCGCCGTCGATTGCGAGCTCCCCGTCCAAATCGAGGACAGCCAGAAGATCCGCCGTGCCGTGCTCCACTTCCTCGCCAAGGGAATCGAGTCAGGGATCCCGCGTTCGCCGCCGCCCGCCCCGTTTCCTCCGACCACTGCCGCCGCGTCGCCGCCGTCGTCGCGGTCGATTCCTGCCATCTCCGTTCACCTCCGGCCACGCCGTCGCCTTGCACGAGATCGTGGTGAGCCTCCCGTGCTGTTGCCCTTCTCCCCCTCCTCCTAACGCCACGAGCCGCCGTGCTGTTCGCCGGAGTCCACGCCGTTGCCACTGTCGAGGTTCGTCGCCTCGCTCGCAGCCCGGCCGTGGAACCGGTTAAACCGGCCACAAGGCCGTTTCTCTCGGGCCCATCGCCGGCCCTGGAGCCGGCCCAAGCCGGGCAGGAGGCCGGTTGCCTCTGTTGGCAGGCCGGCCTGGAAACCGGCCCAACCGGGCTGGAGGCCGGTTGGTCTGTGTTTTTTTCCTGCGAATCTTTTTCCTTTTTCTCCCTTGTAGCATATGTCCCCCGCTACTCTCGCGATGTTGGGTTACCGAACTCCGATGATTCCACTAGTTCATTCTTCTCTCGACCTCGAGTAATTAAGTTTTGTGCTGTTAAAAATAACATAATTAAAATAATAAGTTTAAAAGAGGAAATTAAAAATATAATAACTTTTTATCGGGACCTCGGAAAAAGGTGTTCGAGATACCAAAATGTTCAGAAAAATATGAATCACCCAGAATCATCATCTTCATGCATATTTGATCACTATTACAATAATGTACTTCTAATAGTATTTAGAATCATTAAGTTTAAATATGGGGTTATTCCAAATAATGCAATAAAAATAACGGGGACCCCATTTAACTTGTTGCTCTCGTTCAATGCTTCTAGGGTGCATCTAAAATGTCATGTCATCATTTTTGTATGCATTGCACAATTGCCATGTGTTGATTGTTGTTTTTGCTTTCCGGTGTTGTTTGCTCTCCGGTAGATCACGAGTTCGGAGTTGAGCATCATTACTCCGACGAGCAGTATGACTCCTCCGCTCAACAAGGCAAGCGTAATCCCCCCTCTGAGCATATCTTATCCTACGTTTCCACAAATATTTTCTCCACTATAATATTGCATGCGGTTCCAAATGTCAATTTTCTTAGATAGAGTATCCTATAGTTGCATTAATTTTCCGATGCCAATTACCTGTTTCCCCTCCTATTATCCATAGGATTTGTATTGTTGGCCTGAAATACTTACTATGTTATGCTGATGCTTAGCCATGCTTAGTTAATTGCATAGCTATTGGATGGATGGTTCATGTTGGAAACAGGTGATGAGCTGAGAATGATGGTGGAGGAAATTGTGGTGACGGATAATAAAATGCTAAAAGGTGGGGATGAGAGGCCACTGTGGTTGTGGTGCTTTGTCTCATTCTCGCCGCCTAGGTGCGAGTTCTTTACCTCTTGAACCAAGACTGAGCGTGCAACCATGCGTGAGGCCTATGCATTCGCAGTGCAGGAACCCTCATAGACTAAATAACTCGAGCGGGGCTAGCCAGGGTCCTCTAGTTCGGGCTTCCATTTGCGCGTGCGTGATGATGGTGGGATGAACTGAGATGAGGATGGTTGTGTCAGGAAAATAAGTGGCCGCGGGACAGGGTGCGAGAAGGTACCTCTTGTCCTACCGCTACTGATGATCCTGGAAAGTCCTTAACGAGGGAGAAGTCGACACCGCTCCCACCTAGCCGGCTTTCCAAGGAAGAGAGCTAATTGTACAGGCAATGGGCCGGACGGTACGCGTGGCGAAGGAGCTGGGGCCCCTCGGGACTCCGGGGACTTCCACTTTGTACACCCCTGCAGGGATAAATCTTTTCGAAAAGCCGTGTCCGTGGTTATGGACGACTTGGGAAGTGAAGGTAGGATCATAGAATAATTTTAACGGAATGATTAAAAACTGGGTACTAGAGGTACCACTCAAGATTGAAAGGTGAGCTTCCTCGAGGGTGATTCGGGGAGGTGCCTTTGATGAACAGGTACGATGGTTGATGATGGTTGATGTTGAGAAAAGTGAGCAAGAAAAGAGTTACTTCTTACCCCTTTTCAAAATAATCTGATTAGTCGATGCCATGGAGTTATGTCTTTTTAAAATAAAATCAGCTTTATGCAAAACAGCCATAAAACCTTGAAAGCCAGTCATCGAGCATATATTAGCTCTTAATCTTGCGAGTTCGTCGAACTCAACGTCGTTTGCTTATTTTCAGGAGAGGACTTCACCGATCTCGAAGGTGGGTTCTTTGTGGACGTTGACGAGTAGTCTGGGGTTCCCAGGTGGCAGCTTGGGACATCTCGGACAGCTGGCGCTGTGATGTTCATTTGTAGGCCTCTTAGGCCATATTTGGATCTTGTTGTTTAGAACAACACACTTCGCTTCCGCATGTTGAAATGTTGGGTTTGTGACCTCTGATTGTCATTTGCTATCTTTCTCTATTATAAGAGTTGAACTATATGATTTGTGTCGTAGAGTCTGTGATGTGCCAGTTGTTCCACAAGTCTTGATCTCTCTATTATGCTTTGATAGTGTGTCTGCTGGTATCGGATAACCGGAGACACAGTATCACTGTATAGCAGTCGGGTCGGGGCGCCACACTCGCGTAGTGCATTTCGCTCGTCCGCTTTTGCACAGCGCTTTTCAATTCTCGGTTGTTTGTTTGCGCTGCCGCTTTTCGACCCCAGAAGCGCAAGCTCCAGCGGAAACAAACAGAGCCTAAATCAAGATGTGTCACTTTTTTCCGGTTGGGAGTCGGTCGGCTGTAGCAAATCGAGCTCATCCATGGAGCTTCTAATGCAGCGCCGGCCTCCTCACCTGCCCAACCCGCTGCTGTCGTTATCCACCCGGGCAAAAGGCCGCGGGAGAAGGACCATGAGCTGTTGCTCCGCAGCCACGACAAGGCTGCTGATTGACCGCCTGCCGCCTGCAACAAAAACTCAGGTCTTGCTCATCTTGTGTGTATTTTTCTCTCCTCTTTCTGTGAATGGTATATGCATGTACAGTCTAGATAGTGTGCTTCTGTTTTTTTGGCACGGTTATGAAATTTCAGGATTGGGAATTATTCCGTTGTCCAGGTCCACTCAGGCTGGTCGGATGTTGGATTTACCGATAATAATCTGTGAGTCATCTCTACCATCTATTACACTAATCATACGTAGGATATATCTGTCTTCAGCTTCACCAATTATAACAACAATAAGTTGAGCTGCTTGATGCATGCATTACCACACTGGTATGATGATTCCTTTGCAGACCAGAAGAAATATATCATCATTAGATAAACCAGCTAATTCCGTGCTGCTCCTCGTGTCAAAATGTCACATCTGAACCTTGGACTGAAAGCTTAATTTCTTGCACCTTGTTGTAATGGTGTAGTATGTAGTCTCAGTTGCTTCCTAGCCATATGTGTGTACTCTGCAAGCTGTATATAAGACTACTGATTCATGACGAGTTTTTTGTATGAAAGTAAATATGTTGTGTCTGGTGCTGAATTTGATGCGATTTTTCTCGCTCTTGGACTGTAGCACTGAAGAACAGGCCTGGCGCAGTGGTGAAGTACTCCCCACTTGTGCCAAGAGGTCCTCAGTTCGACACATCCTCTCTGCATTGCACTTCACAGGGGTAAGGCTTGACTCGTATAATCCTTCCCCAGACCCCACCTGCTGTGGGAGCTTCTAGCACTGGGTTTGTCCTTTTTCTTTTGGTCTGTAGCACTGTTAGTTGGTGGTGTACGTGCTCCGGGAAAGCAGAAGGCTGTCATGGCTGGTAGATCCCACACCAAGCCCCGGCGCGGTGCATCAAGAAATGAAATGGATGTTTCTTTCGTGTATATCCTCTACCTATACATGCACACAAATCTAAACTTTTTATAGTTAGAGACAGGGAGGGTCCACGGAGGCCAAGAAATGAAAATGTAGTATGATGCAAATTGTTGGGAACATGCGAATAGAAGATATACATTGGTTCACACACAGGCATTTCACAGGGTTAGGGTGTAAGTGTGTTCTCACGACTGAGCTCGAGGCAATGCACTATTATAAAAACCGGGAGCAGCAGCCGGAGGTCTTTGACTGTGCAGCGCTTGATCCTCGTCGCAGTAGGATTACTCCAGACCCTTAATATGGGCTGGCAGACTTTTCGAAAAAAATGGGCCGGCAGAAGCAGAGATCGAGCAGCTCAAGGCGTGGGCAGTGGTCGAGGAGGGCGAGAAGCAGCTCTTCCTGAAATTAATCTGCATTGTTGGTACAGTTATGGAGTTCAAGCCACGGTTTATTTGCAGTACATAGCAGTAGGTGGGCGTGCTTGTTTATTTTGGTATTCATTCATCAACCATCACAAAAGAATAAATGTGTGGCTAGGTAGCTGGCTAGTGTTAGTTGTTCATCAAATGTTTTTGGAGTGGATGCATTGAACCAAGTACCTTTTTCTGTACAACTCCTTGTGCTTGATGAGAAACTGTACAAATTTTGTGCACCTTTGCTGTATCCAACATAACTTCTTGTTAAATTCTTCTTCTTATCCAACATAACTATCCTCATCACATTACAAATGTCGGCATCTGTTGTCTCTTGTATATGGCAACCATTTCCTGTCTCTTATAACACATTTACACCAGTATATACTTGATCTGTTTGGATGTTTACACTTACATTTGAGTCATAGTTATTAAGCGATTTAGTAGACAAGCAGTACTATGTAATGGATTAAAATTTGTTAAATAGTGTACCTTATGTTTTCAGTTTCCTATCGATCATGTATAAGTATTCTAATGTATCTAAATATCAACTAAACTGACTGATTGTACTTTAATAAGAGAATTAATCAAAATGAAACGTTGAGTTTGCCATGTTGAAAGAGTTTCCATGCTGATTTTATTGGATGTACAATTTCTATATATTTCACCCTTTTCATATTTGTTGGATGTAATCGTCCACTCCAGTTCTCTATGAGCGGAATCACAAATAATTGTGAGCATGAACTGTAAAATTATATATGTAGCTAGTTCCTCAACACCCACTTATTCTCCCAGTTCTCTCTCTACAGGCACCCCCGGACGTGATGGTGGATCCTCATCGGAGTGTGGACAGATCTGACGCTTTGTCCAATCTTTGGAGTACTGATCCTTGTGGTTACCGTGACGCCCTCCTGCGTGGTAAGGAACTTGTAAGAGCTTTATATTTTGCTTGACGGATTATGCGACTTGCCACCACATCCTAATAGTTGACAGGAACATATACTTGTGATTTGTTTCTTGTTTTCTACTAATCATGCTAGTTGCCGGCGTTAGAACTTCCTGGGCTTCATCCATAGTTGGAGATTTGCCACCATCTACCGCAACACAGCAGCCACCACGGGTGGTACAAAGACGTACCCACGCACATGATCAGGTTATTGTTTCAACGCCACCATTTACCGGTCGTTATAAACCTGATTTATATAATGAATGGGAATTTGAGATAAATTATATATTTGTTTTCCATGATTTTTCTGAGCATAAGAAAGTAAAAACTACAATTAGTACATTCACTGATTTTGCTTCTATCTGGTGGAATGAATATTGTCGCTTATATCCTGATTATATACCTACTACTTGGCATGATTTGAAACTTGCTATGCGACATAGATTTGTTCCATCATATTATACCCGTGAAATGGTTAAGAAATTGCAAAATTTAAAACAAGGTAGTACCAGTGTAAAAGAATATTATGATGCTTTAGAAACTAATTTGCTACATTCATTTTTAGAAGAAAGTGAAGATGATTTTATGGATAGATTTTGGAGAGGGTTAAACCGTGAAATTCAGGACTTATTAATTCATGAACCGTGTTATCCTATGGATCGTTTGTTTCGTCTTTCTTGCAAAGCTGAACAGGACATAAAGAGGCGGATTGCCGCTAAGACAAACAAGCGCAAGGTGCACATCCCAAGAGGTGAACCGTCGCCACCGACAGTACCTACACCATCTGAGTCGGACCTACAAGGTAATAATAAAGGTACTGATGATATGTTTCGACATGAGATTGATATATCCCACGATGATTTGAATGTACCATGTGTTGAGTTACCTGCTGTTTTGGTCGCATCACCTATATTAGAGGACTGTGTTGTTGTTTTGAATTTACATTGTGATGAAAAAACCGAAATAGCTAATGTTGTTGGTGCACCTATTGTTGAATTTAATGCAGCCCTTGATATGAATGCACCCGGAGAAATAATTGTTGCTGCAAATAAATCACTTGACTTGACACTTAATTCTGATTTCGATCATATAAAATTGATTAGGAATGATGACGTATTGGCTCGAATTTCTCATGCTAATACTTTGTTTTCTATTATGATGGATCCACCTATTTATTTGTCACGTGCTAGGAATAAAATTGCTGAAATCACATGCTTGCATGCGTTGAATAGCGTTTATGCCCCAGATTTTACCTTTGAATTGATCGGTGACTATGCTATTAATAATGAATTTTGGGTGCATAGAATATGTATAACGTGTGATGACCTTGCAATTTTTAATGGAAATAAATTGTTGCATATGTTCACTCATTTTGATATGACCTCCAACTATGGTGTTAATTTTACACCAAATATCTTGTTGCATGAATACTTATCTAAACAAGTTATGGTTAGAATTTTTGATACCTCAAATTTTGGTTTGCCAATGTTGGGATAGTTTAATGATGGGCATTGCAAGACAAGTGTTATAAATACGAGCTTCACTTTATGTGCAAAATGCATTGCAATATTTTCATGAGGATTATATGTTGTGTTCATTCGTTAAAGAGATGTGACAATGACTCATGCATAAATGTGTCACTTCTACAACAATTGAGGAAAATAAAAATGGATGACATATACATATATCATGTGTACACCTTGTCTCTTTTGTTCTCCCTGTTTCAGAAGAAACAGCGCCAGGGACGGCTTAATTTTCAAGAAAGGGAGGATGACGAGGACATGATTAGTCTGGACAACCGAATCTGCTTTAAATAAGCATATTTTTCAGGTGAATTCTAGTAGTAATTACAGAATATATTATTCTTTTATTATGAACAAAATTACTACATTTATATTTTTAATATACAGAATTAAGAGAGATATGTACAAGCCGCGAGTCAAGATGCGACACAGCTACCCGCATATACGCGATGATTATATACATGCGTGTATTACATTTGGAGTTGTACGTGACAAGCAGAAGAGGGCCACCAGGATATTACCATCGATGGTTTGAGCTACTTCCATATGTGAGCACCATGCATGTGCATGTGGTGGGGCCAAGTGGGCCATGTGCACTACCATGCAAGTGCATGGGGTGGGGCCAAGTGGGCCATGTGCAGCCCATACGCATTGAATCAAGCAAATCAAGGAACGATCAAAGGGCTGACCAGTTTACGGACGCGTCAAGCTTCAGCATATCGATCAGAAGGTTGGGCCCAGCTTTCCAAGCCGAAAACTCAAGGCGGCGGCGGCTCTTCTCCATAATAAATAGATAGTTCCTCTAGGTTAAAACTCGGATTTTGTTTAGTTAAAAAAACTCAGCTATTGCTAGTCTTCTCCATAGGCACGAGTGTCGGCTAGACCTCCTGTACTACGCACTTGCAGAATCCCACCTTCATCAATAAAGTTCATCTTTCATCCGCAATTCGTGATTGCATTATTGGTTCTTACTTGTTTCTCGATCGCAGGTAGAACTAGACCTTTTCGTCAGGCTGATCGTGCTTCTGCAGGATCGGTAACCTCGGGAGATTGGTTTAGCGATTGCATTGGCGCTGCGTATGTAGCAGACCTGCACTTAGAAATTTGGCAAGATCCCTGTGTATAGTGCAAACCACTGGATCGATTCATTTGCACACACAGTTTACGATGAATATCACAACAAAGTATCAGTTATTACACGCGGATCCAGTACTTAGGAAAATATTCATTACAAATTGCATAGCACGAACCTAGCTTTGAAAGAGTAAAGCAGCGGAAAACATTATTCTTCAGTGAGTCTCCATCATCTTCATGTGCCACAGGCGAAACATGTTGGTTGCAGACTCGAAACCCTTAATGTAAACTCACTCGTCGTCAGAACAATCTGCAACAAATAAAATTTTGCAACAGAGTAGGTCAGAACCATTAAAAATGAAACTGGCAAGTGACACTTTGTGGACACTTAGAGGAATAACTCTAATAAACTATATGCATATTTGGCTGGTGGAGTTCGAGGCTATTTTGCATAAAGCCAATTTTTCCTAACACTTTGTAAAACATTTTCTTCAAATTGAGAGACAAGTATGGCATGAAAACCATAGTCTCCTCCACCCTTGTTCACCCTTCAAATTTTATATAGAAATTGGAATGTTGGGATCCTCCGTTGACGTCCTTGATCAGCTGCTCAGAATTGTCCGTAACCGGGGACACGGCTAAGTACTTAGTTTTACACTCTCGAGAGGTTGTGCACTTTCACCATTAGACCCAATCAGCCCAAACTATCCTATGCACTCATTTAGTGCTAAGGAAAAGGAGAAGATTGAGACGAGATTTTTCAGAAGCATTTTCCTACCCCATACCGGCCTGACGCGCTCCACCTACAAACCTCTACCACCACCTGTCAAGCCGGGGTGAGTCCACGCAACTTAATCCATCAAGACAGAGCCCATATGACCAATGGCTGCACTGGAAGCAATCTTCACTTGGAGAAACTTTGGTCCCTTTGTTCCTGGGTGGCAATCCACAAGTGAATATCCCATCGGTATAACCCTGGGGACAACACTCAACTCATACATCCAATCAAGCCCAAATCCACCCAGGTGTTCATTTTAACTTAGTAAAACTAAGCTTTTCAATAAAACACTTTTGCATAGCACCAATAATTCTACTAAGTTATAATAGGATTCTAGACAACTAGTAAAAAGGAGATAGTAGTTTTAGCATAGCAATACTATCCAACACATGCATATAAAGAAATACTCTAAGTCATGCATAGAAAAATACTTAGGAAATTTATGGGGGGGGGGGGGGTGTGTGCCACTTGCCTTGACAACAGGGAGAGCAGGAGTAGCAGTTGCAAAAGCCTTCGTCTCTCTCCGAAATTTCTAACACATCAAACGAGCCACAATAAACATGCAATCATACCAAAAAAAATTAGGAAAAATATGCCATGCATGATATGCAAAATACTCTAAGGAAATATGACATGCATGATGTGCAAAACAACTTGAGGAAACAAAATAACTTAATCAAGTTGGCTAGGTCAAGGTCAAGGTCAAGGTTGGGCAAAATAAACTTGATATAATCAACTTAAAGTGGTAGTATGGTTGCTCCAAGTCTTCACATGTTTGGTCTTCTTGAAGTTCCTCTTGATTTTCTTCTAAGTGCTTTTACTTCTTGGAGATGCTTCTGGAGTCTGTTTTCTTGGCTAAATCCTTCATTGTCCTTCTAGCTTCATGTTGAGAATTCCAAGGATAGCAAATGCCACATCTTCTTGTCCTTCATGGTTTTCACTAGTTCTAACTTGGTGATTTTCAAATTGGAGAGTCAAAAGGGCTAACATACAATCCATCAAATTTTTCTAAGGACAAGTTAACACAAATAAAGTGACTAAATAATTTCTAAGGAAAGCACACCATTTATAAGGTGCTAAAATTTTGCTAAGGAAAACTTAACCAATTTAAGATGCCAAATTTTTCTAAGGAAAAATTGACAAGGAAATAGTTACCAAATTTTTTATAACTTCTCTAATTTTAATAAATCATGCATGAGTCGAAAATGCAATAAAAATAATTTTAATTAAACAACTATAGCAAAAATACTTTCCATAAAGGTAAAATACTCTAATTCGAAGCTAAAGTTAAACAAAAGTACTTTAAAAAAATATGGGAAGAGTTTTCTGGATAGAGGGCAACTAAACAAATCCAATGCAATTGGATTCACCCAAAAAGCTATTTTTAAACTAAAGTTATGTCAAAAATACTCAAACTTAGAGTTTCATAATCAATGAAATTTAGTTTCGATAAAAGTTAAATATTTTAACAGATCTGAGCAGATCACAATTTTCTGAATCCGTAGACATAAAGTTTGTTAAATTTGGACATACGGTTTGAGAGATATGTAATTTACAAGTTTTAACAATTTTCTGAAATGTTAGAACGATTTTTAAAAAGAAAACGCTGACTGGGCGCTGACCGTGCCTTGACTGCTGACGGGGCTTGACTTGGCGCTGACGAGGATGCTGACGGAGCTGCTGACTGGGCGTCTGCTGGGCTGCACGGCGGGCTGCTCGTTCCTATTGTTTCTCCTTTTTTTTTTGTTCAAAAACCTTTTCTTTTTCATAACTTTGGTTTTAAACCTCCAAATGAGTTCAAACCAATTTATAAAAACTTGTAAAATAATATTTATCAAAATAAAATAATTGGTCACACTGTTGAAAAGAATTCAAAACTATAATTTTAAAATATTGTATAATTGCATAATTGACAATTTATTTAGTTTATATTATAAAAAGTTTTAAATAAATTGTAAGTTTGCCTCTCTGGACAGAGGATTTACTTGGAAAACGGTAACAAAAGATTTGATCAATTTCGACTTACGGATATTTAATTATATTTTAAAAACTACATAATAGTGTTTTGAATATCCGAAAATAATACTTCTGTAAAACTCAATTATGATTACAGATCTGAGTAGATATGAATTTTCTGAAACCGTAGGTATAAAGATCATAAAATTTGGACGTATGGTTAATTAACTACGAATTTTACAAGATCTATATGTTTTCTGAAATCTTAAAACGAGAATAGAAAAAAATAATACACGTGGTGCGACCCTATTGGTCAGTACCCCTTCGGTAAGTGATCTAATCTGGTCCATCGGATCCAGATCTAAAGGGCGAAACTAGATGGACTGGGTACGGTTGTTTTCTCACCGGAAACAGCCACGACGGTGGCGAGCTGGGACTTGGGGCGATCCTTGGCGGCGTACTGCTGCTCCTCCCGGCTTAGCAATGGAATAAATCGGAAGAGATGATCCCGGCGAGCTCAACGGCGTACTCGGCGACGTCTCCGGCTGATCCAAACGGCGGCAGCGACTGCTTTCCGAGTTCCTGTACCGGCGGCGCTCCGGCGACGATTACGGGCGTCCTGGTCCACCGTTTCAAGAAAGGAAAATTTTAGGAGATGCGGAATAACGAGGGTGACAGGATTGACAAGGCTAGGGAGGTTAAAGTTGTGCGAGACGGCGGTGAAAACCTTCGCACCTCGTCAATGGCAGCGGCGGTAGACCGATTGCAGCCCAAAATTCGGGCAGCCTGGCGGCCGGTTGTTGGGGAAAGTCGGGGGAAAAGATGCGTAGGGTTTTGGGGTTTATATAGACGAAGTTTCGTGGCAAACGGATAAGAAGATTGGGAGAAATCGAGTATTTTGCGGACACTTCGAGCTGGAAACGAACTCGTGTTCGTTCTGAAATTTCTGCACGTACGTGACGATGGTGTTGGGCTGACTCGCTGCTGTTGGGCTGGCCACCTTCTTGGGCCAAGGCTGGCTGGCTGGCTGTACGTGATGACGTGAAACACACGTTCGTTGGGAGACCCCAAGAGGAAGGTATGATGTAGTCAGCAGCAAGTTTTCCCTCAGAAAGAAACCAAGGTTATCGAACCAGTAGAAGCAGCAACTCTTCAGAAGGTTGTCAACGGCGCCAGAAAAATAGCTGTTGAAGGGAGTCTGGACTGTTGACGTGGAATCTGCACACAACACAATCAAACTACTTTGCCCCAACGAAACAGTGAGGTTGTCAATCTCACTGGCTTGCTGAAAACAAAGGATTAAATGTATGGTGTGAAAAATGAGTATTAAATTGCAGAGAATGAAAAAGAAATAGTTTGCAGTTTGTGGTTGTTTAATCAGTTTAAAAGAATGGACCGGGGTCCACAGTTCACTAGTGGTGTCTCTCCATAAAAGATAACTAACATGTTGGGTGAACAAATTACAGCTGGGCAATTGACGAATAGTGGGCGCATGACAATGCATATACATGACATGTTGACTATTATGATATTTAATTGGGCATTACGACATAATACATAGACCGTTATCCAACAGCATCTATGACTAATAATCCACCGCCAGGTATTAAGTTGCAAGCAACGGATAATTGCATTAAGTAAAGTGCGTAATGTAAACAAACACATATGCCCGTGGACATAGCATCGTTAGGTTATCCCTAGTGGCAACAGCACATCCACAACCTTAGAACTTTCTGTCACTGTCCCAGGTTAAACGGAGACATGAACCCACTATCTACCATAAATACTCTCTCTTGGAGTTACAATCATCTACTTGGCCAAAGCATCTACAAGTAACGGAAAGCATGCAAGATCTTAAATAACATATAACATAGATTGATAATCAACTTGACATAATATTCAATATTCATCGGATCCCAGCAAACACAACATGTAGCATTACAATAATATGATTTTGATCATGTAGGGCAGCTCACAAGATCTAAACATGATGGCACAAAGTGGAGAGACAACCATCTAGCTACTGCTATGGACCCGTAGTCCAAGGATGAACTACTCACGCATCACTCCGGAGGCAGGCATGGCGATGTAGAAGCCTCCGGTGACGATTCCCCTCTCCGGCAGGGTGCCGGGAAGAGATTCTGAACCCTCCCGAGCTAGGGTTGACGACGGCGGCGTCTCTGGATCTTTTCGTGGATTTTTGCTCAGGTACTTAGGGTTTTCGCGTCGGGGGGAATAAGTAGGCGAAAGGGCGGCGGCTGCGGACCCCGAGGGGCCCACACCACCCTAGGGCGCGGCAGAAGGGGGGCCCGTGCCCTAGGTGCGTGTGGCCTCCTGGTGGCCCTCCTCTGCTGCTCCTTCGCTCCGTCAGGCGTGTTCTGGAAAAATAGGCACCCCCGTGTAGTTTCGTCCAATTCCGAGAATATTTCCAGACTAGCTTTTCTGGAATACAAAAACAGCAGAAAACAGGAACTGGCACTTCGGCATCTTGTTAATAGGTTAGTCCCAAAAAATGTATAAAAGTGATATAAAGTAGATGCAAAACATGTAGCAATTGGTATAAAACAAGCATGGAACATCAAAAATTATAGATACGTTTGAGACGTATCAGTACGCGCGCGAGTTGGGCTGGGTTTCGGCCCAACTAGCTCGGCCGGCTGATTTTTTTTTCGTTTAAAACATTTTCCTTTATCTTTTTACTGTTTTTTTTTTACTCTTGATTTTGAACTCAGAATTGAGTCAAACCAATTTTGAAAGATTTGTAAAATCAAAACCTGTCATATTTGACATTCAAACACACTTTTGCACACCTTTCAAAAAAAAATTCAAAATATGTTTAAAAGCAAAAATGACTCTTAATGTCAAAATTAAAATAGGTTTTAAGAACAAAACAAATGTGGTTCTTAAATACCACAATTGTAAACATTTGAAAATAGCTATTTTAAACTTACATTTCAAATAATTATAATCAAGTCAAAACCAAAATTTAAACATAACAACTAACACCATAAAGTCCAAAATAATATATTGGACATAAATTGTCCTTTTAATATATTTTCTTAAATATGTTTTCAAGTGGAAATAATATTCCAACTTTTGAAATTTTCAAATGCAAACAATGCAAGAAGATGATGAATGCATGCATGATTTTTCTTTTCAAATCAAATACATATAGTTTTCAAAAAGTTTTTAGTTTTTCTGATTTTTCAAATTCTTGAAAAACTTAGTATGTTACAGCGTACGTGTGCGTAGTAGTCTGATCGCTAAGGTCAAACTCCACCAGAATCGACGTATCTCCATCTCATCGAAAGATCGGACACCTTTGCCCTATCAAGATGATGAGGACATACCTACTATAGATGCAACCACGACAAATACACCTCCTCAAATGCAAGGACCGTTAACTCGAGCTCGTGCCCGTCAACTCTAACAGCAGGTACTTTCGTTTCTACGAGCTATTCCGAATGTACATGAGAATATGATGCTGCCTAAAGTAGATGTATTTGTCTCTCTTAGGAATGATGGACCAAGCATGGATGAGAAGGACAAGCTATGGAGCATGTACGTGGATGGAGATCACAGCCGGAGTGGACGCGTTGGAGAAGATGATGTCACCAATGGAGGCTAGGCGAAATAATCAAGTCTACACTTCATATTTTCATTCATAGTTACATATGGTGCTGCGTCACCTTTATTAAATAGGCCAGGGCCCATGTAATTTTGAAACCAGAACTATTAGGTCGTTTTTGGAGTCCGTATTGAGGGAGAGAAGGCCTCCTAGGGTTGGATTCGGCCGCCACTTGATGGCTGGGCGAAACCCCCTCCTTCTCCTCCTTATATACCTCGTCTAGGGTTTCGTTTAGACTCGGATTTTGTTTAGTTAAAAAGAACTCAGCTATTGCTAGTCTTCGCCATAGGCACGAGTGTCGGCTAGACTCCTGTACTATGCACTTGCAGAATCCCACCTTCATCAATAAAGTTCATCTTTCATCCGCAATTCGTGATTGCATTATTGGTTCTTACTTGTTTCTCGATCGCAGGTAGAACTAGACCTTTTGGTCAGGCTGATCATGCTTCTGCAGGATCGGTAACCTCGGGAGATTGGTTTAGCGATTGCATTGGCGATGCGTACGTGTGCGTAGTAGTCAGATCGCCAAGGTCAAACTCCACCAGAATCGACGTATCTCCATCTCATTGAAAGATCGGACACCTTTGCCCTATCAAGTGGTATCAGATTTCAGGTTGCTCGGTGATATTTACTGTTTACTAGTTTAGATTGCATCTTCATACCTACAGTCCACGACAAAGCCACAAATACAATTTGGGTTAGATCATCCCGTCCTACAACCAGTCCGGGCCTTTCGCATTTTCTTTTCAGTGCATTGGATTGTCGAATTTTCGTCTGCATCGTCGTGTCGAGTTGCTGGTCTTAGCGTTTAGTTCCTTTAGAGTTTCGAGTTCTTTGCATAGTTGTCTCGCCACCGTCGCCGACTCGCATCTCGCCACCATCCACCAGCCTTCCGTCGCCATACATATCACCGCCACCATCTACATACTGCGACCTATCAAAATTTTCAGCAGAAAAAGATCTGTCCAACCGCTCAGAATTGCCAAAAGAGTCCGGGAAGGTTGAGTTTTTGCCACTTTTGTGAAAAAAGTTCGGGAATTTATGTGATCTTCACTTATATCTTGCTTTTGAGCTCTCCATTTGTGCTTGTTGTTGCCGCGCCTTGACTTTGTTGGTGCTATAGGCTCGCGTCTCTAGTACGGTCTAGCCTAGGACCAGCACATTACCGTCTTTGAGCGTTTATTCAACTTGCATTCCTGATTTGATTATTGCTAATCCTTGCTACCATAAAGCCTCCTACAGCTCCACAGATTTCTACTACGTGCATTGTGCCTTCCTGGTAATCGCTTTGCCAATCTTTGAGGTACTTGTCCTCGCGGCTGCCGTGACGCTCTCCTGCGTGGTAAGAAATTTGTAAGGGCTTTGTATATTGCTTCACGGTTTGCGTGATTTTCCACCATATTTGTAGTCCGAGGAACATATACTTGTGTTTTGTCTCCTGTCTCTACTAACCATGTCAGGCGACGAGATGAACAAGATGACGAACAAGGAGCTGTACAAGCACTTCGAGAAGATGGTGTCCAACCATTCTCTGGACATCGAGACACGGGTTGGCAGCGCCATGGACCGTCTCGATGGTCTAGAGGGCACTTTCAACACCAAATTTGACGGCATCAACACCTCCTTGACTGATCTGACTGGCAAGTTTGATCGCTTGCTGGAGAAGCTACAGACGCGCATACCTGAGCTGTTTCACGTGCACGACAACACTGCGGCTTCTGCGGCCGCCCCCGACGCCGCCGCAGACCTAGACGGCTATGAAGCAGAGGTAGACCATCCTCCACAACCACGGGGTCGTCCACACCAACACCCCCGCAATAACATACAGCATAATCAGGTGCGTGATGATGACCATGTCGCTAAGCTAAAACTAAACATTCCACCATTTGAGGGTCGATATAATCCTGATGCTTATCTTACATGGGAATTAGAGGTAGAACAACATTTTGCATGTTTAAATTATCCTGAGGATAGACGTGTTTGTGCTGCCACTTGTGAATTCACTGGTTTCGCTTCGGTTTGGTGGTCCGAGCATACTAGAGTTAATCATGATAATATGCCTACTACTTGGGATGCTTTGAAACGTGCTCTGCGTACTCGTTTTGTACCTCCTTATTATCAGCGTGAAATGCTTAAAAAATTGACACGTTTGCAACAAGGAAAAAAATCGGTAGAAGAGTATTATCAAGAATTACAAAACTGGTTTGATTCGTTGTGGACTTGTAGAAGATAATGAAGCCATGCTTGCACGTTTTCTCCACATATATATAAGCCTACCTACAGCTCCACATATTTCTACTCCGTGCACTATACGTTCGCCTGGTAATCGCTTTGTCCAATTTTCGGAGTGCTGATTTTTGTGGTTGCCGTGACGACCTCCTGCGTGGTAAGGAACTTGTAAGAGCTTTATATTTTGCTTGACGGATTATGCGACTTGCCACCACCTACTAGTAGTTAATAGGAACATATACTTGTGATTTGTTTCTTGTTTTCTACTAATCATGACAGATTCCGGCGTTAGATCTTCTTGGCTTCGTCCATCGTTGGAGATTTGCCACACCTACAACAACACAACAGCCACGGCGTGAGGTACAAACACATAAAAAGGCACGTGATCAGATTACTATTTTTATGCTCCTTTTGCGGTCGTTATAGACCTGAGTTGTATATTGAATGGGAATTTGAGATAGATGCTATATTTGTGTCCCATGATTTTTCTAAGCGTCAGAAAGTAAACACTGCAATTAGTACATTCACTGATTTTGCTTCTATTTGGTGGAGTGAATATTGTCGTTTATATCCTGATTCTATACCTACTACTTGGCATGATTTGAAACTTGCTATGCGACATAGATTTGTTCCATCATATTATACCCGTGACATGGTTAAGAAATTGCAGAATTTAAAACAAAGTAGTAACACTGTAAGAAAATATTATGATGCTTTAGAAACTACCTTGTTGCATTCATTTTTGGAGGAAAGTGATGAAGATTTCATGGATAGATTTTGGGAAGGTTTAAACCATGATATTCAGGAACTATTACTGCATGAACACTGTTCTCCTATGGATCGTTTGGTTCGTCTTGCTTGTAAAGCTGAACAAAAAATAAAGAGACGTGTTGCCGCCAAGACAACCAAGCGTGAGGTGCATATTTCACGAACTGAGTCATTTGTTCCTGCCACCATTGTGCCCACTATGAGAATCCCATCCAATGAAGTCTGCATTACCCCACCTCCCACATGTGAACCGTTGCCACCTACAGTACATGCATCATCAGAGACGAACTTCTACGGTAATAAATGTTTTGATATCCCTCCACATGATATTGATTTATATCCTAATGATTTAGGTAATTCGTGTGTTGGGTTCACTATTGATATGATCACACCGCCTGTTTTTGAGGACATTGTTGCTGATTTACACTTATCATGTGATCAAAAAACTGAGATGCCTACTACTTTGAGTGCACCTATGGCTGATTTTAATTCTTCTATTGATATGAGTGCACCGGTTGAAATAATTGCTGATGAGAATGAACCTTGTGAATTGACACATAAATATGCTTTGGATCATATAAAATTGATTCGGAATGATGAAGTATTAGCTAGAATATCTCATGATAATACTTTGTTTTCTGTTCCAATGAGCCCACCTATTTGTTTGTCATGTGCTAGGACTAAAATTTCTGAAATCACATGCTCGAATACGTTGAAAAGCGCTTAGGCTCCAGATTTTACCTTTGAACTGATTGGTGATTATGATATTAATAATGAATTTTGGGTGCATAGAATTGTATAACATGTGATGATCTTGTTGTTTTCAACGAAAATAACTTGTTGCATATGTTCACTCATTTTGATATGACCTCCAACTATGGTAATTATTTTACACCAAATAGCTTGTTGACTGATTACTTATCTAAGCAAGTTGTGGGTCGAATTTTTTATACCTCGGATTTTTATTTACCAATGTTGGGATGGTTTAATGATGAGCATTGCAATATAAATGTTATGAATAAATGCTTCACTTTTTTCCTCAGCTGACTTCTATAGATATATGTTCCAATGTGTGCCCACAGACCAGCTTCTGTCCAAAGTCTGGAAATCTCGCTGCTTACCCAAATTGAAAGTTTTCAGCTGGCTTCTGATAAATGATCGCCTCAACACAAAAGATATGATGCTTCGGAAGCATTGGAAAATTGAGGGTGGTCCAAACTGCGTTCTGTGCAACACCGCCACCCTAGAGGATTGCGATCATCTTTTCTTTGGATGCAACTTTACCAAGGAATGTTGGGAAACTATTGGTGTGACCTGGGACCTGTCTAGAGAAACAAAGCCGAGAGTTTTGCTGGCTGCAAGTTCTTTCGGACACCCCAACTTCTTTGAATTATTTGCTTCAGTGGCGTGGAACATCTGGAAGGAACGCAACGACTTTATTTTCAACGCGGTGAATCCCTTGCTTCATACCTGGCGCAGACGCACGAAGCAAGATCTGCTGCTTCATCAGTACAGAGTCAAGCCATCCGCAGTTCAGGGTCTGCTGGACTGTGTAGCCTCTTTCTTCAGTTAGTGTTTGCTCCGGCTTCAGCTGGTGTTTTTAGACCAAGCCCCCTCTAGCGTTGTTCCTTTTCTATTTTTTTGGGCGCTGAGTCATAGCTCCTTGACTCTTCTCTCCCCCCCCATGTAAAAGACTTTTTGTTTCATTTATTTAAAATTAACCGTAGGGGCTTCCCCTACGGTAGCTTGGTCTAAAAAAAATAAATGCTTCACTTATATGTGCAAGCTGAGTTGCAATAAGTTCACGTCGATTGTTTCTTGTGATAATTTTTTGGTTTTAAATTTAACAAGACATGCCACCTACCCAAGTATATATGTGTCATATGTGCAACAATACGAGAAATAAAAATGGATGACATATACATCTATCATGCGTATACCTTGTCTCTGTTGTTATCCCTGTTTCAGAAGAAACAGCGCCGAGGAGCTTAATTTTCAAGAAAGGGAGGATGATGAGGACATGATTAGCCTAGATACGACCAAAATATTACTCATAAACATGTTTTCCAGGTGATTTCTAGCACTAATATTCTCATGTATTATTTTATAAATAGGAACAAAGATACAACACCTATTTTTATCTTGTGCAGATATCGCGAGGATTTGTATAAGGCAAGAGTAAAGATGCGAGACTTGTTATCCTTGGAGACGTACATGATCAAGCAAATAAAAGAGGGCCACCAGTCTCCAATCCCCTCCTCGCCAGCCACTTTCCCACCTCTTATCCTCCCCGTGCTACAGTAGTTGAGAGGAGGAAAAGAGGCGTGAGGCCACCGACGGCCGAGGGGCGAAGGCCCTCCTCTCCGGTCGCCGTTGTGGCGGTGGGAGAGTGGCAAGACCCCGGATCCGTGCCTGAGGCTGTAATTAGTAGTGTAGGGTTTCGTCGAGGCGCTGGAGACCCTGGTGACTGCTAGCGGCGCCATGGAATAAATGCGGGGACTCGTTTCCCACCTCGGGGCGTTACGGGGCGACGGCGGCGAGCTCCGGTGTAGGTCCCTCCTGGAAGGTGGATCCAGTGAGGCAAGTGCCTCCGAGTGGGTCGGCGATGCGAAGCACGGCGGCCACTGATGGCGTTTTTGTGCCCCTGCTTCGCACTTCGCGCGGTCGGGTCAGCTCTGACCCGCTGCGGAGGTCTGGGGGTGGTGTGGCTGACTCCCGGCGGTGCTCGTCGGTGGCTGTGACGGCCTGTACAGGAGCGTCAGAAGTGTTCCTCCCCCGGCTGGTTTTCAGCGAGTTGCAGTACCGCTGACGGGCACGTTCTGCGCGTTTGTCGGTAAGTGGGTCCGACGACCAGCCACATTTATATATATGGTTTAATTAGGGTTTT
This sequence comes from Poa pratensis, assembly GCA_947311845.1. NCBI lineage: Eukaryota > Viridiplantae > Streptophyta > Magnoliopsida > Poales > Poaceae > Poa > Poa pratensis. The sequence goes on along the minus strand of CAMZMU010000037.1, from coordinate 78,061,978 downwards.
AGGGGTTTAATTAGGTTTAGGGTTTTTAGGGGTTTAATTAGGTTTTAGGGTTTTTAGGGGTTTAATTAGGGTAATTAAATTAAGTGGGTCCCGCGACGACCAAAACCTCGCGACACGTTTCAAATGATATAAACGGGTTCACATTCTACACTGAGTAGAAGGACAAGAAATCAGATTATCAAAACTCAGGGTACACCGCCGGTGACGTGAAGTTAAGATACGATCGCGCGAGGGATAGATTATATGGGGCCAAGATTATACTCTGCCGATGTTCCGTGTCAGATGGGTTAGGAGATCAAACATCGATCATTGAAGATGACCGATACTTCACCACCATATCGATTCATTATACCCGAAGCTGGCAGTTCAACAAGCGTGAACGTCACCGCACAAAATGAGCTATATGGGGGCTAAGCACGTGTTCCAATATATGCTTCATCATAACCGAGGTCAGGTCGTCCGTTCAAAATAACAAGTCATGATGTGGGGTTAAATTATTCAACGGCGACAAAAAAAGGCAAGAAGATTACGCGCAACTTGTATATCAATCGTTCAACGAATATTCAATGTGCATGCGGCAAAACTATGCATGTACGTATTATCCTTTTGTACAGATACGGACTTGAATCGATCAAATAATACTCATAACACACTTATTATATTTATGTTTCATTTAATAATAGATGACACACTTATTATATGGAAAAAAACAAAAGAACAAGGAAAACAAATTAAAACAAGAAAAAGAAAAAAACTTACCACTAACGGACAAAATAGATGTATGTCAGTGGTTCACGTATACTGCCGCGCGTATCTGTCGACCGTCAGTGGTTCCACTGCTGACGCACGCATATTTGGGCAGCCGTCAGTGGTGCAACTCTACCACTGACGCGCGGCCGTGTCGTCCGTCAGTGGTAAGCTTCGGCCCAGTTCCCCTTTAATTTGGCCTCTCGCGTCGAGTCTAAATTTTCCCCAATCGATCTCCCTCGCCCTCGCCGCACTCTCTCTCTCGCCCTCGCCGCACTCTCTTCGCCCTCGCCACGAGCCGCCGTGTCCGGCTCCTCCCAAAAGCTGAGCGCGCGCCCCCTCTCTCCCCCCTCTCCATCTCTCGCGCACTCAAGCTCTTTGCCCCAAGCCTCCGCCGTGCACGCCCTCGGTTCTCCACGGGGCCCCGAGCGCGAGGTCGACCTCCACCTCCAGGCCAGGCTGACCGTGCTTCTCCAGGCGCCTCTCCCTTCCAGGTGTTGGACTAGCTCCTTCCCTTTGAGCTGTGTAAAATGTGTGTAGTATTTTGGTACTAAAAGGTAAAGGTCAAGGTTTAGCTACGTTTAGGTTTTTTTCAATTTTTTGCTACTTTTTGGTTTATTTAGGGACATGTGAGAAATGACATTTTACATACGCCCTAGGTTTTAGGTTTTATCAACATGTCAGGGTTTTCTCAAAAGAGTAAAGTTTGGTTTCTGCTTTGTGCTACTGTTTTTGCCATATTTAATTAATTCCAATTGTCTTTTCTTATCTAGGTAGTTTCAGGAGGACCTCGGCGCTGTTGTTCTGGAGCTCGTTGACTTGTTAGTGGTGAGATTTGTTGATGATGTTGTGGTGGTGGTGATGATGCATGTTGTTGCATGTGATTTGTGTGTATGTTGCCGGCCGGAGATGCCGGCCGTGGTTTGAATTTTTGTGGTATCCATGATGTTGTGGTGGTGGAATGAGTCCCTGGCGCATAGTGATTTGTGTATGTTTGCAGGTACCCATGAGGCCCTTGAGATTGCCGGAATGTCGATTAACTTCCGTTCCGGCAAATTTCGGGTACTCCATATATCATATTTTTAGGAAAGGTCATGCCGAAATTTTTCGTGAATTTCAGCATGACCTTTGCAAAAAAATATGTTATATGGAGTACCCGAGATTTGCCGGAACGGAAGTTAAATAACATTCCAGCAATCTCAAGGGCCTCGTGGATTTTAAATGCTTTAGTGAATTTTAAATGCTTTTGTGGTTTTTAAAATGCTTAAGTGGTTTTTAAAATGTTTAAGTGGTTTTAAATGGTTAAGTGGTTTTAAAATGATTTAGTGAATATTTAATACTTTGGTGAAATTTACTTACATTTGTTTTACTAACTACAAGGTTTTATTGTTAGCGCGGACATGGCTCACAACGATGAAGCCGGGGGTTCATGGGTAGAACGAGAAGCCGGGGGTTCAGATCAAGGAGGCGACGCCAAGTGTGATCCTTTAACAATATACCATGTGAAAAGTCACTTGCAGGTACATCTTGTTTCAGAGTGTCACTTGGCCTTTAGCAAATTCCGTTGAATCTTATTTTATGAATTATGATGTTGAACTCCTTCTCCTATTTTCAGAAATACAGGCTAGCAAAGTACATTCCCGACTCTTCAACTGATGGTAGGTGGACAGAAGAATCTTCATACATTAGTATTGTGATACTTTGCAGCAAGGTTTTATTAGGCGCTGATTGAGCGTTTTGCCTCCGCCATTTCCTTTTCTGAAGGATTAAAGCGCTAAGCGCCAGGCGTTTGCCTCAGCTTAGCGCCTAAATGAGCTTAAGCGTGTGCCTAGGCGCGCTTTTTATAACCTTGCTTTGCAGTTCTTCGTGTTCATGATATTTGTCTTCCGTGTAGGCAACAAGGCTGATAACAAAGATCCAGGGGATTCACTTGTAGGACTTGATGGATCCACGTACGTATACACATATGACCAACTTAAAATTCCCTTTTAACAACTTCTGTAAACTGCGGCTGGCATGGCATGACATGCAAGTACTGCAGTGTATACCAGATTCTACCATGTTACTAAGAAATTCATCTAGCATAATCAACTCGCCTATTTTATTACCCTCAATGTTTGCATGCTGCTTGGCAAATATCACATGGTAGCTCTGGTTCTTCCGTAGTTAAAAAACATCAAGCAATTAGGCTGCAACTATAACCTAACTGAAATTACTCTTGATTTATATTGATGAGTAATATCTGCAAAATGAAAGTGTTGACTTAATTTTATTCTATTAGATATTAATTTATTTCATTCACCATTTTGTCCTTGAGTACCCTCAGACCTCAGGTACACAAATGCTTCATGCTAGAAAAGGAAAGAAAAGACATGGAAATAGGCAAATAGCTTCAAACTTTGCCATTTGCTACTGAAACGTCCAATTTCTTTTCTCTTAATTGAAATAGCTTGAATTAGCTTCAAACTCTTCCATATGCACTTCTATTTTCTTTCAATTGAAAGCTGTGCCGTTTGCTACTGACAAATCCAATTTCTCTGTTATTAGATTTTGTTGCTTTTTGTTTGTTTATCCATGTCAACCTCTGTAAGGGGCAACGCCTTTTGGTTGTTGTTGGTTTCCCCCTTTTTTCTCAGTTTGATCGTTGAGCCAATTTCTTTACAGTGGATTGGAGATATCTGAAGCCCTTAAGCTGCAGATGGAGGTCCAAAAGCGGTTGCATGAACAGCTAGAAGTAAGTCTTTTTTTTGGGAAGTTCCATGTTAGACCATATTGTTATCTTAAAAGTTTGTTTGTTCTGTATGTTGGGGGTAACTTGAGCTTTCCGTGTTTCAGAGCAATGGCCTTCCATCAGCACAATTTACAATCTTGAGTCGCTTTGTTGCAAAACTAAATCATCATTAAAAGTAGTAGAAGATCGACTGGAATCCCCACATTGGACCCTAAAAGGTTCCATAATCTTTAATAATTGGCGTGTTGTTGCAACAACTAGAATGGATGGCTGTAGATAGTTGATCTGTGTATATTATTGGTTTGTCATGTTACTGGGATTAAGTCAGGTCTCAGGATTCAACCAAAATCCACTTGTTATGCAAATACATCTTTCGTCCCCTATGATTCCTAGCACTTTTGCAGGTTGCCCATGTTGTGGCCGTGCTAATCGCATATCAGCTAATCAAATGTGTTCTAAACGAGTCAGTTGGACACTTACTATATATCAGATACTACATACTTTATCAGATATAAGTGATTAAGTGACCTTTGCTAGTTCAGGCGCCTGAATGGGTTGGTCATTTAACTCAATCTGTCATAAAGTTGTCAGCTCCCTTTTTCTCAGAGTCCTCGTTTGTTGGCAGTTGTCAAAATCTAGCTTGGTCCCAGTCCTGTATAAGTTGGGCTAATCACTGATACTTTGTCTTGCGTGCACTCCATTAGAAGAACAGTGTCTATAGATGTCCTTGTTCAAATAAAATTGTGTAAGCTCCTTCCGTATTTTGAGTCATGAGTTGATATGAAGTTTATTCATGTGTCATCTCCTCTTGCTCGATATGAGTAGAAGACTCGGTTAGTTGAATGGAGTTTTGAAGTTGTGAACTTGCATCCATGGACAATTCGATCCTAAATATTCCGCATTTTCTGAATGCATTCATCTGCAAGTATTCCAGAGTCTGAGACCCACGATAGAGTATTGAGTTCATACAGCTTCATGGTTCATACTTGTGATTGATACTAACTGATATTCACTGACTTGGCTCACTTGGTTATGGCGTGATAAGTAGGATGGCCCTAGTTTTGCATCAAGATTTAGGTGCTCGCATTATGTAAGTCCTTGCTGAGTCGGCAATGATGGATCTTTTTTGCTTGGAGTCTTGTTTAAATCAGTGCTGCCAGTGCTCCACTACCAATTCTAGTTCATTTTTTTTAGCAAATGTTAGCCAACTTGTGGGCAAAAAAAACCTCAATCAAAATTTTGGCAGGGCAACTTTGGGCAAGAACCAAACACATCCCTAATCTTCTTCAAAGGTAGAAATAGATTGTTCTAATGTGTGGCACCGATTCCATAGTTGCTCCTAACAGTGGAAGAGTAATACTTGCCAAAGAAAGAAACTAAGCTCAGCTGGGATAGTTGCCATTTTGTCTAGTATTTAGTGGAATTATATCCTCGAGCATACCAGTGGAACAATTGGACCTCTACTCGAACATACCAATGGATATACAGTACACTTGTGCCACATAAAAAAGGACAAGGTCTCACAGACATGATCGAATAACCCTTTTATACATCTTTTATTTTTAACATGGTATAAGATACTCGTCTCTGGACTACTGAACTGATAATACATTCAGTAATTAGAAGAAAAAAAAAGAATGAACATATGCTGAAACAACTCTGTTCTATACCTGAGCCAAATGTGGATCTGCGAATTGTAAGTCTCCAGTGTAAGCTTGCCAAGCCAACTATCAAATAAACAGATCAGAGTCTTAGTATTGGAGAACGCAAAGGAATAGGAAGGCAAATGCCTGAACATTCGATGTGACGTGCTGCAAAATTGGATGCTTACGTGAAAAGAGCCAAAGAGGCGCCCCTCAACTGTTGGGTGCAATTGCGTAGGCAAATATATACGCTGTCAAGACATAAGGTGCTCGGTCAACTGCATGAAACATATGTCTGCCACATGACATAATTGTTATGATATCATGCTTTTTATACGTACGTGATAGGAATCCATGACGTGTAGGGATGGTACTTGTTGTAAGTAATTTTGTCTAGCTTGTAGATATATTCATACCATAGATAGCCAGCCTAAAAGAACACAGGCCCTAGTTAGTACATCTTATGAAGTTAACACAGCGCTGTTGCCTAGTTGGTAAAACAACCAAGCTAGCTAGCTGGCATAAATAGCGAGTCAGTGCATTTGTATGAGATGGCCATGTGACTTACCATGACCGAAACTGTCACAATGGTACCCTTGATCGACAACCTAACCTTAGTCCCAGATTCCTCCAGCTTCTCCATCCATCTCTCCACCTGTTTAGTATTGAAGGTTCTATTAATTTGTGATAAACAAAAGGAACAAATACGTAAGATAATAACATCTAGTCTGTGTGCCATCATCACTCTTTGTATTAGGAGAGACTCTAGAGACCAGAGGAAAACTGTATGAAAAGAACTTAAAATATCTCATGCTCATGCATGCATAATAAAGGAGGGAATTACATAGCCATATCTGAAAAACTTACATTAGGGTGGAAGTAGGCATAAATCATACCGATAATCCATAAGTACCGATCAAGCCCAGACTGGAAATGCCACTCGTGCAATAAGGGTAAGTGTGACTTGGAAGGCTCTGGAATTTTATAGCCTACATTGGACAGAAAAGACAAAGATATACAATCCTGATCCATGAATGAGGAGAATAAATCCACAGAAAAAAATTATATGGATAACTCACCAAGGAGAAATGTAAAGGGGGCCCACAAAATTTCGAAGACCCCAGGGACTTCCCATATCAAAATGACACTCAAGAAGCAGCAGGCAATCTTAATAGCCATAATTGATGGTATCTCATTATACTTGTTAAACAGACCAAGTGATCCATACAGCATAAGCGTGAATATGGTGTGCATTGGGCATATATAGTACAGCATAAAATCATTGTTGAGGACAACGCAACAGAAGGTCACAAAGAAATTTAGCCTCCACATCATCTGCATTAAAAGAGTATTCTTTGTTCATTAGCATTTTATAAATGGTCAAAAAATCAAGGAGAATAAAATTTATCATATGAAGGAGAGATAAAGGTTGAGGCAGACTTGGCACCTGAGCAAATCTCGCAATGCTAAAATCTTTCTTGATATAATAGTAGGAGCAATTCCCAAATCTGGTCATCCAAACATAGCAAGCAATGAAAGAATTGCATTGTACATTTCTGACGCACCGAAATAGTGGTACATCAGAAATAAGACCTGGAAAGGCAGATTAAATAATTAGAGGTTTGGAACATACTTACGGCCAGGATACAACAAATTTAAAACCTGCATAGGACAACAACAACAACAAACGAGAAGGTACTGCAATAATTGTATATCTTGGTGGTATAAATTTGCCGTCACATACATGAGATTTAAAAAAAAGCTATTGCGAAAGCAGTTGGGATATGGAGTAGCAGATTGTAACTCATGGATGATGACACAAACACTTTCTTTGAGTTTAATGCATAGTAAAACCCATTAGCTTGGCCATTCATCTACTCTTGCAATCTAAGAGAAGTAGACTAGGAAGTAGCAAAAGCACTAAAAATGAATGCACTATGGCAGAAATTTCACTAAATGAACATCAAGGACATACTTTTGTGTCTCATGTGGCAAACTGAAAGGACCAATGGGCAATGGCCAACGGCAACAAGTGAATTTAAGAATTTCATCACACAGAGTCTCTCAATCAAAGATATGACTAAAATCGCATTTACCAGAAGAACTAAAGCGGTGAAGTCAAATCACTAACCTGCATCCACCCTCTCCATTCCTCAGTTTGGTGGCGATTAAGATAGAGTATGGACTTCCCAGAAAATGCTAATTTCTCCTGGTGCTTCTTAAGTGAAGTAATTGCCGATGCTATGATGAGAAGAATGTACAGAAACAGAAACAGGTCGCGGTTGTAGTTCTGTCAACAAAAATAGGGCAAAGATCACCATACAAGAAAAGGAGAACCATAGACATGACGATGGAAAGCTTAAGGTTGTAACCTGCATATATATGGGTTTTTTTCTTGTAATTCAGGTTTATCCTTAAATAGTTGCTTATTATGTCAGCACAAACAGTTAGTTGGCAGACCCAACTTACAAGCATTGCAAGTATAAGCCACCATCTATTAGCTACAGGTTCTCAGACGATGGAAAGCTTAAGCTTGTCAGATATGCCTACAAATATATGTGTCACCTGCTTTGCGCTGGCTCACTGACTCTAGCTTAATTTGGAGATACATTTAAATTCAAGCTAAGGAAGACAAATCATTTAGAGTAAGAAAAGAGAGCAACATAGTAACCTTCTTGCTTTCTGGAAATATGTTTGTCCGGTCACAAATGTAATAATAAGCTAGAACGAGGCCAACTTCGGCCCTGCAAAACGGTTAGTGGGTGCACAAGTGTCAACAGATAAATCTCTTAGCGGGAAAAAACTAGAGTGGAAGAAACAAATCCTGCCGGGTCGACTCACATGGCTCTCAATACAGCACGGTTTTCAAGCAGAAAAGACTCGTCCATCGTTATAAACCTGCAGATCAGATCACAAACCCATCATGAGAAAAGTAATTGTCGTCTGCATGTGTTATGAATCTATAATCCAAAAAACATATATTTATCGTATTGTTTATGCAGGAGATGATACCGTATCAGATGGGAAACTATAATTTGCAACTAGTTGCACCCGCAACCCATTGTCGGATACCCCACTTCGGAGTTTTCAAAAATAGTGAAATAAATCATGAACATAGATTATGTTGAATCTTGTGCACCCAAAAAATTTCATCCAAAAATATGATCATACGTGACCTGTGCAAAAAAGACAAATGAAGTTTGAATAGCACATGAAAATGGTGAACTCCGAAGTGGGGTATCCGACAATGGGTTGCCGGTGCAACTAATTGCAAAACATTCGCACCCGTATCAGATTTGCTTTAGTAGACATGTTCCGGAGCTTTGCCTTCTCATCTTCCTCGGAAATTCCGTTCTCCAACGTAGCATCTGAGTGGCTGCAGCATGACAAAACAATTGGTGAAAATAGCTAGGATAAAGTCAATTAGGAGTTGCTCAGCTTCTTAACAACAAAGCAGCTGCTGTAATCTGCCAGACATAAACATGGAATTAATTAAACCCCGGTACCTAGCTGGGTTAATTACCTTAAGCAGCAGTATATATGCAGCTGGAGGTGAACATCTACACTCGATCTAGGAAGCGCGGATACGGCAGGAAAGTCACGTATCAGGCTCGGATACGTATCGGATACGGGATACGTATCGGATACATGAAGATACGTATCCCGTACGTATCGGGCGATTTTCCATTAAAAAATAAATAAAAATAAATCGGATACGTTGGGGATACACCCAGGATACGCTAGGGGATACAGGAATACCTAATCCTGCAATCTATACAACGACCCAGACCCCTTTTCTCTCGTAGAATAGTAGAAGCATGGAAGTATAGATTATAGAAGTACAAAACACGCCTCCATCGAACATGATACATTGCTATCCACCTCGATCAAATGCAGTCCAGATGTTGAATGTTGCTCGTGTATTCCTCCAAATGATTATCGGAAGTGGCACACATGTACAGAAAGTCACGAAGACTCCTAATAATTCTCATTCTCGTACAAAAAATCACAAATTTATATATATTATTAATTTTATTATATATATACAAACGTATCCCGTATCCGTGTTTTTGAAAAATCGGTGTATCGGCGTATCGCCGTATCGGTATCCGTATCCGTATCACCATATCCGGGCATCATTGCACTCGATGGTAGTTACTCGGTTCTAAGTTCCTAAACCTATCTGAAACTGGAGATCCTGCAAGAATGAAGAAAATCTTACGCTTTCCCGTGTGGCGAAGAAGATTTCCGGCGTTCCAGGATTTCAGAATAGACCCATGCGACGAGGACCGGGAAAAGACCGACCAAAAACGACACCTGCAAGAAAGGAAAACGCCGTGTGACATAAGTCCATGCCACCATAGAAAAAAAAAAAGAGCTTGATAAAACTTGGAAAAAAGCCAACTCTGCGCTAGCTAGTTTGGATTCAAAGATGTTGTAGTTTTCTTCTACAGAGAGATTTCGGTTGCAATATCTAGCACAATGGATTGGTATGGCGGTATGATGGTTTTATTCTAAATTACTCTTCTGTACTAGTAGTTCAGAACTGGAGTACTACACTGGTAGGCTGCGGGACTCACTTAGCCGGGCGTGACGGGGCTCGAGACCTCCATCGTGCGCCGCGCGGACGATCCCTGCAGCACGGGTGGAGCAGCCGGCCCGCTCTCAAATCAGCAGGCCATCGGTCTCGAGGCCGTGGGTGCGGAGGAGGCTAGGTGATGTGGATGGGGCGAGTGGCGGGAGTTGGAGCTGGAGTCGCGGGGAGGTGTGAGAGGAGGAGCAGATCCGAAACAAAGCGCCGGCGGTGGCTGGTCGCGGACGGACGGGAAATGACGGGGAAAAGGCGGGCAGCCGCGGCGGGAAGGAGGAACGAGCGGAATGGCGGCTTGGATCTCGTCGTCGTGGACTCGTGCTCTGTCCGTGACTTGTACACTACGCGCGCGTGCGTGCGCGCTGAAAGTTGTCGAAAATTACGAAACTAGTTGGCACGAGTCCTCCCTCTTTGTCCAAATCAAAATCAAATCTTGCAGAGAACCTGCATGAGCTAGATGGTTAGGAGGGTGGTTGTACCTCTAGGCCACCAGAGTTCAAACCTCAGGTTTGACACCGGTGTTTCTCATTTAGCCGGAATATTCTTCAGTGGGAGGCGACGTTCTCGTCGACAGCGAGGCGGCTGTGGTGACTTCGTCAATCTCAAGACTCGACCCGTCGGTTCAGTCTTTCGGAGGTGCTCATAGGGGTAGGGTATGCGTGCGTGCGTTCATATGGGTGAGTGTGTGCACATGTATGTGAGCGTCTGCGTTTATACCGTGTTTCGCAAAAAAAAAATCAAATCTTGCAAAGTTTGATCAAGTGTATAGAAGAATATCAACATCTACGATATCAAATATACTTTCATATTGTGTGCATTCCATATGGTAGATGACTAGTAGTCGGGTGGTTAGTGCTGCGGTGGTGTAGCCAGCCCACCAGAGTTTGAATCCCAGTATGGGCGAATTTCTGATGTCTCACTCCTTCTATTAAAAAACCGTGGAGCTCCTCCTCCGCTGGGTTCAAAAAAAAAAAGATACGATCAAACTCTATAAATTTTGACTCTGACAAAATCTAAAACGTAGAGTGGCCGTATGTGGACAAGCTTGCGAGACGGCTCCCCACGTGGAATGGACAAGCTCATGGCGGAGCCTCGGTGGCGGGTTCTTGTCAAGGCTGTTCTTACGGTGATTGTCGATCCATATCATGATGGCGTTGGATCTTCCGAAGTGGGTGATGGAGGCCTTTGAGAAACTTTGTCGGGGTTTTTTGTGGTGTGATGAGCCTTCGGCTGCTGGGGGGTCTTACCTGATAGCTTGGCCGCATGTTTGTCTCCCTGCTAGGTTTGGTGGCCTTGGTATCGGTAACCTCCATGTTCTCAATGATGCCTTATAGATGAAATGGGTGTGGATTTGTCGCTCTTCGGTGGATAAGATCAACCGTTTGCGGTGAACCGCAAACTGCTTTTGCTGTATGGCATGGTGCCCACCCGACCAGATCCCGCAAATGTTGTACCATAAACCTAATTTGCGGTATGGCGCGGGGTTTTCGATAGAACAGATCCCGCATATTTCGTACCGTAAAAACTGGGTTTTCACCATTTTCATGTTACTATGCATGTATACACAAATTGATTTTGATCCAAATGTTAAACTTGATCACAGTTTTTGATCCAAATGCATACGGTATCATATACCCAAGTAGCAATTAACACAACCAAAAGTATGATCATAGTTTCGATCCAAATGCATACGGAATCATAGAACAAGTAGCAATTAAGCACAACCAAAAAAATTGATCTCCTCCTACCGAAGCAATTTCCTCCATTGCCTCCAAATGCATACGACATCAAACACCGTCGTTGCCATCTTCTCCATTGCCTCCACCGCTGAAGACGTCTCCTCCATTGCCTCCACTGCCGAAGCCATCTCCTCCATTGTCTCCACCACTAGCCGAAGCCATCCTCGAGTGCAAGATCTCCTCCCTCTGAAACTCCCAATAGGTCCTTGCCTTCTCATCCATGCCATTTGGATCCATCAACATGAGCTTGTTCTTCTCGGCTATCATCTCTTGCCTCATCTTGTCCTCTGATACGTCTCCAACGTATCTATAATTTCTTATGATCCATGCTAATATTATACCAATTGTCACATGTTTTATATACACTTTATATCATATTATGACATTTATTGGACTAACCTATTAACAAGGTGCCACAGTGCCAGTTTCTGTTTATTATGTCTGTGTATTGCAAAAAAGGCCCGAAAACCAAAGTGCTCGGAAAAATCCAGAAAAATTACAGAAATTCTATTTCGCCAGAAGACCCACGGAGCCAGAAGGGCAAGTCCAGCGGAGGCCCACGGCCTCCTCACCATGTCCCCACGCGGCCTGGAGGGGGGTGGCGCCACCACGTGGTGAGGCCGACTCGTCCACCCCCTCGCGTTGCCCTTTGGCCTATATATTGCTCCTGCCCCGAAAACCCTAGAAGAATCGACGATTTCTCCAGAAGAGTTCCGTAGCTCCGCCGCCACCAAAAACCCTAATTCGGGGGACAGAAGTCTCTGTTTCGTCACCCTGCCGGGACGGGGAATTGCCCCCGGAGCCATCTCCATCGACTCCGCCGCCATCTTCATCGCCGTTGCTGCCTCCCATGATGAGGAGGGAGTAGTTCTCCCCCGAGGCTGAGAGTTCTACCGGTAGCTATGTGGTTTACCTCTCTCTCCCATGGTGTGATCTTTATGTGATCATGAGCATTGCTAGTATCGCTGAATTCATATGTAATGTTTATGCTACTCAAGTGATTTTATCTAGATTCCGGAGTCATTGTGACAACACGGTATCAAGGTGACAGTGTGGGTACTTGTGTGTGACTCTATAAATAATTTAGATATTATCATGGCTTATTCTTTGTGAAATTGTGGTGTTTGTTTACTCAGACTTTGAGGTGTGCTTTTGTAGCCCTACGCATAGTACTCTTGTTTCACCAAGAAGGAGAATAATCTCGAGTAGCACTTATTTGCGCTCAGTTGTGCTAAAATGTTGAGAGATACCACTAGTGAAAGTATGATCCCTAGGCCTTGTTTCTAAGCATTGAAACATCATTTACGACAAGTTCTGCTACATGTTTGCTTGCTGCCATTTTTATTTCAGATTGCAATTACTACTTATAATCATCCATATTACTTGTATTTCACTATCTCTTCGCCGAACTAGTGCACCTATACATCTGACAAGTGTATTAGGTGTGTTGGGGACACAAGAGACTTCTTGTATCTTAATTGCGGGGTTGCTTGAGAGGGATATCTTTGACCTCTACCTCCCTGAGGTCGATAAACCTTGGGTGATTCACTTAAGGGAAACTTGCTGCTGTTCTACAAACCTCTGCACTTGGAGGCCCAACACTGTCTACAAGAATAGAAGCATGCGTAGACATCATCCTCCTCGAGAAGGAGTCGACGCTCCTCAAAGTCGGCCTTGCGCTTCTCCTTGGCCATCTTCTTCTCCTCGGCTTCTCTAATTTGTTGCCACCTTATCATCTTATTTGATTGCTTCTTTCTCGGCCATCTCCTTCTTCAATTGCAATGTTTGAGCCACAATTTCCTTCTTTGACTTCATCCACTCATCCATCCTCTCCCTCATGTTCTCGCCTTTGGCCTTCCTCTTTTTGGTGTCCTTCTCCTTCCTCCTTCCATCCGGCCTTCCAATGTTCCTTCACGAGGCCGGTATTCCTTCATCATCACCACAATCTTCATCATCATCGTCCACTTTGATGGTGTGGATCCATTCTTCGGAGGAGCTTCTTGGTCCCTCAACTTCCACTTCTCACTGTGCTCAAGCAATTTTCAACAATATTGGAGCGCAAATGCTTTTCCTTTGGAAGCCGCCATTTGCTTGTACCTTTCTTGTGCAATGCGGTGCTACATTGAAAAAATTGTAAAAGACAAGTTTTAGCACAAATCAAATGGACAAGTCCACACAAATTGCTGAAGACATAGAAATTACTCACATAGTCATCAATGGTGCAACCACTTGGAGGAGCATTCCTCACTTGCTCCAAACAACCACTCCACCGGCTACAACAATGTTAGATGACATTGTATCAGCCTTGCAAAGATCTAACGAGCGAGGTGATGGTGAATGCATCAAAAGGTGAAACTTGTCCTCAATGTGTTGCCAATACTTCTTGTCAGATTGATCATTGCCGGTCACCGCATCAAGTTTCACACTCTTCCATGCCCTCACCAAAGAAATATCCTCAACTTCCGTGTAATTCACGGTTCTCTTTGATTCCCCTTCCACTTTGATTTGAGAAGTATCGAATACTTCCTCCACAACTTCGGTATCAACACTGAATTGCTCAAATGAATCAAGTGGTACTTCACCGATGTGGAACTCGGTATCCTCCAACATGTTCATATTGAAACTAACAATGAAAAAATGAACTAACTAAATATCTAATCGTCGAGTATGATTTTGACACAATTTGGAGTATAGGGTCTAAATTCATACCTCCCGGTCGAATCATCGAGCACGCTGTGGGAGCCAAAGCCCATGAAGGTCGAGGTAGGGGTCCCGTTTGTTGCCGGTGCTGGAGAAGATGGAGACAGGGAAGACCACGGGACGACGCCTTCTTCGTCTTCAGAGGCTCGATTGCCGCCGATTTAGGGCCGAAGGGGCAACCCAGACCCTTGCCCCGGCACCTGAAGAGGAAGCCCGGAGGTCGTGGTCGCGGCATCGCCAGCCGTGACGATGCGCTTACCGAGCTGCTTGTGCTTGATCGCTGCGGCTGGTGGCCGAGGAGGCGGCGTGGTGGAGGACGCAGCAGCGGGTGATGCGGACGGCGTGGGAGGGGTCGGCTACGGAAGCACGAGTGGGGAATCAACATGACGCGGAACGACAGAGTCCATGATTGCACTTGGAAGGTGAGGGGAGGTCGGATGGAACGGCGGTAGCGGGAGATGCGGCGGCGGCGGCGCGAAAGTGGGAAATGAGGAGGCGGAAATGTCCCTCCCGCCAAATGCCAAATGAGATGCAGGAAACCTAAAAAATCCACTTGGTTACTGGGTATATCCGGGACTGGGAGCTCCCTTTCCGATTTCCCGCAAAAACATTTGCGGTTCGGGGCCTTTTGCGGTATCTGGTTGTAACAGCCCATTTTGTAATAAAATAATTATCCCTAATTGCCATGTCATGAGCATCATTTGCATTCATAATAAAAATGGTAAAGAAAAGAATAAAATTAGAAAACATCCAATATGACCACTCCCTCTACTAAATTCAAAATTCAATGAAATGTGTTCAAAATTGGCAAAACAAAATTCCGTGAGCTTCCATATCTGTGAAGGAAGTTTCAAGAGCAATTTCATCATTTTTGTAAATAAAATAAAAATCCCACTAAAATAATTAGGAGAAAGGATTAAAATGGCTATTTCTCCTCCTTATTTTATTTGATGTTAAAAATAGATTAAAATTGCAAAATAAAAATATGGGGAGCTGCTCCATAATATTAGGAGGCCCCATGTTGAATTTAAAGATATTTGGAAATATTTTAACTGCCCTAGAAATTGCTCAAAGTTGCTGTTTTGAAAACAAAACAGAAAAACCAGAAAAAGAAAAGAAGAAGAGGAAAAGAATAAAAATCTGACCAGAGGGTCCCACCCGTCCGGTCTTTCTCCCTCCTCTCACTGTCGCCATGTCCGTGTCGGCCATCGACGCCGCGCCTCCACGCATCGGCTATCGTCCCGTTGCCGTTCTGGATGGTGAGGATAAGGAGGCTGAGCTCCTCTCTCTCCCCTGCTCTCTCTCACTCGCCCTCCCTCTCTGCTCTCTTTATCCCCGCGGTGACCGAACCCTAGCTCCGCGTCGCCATAGAATCGCCGTCGTTGCGGACCGTCCCTGATCAAGCTGAGCACACTGGCGTGACCGCCTCGACCCCCTCTCCATCCTCGTCCAAGCAGATTGGAGCGGGACAACCGTAATCGATGCCGCCATCCTCTTCTTCGTCACCTCCGGCCGCCACTCGCCATGCAAGGTTCACCAGACGCAGGTAATGATGGTGGTTTCTATGTGGACGTCGACGAGTAGTTTGGGGTTCCCGGGTGGCAGCCTGGGACACATAGGAGCAACTGGCTGGGTTACGTCGTTTGTTTCAGTCCTCTTAGGCCAAATGCTGGACTTGTTGTTTAGAACAACTATTTGGTTTTAGGTATGATGTAATGTTGGGTCCTGTGACCCCTGATTATAATATTTTGCTATCTTTGCTCTGCGAAGAGTTGTATTATATTTGCTTTCGTGTCTAGAGTACTGTTGTGATCCCAGTTGTTCCGTCCTCTCCCGTGCATGATGCGTATATGGATATAAAGTGCACGGTTGAGAGGCAAGGTTCTCAGGCTCATTGTTATGCAGTTTTGGCTATGCCTGGATATGGCGTGAATCGAGGGGTTGTGGGGCCGATGATCCATGCCGAGCACGCCTGCCGATGTTTACTCGGCCTGGGAGTGGTAACCCCAGTAACCCTCGGTTACGTAGCATGACCAATGACACATAGCATTATGTATAATTCCGAGACCGGGGTCCGACACTTATCGGTCCCCTTTTTTCGGCCGAAACCGCAAACTGACGGTTAATTTGCAGTTTGGGGCCTTTTGCGGGATCCGGTTGCCATAAGTCGTGGATCAGTTTGCGGTTTGAGCGATGCCGAGCCATGTTCTCGGCCTCGGTTAGGATGGTGCTAGGCAACGACAAGAATTGCCTTTTCTGGCATTTTTTTTCGAACCTCGGCAATGCCTTTGATTGATAAAGTCGAAAAGAGTTGGACAGTTTATGAGGGAAACCGGCCGAAAACCGTACAACACAACGCACCACACCGGCCCGAAGGCCACGCCCCCAAAACGAGTCGACGACTATGTCGCCCTAGCGAACCAAAGACGACACAAACACGGCGGAGGCAAACTCAACGCAAACCCGGAGCCGCCGCTCCGACAACCACACCGGGCCCAAGGCCACGCCCCAAACCGCCGTCCACACCGGACCGATTGCCGCGCCCCAAACGAGTCGACGACCATGCCACCCTAGCGACCATAGCCGACACCCAACACGGCGGAGACGAACTCAACGCAAGACGAAATCCGGAGCCGCCGCTCCGACATCCACACCGGACCGATTGCCGCGCCCCAAACGAGTCGACAACCATGTCACCCTAGCGACCAAAGCCGACACCCAACACTGCGGAGACGATCTCAACGCAAGACGAAATCCGGAGCCGCCGCTCCGACATCCACACCGGTCCGATTGCCGCGCTCCCCCTAGCCGAAGACGAGGCTCGCCGCCGCCAACCACCATCTGAATCCACTGGTCCCCCTGGCCGGCGGAACATCCAAGGCGAGGCCCCAAGAGGCAAGCGACGCAGGAGCGCCGCCCTCGCCCGATCCCGCGAGGGATCTGGGGTTTCCCCCGGAGAACCCAGCGCGAGGAGGCAACAGAACCACCTCGACGACGCCTTCAAGAAGGACGCGGCGCCCAAGGGCGTCGCCGTCGTCGGCCCTGGCCGACAACCAGGGCAGGGCTTTCGCCCGGCGATGTGTCGCAAACCTCGCAAACCGCCCCTCGAGGACCGGCCAGACCACCGACATCCGCATGCCGCAGCCACCGTGGCACCTCACTCCACGGCAGGAAGCATGACGCCACCCGCCCGGGGCCGCCGCCCCGGCATCCTCTCGACCGGCTGGAGAACGAGGTCACAGCCGGAGGTGCAGCACGGCCACCTCATGCCGGCTACACGGCCGGGGAAACCCCGACCGCACCGATGCGCCAAAGCCGCCCTCGCGTGGCGCCACCGATCCGGGGCCGCCGCCCCGGCTTCCTCCCCACTCCGACCCTGGCGGCCACGACGTCCCTCGCCGCACCAACCACGCCGAAACCAAGACCCGGGGCCGCCGCCCCGGCTTCCGCACGCCCGACCGGGCACCGATGCCCGCCCCGTCGCGCCGCCGACGATCCCGGCCTGCCGCCCTCACGGCCAGGCAGGGGCCCGTCCCCACCAGAACCGGGCAAGAGCCCCGGTTCCGCCACCACGCCGAAGCCCGGCGACCCCGGAGCCGCCGCTCCGGCTTCATCCGCACCGGCGGCGCCGTTTCCGTCCCAGCCGGTCCCGACGGCCGTCGCGCGAGAAGGAAGCAGCAACCACCCCCGCGCACCAGTTGTGTGGTGGCAGGGAGGCCGCCACCGCCGTGGCGCGAGGGCCGGCGACGGCAGCGGCGGGAGAGGCGCTGGGGGAGGCTCTGGCGGCGCGAGGAGGGGCCCCCCGGTGCCGCCTGGGTGCGACACGGGGGGGGGGGGGGGGGGAGGGGGCGGAGGAGGTGGCCGGCGGCGGCGGCGGCTGGCGGCTGGCGGCTGGCGGGCGGAAGTCGCGGGAGCTCTTGGGTGAAAATTAGGTCGCCCTCCGAAACTGGCCACATCCCTTTTCTGGCATGATCAATGGATTAACAATCAAAGCGTGGTTATGATAACCCGGATATGCTCGGCTTTGTGGATTAAAAAATTCAAAACTCTCATTCTGTGGCTCAGGGGCTCCACTCTAAAACATGGATTCGCGACATTGTGGGCGGAATTTATGTGGGTGTGACAGCTCAATTCCTGCACCTTTGGAATTTCATCCAAGCTATCCAGATCACGGCTGATTTTGAAGATCGATTCGAGTAGATTTGGACCCAGATAAAACCGTCTCGACACGTTCAGCTTTTATGGCATCCTTTGAGGGCGTACGTGGTGGCTTCTCCATGAATCAATCTGGGAGTGCAAGGCTCGTCTTTTTTTTTTTTTTTGCTAAACACAGTACAACGCGGGCGCTCATATACACGCGCATACAGTCACCCCTATGAACGCACACACGCACACCCTACCCCTATGAGCACCTCCGAGAGACTGAGCCGGCGGATCAGGTCTTGAGATTGACGAAGTCACCACGGGCGCCTCGCTGTCGACGGGAACGTCGCCTCCCACTGAAGAATATTCCGCCTAAATGAGAAACACCAGCGTCAAACGTAGGGTATGAATTCTGGTGGACTGGGGATACAACCACCCTCCTAACTATCTTGCCACAGGCAAGTTCTAGTGCAAGGCCCATCTCAAGTTCAAGTTCTTTGCTTGAATGTCGCATGGAATTGTTGCTGGACCAGGGATCGAAGATTGAGGCATGGCCTCACTAACAATGATGCTTGTCCTATGTGCCTGCAGGAGTCTGAATCAGTTGGGCACCTGTTGCTGGGCTGCTCCTTCACGCGTATTCAGCGGCGTATTATCTGGTTCGAGGTGTTCTCCGGCTTAAGGCGCCCTGATCTCGCTCCTTTGGTTGCGGATGAGCTTGAACCATGGTGTATTGCGTCGTCGCGCCCATGGCCGGCCAAGGAAGTGCCCAAAGTCCGATCTCTAATGCTCCTCATTTTTCGTTTCATCTGGCTTGACAGGAACAATAGGGTGTTCAATAGCAAGGCTAAGTCAGCGGAGAGTGACTTGGACGCCATCATGGATGAGGTTGAGAGGTGGAAACCGTTGGTTTTTTGTGAGATTTTTCCTTTCTTTATTTCTGGATGCCCAGCTTCTGTGTTGTTGTGGACGTTTGTAATGGACTTTGTGTCTCTCTTCTGTCTATAAAGAAATGCGTGCATTCTCACTCGATCCTGAAAAGGTAATTTGAAAAGAAAAAAGAGGAAGTCACAAAGTTTCACCCACAAGTTCAGCTCGGAATTTGAACAAATTTAATTGTGGTAGTGTTAACGGGGGCAGTGTGGTGGCAATCTTTTTGCGGATTGCATGGCACAGGTGGTAAGCATCGAGAAGGTGGGGTTTCCAGCACCCGAGAGAAGCCAGAAGAAAATCTACTCGCTAGGTTTTGTTATATTTGTAAGGAATTCTTGTAATCGTGTTGATGAGCTTGTATCTTTAGCAAATTCGCAATAAAGCACTGCCATCCCTTTATAAAATGAGTGAATTTATATAATGTAAATGGTGTATTCCTACAGCAAACCATGGTGGGCTGACGGTAGAGCGTTCGTCCACGTGGACAGCAACACATCCAATGGTCAGTAGAAGCTCTTCGCAGCTGCCCAGCTCAGGGGTTTATCGCCCGCGCCGCCGCCCCCGCCCTAAACCCTCCTCCCCTTCCGCCCACCTCGCCGCTGCCGCCTTCCGGAACCACCGGCGGCCAGCCATGTGGGCGTTGCGAAGCCTCCGCAGGAACCGAGGTGGCCTCCGCGTCGCTCCACGGGAGGTGCGCCCCGTCGGTTAGCTCCAAGGGCTTCGCGGCGGCGAGAGGAGGCGGTGGGGGCGAGGTCGCGTCGGTGCAGGAGGGCGCGGGAGGAGCGCTATGCCGGCGGTTGATGTCGACGAGCAAGGGGAGGAGGATGCGGAGCAAGGTGGAGAAGCGGATGGCGAGGGAGACCGGCCACACGCAGCGGGAGCTGCGCCACGCCGTCAAGCTCAGGAAGAAGCTCATGACCGACAACGAGAGGCTCATCCACAGCATGTTGCAGTTTTATGGTCAGATTTGATCATTGTGCGACTTTTGGTGAGGTATTGGGTGAGAAATGCATTTGCTGTGTGATATTTGTTCAGATAATGATGAATCAAAGAAAGAAGTTTTGATATAGATAATAATGCTAGCTCTATTCAAAATACATCAGCTAACTCTGCTAGAAAACTGTGATCTGTGGCTTGACTGGCTTCCCATGTCACTCCTACTACACGACACGACGTGCTCTGGCTTTATTGGGCCAAAGATACGACCCACTTCCACCTGCGCCTACTACTAGAGGACTGCAGGCCCATATAGCACATCTCGACATTTTTTTTGCGAAATATAGCACATCTCGACATGGTAGCACGACATGCTAAGGGGTCACCTCAAAACACATTGATTGAGGATCCACTTTTCTTTACTATTCATCTACTTTCAAGTGATGACTCTGATTACAAATGAATAAACAGGTTTAAGCTGTAAAAAAAGAGTAGAAAAAGGCAGAAACGTACATATGTATGTTAGATACTAGTTGAATGCCTTGCCTTGCCACGAGTTGCCAAGTTTATTTTCCACCCGGTCACCCTATTCTAACAATGGCGCCATTGTACTTAACAGTCACCCTACTCCAACATGTCACTCGCGGCTGCTTTCTCCAACTCTAATAGTCATTGCTATACGCTATAACAAATGTGTAGATTTTTACCCCTCCTTTTGGTTACTAAATCGTCACTATTTTTCATGTATGACCAAAATCGGATGGTAAAAAGATGAAGAGTCACTAATGACATTTAACTACCTTTTCAGTCAAATCGTCGTAAATGTTTATAAAAAGATGGTCATAAATTTTATGTCCAAAATTTTGGCCACCTATGGTCTGATCTGACCCTGTTAGATCCTACGTGGCCGATCCGATGTGGCAATTTTATGACGGCACCAAATCGTCGTAAAACAGAATTGGTCTGGCCCAAGTTGGTCGTCTATATGGGGCGAGCCTAACAAATTGACCCTTTTTTTTTTCCAGTCTACTTTAGTTGGTTAAATGGGCCGAGTCAACATTTCAGCATGTTTTGTTTCTTCACCCATTTATTTTTAGCCCTTTCCTTCTAGATATAATTTAATCAGATTTCGGCCAGTATTTATTGGCCCATGCCCTTTTTAAAGGTCCATCTATTAAGGTATAGTCCAATGTTTATTGGCTTTCAATATGTTTTACCTAGTATTTTGTCAATAAAAAAATAGTTCTAGTCGAATATTGTTTGGGCCACACCCTCTTCAGGCCCAATACTATTTTCTGCCCAAAAATTCAACATATATTCAAAACATTTAAAGACATTTTTTTTACAGTTTAGATGTCAAAGCAACATGAAAACAAGAAAAAAAACATATGCTTTCACTCCCAGCATTTCAATAACTTAAAACTTCTATCACATTGTACATAAGAACCAGTAACAAAAAGATTACATCTACCATCACGTAACACCAGCCATATATTTCAGATCACATAGCGCATGACAGGCAGGTTTAGATAACCCAAGCAAAAAAAATATCACCATCACAACTCCTAATCAAATTATTGATGCAAACAATCTGCACATTCAAAAAGAATAAACAATATGTCAGTCAAAGAGAGACGGGTAGAAAATAGCCACTCAAATCGAGCAAAGTAGACTCATCAAATGACCTGATGTACATGTAGTACTCGGACTAGCATCTACTTTGCCTAAGACAGATGGCATCAAGCAGTGAAAATATGACCGTTCATTGTGAGTAGAAATCTCTATTCAAAAACTCAAAATGCAGCAAGTCACAATTATATCTTGAAGTAATTTTTTTTCCTAATAATATTAGCGGTACATGTAAATGGGATACAAGAACAAAAAGGCCTTAAAACACCATCCTGCACTCCTAGGTACTACAATTATACCATCGAGAAAATCATATATGACTCTTTAACCTTATAAAGTAAACACAAATTTATAATTGTTCTGGTTAAGGATAAAAAGAACGGAAGCCATGGTAATGAAACGTACCAAAGGCTACCCTTATAGCAAATATTGTTCCACATTTGTATGTGCTTTATGTGAGTATATTTTTAAAAATTGGATTACAAGGGTGTAAATTGTTAAGGACACAAAACAAGTCTGTAAAAGCAGTATATTAGCAAAGTAAAGTGGCACAGTGTTCATTTTAGAACTATTTTAGAATTATTTAAGAACTACTCTTGTGTAAGAGGAAATATACGTATAACTAAATTAGTTTCCATTTCAATCAGATGGTAAGTTAGAACGAAACCAAGTAAATTAGTTTCTGGTGTAGCCATATTTTAGAATCCTTGTTTGCACCTTACCATAAGAACATTTGGCTGCAACTTTATGGCTTTCATTATCATGTTTTATTTGCTTCAGATCCAGTAACAGTGTTTCCTCATGTAAAAAAGTAGTAGGACTACGCGTTATTTTCCGTTCTACCACAAAAACAGCAAAGTACATTGTTTGGAACTAAACAAGGCAGTCATGCAAGGAAAATAAAAGGAACATACCTAGTCTATTCATCTTTACCGGGAAACCACATTCCGAACTATCCTGTAACTTGTCATCATGCTTGAAGGTAACCATTTGAAAGGACATTTCTTAATCCCTTGTGTTTTGTGTGTTAGGCAACAACACTAGTGATGATTTAACATGTGAATCAAGTGATGCAGGTTTTAAGTGATTAAAACTTCTTTGCATCAAATCCAAAAAGGGAGTTGAAAAGAGCCTGTATTGTTGCTGAAGAGAATCGGATTATCCGATGTTGGAAGATTCGGATTATCCGATTTGCAAAGTCTGCTGGAATTCTGCTAAGGACTAGAAGCAACCTCACACTGAAGTTATCCGGATTATCCGATTTGGGAAGAATCGGATTATCCGATGGTCAGGATTTGCTGGAATTCTGCTAAGGACTAGAAGCAACCTCACACTGAAGTTATCCGGATTATCCGATTTGGGAAGAATCGGATTATCCAATGGTCAGGATTTGCTCGAAATCTGCTAAGGACTACAAGCAACCGCACACTGAGGTTCTCCGGATTATCCGATTGTGGTCTGCTCGGATTATCCGATTCCATCGGATAATCCGATGCTGACTTGGATCGGATTATCCGATTAACCTGTCTGCAACGGCTAGATTCTGGGAGCAGTATATAAAGGCCTTCTCCTACCTTGGAGAGGGACCACGACCAGAACTGAATCCCCCACCATTGTTGAAAGCTTCAACTCACTAGATCTCTCTCCCTACCCACTCAAACACCTTGTCCTTCTAGGACTTGGGAGAGTTGGCCTAGATCTACACTTCCACCCAAGCGATTTGATTTTCCCCTCCGTTCTTGAGAGGGCTTGAAGCTTGTAAGTTCGTTGATACTTTGGATTGTCGTTGGTCGTTCTTGTGGCTTTGGGAGCCGCGGGGACTAGCCGGGAGCCTCCAATTAAGTTGTGGAGTCGTGCCCCGGCCTTGTGATTCTTGTGGCTTTGGGAGCCGCGGGAATTTGGTGAGAGCCTCCAATTCGGTTGTGGAGTGTGCCTCATCCTTGTAAAGGTTTGTTGCCGACCTCGAGGGCATCATATAGTGGCTCGTGGAACTCCTCATCGGAGGATAACACGAGGGAGATACGGTGTGCCATATCAAGGCTATTCGGAGTTCACTTTGTGACTCCGCACCGCTCCAACGGAGACGTAGCTTCCATTGGGAAGTGAACTTCGGTAGAACATCTCCGCGTCACCGTGTGGTTATCTCTTAACCTTCCTTTACTTGTATTGCTAGCTTATCTTGTGTAGAATATCTTGCTAGCTTGTTTATTGCTCATCATATAGGATTGTTCACCTAGTTGCATATCTAGAGAACTTATATTTGAGCAATTCCCAAATTTGTATTAAAAGAAAAAGAAAATTTGTAGTTGCCTATTCCCCCCCCCCCCTCTAGTCAACCTACTCGATCCTTTCAATTGGTATCAGAGCAAGGTCTCTTTATTAAGGGCTTAACAGCCTAAAGAGGAGGATGACTAGCGAGGAGGAGTTAAAACTTGCTAAGGAACAACAAGAGAAAAATGATAAAGAACAACTTGAGAAAGAACTAAGTGAAGCGGGGATAACCCCTCCCGATGATAATGCCCCGGTCACCATGAAAGCCATGATTGAACTCTTTGGGTTCATGAAAGGCAAAATGGTGGACGAGGTGTTTACTCGGGTCATTAATAATCAAAATGCCTCCTCATCAACCGGTGTTTCTAACGTTGAGGCCTTGGTTGTTAAGGATAACAAAGATCAACCTAAAACTAGTGAGAAGCCTCCTCATAACTTTGCTCCACCTACTTCATATCTCACTCAAGTTCCACCACTCAACCTCATATAACCAACCTAAGTAGGCCACCTCCTAAGCTTGATAATACTCGTTATTTCACTTGGAAGAAATCTATGGAGTCTTATTTTCGCAGCTCATCGGTGCATCTTTGGAGGGTGGTTCTAAATGGTTACAATCCGGTTGATCCCTCCAACTTGACAAGGCAAGAAGAGATTGATGAACAACTTGATGCAAACGCCAAGTACATCCTTGAGAGTGCCATGACCGCCCATGATGAAGATCAAGTGCGGAATCTCAAAACCACCAAGGAGGCTTGGGATTTTCTCGCATCGGTATATGAAGGAAATGAGGGCCTTCAACGCTCCAACGACGCCATCCTTCAACATCAAGTGGACAACTTCATCATGCTAGAAGAAGAGACACCATCGGATCTCTTCCGAAGACTCACCAAGCTTGTTGTGGCATGTAGGGAAAATGGAAAGAAAGATATGGATGATGAATGGGTCAAAGCCAAGTTCCTCAAGACCATTGTTCCATACAATGAAAATATGGTGATGAATCTCCATACGAGAGCGGACTACAAAACAATGTCTCCCAATGACATATTGGCACAATTCGTCACTTATGATACCTTGAAGGCCACTTCCAAGTCTTCCATCAACCAAATTCGTGGCACAAAGAACCTTGCCTTGAAGGCTCATGTGGAAGAACATCCAAGATATGAAGAAAGCACAAGTGGTCATCATGAAGAAGATTTTGTGGGTGAACTCAATGAGGTGCTTGCTCTTGCCGCCACCAAGTATTGGAACAAAAAGAATATCAAGAGCAACTTCCCCCACAAATGAAAAGAATGTGCTTTAATTGTGGAAAGGAGAATCACCTTGTGAAGGATTGCCCCTATGAGAGAAGAGAAGATTTTGGAGGCCAACTCATCTTAAAGAAGAAGAAGTTCTTCACCAAGCCCATCAAGTACCTCATCAAGAGAGCCTCAAAAGGCTCTTGTCATCGCAACACATGAAGAAGAGTATGAGTCCGGTGGCGAAGAGGAGGATGATGATACAAGTGAGGAAGTGGGGATGGCGGCTCTTGCAATGGGCAACCTTCCTCCTTCATTGGCACCCCTTTTCTCCGCTCCAAATGACAACAAGATCCCCAAGCCTATGTGCCTCATGGCCAAGGAAACCAAGGTGAATTCCCCACCTAAAATTACTATCTCCTCTAAACCATCTCTCTTGGATTGTGTTGAGGATGTAGGGAAAAATGAGAGAAAGAGGATACAATTACCCTCTTTATAAACAAGCTCCAAGGTCCAACCAAGAAAATGGTTGAGGCTCTCATGTACCAATATGGAGAAGCCAAACACCTCCTTGAGGAGAAGGAGAATAGGATTTATGAGCTTGAGGGGCATGCACGTGATCATGCCGATAAAATTGGTGAGCTAGAAGATCAACTTGTTGAGGAACAAGTGTTCCGGGAGCAACTTGAGGAGACCCAAGCCAAGGATTTATCCAAGGCAAAAGAAACCCGTGAAACCTCTATTCAAGTTGCTAGTGATCTAAAAATTAAAAATGATGAGCTTGTAGAGAGTCATAACAAACTCCTTGAGAATTTTGAGCAACTTAGGGAAACCCACAAGGTGACCTCAAGTGAGCTCACCAAGCTCAAGGGGTCACATGCTAAATTACAAGCTCAATTTATATATGCTAGCTTCACCACTCCTCATAATGATAAAGATGCCAATGCTTGTGCTACTAACCCTTATGTCTTAAAGCATCTCTCATGGAGGAGAACACTAGGTTGAAGGCCCAACTTGAAAAGGGCTAGCCACTTGCATCCAAGGGGAAAAGAACCTCAATGATCTTTTGACCAATCAAAAGGGAGTGGTTGCAAGGAAGGGCTTGGGTTTGCTCCCAAGTCCAAGAAGGCAAACAAGAAGAAGATGCCTACCTCCCCTTCAAAAGATATTATTTTTGTGAAGGAGGGGGAGTTGGGCAAGAAGAATGTTGAACCCATTGTGGGTGGTAAAGCCACAAGGGGCAATGCCACTCACAATGACTTTGCCGGAAAATATAACCCCTCATATGTGCTTATGAAATCTAGAAATGGTTATGTTTTTGCTAAATATGTTGGTACCTCATATGGAGATGATTATCACTATGCTATTTGGGTTCCAAAGACCCTTGTGACTAACAAAAGAGGACCCATTCCAACATGGGTACCTAAATCAAAGACTTGAGGTATTGGGATATGGCAAGGTGGTGATCACACCGGAGTTATCAATTGAGAAGGTCCTCCTTGTTGAATCCCTTTCATATAATCTACTTTCCGTTGGTCAATTATGCGATGCCGGTTACACCGTTATCTTTAATAAATACCACGTGACCATCCTTTTCACAAAATCTCTTAAAGTAGCCTTTGTTGGATTTCGTGAGAACGGTTTGTATGTGGTCAATTTCTCGAAAGAGACCACTCAAATTGCCATGTGTCTAATGGCTAAATCCGACAAGGGTTGGCTTTGGCATCGCCGGCTAGGCCATGTCGGTATGAGAAATTTACAAACTCTTGTAAAGGGTGGACACGTGGTAGGACTAACCGATGTTAATTTTTCCAAAGATCGTCCTTGTAGTGCTTGCATAGCCGGAAAGATGCATGAAAAGAATCACCCCAAGAAGACCATTATCTCCACTAAGAGGCCTTTGGAGCTCCTTCATATAGATCTCTTTGGGCCTCCCACATATGATAGTCTTGGTGGCAAGAAATATTGTTTGGTGATTGTGGATGATTATTCAAGATATTGTTGGACTTTCTACATCAAGAATAAGAGTGAAACTCAAAAGATATTCATTGACTTTGCAACCCTAGTTCAACGCCAATATGACTCCAAGATTTTGGCAATTAGAAGTGACAATGGTACGGAGTTCAAGAATTACACTATGGATGATTTCCTAAGTGGGGAGGGCATTCAACACCAATATTTCGCTGCATATACTCCCCAACAAAATGGTGTCGCCGAAAGGAAGAACCGCACTCTTATTGATATGGCAAGAACTATGATGGCTGAATTTCATTCCCCATACAACTTTTGGGCCGAAGCCATCAACACCGCTTGTCACTACTCAAACCGGCTCTTCTTCCGTCCTCTCATGGACATGACACCATATGAACTCCTCACCGGTAAAAAGCCAAATGTATCTTACTTTCGAGTCTTTGGATGCAAATGCCATGTTTACATTAAAGGTTGCAAAATTGCTAAATTTGAATCTAGATCTTTTGATGGTATACTTGTTGGATATGTCGCAAAGTCTCATGCTTATAGGGTCTACAACATATCCACCGGGTGTGTTGAAGAATCTATGAACGTGGAGTTTGTCGAGGATAATGGCTCCCAAGCGGAGCATATTGATCATGATGATGTAGGTGATGATGCTCCATCTCAAGCCATAAGAACTATGGGGATTGGAGAACTTATTCCTATTGAAGGACCTATTGATGATACTCAAGAAGAAGGAACAAGTTCTACTCAAGTTGAGCCATCCACCTCAATAGTTGATCAAGAAACTATCCAAGAACAAGAACATGATATTCATTCATATGATCAAGAAGATGGTCAAGACCCACCCAACTCTAGTGGTGAACGAGAACATAATGAACCCACAACCCCAAGAACTCCACTTCGGGTTGACCATGAGCAAGATGAAGGCAATGATGAAGATATTTGTGTTGGTGAAACAATTGGTCAAGCCATGGAACGCCGGGTCATCCGGCGTGCATCAAAATTGGATCATCTTTCCCACTTCAAAGAAAATATCCTTGGGAGCATTCGTAGGGGTGTGTCCACACGCAAACAATTATCTAACTTTTGTGATCATGTCTCTTGTTTGTCTAGCTTAGAACCTCTCAAGGTATATGATGCTCTTGAAGATATGGATTGGGTTGCGGCTATGCATGAAGAGTTGAACAACTTCGAGCGCAACAAAGTATGGTCATTAGTTGAAAAACCCAAAGACACATGCCATAATGTCATTGGAACCAAGTGGATATTTAAGAACAAGCAAGATTCACATGGTCAAGTCATCCGCAACAAAGCAAGATTGGTTGCACAAGGCTACACCCAAATCGAAGGAGTCGACTACGGTGAAACCTATGCCCCCGTTGCTAGACTTGAATCCATTCGCTTACTAATTGCTTATGCATCTACTCATAATATTGTCTTATATCAAATGGATGTTAAAAGTGCTTTCTTAAATGGTCCACTAAATGAGTTGGTGTATGTTAAACAACCTCCGGGTTTCGAAGACCCTAAATTTCCTAACCACGTCTACTTACTACATAAGGCTCTTTATGGGCTCAAGCAAGCTCCACGTGCTTGGTATGATCATCTCAAGGAGTTCTTAGTAGACCGTGGCTTTGAAATCGGGGTAATAGATCCCACTCTTTTTACAAAAAGGGTAAATGGAGACTTTTTCGTATGCCAAATATATGTTGATGATATTATCTTTGGTTCCACTAACCGTGAATTTAGTGATCAATTTGGCAAGCTAATGACCAAGGAATTTGAGATGTCCATGATGGGAAAGTTGAATTATTTTCTTGGCTTTGAAATCCACCAATTTCGAGAAGGAACATTCTTATGTCAAGCCAAGTGCAAAAAAGGCCCGAAAACCAAAGTGCTCGGAAAAATCCAGAAAAATTACAGAAATTCTATTTCGCCAGAAGACCCACGGAGCCAGAAGGGCAAGTCCAGCGGAGGCCCACGGCCTCCTCACCATGTCCCCACGCGGCCTGGAGGGGGGTGGCGCCACCACGTGGTGAGGCCGACTCGTCCACCCCCTCGCGTTGCCCTTTGGCCTATATATTGCTCCTGCCCCGAAAACCCTAGAAGAATCGACGATTTCTCCAGAAGAGTTCCGTAGCTCCGCCGCCACCAAAAACCCTAATTCGGGGGACAGAAGTCTCTGTTTCGTCACCCTGCCGGGACGGGGAATTGCCCCCGGAGCCATCTCCATCGACTCCGCCGCCATCTTCATCGCCGTTGCTGCCTCCCATGATGAGGAGGGAGTAGTTCTCCCCCGAGGCTGAGAGTTCTACCGGTAGCTATGTGGTTTACCTCTCTCTCCCATGGTGTGATCTTTATGTGATCATGAGCATTGCTAGTATCGCTGAATTCATATGTAATGTTTATGCTACTCAAGTGATTTTATCTAGATTCCGGAGTCATTGTGACAACACGGTATCAAGGTGACAGTGTGGGTACTTGTGTGTGACTCTATAAATAATTTAGATATTATCATGGCTTATTCTTTGTGAAATTGTGGTGTTTGTTTACTCAGACTTTGAGGTGTGCTTTTGTAGCCCTACGCATAGTACTCTTGTTTCACCAAGAAGGAGAATAATCTCGAGTAGCACTTATTTGCGCTCAGTTGTGCTAAAATGTTGAGAGATACCACTAGTGAAAGTATGATCCCTAGGCCTTGTTTCTAAGCATTGAAACATCATTTACGACAAGTTCTGCTACATGTTTGCTTGCTGCCATTTTTATTTCAGATTGCAATTACTACTTATAATCATCCATATTACTTGTATTTCACTATCTCTTCGCCGAACTAGTGCACCTATACATCTGACAAGTGTATTAGGTGTGTTGGGGACACAAGAGACTTCTTGTATCTTAATTGCGGGGTTGCTTGAGAGGGATATCTTTGACCTCTACCTCCCTGAGGTCGATAAACCTTGGGTGATTCACTTAAGGGAAACTTGCTGCTGTTCTACAAACCTCTGCACTTGGAGGCCCAACACTGTCTACAAGAATAGAAGCATGCGTAGACATCATCCTCCTCGAGAAGGAGTCGACGCTCCTCAAAGTCGGCCTTGCGCTTCTCCTTGGCCATCTTCTTCTCCTCGGCTTCTCTAATTTGTTGCCACCTTATCATCTTATTTGATTGCTTCTTTCTCGGCCATCTCCTTCTTCAATTGCAATGTTTGAGCCACAATTTCCTTCTTTGACTTCATCCACTCATCCATCCTCTCCCTCATGTTCTCGCCTTTGGCCTTCCTCTTTTTGGTGTCCTTCTCCTTCCTCCTTCCATCCGGCCTTCCAATGTTCCTTCACGAGGCCGGTATTCCTTCATCATCACCACAATCTTCATCATCATCGTCCACTTTGATGGTGTGGATCCATTCTTCGGAGGAGCTTCTTGGTCCCTCAACTTCCACTTCTCACTGTGCTCAAGCAATTTTCAACAATATTGGAGCGCAAATGCTTTTCCTTTGGAAGCCGCCATTTGCTTGTACCTTTCTTGTGCAATGCGGTGCTACATTGAAAAAATTGTAAAAGACAAGTTTTAGCACAAATCAAATGGACAAGTCCACACAAATTGCTGAAGACATAGAAATTACTCACATAGTCATCAATGGTGCAACCACTTGGAGGAGCATTCCTCACTTGCTCCAAACAACCACTCCACCGGCTACAACAATGTTAGATGACATTGTATCAGCCTTGCAAAGATCTAACGAGCGAGGTGATGGTGAATGCATCAAAAGGTGAAACTTGTCCTCAATGTGTTGCCAATACTTCTTGTCAGATTGATCATTGCCGGTCACCGCATCAAGTTTCACACTCTTCCATGCCCTCACCAAAGAAATATCCTCAACTTCCGTGTAATTCACGGTTCTCTTTGATTCCCCTTCCACTTTGATTTGAGAAGTATCGAATACTTCCTCCACAACTTCGGTATCAACACTGAATTGCTCAAATGAATCAAGTGGTACTTCACCGATGTGGAACTCGGTATCCTCCAACATGTTCATATTGAAACTAACAATGAAAAAATGAACTAACTAAATATCTAATCGTCGAGTATGATTTTGACACAATTTGGAGTATAGGGTCTAAATTCATACCTCCCGGTCGAATCATCGAGCACGCTGTGGGAGCCAAAGCCCATGAAGGTCGAGGTAGGGGTCCCGTTTGTTGCCGGTGCTGGAGAAGATGGAGACAGGGAAGACCACGGGACGACGCCTTCTTCGTCTTCAGAGGCTCGATTGCCGCCGATTTAGGGCCGAAGGGGCAACCCAGACCCTTGCCCCGGCACCTGAAGAGGAAGCCCGGAGGTCGTGGTCGCGGCATCGCCAGCCGTGACGATGCGCTTACCGAGCTGCTTGTGCTTGATCGCTGCGGCTGGTGGCCGAGGAGGCGGCGTGGTGGAGGACGCAGCAGCGGGTGATGCGGACGGCGTGGGAGGGGTCGGCTACGGAAGCACGAGTGGGGAATCAACATGACGCGGAACGACAGAGTCCATGATTGCACTTGGAAGGTGAGGGGAGGTCGGATGGAACGGCGGTAGCGGGAGATGCGGCGGCGGCGGCGCGAAAGTGGGAAATGAGGAGGCGGAAATGTCCCTCCCGCCAAATGCCAAATGAGATGCAGGAAACCTAAAAAATCCACTTGGTTACTGGGTATATCCGGGACTGGGAGCTCCCTTTCCGATTTCCCGCAAAAACATTTGCGGTTCGGGGCCTTTTGCGGTATCTGGTTGTAACAGCCCATTTTGTAATAAAATAATTATCCCTAATTGCCATGTCATGAGCATCATTTGCATTCATAATAAAAATGGTAAAGAAAAGAATAAAATTAGAAAACATCCAATATGACCACTCCCTCTACTAAATTCAAAATTCAATGAAATGTGTTCAAAATTGGCAAAACAAAATTCCGTGAGCTTCCATATCTGTGAAGGAAGTTTCAAGAGCAATTTCATCATTTTTGTAAATAAAATAAAAATCCCACTAAAATAATTAGGAGAAAGGATTAAAATGGCTATTTCTCCTCCTTATTTTATTTGATGTTAAAAATAGATTAAAATTGCAAAATAAAAATATGGGGAGCTGCTCCATAATATTAGGAGGCCCCATGTTGAATTTAAAGATATTTGGAAATATTTTAACTGCCCTAGAAATTGCTCAAAGTTGCTGTTTTGAAAACAAAACAGAAAAACCAGAAAAAGAAAAGAAGAAGAGGAAAAGAATAAAAATCTGACCAGAGGGTCCCACCCGTCCGGTCTTTCTCCCTCCTCTCACTGTCGCCATGTCCGTGTCGGCCATCGACGCCGCGCCTCCACGCATCGGCTATCGTCCCGTTGCCGTTCTGGATGGTGAGGATAAGGAGGCTGAGCTCCTCTCTCTCCCCTGCTCTCTCTCACTCGCCCTCCCTCTGCTCTCTTTATCCCCGCGGTGACCGAACCCTAGCTCCGCGTCGCCATAGAATCGCCGTCGTTGCGGACCGTCCCTGATCAAGCTGAGCACACTGGCGTGACCGCCTCGACCCCCTCTCCATCCTCGTCCAAGCAGATTGGAGCGGGACAACCGTAATCGATGCCGCCATCCTCTTCTTCGTCACCTCCGGCCGCCACTCGCCATGCAAGGTTCACCAGACGCAGGTAATGATGGTGGTTTCTATGTGGACGTCGACGAGTAGTTTGGGGTTCCCGGGTGGCAGCCTGGGACACATAGGAGCAACTGGCTGGGTTACGTCGTTTGTTTCAGTCCTCTTAGGCCAAATGCTGGACTTGTTGTTTAGAACAACTATTTGGTTTTAGGTATGATGTAATGTTGGGTCCTGTGACCCCTGATTATAATATTTTGCTATCTTTGCTCTGCGAAGAGTTGTATTATATTTGCTTTCGTGTCTAGAGTACTGTTGTGATCCCAGTTGTTCCGTCCTCTCCCGTGCATGATGCGTATATGGATATAAAGTGCACGGTTGAGAGGCAAGGTTCTCAGGCTCATTGTTATGCAGTTTTGGCTATGCCTGGATATGGCGTGAATCGAGGGGTTGTGGGGCCGATGATCCATGCCGAGCACGCCTGCCGATGTTTACTCGGCCTGGGAGTGGTAACCCCAGTAACCCTCGGTTACGTAGCATGACCAATGACACATAGCATTATGTATAATTCCGAGACCGGGGTCCGACACTTATCGGTCCCCTTTTTTCGGCCGAAACCGCAAACTGACGGTTAATTTGCAGTTTGGGGCCTTTTGCGGGATCCGGTTGCCATAAGTCGTGGATCAGTTTGCGGTTTGAGCGATGCCGAGCCATGTTCTCGGCCTCGGTTAGGATGGTGCTAGGCAACGACAAGAATTGCCTTTTCTGGCATTTTTTTTCGAACCTCGGCAATGCCTTTGATTGATAAAGTCGAAAAGAGTTGGACAGTTTATGAGGGAAACCGGCCGAAAACCGTACAACACAACGCACCACACCGGCCCGAAGGCCACGCCCCCAAAACGAGTCGACGACTATGTCGCCCTAGCGAACCAAAGACGACACAAACACGGCGGAGGCAAACTCAACGCAAACCCGGAGCCGCCGCTCCGACAACCACACCGGGCCCAAGGCCACGCCCCAAACCGCCGTCCACACCGGACCGATTGCCGCGCCCCAAACGAGTCGACGACCATGCCACCCTAGCGACCATAGCCGACACCCAACACGGCGGAGACGAACTCAACGCAAGACGAAATCCGGAGCCGCCGCTCCGACATCCACACCGGACCGATTGCCGCGCCCCAAACGAGTCGACAACCATGTCACCCTAGCGACCAAAGCCGACACCCAACACTGCGGAGACGATCTCAACGCAAGACGAAATCCGGAGCCGCCGCTCCGACATCCACACCGGTCCGATTGCCGCGCTCCCCCTAGCCGAAGACGAGGCTCGCCGCCGCCAACCACCATCTGAATCCACTGGTCCCCCTGGCCGGCGGAACATCCAAGGCGAGGCCCCAAGAGGCAAGCGACGCAGGAGCGCCGCCCTCGCCCGATCCCGCGAGGGATCTGGGGTTTCCCCCGGAGAACCCAGCGCGAGGAGGCAACAGAACCACCTCGACGACGCCTTCAAGAAGGACGCGGCGCCCAAGGGCGTCGCCGTCGTCGGCCCTGGCCGACAACCAGGGCAGGGCTTTCGCCCGGCGATGTGTCGCAAACCTCGCAAACCGCCCCTCGAGGACCGGCCAGACCACCGACATCCGCATGCCGCAGCCACCGTGGCACCTCACTCCACGGCAGGAAGCATGACGCCACCCGCCCGGGGCCGCCGCCCCGGCATCCTCTCGACCGGCTGGAGAACGAGGTCACAGCCGGAGGTGCAGCACGGCCACCTCATGCCGGCTACACGGCCGGGGAAACCCCGACCGCACCGATGCGCCAAAGCCGCCCTCGCGTGGCGCCACCGATCCGGGGCCGCCGCCCCGGCTTCCTCCCCACTCCGACCCTGGCGGCCACGACGTCCCTCGCCGCACCAACCACGCCGAAACCAAGACCCGGGGCCGCCGCCCCGGCTTCCGCACGCCCGACCGGGCACCGATGCCCGCCCCGTCGCGCCGCCGACGATCCCGGCCTGCCGCCCTCACGGCCAGGCAGGGGCCCGTCCCCACCAGAACCGGGCAAGAGCCCCGGTTCCGCCACCACGCCGAAGCCCGGCGACCCCGGAGCCGCCGCTCCGGCTTCATCCGCACCGGCGGCGCCGTTTCCGTCCCAGCCGGTCCCGACGGCCGTCGCGCGAGAAGGAAGCAGCAACCACCCCCGCGCACCAGTTGTGTGGTGGCAGGGAGGCCGCCACCGCCGTGGCGCGAGGGCCGGCGACGGCAGCGGCGGGAGAGGCGCTGGGGGAGGCTCTGGCGGCGCGAGGAGGGGCCCCCCGGTGCCGCCTGGGTGCGACACGGGGGGGGGGGGGGGGGGGAGGGGGCGGAGGAGGTGGCCGGCGGCGGCGGCGGCTGGCGGCTGGCGGCTGGCGGGCGGAAGTCGCGGGAGCTCTTGGGTGAAAATTAGGTCGCCCTCCGAAACTGGCCACATCCCTTTTCTGGCATGATCAATGGATTAACAATCAAAGCGTGGTTATGATAACCCCGGATATGCTCGGCTTTGTGGATTAAAAAATTCAAAACTCTCATTCTGTGGCTCAGGGGCTCCACTCTAAAACATGGATTCGCGACATTGTGGGCGGAATTTATGTGGGTGTGACAGCTCAATTCCTGCACCTTTGGAATTTCATCCAAGCTATCCAGATCACGGCTGATTTTGAAGATCGATTCGAGTAGATTTGGACCCAGATAAAACCGTCTCGACACGTTCAGCTTTTATGGCATCCTTTGAGGGCGTACGTGGTGGCTTCTCCATGAATCAATCTGGGAGTGCAAGGCTCGTCTTTTTTTTTTTTTTGCTAAACACAGTACAACGCGGGCGCTCATATACACGCGCATACAGTCACCCCTATGAACGCACACACGCACACCCTACCCCTATGAGCACCTCCGAGAGACTGAGCCGGCGGATCAGGTCTTGAGATTGACGAAGTCACCACGGGCGCCTCGCTGTCGACGGGAACGTCGCCTCCCACTGAAGAATATTCCGCCTAAATGAGAAACACCAGCGTCAAACGTAGGGTATGAATTCTGGTGGACTGGGGATACAACCACCCTCCTAACTATCTTGCCACAGGCAAGTTCTAGTGCAAGGCCCATCTCAAGTTCAAGTTCTTTGCTTGAATGTCGCATGGAATTGTTGCTGGACCAGGGATCGAAGATTGAGGCATGGCCTCACTAACAATGATGCTTGTCCTATGTGCCTGCAGGAGTCTGAATCAGTTGGGCACCTGTTGCTGGGCTGCTCCTTCACGCGTATTCAGCGGCGTATTATCTGGTTCGAGGTGTTCTCCGGCTTAAGGCGCCCTGATCTCGCTCCTTTGGTTGCGGATGAGCTTGAACCATGGTGTATTGCGTCGTCGCGCCCATGGCCGGCCAAGGAAGTGCCCAAAGTCCGATCTCTAATGCTCCTCATTTTTCGTTTCATCTGGCTTGACAGGAACAATAGGGTGTTCAATAGCAAGGCTAAGTCAGCGGAGAGTGACTTGGACGCCATCATGGATGAGGTTGAGAGGTGGAAACCGTTGGTTTTTTGTGAGATTTTTCCTTTCTTTATTTCTGGATGCCCAGCTTCTGTGTTGTTGTGGACGTTTGTAATGGACTTTGTGTCTCTCTTCTGTCTATAAAGAAATGCGTGCATTCTCACTCGATCCTGAAAAGGTAATTTGAAAAGAAAAAAGAGGAAGTCACAAAGTTTCACCCACAAGTTCAGCTCGGAATTTGAACAAATTTAATTGTGGTAGTGTTAACGGGGGCAGTGTGGTGGCAATCTTTTTGCGGATTGCATGGCACAGGTGGTAAGCATCGAGAAGGTGGGGTTTCCAGCACCCGAGAGAAGCCAGAAGAAAATCTACTCGCTAGGTTTTGTTATATTTGTAAGGAATTCTTGTAATCGTGTTGATGAGCTTGTATCTTTAGCAAATTCGCAATAAAGCACTGCCATCCCTTTATAAAATGAGTGAATTTATATAATGTAAATGGTGTATTCCTACAGCAAACCATGGTGGGCTGACGGTAGAGCGTTCGTCCACGTGGACAGCAACACATCCAATGGTCAGTAGAAGCTCTTCGCAGCTGCCCAGCTCAGGGGTTTATCGCCCGCGCCGCCGCCCCCGCCCTAAACCCTCCTCCCCTTCCGCCCACCTCGCCGCTGCCGCCTTCCGGAACCACCGGCGGCCAGCCATGTGGGCGTTGCGAAGCCTCCGCAGGAACCGAGGTGGCCTCCGCGTCGCTCCACGGGAGGTGCGCCCCGTCGGTTAGCTCCAAGGGCTTCGCGGCGGCGAGAGGAGGCGGTGGGGGCGAGGTCGCGTCGGTGCAGGAGGGCGCGGGAGGAGCGCTATGCCGGCGGTTGATGTCGACGAGCAAGGGGAGGAGGATGCGGAGCAAGGTGGAGAAGCGGATGGCGAGGGAGACCGGCCACACGCAGCGGGAGCTGCGCCACGCCGTCAAGCTCAGGAAGAAGCTCATGACCGACAACGAGAGGCTCATCCACAGCATGTTGCAGTTTTATGGTCAGATTTGATCATTGTGCGACTTTTGGTGAGGTATTGGGTGAGAAATGCATTTGCTGTGTGATATTTGTTCAGATAATGATGAATCAAAGAAAGAAGTTTTGATATAGATAATAATGCTAGCTCTATTCAAAATACATCAGCTAACTCTGCTAGAAAACTGTGATCTGTGGCTTGACTGGCTTCCCATGTCACTCCTACTACACGACACGACGTGCTCTGGCTTTATTGGGCCAAAGATACGACCCACTTCCACCTGCGCCTACTACTAGAGGACTGCAGGCCCATATAGCACATCTCGACATTTTTTTTGCGAAATATAGCACATCTCGACATGGTAGCACGACATGCTAAGGGGTCACCTCAAAACACATTGATTGAGGATCCACTTTTCTTTACTATTCATCTACTTTCAAGTGATGACTCTGATTACAAATGAATAAACAGGTTTAAGCTGTAAAAAAAGAGTAGAAAAAGGCAGAAACGTACATATGTATGTTAGATACTAGTTGAATGCCTTGCCTTGCCACGAGTTGCCAAGTTTATTTTCCACCCGGTCACCCTATTCTAACAATGGCGCCATTGTACTTAACAGTCACCCTACTCCAACATGTCACTCGCGGCTGCTTTCTCCAACTCTAATAGTCATTGCTATACGCTATAACAAATGTGTAGATTTTTACCCCTCCTTTTGGTTACTAAATCGTCACTATTTTTCATGTATGACCAAAATCGGATGGTAAAAAGATGAAGAGTCACTAATGACATTTAACTACCTTTTCAGTCAAATCGTCGTAAATGTTTATAAAAAGATGGTCATAAATTTTATGTCCAAAATTTTGGCCACCTATGGTCTGATCTGACCCTGTTAGATCCTACGTGGCCGATCCGATGTGGCAATTTTATGACGGCACCAAATCGTCGTAAAACAGAATTGGTCTGGCCCAAGTTGGTCGTCTATATGGGGCGAGCCTAACAAATTGACCCTTTTTTTTTTCCAGTCTACTTTAGTTGGTTAAATGGGCCGAGTCAACATTTCAGCATGTTTTGTTTCTTCACCCATTTATTTTTAGCCCTTTCCTTCTAGATATAATTTAATCAGATTTCGGCCAGTATTTATTGGCCCATGCCCTTTTTAAAGGTCCATCTATTAAGGTATAGTCCAATGTTTATTGGCTTTCAATATGTTTTACCTAGTATTTTGTCAATAAAAAAATAGTTCTAGTCGAATATTGTTTGGGCCACACCCTCTTCAGGCCCAATACTATTTTCTGCCCAAAAATTCAACATATATTCAAAACATTTAAAGACATTTTTTTTACAGTTTAGATGTCAAAGCAACATGAAAACAAGAAAAAAAACATATGCTTTCACTCCCAGCATTTCAATAACTTAAAACTTCTATCACATTGTACATAAGAACCAGTAACAAAAAGATTACATCTACCATCACGTAACACCAGCCATATATTTCAGATCACATAGCGCATGACAGGCAGGTTTAGATAACCCAAGCAAAAAAAATATCACCATCACAACTCCTAATCAAATTATTGATGCAAACAATCTGCACATTCAAAAAGAATAAACAATATGTCAGTCAAAGAGAGACGGGTAGAAAATAGCCACTCAAATCGAGCAAAGTAGACTCATCAAATGACCTGATGTACATGTAGTACTCGGACTAGCATCTACTTTGCCTAAGACAGATGGCATCAAGCAGTGAAAATATGACCGTTCATTGTGAGTAGAAATCTCTATTCAAAAACTCAAAATGCAGCAAGTCACAATTATATCTTGAAGTAATTTTTTTTCCTAATAATATTAGCGGTACATGTAAATGGGATACAAGAACAAAAAGGCCTTAAAACACCATCCTGCACTCCTAGGTACTACAATTATACCATCGAGAAAATCATATATGACTCTTTAACCTTATAAAGTAAACACAAATTTATAATTGTTCTGGTTAAGGATAAAAAGAACGGAAGCCATGGTAATGAAACGTACCAAAGGCTACCCTTATAGCAAATATTGTTCCACATTTGTATGTGCTTTATGTGAGTATATTTTTAAAAATTGGATTACAAGGGTGTAAATTGTTAAGGACACAAAACAAGTCTGTAAAAGCAGTATATTAGCAAAGTAAAGTGGCACAGTGTTCATTTTAGAACTATTTTAGAATTATTTAAGAACTACTCTTGTGTAAGAGGAAATATACGTATAACTAAATTAGTTTCCATTTCAATCAGATGGTAAGTTAGAACGAAACCAAGTAAATTAGTTTCTGGTGTAGCCATATTTTAGAATCCTTGTTTGCACCTTACCATAAGAACATTTGGCTGCAACTTTATGGCTTTCATTATCATGTTTTATTTGCTTCAGATCCAGTAACAGTGTTTCCTCATGTAAAAAAGTAGTAGGACTACGCGTTATTTTCCGTTCTACCACAAAAACAGCAAAGTACATTGTTTGGAACTAAACAAGGCAGTCATGCAAGGAAAATAAAAGGAACATACCTAGTCTATTCATCTTTACCGGGAAACCACATTCCGAACTATCCTGTAACTTGTCATCATGCTTGAAGGTAACCATTTGAAAGGACATTTCTTAATCCCTTGTGTTTTGTGTGTTAGGCAACAACACTAGTGATGATTTAACATGTGAATCAAGTGATGCAGGTTTTAAGTGATTAAAACTTCTTTGCATCAAATCCAAAAAGGGAGTTGAAAAGAGCCTGTATTGTTGCTGAAGAGAATCGGATTATCCGATGTTGGAAGATTCGGATTATCCGATTTGCAAAGTCTGCTGGAATTCTGCTAAGGACTAGAAGCAACCTCACACTGAAGTTATCCGGATTATCCGATTTGGGAAGAATCGGATTATCCGATGGTCAGGATTTGCTGGAATTCTGCTAAGGACTAGAAGCAACCTCACACTGAAGTTATCCGGATTATCCGATTTGGGAAGAATCGGATTATCCAATGGTCAGGATTTGCTCAAAATCTGCTAAGGACTACAAGCAACCGCACACTGAGGTTCTCCGGATTATCCGATTGTGGTCTGCTCGGATAATCCGATTCCATCGGATAATCCGATGCTGACTTGGATCGGATTATCCGATTAACCTGTCTGCAACGGCTAGATTCTGGGAGCAGTATATAAAGGCCTTCTCCTACCTTGGAGAGAGGACCACGACCAGAACTGAATCCCCCACCATTGTTGAAAGCTTCAACTCACTAGATCTCTCTCCCTACCCACTCAAACACCTTGTCCTTCTAGGAATTGGGAGAGTTGGCCTAGATCTACACTTCCACCCAAGCGATTTGATTTTCCCCTCTGTTCTTGAGAGGGCTTGAAGCTTGTAAGTTCGTTGATACATTGGATTGTCGTTGGTCGTTCTTGTGGCTTTAGGAGCCGCGGGGACTAGCCGGGAGCCTCCAATTAAGTTGTGGAGTCGTGCCCCGGCCTTGTGATTCTTGTGGCTTTGGGAGCCGCGGGAATTTGGTGAGAGCCTCCAATTCGGTTGTGGAGTGTGCCTCATCCTTGTAAAGGTTTGTTGCCGACCTCGAGGGCATCATATAGTGGCTCGTGGAACTCCTCATCGGAGGATAACACGAGGGAGATACGGTGTGCCATATCAAGGCTATTCGGAGTTCACTTTGTGACTCCGCACCGCTCCAACGGAGACGTAGCTTCCATTGGGAAGTGAACTTCGGTAGAACATCTCCGCGTCACCGTGTGGTTATCTCTTAACCTTCCTTTACTTGTATTGCTAGCTTATCTTGTGTAGAATATCTTGCTAGCTTGTTTATTGCTCATCATATAGGATTGTTCACCTAGTTGCATATCTAGAGAACTTATATTTGAGCAATTCCCAAATTTGTATTAAAAGAAAAAGAAAATTTGTAGTTGTCTATTCACCCCCCCCCCCCTCTAGTCAACCTACTCGATCCTTTCAATTGGTATCAGAGCAAGGTCTCTTTATTAAGGGTTTAACAACCTAAAGAGGAGGATGACTAGCGAGGAGGAGTTAAAACTTGCTAAGGAACAACAAGAGAAAAATGATAAAGAACAACTTGAGAAAGTACTAAGTGAAGCGGGGATAACCCCTCCCGATGATAATGCCCCGGTCACCATGAAGGCCATGATTGAACTCTTTGGGTTCATGAAAGGCAAAATGGTGGACAAGGTGTTTACTCGGGTCATTAATAATCAAAATGCCTCCTCATCAACCGGTGCTTCTAACGTTGAGGCCTTGGTTGTTAAGGATAACAAAGAGCAACCTAAAACTAGTGAGAAGCCTCCTCATAACTTTGCTCCACCTACTTCATATCTCACTCAAGTTCCACCCACTCAACCTCATATAACCAACCTAAGTAGGCCACCTCCTAAGCTTGATAATACTCGTTATTTCACTTGGAAGAAATCTATGGAGTCTTATTTTCACAGCTCATCGGTGCATCTTTGGAGGGTGGTTCTAAATGGTTACAATCCGGTTGATCCCTCCAACTTGACAAGGCAAGAAGAGATTGATGAACAACTTGATGCAAACGTCAAGTACATCCTTGAGAGTGCCATGACCGCCCATGATGAAGATCAAGTGCGGAATCTCAAAACCACCAAGGAGGCTTGGGATTTTCTCGCATCGGTATATGAAGGAAATGAGGGCCTTCAACGCTCCAACGGCGCCATCCTTCAACATCAAGTGGACAACTTCATCATGCTAGAAGAAGAGACACCATCGGATCTCTTCCGAAGACTCACCAAGCTTGTTGTGACATGTAGGGAAAATGGAAAGAAAGATATGGATGATGAATGGGTCAAAGCCAAGTTCCTCAAGACCATTGTTCCATACAATGAAAATATGGTGATGAATCTCCATACGAGAGCGGACTACAAAACAATGTCTCCCAATGACATATTGGCACAATTCGTCACTTATGATACCTTG
The DNA here is from genome assembly GCA_947311845.1 of Poa pratensis. Classification (NCBI taxonomy): domain Eukaryota; kingdom Viridiplantae; phylum Streptophyta; class Magnoliopsida; order Poales; family Poaceae; genus Poa; species Poa pratensis. The sequence goes on along the minus strand of CAMZMU010000037.1, from coordinate 78,019,593 downwards.
AAGGCCACTTCCAAGTCTTCCATCAACCAAATTCGTGGCACAAAGAACCTTGCCTTGAAGGCTCATGTGGGAGAACATCCAAGATATGAAGAAAGCACAAGTGGTCATCATGAAGAAGATTTTGTGGGTGAACTCAATGAGGTGCTTGCTCTTGCCGCCACCAAGTATTGGAACAAAAAGAATATCAAGAGCAACTTCCCCCACAAATGAAAAGAATGTGCTTTAATTGTGGAAAGGAGAATCACCTTGTGAAGGATTGCCCCTATGAGAGAAGAGAAGATCATGGAGGCCAACTCATCTTAAAGAAGAACAAGTACTTCACCAAGCCCATCAAGTACCTCATCAAGAGAGCTCCTCAAAAGGCTCTTGCCATCGCAACACATGAAGAAGAGTATGAGTCCGGTGGCGAAGAGGAGGATGATGATACAAGTGAGGAAGTGGGAATGGCGGCTCTTGCAATGGGCAACCTTCCTCCTTCATTGGCACCCCTTTTCTCCGCTCCAAATGACAACAAGATCCCCAAGCCTATGTGCCTCATGGCCAAGAAAACCAAGGTGAATTCCCCACCTAAAATTACTATCTCCTCTAAACCATCTCTCTTGGATTGTGTTGAGGATGTAGGGAAAAATGAAGAGAAAGAGGATGCAATTACCCTCTTTATAAACAAGCTTCAAGGTCCAACCAAGAAAATGGTTGAGGCTCTCATGTACCAATATGGAGAAGCCAAACACCTCCTTGAGGAGAAGGAGAATAGGATTTATGAGCTTGAGGGGCATGCACGTGATCATGCCGATAAAATTGGTGAGCTAGAAGATCAACTTGTTGAGGAACAAGTGTTCCGAGAGCAACTTGAGGAGACCCAAGACAAGGATTTATCCAAGGCAAAAGAAACCCGTGAAACCTCTATTCAAGTTGCTAGTGATCTAAAAATTAAAAATGATGAGCTTGTAGAGAGTCATAACAAACTCCTTGAGAATTTTGAGCAACTTAGGGAAACCCACAAGGTGACCTCAAGTGAGCTCACCGAGCTCAAGGGGTCACATGCTAAATTACAAGCTCAATTTATATATGCTAGCTTCACCACTCCTCATAATGATAAAGATGCCAATGCTTGTGCTACTAACCCTTATGTCTTAAAGCATCTCTCATGGAGGAGAACGCTAGGTTGAAGGCCCAACTTGAAAAGGGCCTAGCCACTTGCATCCAAGGGGAAAAGAACCTCAATGATCTTTTGACCAATCAAAAGGGAGTGGTTGGCAAGGAAGGGCTTGGATTTGCTCCCAAGTCCAAGAAGGCAAACAAGAAGAAGATGCCTACCTCCCCTTCAAAAGATATTATTTTTGTGAAGGAGGGGGAGTTGGGCAAGAAGAATGTTGAACCCATTGTGGGTGGTAAGGCCACAAGGGGCAATGCCACTCACAATGACTTTGCCGGAAAATATAACCCCTCATATGTGCTTATGAAATCTAGAAATGGTTATGTTTTTGCTAAATATGTTGGTACCTCATATAGAGATGATTATCACTATGCTATTTGGGTTCCAAAGACTCTTGTGACTAACAAAAGAGGACCCATTCCAACATGGGTACCTAAATCAAAGACTTGAGGTATTGGGATATGGCAAGGTGGTGATCACACCGGAGTTATCAATTGAGAAGGTCCTCCTTGTTGAATCCCTTTCATATAATCTACTTTCCGTTGGTCAATTATGCGATGCCGGTTACACCGTTATCTTTAATAAATACCACGTGACCATCCTTTTCACAAAATCTCTTAAAGTAGCCTTTGTTGGATTTCGTGAGAACGGTTTGTATGTGGTCGATTTCTCGAAAGAGACCACTCAAATTGCCACGTGTCTAATGGCTAAATCCGACAAGGGTTGGCTTTGGCATCGCCGGCTAGGCCATGTCGGTATGAGAAATTTACAAACTCTTGTAAAGGGTGGACACGTGGTAGGACTAACCGATGTTAATTTTTCCAAAGATCGTCCTTGTAGTGCTTGCATAGCCGGAAAGATGCATGAAAAGAATCACCCCAAGAAGACCATTATCTCCACTAAGAGGCCTTTGGAGCTCCTTCATATGGATCTCTTTGGGCCTCCCACATATGATAGTCTTGGTGGCAAGAAATATTGTTTGGTGATTGTGGATGATTATTCAAGATATTGTTGGACTTTCTACATCAAGAAGAAGAGTGAAACTCAAAAGATATTCATTGACTTTGCAACCCTAGTTCAACGCCAATATGACTCCAAGATTTTGGCAATTAGAAGTGACAATGGTACGGAGTTCAAGAATTACACTATGGATGATTTCCTAAGTGGGGAGGGCATTCAACACCAATATTCCGCTGCATATACTCCCCAACAAAATGGTGTCGCCGAAAGGAAGAACCGCACTCTTATTGATATGGCAAGAACTATGATGGCCGAATTTCATTCCCCATACAACTTTTGGGCCGAAGCCATCAACACCGCTTGTCACTACTCAAACCGGCTCTTCTTCCGTCCTCTCATGGAAAAGACACCATATGAACTCCTCACCGGTAAAAAGCCAAATGTATCTTACTTTCGAGTCTTTGGTTGCAAATGCCATGTTTACATTAAAGGTTGCAAAATTGCTAAATTTGAATCTAGATCTTTTGATGGTATACTTGTTGGATATGCCGCAAAGTCTCATGCTTATAGGGTCTACAACATATCCACCGGGTGTGTTGAAGAATCTATGAACGTGGAGTTTGTCGAGGATAATGGCTCCCAAGCGGAGCATATTGATCATGATGATGTAGGTGATGATGCTCCATCTCAAGCCATAAGAACTATGGGGATTGGAGAACTTATTCCTATTGAAGGACCTATTGATGATACTCAAGAAGAAGGAACAAGTTCTACTCAAGTTGAGCCATCCACCTCAATAGTTGATCAAGAAACTATCCAAGAACAAGAACATGATATTCATTCAATGATCAAGAAGATGGTCAAGACCCACCCAACTCTAGTGGTGAACGAGAACATAATGAACCCACAACCCAAGAACTCCACTTCGGGTTGACCATGAGCAAGATGAAGGCAATGATGAAGATATTTGTGTTGGTGAAACAATTGGTCAAGCCATGGAACGCCGGGTCATCCGGCGTGCATCAAAATTGGATCATCTTTCCCACTTCAAAGAAAATATCCTTGGGAGTATTCGTAGGGGTGTGTCCACACGCAAACAATTATCTAACTTTTGTGGTCATGTCTCTTGTTTGTCTAGCTTAGAACCTCTCAAGGTATATGATGCTCTTGAAGATATGGATTGGGTTGCGGCTATGCATGAAGAGTTGAACAACTTCGAGCGCAACAAAGTATGGTCATTAGTTGAAAAACCCAAAGACACATGCCATAATGTCATTGGAACCAAGTGGATATTTAAGAACAAGCAAGACTCACATGGTCAAGTCATCCGCAACAAAGCAAGATTGGTTGCACAAGGCTACACCCAAATCGAAGGAGTCGACTACGGTGAAACCTATGCCCCCGTTGCTAGACTTGAATCCATTCGCTTACTAATTGCTTATGCATCTACTCATAATATTGTCTTATATCAAATGGATGTTAAAAGTGCTTTCTTAAATGGTCCACTAAATGAGTTGGTGTATGTTAAACAACCTCCGGGTTTCGAAGACCCTAAATTTCCTAACCACGTCTACTTACTACATAAGGCTCTTTATGGGCTCAAGCAAGCTCCACGTGCTTGGTATGATCATCTCAAGGAGTTCTTAGTAGACCGTGGCTTTGAAATTGGGGTAATAGATCCCACTCTTTTTACAAAAAGGGTAAATGGAGATTTTTTCGTATGCCAAATATATGTTGATGATATTATCTTTGGTTCCACTAACCGTGAATTTAGTGATCAATTTGGCAAGCTAATGACCAAGGAATTTGAGATGTCCATGATGGGAAAGTTGAATTATTTTCTTGGCTTTGAAATCCACCAATTTCGAGAAGGAACATTCTTATGTCAAGCCAAGTATATTAAGGACATGCTCAAGAAATTTGACATGAACAATGCCAAGCCATATAAGTTTCCCATGGACTCCAAGGCGGATCTTCACTTAGATCCGGATGGTAAGGAAGTTGATCAAAAGCTTTATCGTTCTATGATTGGATCTTTGCTTTACCTTTGTGCATCTAGACCGGATATTATGTTTAGTGTGGGTATGTGTGCAAGATTCCAATCAAGTCCTAGGGAAAGTCATGAAACCGCGGTTAAAAGGATTCTAAGATACTTGATGGATACTCCTAACTTTGGTCTTTGGTATCCCCATGGCACAAGCTTTGATCTTGTAGGTTATTCGGATGCGGATTGGGCGGGTTGCAAAATGGATAGAAAATCAACTTCGGGTACTTGCCAATTCCTTGGTAGGTCCCTTGTGAGTTGGTCTTCTAAGAAGCAAAATTGTGTGGCCTCGTCCTCCACCGAAGCCGAATACATTGCCGCCGGAAGTTGTTGTGCACAACTATTATGGATGAGGCAAACTTTAAAGGATTATGGTGTCATTTGTGACAAAGTGCCTCTTTTATGTGATAATGAAAGTGCCATCAAAATTGCTCACAATCCGGTTCTTCATGGGAAGACCAAGCATATTGAGATCCGGTATCATTTTATTCGAGATCATGTTGAGAAGGGTGATATTGCAATCAAGTATGTCAACACCAAGCTTCAACTCGCCGATATGTTCACAAAGCCTCTTGGTGAAGCAAGATTCAAGGAGTTGAGAGGAGAACTTAATGTGGTGGACATAAGCAATTGGATTTAGTGGACTTCTTGCATACCTACCCATATTAGACGATATTCATTTGGTTTGGATGTAGGCATGGACATAGGGGGAGTGCGGTCCTAATCCATTGGACTATCCCTCCCCCCATTATGCCGATAGTAAGAACTCATTTTGTCTCTATATTTTCATTTCATGAATTGTGAGCTTAAATGACGAGTAGTGGCCGTGAACCCGAGATACATCTTCGCGGTGTCACACCACAAACTCATACATGGTGGCCTTGGCCACCGCCCTCTTCTTTATGAAGAGTTGGTTCTTTTCGGTCTTAATTGAAAATCATTTGGAATTTTGGTCCTATTGTTGGTTTTATGGGAAACCCACTCATCTTGGCATTTCCTTGTTCGATTTTTGCAAGTTTGAGTGTGGAGTACCAATGTCAGTTTGGCAATCTTATCCCAAGCCTATCTTTCCTAAAAACACTCCATCTTATGCACACAAGTCTTATTTTGAAACTGAGGAGAAAGGGTTTAGCAGGCCAGAATTTCTAACGAAATCCTGACAATCGGATTATCCGATCAGACTTGCTCGGATTATCCGACTATCGGATTATCCGATCAAGTCAAGATCGGATTATCCGATTTGGCGGTTCGTCGCCTAAAAGAGCAGGGGTCGGGGTGAAGGGCTCAGTCGAGCGTTTCTTCCACCCCCGACCTCTCTCTCCTCCAGCGCCGCCGCCTGCTCTCCCCGCGCCTCCCCGGCATCTCCGGCCGTCCCCAACTCCGGCATTTGGCCGGATTTGGTGCTCCTCCTCCCCGGGAACCCATTCACCCAAGCTTTTTCCTCAATGGACGAGGGTAACTTCTTCTCTCTCATCTCCTAGGTGTTCCTCACCTAGATCTTTGTAAGAAGTTGTTTTGGCTGGTGGTAGTGGTTCCCATTGGTACTTAGAACACTAGGCTAGCCCCCCTTATTGTCGATCTACTGCTAGACCTAGGACTTGAATCAATTTGTTGCTGCCAGATTCAGATCGGATATTCCGATTCAGTATGAACCGGATATTCCGACTAGTCGGATTATCCGATTCATACTTACTCGGATATTCCGAAATTGCACAGTGGTATTTTTCAGCCACATTTTGATTTGTCCAGGACTTAGTAGACTCAACTTAGGGATGCTCTCCTAGTGTACATTGTACCATTCCTTGCTCTGTGACTTGTGTGTACTCATCTATGCTATCCATCTATTGCTCTATCTCACAGGTGGTTCGGTAGTCCTCCGAAGAAGCATGCTAGAAAAGAAAACTGACCAAGAAGAAGCAAGTTGCCACTAAACCTTCGAAGAAGGGCAAGGAAACTCGCCCCAACTACTTGACCATGCCAACGTTGACTATGCCCAAGTCCGTCAGTCCAACTGGTATAGGAATGTGCCAGAGATGAAAATATTGAAGATCCCAACTTCTGGTGCATGGAGCAGATCTATATACAAGACATCTATAAGCATTATCACCACCCTATTCGCCCGATGCAGCCCTACAGAATGCGAGATATCAAGGCCAAGGCCAGTTATGCTCAAGCTGCAGATGTGATTGAACAGATGGGCATGGTTTCTCTCATTGAAAAGCAATGTCCCTACAATGTGCCACTGATTCTGCAGTTTTTCTCCACCTTGGTGATCGAGACTGACCATCAAAAGACCATGAAATGGATGACGGGTCGCACTCAGTGTACATCCTCCTTTGCTCGGTTGGCTTCTCTCCTTGGCTATTCATTACCGCAGCAACCTTCCTCCTAGTGGTTACCGTATGCACACTGTTGAGAAGCCAAATAAAAACATATTGAAGGACATGTATGGGGCTGGTGGAATTATTGGCCAAAAACAGGGCCTCCTGCCCCTCTATGACCAGCTTGTGATCATCTTCCGCTCAACTATTGCTCCCAGTGGAGGTAACAATGACAATATAGTTCTCCTCTTGCCAATCTGCTTTGCCTTGCTAAAAATATTGTTGAGAATGAAGACCCTGAAGCTGATTTTAAAGTGGATGTGATGCATTTCATCTTTCGTGAGTTGTTTGACTCTATGGTCAGTGGGCTCACTATTCCTTATGCTCCTTACATCATGATGCTCATCAAGGACACTATGAAGAACCACAACTTCAGCAAGTATGATGGAGCCCCATTCGTACAAGAGGGTTTATCAGAAGAGGAAAGAGGTCATTCCATCTTCTGCTGCTGCAGCTCCTGCCCGAGGTTCCTTCATGGGTGATGCACGTCGTGGCGCCACCCGTCAGTCTCCGGTTCCTTCCTTTGCTCCGCCCAAGAATCTGAACTGGTTCCAGCGGAACATCCTGTGCATGAATGCGGACATCCGGAGGGGACAGTATGACACTTATCTTAGGCAGGAGAACATTCTCAAGCACCTTCCTCGCCTCGCAGATGACCCCCCAGAGTCTGCTCCTCTCTCTTATGATCAGTGGAACGAGGGCTCTCAGTTTCCATGGACTCAGCTTGAGTCTCATCTTCTAGAGACAGCTTCTGCTGGCCCTTCCCGGCCATCCTACACTCGTGCCCGTACTTATGAGTCTTCAGAAGAGGATGATGCTGAGTCTGAGGACAATGATGGTGATGATGATGATAATGGCGGTGACGATGTGATGATGACGATGCCTCTGAGTCGGAGTGATCTACTTGGGCCGTAGCATCGCTCTTTTCCCTTTTTGGCGTTTCGATGCCAAAGGGGGAGAAGTAGTTCTATTAGGTCTCCGTGTGGGATTTGCATGGGTTTCGGGCACAAGCATATGCTTTTACCATTCTTGTTGCGCTTGTGTCCATTTATGTCGAACTTATTCGTGTTGTGTTTTCATGTGGAACTTATGTGTGTGAACCTTTGTGCTTAAGTTATGAGACATATGGATTTCTTATTATGAGTCATATGGATTTCTTATATGGTTATGAGTATGGATTTCTTATATGGTTATGAGTTGTATCCTTGTGCTATGGTTTATCTCTACTCTATTGTGCACAAGGTATAGTCCTCTCTCAAAGCTCAACCTATTTTGATATGTCTCTCATGAAATTTCCTATCTAGTTTCCTTACTATTTGGAGGTGCCCTCTTCCTATATGTGTTGCATTTGCATTCCAATGCAATTTAATTATATGCACACATTCAGGGGGAGCTTCTCATGTATTAAGATCGGGAATCTAGATAATATATAATTATGCTTTCCTTGCAAATCCTAGTGTTGTCATCTAACACCAAAAAGGGGGAGATTGAAAGGACATTTCTTAATCCCTTGTGTTTTGTGTGTTAGGCAACAACACTAGTGATGATTTAACATGTGAATCAAGTGATGCAGGTTTTAAGTGATTAAAACATCTTTGCATCAAATCCAAAAAGGGAGTTGAAAAGAGCCTGTATTGTTGCTGAAGAGAATCAGATTATCCGATTTGCAAAGTCTGCTGGAATTCTGCTAAGGACTAGAAGCAACCTCACACTGAAGTTATCCGGATTATCTGATTTGGGAAGAATCGGATTATCCGATGGTCAGGATTTGCTGGAATTCTGCTAAGGACTAGAAGCAACCTCACACTGAAGTTATCCGGATTATCCGATTTGGGAAGAATCGGATTATCTGATGGTCAGGATTTGCTCGAAATCTGCTAAGGACTACAAGCAACCGCACACTGAGGTTCTCCGGATTATCCGATTGTGGTCTGCTCGGATAATCCGATTCCATCGGATAATCCGATGCTGACTTGGATCGGATTATCCGATTAACCTGTCTGCAACGGCTAGATTCTGGGAGCAGTATATAAAGGCCTTCTCCTACCTTGGAGAGGGGACCACGACCAGAACTGAATCCCCCACCATTGTTGAAAGCTTCAACTCACTAGATCTCTCTCCCTACCCACTCAAACACCTTGTCCTTCTAGGACTTGGGAGAGTTGGCCTAGATCTAGACTTCCACCCAAGCGATTTGATTTTCCCCTCCGTTCTTGAGAGGGCTTGAAGCTTGTAAGTTCGTTGATACATTGGATTGTCGTTGGTCGTTCTTGTGGCTTTGGGAGCCGCGGGGACTTGCCGGGAGCCTCCAATTAAGTTGTGGAGTCGTGCTCCGGCCTTGTGATTCTTGTGGCTTTGGGAGCCGCGGGAATTTGGTGAGAGCCTCCAATTCGGTTGTGGAGTGTGCCTCATCCTTGTAAAGGTTTGTTGCCGACCTCGAGGGCATCATATAGTGGCTCGTGGAACTCCTCATCGGAGGATAACACGAGGGAGATACGGTGTGCCATATCAAGGCTATTCGGAGTTCACTTTGTGACTCCGCACCGCTCCAACGGAGACATAGCTTCCATTGGGAAGTGAACTTCGGTAGAACATCTCCGCGTCACCGTGTGGTTATCTCTTAACCTTCCTTTACTTGTATTGCTAGCTTATCTTGTGTAGAATATCTTGCTAGCTTGTTTATTGCTCATCATATAGGATTGTTCGCCTAGTTGCATATCTAGAGAACTTATATTTGAGCAATTCCTAAATTTGTATTAAAAGAAAAAGGAAATTTGTAGTTGCCTATTCACCCCCCCTCTAGTCAACCTACTCGATCCTTTCACCATTAAATCCCCGTAAAAGTCCATATGCTTCGCGAAAATTACTTTCAGAATAAAGAACAGGCCTCGAAGCCGCTCAGGAAGCCCAAAAGAAGTGGCCACCGCCACCAGCCTCCTCCTCCTTCTCTGTTCTCTCCCTTCCACCCGACGCACCAAGGGAGTCGCGTCGCGGGTGAGGGCGGCTGCCGAGGCACCCGGCCTTCGGGGACAACATTGCCCGCCGTTAGAGGAGCCGTAACGCGGGTGAGGGAGCAGGAGCCGTGTCGGGGAGCGACTGCTATCCGACGCCGCGACTCGTCGCGGCTGGACCTGTCGGTCCTCGCGAACATGCCGCCCCAACCAGGCAAGGGTGATTTTTCACCATTCCCCTGCGTTTTTTATTGCTTACGTGTAGATCTGTGGAACAGTGACGTCATGTCCAGCAGTCGTTGCCAACTTGCCATACGTGTTCTCGCGTGGCTGTTATGCGTGGATGATGAGAGGGGCGTTTTGGCACCTTGGAGCATATGCTACCAGTTTTTAAAATGTGTTTTAACCGCATTTTGAAATGTCAAAAAATTCTGACAAAAATTTTAGCGCGTACCTCGACATTCTCGTCTCACAAAACGATATTTTTGTGCCGTTTGTATAAAAGGCAAAATTCAGTGCTATACATTTTTTTTGTCTTTTTCCGTAAAAGACAAAATTCAGTGCTATAGAATGCTGAGATGTGCGCACCAAATTTTTTGTTCATTTTTTTTAACATTTCTAAATGTGTTTTTCGATGGCATGAGCAAATATTTTCATGTGTCAAAGTGAATTTCAGGTGGACGATTAGCTTTTGCTGTGAAAAGACCCTGGCGTTTTGCCCCTTGACCCAACCGCCAACGGTTGTGTTCCACGTGCAGCCAACGGGAAATTTTTGCTGTGTTCCACGTGCAACCAACGGGAGATTTTTTGCATCGGTTGGCACGTCGCTGCCAGCCTCGGGCTCTTTTCACCCACTCCACTCTAGAGCTGCCGTCGTTGCGTCTAGATACTTGGCTTCACTGCACACCAGAGCTTCTGCAGGTAATTAGTTTCCATCTCGTCCTTTGAAAGATTTTGTCCAGCAAGCTAATTAAATTCGGGCGCAGTTGCAAATCCATGCTCTTGTCGCATAATTTTGCTGCCTTTTTTTTTTAGAAACCTGCCTTTGAATTCTAGATCTCATTTGTTATGCTGCTGAACTTGTTACGGCAGAAGATCTAGATCTCACCTCTCACAAACAAGTTCCCATCCTCCCTCGATCTGGCACCACAACATCTCAAGCTCGGCTTCACCGCTAAGCAAGGCTTGTCCAGGTAATTACCATCTTGTCCTGTCCAGGGAGCTAATCAAGTTGGATGCTCTTCTCGCCTGATTGTTGCTCTTCTCTGGAGTTTGGAATTCCATCTGACTGTTTCATCGTCGCTAGCTGCTGCTATATTTCTATGCTCCCGAACTTGTTATAGTTCAGTATGCTGTGAGGTGAGTCAGTTATTGGCAAGGATGGCGAACAACAGAATTAGTGTTGGGTCCGTTTATGGGAGGGGTTTGTTTGCTCTTTTTTCCATCACATCCGTCATGTTTGTTCAGAATTCTTACTACTCTATAATAGTAGCGGTATACCTGTGCGTTGCCGTGGCAAATTATGCCCACTCGTTTACTTTCTCGATTTTAAATATGGCATATATTTTGTTGGCAGATGCTGGTAATATTTGGAGATTGCCGCTGCTGCTTAGTGGACGTTTATGCCTACCTAACTGGTCATTCTCAGCATGCATGTGGGTCTGTCATTGTTGCATCAGGATGCTGAAGCATGTGGAAAATAACCATCTTAGATACATAACACACAGTCGGAAGTCTACCTAGTCGCACACTTGGGTCGTATTACATGGGGATCGAGTAGGCCAGATGCTTACTGTACTTAAATTTGGTTTCATAACAAGTACACGACACGCTTAGTTTAACTGACATGCTTCAAGGATGGTTAATATGTACACTGCCAGGTGCCAGCAATGAAAATGAAACCAAGAAAATCAAAGAATGGTAAAATTTCTTGCAATCACAATGGAGCGCACGCGAATGGGTAGAGAGGAGGTGGAGGGTGTGTTTCAGGATACCCTTCTACCCCCTGCAGTCCTGCACCAGAGTAATCTCGAGAGTAAGAGAATGGGTTAGCATAGTCACACAGTCAACCATCTGTGAGAAGATGGTAGCCGTCAAACCCAATATCCAAAGGCTGGGGCTCATGGACATTCTCTTGTGCTTAATTACTTCTGCACTCAGCTTTATAACAAAATGTTCATACTTATAAAGATTCACTCCTTTTTCAAAATTCTCATTTCAGTCCTAAGAGCATCTCTATTCCATGACCAAAAAATATCTAAGTTCCAAAAAGTAGCATTGTTAGGAAAAAACACCTATCTAATCGATCCCCAAAAGCCCTCTTTACTCCAATTTTTTTTTTGGGACTTCCCAAAAAACTGCGCCTCCATCCCATCTTTTGAGATTTGCTGTAGCACCCCAAAACCCATCCCACCACACGTATGTGGGGTTGGTGGTGGGAAGTGATGGGCACATGCAGCGGTTGTCCCGTTTGTCAGCGAGTGGTGGGAAGTTATTGGGTGTGGATTTTTGGGCATGGATTAGAGATGCCCTAACAAGCGGGGTCATGCAAATTTACGGGCATAGTAGCAAGCAACAATCTCCTATAGCCTCCTACTTCCTGTGCCTCCCCTCTCTCGGTCCTCTCCTCTTGCCACTTCCCATTGCCTAATCTCCCTCCTTCAATCTCCAATATTCGCCAGCCTAGCTTATAATTCAAATCCAACAATGGCTACATCCATTCACGTCAAAGCTCATTGAATTTTGTGAGCAAACCTTGATATCCTAGCCTACCAAGATTCTGTCGGCCTACGAGAATTCGTCTTGTGCGCAATAGTAACTATATCATTTGTCCATAGTCCATAGTGAAACGAAAGCATAAAGTGAGCTAATTCAACATATATAACTTGAGTAAACTACGTTCAGCTTTGTTTTTGGGTTCCGCAGCATAGCACGGGTGTCTTACTTGTATTTACTATAATATTGGCTTATTATGAATTGTAGGAGCCTAGTTATCGAAGTCCATCTATGAGATCAATTTTTTTTGCAGAATAGAAGATTAATCTCCCTTTGCAGTTAGTCTATCTTGTGGTTACTGAGTAATTAGAAAGCTGGATCTAGTGGCCTCAGTTTTCTTACGCTTCAAGGGCACCGTGGTATATCATCGCCAATGGATTGTCGAGATACTGCAGCAATAAGTGACCTTGAGTTGATGGTACTGGATGAAACTGCTGAGCCAAAGGCCTTACCACTATCACTTCTGGAAGACATCACAAATAATTTCTCTAATGATCGAGAAATTGGTAGAGGTGGCTTTGCGGTGGTATATAAGGTGAGACAACTTTGAAATGCCTAGTTGATTTGTGAACTCAATACGATGCTAAAAAGGCATGTTTCTATTGCAGGGAGTACTTCAAATGGTATGGTCGTTGCTGTGAAGAGGTTGTCGAATATGTATATGGATGAGAAGAAATTCCATGGAGAGGTTGAATGTCTATTGAAGGCGAGGCACAAAAACATAGTACGATTTTTGGGATATTGCGCTGACACACAAGGGAATATGATGAGATACAATGGAAAATTGGTCATGGCAGATGTACGGGAAAGATTGCTTTGCTTCGAATACGTGTCCAAAGGGAGTCTACGTGATTATATCAGTGGTATGAACATGATTTTCTATACTATAATATTATTTTGGTCAAACATCCCACACATATGATATAAATCATGTACCATGTCAAATACTACCTACCATTGAAATATTAAAGAACCCAAGTGTCTTGAATTCTAACCCACTTTCTCATGACCCCCATATAGATGAATCTTGCAGACTTGAATGGAGAAAGTGCTGCCAAATTATCAAGGGAATTTGCCATGGCTTATATCATCTTCATGAGAATCGTATTGTTCACTTAGATCTGAAACCAGAAAATGTACTCCTAGATGACAATATGGTGCCAAAGATTACTGACTTTGGTCTCTCAAGGTGTTTTGAGGAAAAGCAAACTAGTCAATCTATTACTTCAAACTTTATGGAACACTGTAAGTTGGCTAAGCCTCTTCTAATCTCAATCTCTTTTTGGTACTGAGAGAATATATTCATCCACCTTTTCTTTAATGTGTAGGGGATATATCGCACCCGAACTTTACAGTGGAAGAAAAATCACAATCAAGTCAGACATATTTAGTCTTGGTATTATAATCATAGAGATACTAACAGGACAAAAAGGTTATCCCGATGTTGATGCTGTAAGAATCATTCCTCCCCACATTTAAATTAGAAAATGTTCATTTTAATCACTTAGCTATTCTCAGCTGTAGATATGAAATTCACACTAAAACGAAGAACTCAACAAAGAAATGTTCATTTTGATGTTTAGGTTGTAAAAACAGGTATTCTCCACTTTCAATGTAGAATAAGTGAAATTTAACCACTTAACTATTGACGCTCACGTGTACATATTAATTCACAACGAAACTTGCACTAAAGGATTCGTTTTCACTGTAGGCCAGTTCTATGAATATAGTTGAAGGGTTAATAATGTCACTCTTCTTTGGATATTACTACTAGTATTAGTGAAAGCACATTTAATAGTGTAAAATATAAATTAAAGAAAACATAAAACAATACTTTTTTGGAGCATATTAAAGCAAGACTAAATTTGTTTAAAGTAAAAAATAAAGAATTTAGCCATATAGATGATTAATGGAGCTTAAAACGTACACAATAACCAAGTATTTTTAGGTACAAAATCAGGGTCGTGTTTTAAGAAACCTTCCGCCTAAAGAACTATATGAAACGGCTGGATTTAAAATAAACGCATAGAAATAAATATGCATATTGGTTATTACTTACATGAAGTATTTCATTTTTTGTCATTGACCATGAAAGTGCAATTTAGATGCTGCTAGATCTGACTAGAAACCATGGGTGCACACTTTACTTTTTGGAGAACATTCATCATTAGTTTGATGCTTGACTTTTGTAGGTACTTGCGAGTTGGTGTGATAGGTTGGAAAAACCATTGGAAGACACACAATTGGAACAAGTACGAGTTTGCATTGAAATAGGGATAGAGTGCAGCGAGTTTAACCCAGCGAAGAGGCCTGTTAGTATACAAAATATAATAGAAAGGCTTATGGAAATAGAAACTACAGATGAGGTGAGGTATTTGTTTAATTTGTTTCTCGTATATGTTGGGTGAGGTGAAGTGGACATGGTTGTTGGTACATGTCTTATTTTTATGCGCCCAAATTTTGATGGATTTGTCATACTATGCACCATTTAAACACAATGACAGTTTTGGATCTTTTTACATCATTGACAAGAAATGCGTCGATGCATCTTACCACAAAATTTCAAATTAAATCCCCGAGACTAAAGGGAAAGGAGGAAATGTAGTGTCATTAGTTTCTAGAGTTACTAATTATAATATAGTATGTCAACTTAGATATTGTTCACATCGAGTAAAATCAAATATTAGACTTGTTTTGTTTCACATGGTTTTGGTTTTCTCTTTATTAGTTTTTGAACCAAAAAAATTGCTTCAAAATTCAGCAACTATGTTGATATTGTAAATTATTAATTCATTTGTTTGCTAATCTAGTGGCATGTTTTGACATCTAACACAAATGTGTAGTGGACAAATTTCTAGTGAAAGTATATTTAGATTACGGATTTTCTTGATGGAATTTGACTCTATTTATGAAATTTCAACATTATATTCTTGTAAATATGCTAATACGACGCACTTCAAAACAATCTTAGTCAATGATGTTGTGAGTGGTTAATTGTAACCTGAAAGGGTAAGAATAGCCTAGGACTCTGGAGCAAATTAAATATCGCTTCTACTGGTCTGAACGACCAGATTGAAAATCATATGTATTATGTCAAGTGAAATATCATCCTTATTGGAAACTCATTTAACTGCATTCATATTTAAAACTAATCACGTAAGTTAGATGTCTTGCAATTAACTCAAACAGAAAGGACTTTAGCGAGAAAATCGCCATGATATTAACAGCACAAGTTCTTCTCTTGCAGGTATCCAGTGCCGTTTCCAGCACTGTATTCACCAACCTATTTGTCCATCCGGGTCTCCTCTTCTTTTCCTGTGTACCGAACAAGCTGATCTCGAGTTCAATGTACCTTAGAAACTTCACAGATGAACATTTTGTATTTAGGCTTGTCGAAACGTATGCAGAAGAAACTGAGCGATGCTTTGCAAAACTGCCACTGTATGGGATCGTGCCGCCGCGGTCCACACACACTCTTGGTTTGACACTCCAGGAACGCGAAGAAAAATCCATTCATCTGGTCCTGGAGAGTAGTACATTTAAGGATGCACAAATGCCAACGTCCTGTAGCAAATTTAGAGGGGACAAATTTTTAGAAGAAATCAAAGAGAAAGGTAATATGGTGCAACAAGTGACAGTGAAAGCTGTTGCTACTCACAACGAGAGATAGAGATAACGTCTGAGGTGAGTTTGAGTTCAACAGAAAAGTCACCGTAGGTACATTGGCCAGTATACACTCCTTGATAAATCAGTACAATGGCATATGCCATAGTTTGCCATCATTTATTAAAATATCGTTTTATCTTTATGGGGGCAAATATTGGCCTGTATTATTTCCCAACATTCTAACTGGGTTTCATTTTCTTTGTCTTTTCCATTCACTTGCATAATTGCTATGGTCATGATGGTGATTGTCGCATTCCAATGGTCATCATTTCGTAGCTAATCCCACCTAAAACGAAGGTATGTCTCTGTTTTGCAAATTTCTCCCATTTATAAATTTATATCGTCTTACACATAGCCATTGCCTCATATTTAACCCATTACTATATATACATTCCATCTATTCTACAACAGATTATAGAATACTTATACTGCGACCTTTCTGAACTACCGTAGATATATGCGTCAACTTCCTGCTCTCCGTTTGTGTACTTCCTGTCTTTCGTGCTGTTTTGTTGGCCTTATCTTTTAAATCATGTGTCCGAATGATGCAAGCCATATACCATTAGATATATATTGATTAGTGGCGACTTTTTTGTATATAACATTTTCTCAAAAATATTACTGTTTAGAAGCAGTTTTACAAATACTAAAGTTCGTATCAAAGACATGTTTTTGTAATAATAACTTTGAAACCGTTTCTCGGAATGACACAAACTATATACCATTTGAAAGGTATTGGTTAGCTGCAACTTTTTCGTATAGCGAGCGGTATTAAAAATACTAAAGTCCGTATCAATTTGTTTAGTTAGAACTTACAAATGAAAATTTGAACTTCACCCGACTGAAAAGTGAACTTCCTACACGGACCAAGTGAACTTTCCCTAAAAAAAAGGTGAACTTCCCTACAGATAAAGTGAACTTTCCGACACAAAAAGTGAACTTCCCGCGCGAACAAAGTGAACTTCCAGACTAAAAAATAAACTCCCCGCAGGGGAAGTGAACTTCCCGGCAAAAAATGAACTTCTCTGCGCGATGAAGTGAACTTCTACAAATAAAATGAACTTTCCACGCGGACGAAGTGAACTTTCCCGACAAAAAAAGTGTACTCCCATGTGGACGAAGTGAATTTCTCGACAAAAAAGCAAACTTCACACGCGACGAATTGTACTTTTAGTGCAGACGAAGGAACCTTCTGGCAAAAAAATGAACTTCACACGCGAGGAAGTGAACTTCTCAAGAGAAAACGGGAACTTCACCAACAAATGAACTTCCTGCGCGGAGGAAGCGAACATCTGGCACGGGATAAAGTGAACTTTTTTGTTGCACGCAATGATTCATTCTCCACCATACATTCCTTCTTATCCTCTTAGAGCAGCTACAACGCAGGCGCTCATCCACAGGCGCCTGGAATTTTCTCCTGATCGATCAGCAGTTGGGTCGTACGATCCCGGCCTGCAGGCGCTAATTACATGCGTCGATGCAAAACGTTGCGGCAGACGCTTCGTTTGAATTTAGCTTGCTGCGTGAAGAACAGATCGAGTTGGTTGGAGAAACAAGCGCCTCAAATTGGAGTTCTGGACTCTTGCCTCGGACACTAGGATTAATTTCCCTTCTTTTCTCTGCTCAAGCATCTAGACAAGCGCTCACCATTGGACATGCCCTTAGCACCTCTTTCTCTTTCTCTGATGGTCTACTTTTTTTCTGTTTCTTCCTGGCGCACACCCAAATCCATCATACAAAGTTTTTTTTTTAAATCCATCATACAAAGCAGCATCAGCAGCACATTGAATCAAAGTGGGCAGCGCATGCGACTACCCTTTGCAACTGGATTTTGGCGCATGGGGGCTGAGCAGGCATGTAGCAGTGGCGATGGCTGGAGGTACTGCGGCTCGATCGGAGCAGCAACATTAACCTGGAAGAGATGACCACACCGCTGGTCTTCACCGAGCCTTATGGGCCAAGGGTGGGAAGGTTCGGAGCAGGCGCGTGAGTGGACAGAGAGTGTGCCACGTGCACTTCGGGGTGCTGAACCTTGGCACCTCGACGAGCCATGGGAGGAGGAGCCATCCTCGTGGCGGGGGCAGGGGGCTCCATCGTGCTGGCTCGCACCCTCGCTCGCAGACGCGCGTCGCCTCGGTAGAAGCTCGGTTTGCTTGCTGGAGTGGGGCGGACGGTAGCCGGAGGGGACATAACTAGCTCACTCGTGCTGTCTACCGCCGTCGATCGTTTGCTTGCGGCAAATTTTTGCTGTGAAGGCGTCGAGAGAAGACAGAGGGGAGGGAGGCTAGCGGTGGTCTATGGCGTTATTTTCAACAGGGAAGTGGGCTCGTGTTAGTTCAAGCCCGGTGTGGAGTTCAGATCAGATTAGGAAGGTTGTAGAACAACTATTTTAAAACTCTTAAGAATTTTAAGCTAGAACGTAGAATAGTTATTCTACACTTCTAATGAAACTTTGTACAAAATGTAGTAAAATTGTGTACAAAAAAGTAGCAATTTTGGAATAATGTTTTTACTATCCAAGTCACTATTTAACTACATTTTTCTAAAATTACCATATTTTGTACACTATTTTACTATATTTTGTACACTTATTACTAAGAGTGTAGAATAAGCTATTCTACACTCACGCTTAGAATAGTAGAAAAGTAGAAAAGTTTGCTTGCATGTATTCTAGACATATAATTATGAACAAAACTTTGAGGTGGTTTCTGAATATTAATACAGACTTGTTCAATCAGATCTTATTTAAGAACAGCCCATTCACGACTCTCGACTGTGAAGATGTAAACCCGACCAAGCAGTGGTGAGTTTATTATTTGTTGAAAAGATATGTTACGCATCTTTATACTACATTTTCGTTGTTGGATATTATTCATTGAAAATCTATGTTGCACAACACGGATTTTATACTCCCGCCGATTCAGCGACAATTAATATGTATCGGAGGGAGTACTATATTTTCATTGTTGGATATTCTTGAATATTAATTGGCGCGGCCACCCAGGCTTGCCGATTTTCAATGACAAAATTACCTGATATATATAACTGGGATGAAAAAACTGTACATTGTAGTCCATTTTTGGAAAGATTGCTAACGCACAATTTAAGTAAATAACAAAAAAAGATGTCCAAATACTTAGTTCTTGGTTCTTCATTTAGGCATAAGGGATATTAATTGTGGTTGCCTTCTGATGAATTCTTTAACTCATGTGTTGCAGGATAATAACAGGCCATATACGGGTATATGTTCACATTTGGAACGGTCAGACACAGGCAAGTGAGACGTACTTACAGTGCAAAAATATAAGGACTAAAAGCACTGTACTTTTTATCGACAAACTTATTTCATTATGGTCAAGAACGAGCTGTTTGTAAAACTAGCTAAGTAGGCTGTGAATTATATCTTTAATACGTACAACTATTTCTGAAACACTAATACTATAAATTTTTAATCATATAATTGAGATATTAATATTTAGCGAAACAATTATTTGTAGTGTCGAAGACAGATCCATTTAATACATGTCTTCCACATTCTGAGTGTTGTAATTAGTAATAGGGACATAAAAGAGTCAGAATGAAAACACAAATTTCGAAGGCATGACTTTCATTATTTCATAGGAAGTTGTTTCAATATTCAGATGATGAGCAAATATTAAATCAGACTTCACTATTGCATATTTATTATCAATAAGATAACTGTATGTAATTGTTAGCCTCTGGAGCCTCGAAACATGTTGCTGGTAGTCCCAGAGAATTCGAATCCTATAATCAATACTCTACTTTAAGTGCAACAATATCAAGGTTCAAAAAAGCGTTAAGCATATGCGGGGCATTGGCCTTCCGCTTAGCGCTTACGCGTTGTTGACTTGGTCAGCGGAAGGGCCAAAAACCAGCATAAATTAGGGGTTTTAGGCATATAATCAAGACTTCCAAGGCTAAACAAGGCAGGAGCGGGGTCAGCGAGATGAAGGGAAGGACACAAGGTGAGGGCGCAGTGAGAACTGGTGTTCCAACACGAGGTGGGGGCCCGTGCATGCAATATTTAATATCGTGTCCAAGATTCCCACGTGCTACTTCCCTCCCGCGCCCAATTTTCCCGCTCGCTGCTTCCCTCCGGCACCCAAGTTTCCCGCACGCATGCAGTCTTCCCTCCCGCGCGAAGCGTACCAGCCCGCTTAGCTAACGCTTTTTCCGCTTCTGCGCTGATTAACCGCCGCTTCATGGTTAAGCGGTCTGCTTAATTCCGCCTAGCGCATAAATAGGCGCCTAGGCCCTAAGCGAAGTGGAGGGCATGCGTCTCGTGCTTTAGCGCGCTCAAGCGCATGCTTTTTTACGCTTTTTGGAACCTTGAACAATATACACAATTGATGCCCTAATTGATCTACTAGACTGTCGCATCACTATCGACAGGAGAATGTGTCTGATTCAGGAGACGCTGACTGGAAGGAAGATAGGGACTAGAACGAGGCATAGGATTCTATGGTACCTAGACTGTGAGGGGCTCGGTCAGAAAATGAACTCTGGTTTGACAACAATGATTGAAGGAAAGGAGGTTATGGATATGATCCATCATTGCAGGATGTGTCATGTGACCTTTGATAAGATGTATAAAGTGTTTCCATTTATGATGTCAGGGGTGGATAGAAGCAAGTTGAAGTGTGATGCCTGTGAGTATGCAAAGCACACAAGAAGCTCCTATGTTAGTAAGGGGCTCAGGAGCATATCCCCGTTCATGAAAATTCATTCAGATGTATGTGCATCACTAGTTGTATCTGTGAGTGGTAGGAAGTACTTTGTGACATTTATAGACTATTATTCTCGTGCGACTTGGATCTATCTGATGCGTCACAAGGATGAAGTTTTTCAGTGCTTTCAACCTATGTGAGAACTCAATTCAAAGTGAAGATACAGATGATTTGTACTGACAATGGTACATAATATGTGAATAAGACATTTGGGTCCTTCTTGTCTGGGAATTTCATACTTCACCAAACGTCATGTCCATATACTCCTCAACAAAGTGGTGTATCAGAAGAAAGAACCGACATATTCTGGAGGTGGCTCAATCACTTATGTTCACCATGAATGTACCTAAGTCTCTATGGACTGAAGCGGTGATGACTGCAACATACCTGATCAACCGCACGCCATCCAAGGTGATAGGTATGAAATCACCTGTCACTCTTGTTCTTGGCGATGATAAATTTCTTGCCCCGCTCAAGGTATTTGGATGTACATGTTTTGTCAGAGATCACATGCCATCTGTAGGAAAATTGGATCCTCGTGCTGTTAAATGCATATTTATTGGGTACCCTTCGGGATAGAGGGGCTACAAGTGTTGGAGCCCCTCAGAACGACAGATTTTTGTGAGTATGGATGTCACTTTCAGGGAGTCAGAACTATTCTATGGGTAGAAGACTAATCTCAATGAGTTGTTTCAGGAGCTTGACCACCTCTAGCGAGTTGATGTTGGTCAAGATGGGGAGAGTAGTGCTCAGCAGGAATGGCAACACAGAGCACAGTCGCATCAGATAAGTAGTTCTATTCAAATAAGTGGTTCCATTACAGTTGGTTCAGTTCCAACTCTGGTTGATCAGGATGGTCAGTAGGGGAGCAACATCAGAGGTGGCACAATCCACCATGCATGTATTCCAGAAAACTAGTGCAGGAGGAACAACAGGCTCCACTGCAGGGGAGAAACATGTCGAACTGCAAGGTGAGCAGCAAGACAGTACCGAAGGTAGTCAAACATTGGCAGACTCTGAAACTATGAATGACTTGCCAATAGCATTGAGGAAGGGGACACAGGCAGTTGCACCAACGGACAGATATGGTTTTGCAGTTACACTAGTAAAAAGATATGGTTTGATATGGTATCAGAGCTGTGAGGTCTTGGGTTCAAGTCCCGGCTTTCACAATTTGATAAAAAATGCTCTTGCCCTCTTTTTGTCCACGTATAGGCCTTCTCGAGTCATACGTGAGACTCTTCTATTCACGTGTAGACCTCACCGAGTCACACGTGAGAGGGGGTGCTACAGTATATGTGGATTGCCCAACCTTCTCAATCAGTTCGGATTTTTGGTTCTAGTGGTTGTTGCATAAAACTTGACATGGTATCAGAGCCGTGAGGTCTTGGGTTCAAGTCTCGGCTTTCGCAATTTATTAAAAATTGCTGCGCAATTCTACTGGTTGCTGCTTTGGCCCTCTCTCTGTCCACGTATAGGCCTCTTGAGTCATACGTGAGATTCCTCTTCCTCTATGCACGTGTTGGCCTCCCGAGTCCACGTATAGGCCTCTTGAGTGATAATTTTAAAGGGAAGATTGAACGATACAAGTCAAGACTTGTGGCTCGAGGGTATATCCAGACATATGGCCTTGACTACGATGACACCTTTGCTCCAGTTGTGAAGATGAACACACTGAGGATCATGATCTCTTGTGCAGGAAACTTTGGGTGGTCTCTACATTAGCTTGATGTCAAGAATGCCCTTTTGCACGGGGACTTACATGAAAAGGTGTATATGGAGGTTCCACCAGGGGTTATCACATCTGATTCTTCTTGCAAGGTATGTAGATTGAAGAAGTCGATGTATGGTCTGAAACAATCTCCAAGGGTCTGGTTTGATAGGTTTAGACGTGTTGTATGTGATCTGGGATATGTGCATGCTATGCAATGGAGATGTTCTATAGACACTGTGGGCAGAAAATCACAATTCTGACAGTTTATGTTGATTATATCATCATTACTAGAGATGACGAGATGGAGATTGCAAGACTAAAAGGTGCCTAAGCCAAGCCTTTGAGGTGAAAGACCGTGGAAAATTTAAATACTTTCTTGGAATAGAAGTGGCTAGATCCACAAAAAGGTATAGCATTGTCTCAAAGAAAGTATATGTTGGATCTTCTGAGTGATATGGGCATGTTAGGATGTCGCACAACATCAACTCCCATTGATCACAATCATAAGCTAACAGCTCAGTCTGGTGCTCAAGTGGACAAGGAGAAATATCAGAGGCTTGTTGGGTGATTGATATACCTAGCCACACAAGACCAGATATTGCCTATGCAGTAAGTGTAGTAAGTAGATATATGCATGAACCAAGAAGTGGACACCTCGAGGCTGCTCATCAAATATTAAGGTATCTAAAGGGTACTCCTAGGAAAGGTCTTATGTTCAAAAGTAATGGACACCTTAAAGTGGATGGTTACTATGATGCAGATTGGGCAAGCAACTTGGATGACCGCGAATCAACCTCTGGATATTGTGTGTTTGTTGGAGGGAATTTGGTGTCATGGAGGAGCAAGAAGCAACATGTGGTCTCAAAATCAACTGTTGAAGTTGAGTATAGGACCATGTCACAAGGGCTAAGTGAAATGTTATTGGTACGGAACCTGTTAAGCAAATTGAAAGTGTTAAGAGAAGGAAGTCTAAATGTGTGGTGTGATAACAAGTCTGCCATAAGTATAGCAAACAACCCAGTTCAGCACGACAAAACCAAGCATGTGGGAATATACATTCTTTATCTAGGAGACCTATTCTTTATCTAGGAGAAACTAGATGCTGGCATCGTAAAGCTAGAGTATGTGAGTTCAGGGCAACAGATTGCAGACTGCTTGACAAAAGGATTGGGGACTAAGGAATGCAAATCTGCTTGTGACAAGATGGGAATGATAGACATATATCACCCATCTTGAGGGGGAGTGTTGGACACCTACCAGGCTTGCTTCTGTTCAGCCCATGAAGGCCCATCAGGACATAACCTGCCTGAAGAGCATCGCAACAAGGAGATGTCAAGAGCTCGACAAATACAGCTAGAGCACGTACTGCGCTTATGGCGGCTAAGGTGAGTCGCATCCTAGAAACAAAAAAGTTGTCTCCCAACATGCCGAGATCCATTGTTGTACTATGTTAATCATATAATCGCAATACCCAGGACATAGGGCTATTACCCGATTTGGGGGTTGAACTTGTTTACATCGTTGTTGTGTATTCACTTTGTCTCGAGGATTCCCCCAAAACAAATTAATATTGTAACACATTAACATGAATGTAGGAACTCGCATCAAGATCATGGAAACTCAACTTCACCATCGCCATCCCAAATCTCGCAATACACACATATGTTTTTTCTTGTGCATTGACTAACAAAGAAATTTGCTTTTACTCGCAGAGAAAACTAGATTCGTTTAAAGTCTCCACCGACAAAGGCATGCCTTTTGACTTTGTTTTTTTAGAACTCTTTCTTGTTAAGTTCTTCGGCCCTATACTGCCATACTGATAACGAGATGTTGATTCTGTCCGCAGTTGTTTTGGTAAAAATTATCGTACGAAAAGAATGGTTTGTCGCTGGGTCTGGAGACGGCTTTATTCACGTCTACAACTACGAAACGAAACGGCAGCAAGTCCCAAGTTTCAAAGCTCATGCTGGGAAATTGACGTCATTGGCCGTTCATCCAAGCAAACCGTATCTGTTATCATGGAGTTCTGATGAAATGAAGCTTTGGGATTGGGACAAAGGCTGGGAGTGCACACAAACATTCAAGGGCAAACACTCGGGTTATATTTGCCAAGTCATGTTCAACCCAAAAAACACCAACAGTTTTGTCACTGCCTCAGCCAATCACATGTTAGAGGTACGAGTTTCCATTTTTCAACTAAAGTTTGACATTACATATGAAGATATGTGTTGCTACTAAGCCTTGATTACGAACTCCAATGCTTGGTGTCCAGGTTTGGGATCTTGACTCTCCTCAATGTAAAAACACACTCTCTGGGCATTGGGACAGAGTTAACTGCCTCGATTTCTTCACATATGATGATCAACAGTATTTGATTACCGGCTCTAGTGATTGTAGTGCGAAGGTTTGCCATTTCTATTGAACAAATTTGCTGATACAGTACGCGTGTAACCTTTTGTTATGATTCATGCTTTATTTTGTCAAATCAGATATGGGACATGCACAACAATATGTGTATGTATACGCTACACGCTTCCATGTCTCCGGTTATGTCTGTCTTGTTCCATCCCAATCTTCAGTTTCTAATTACAGGCTTAGAAGATGGCAGTGTTCATCTGTGGAATTCGACTAATTTCAGGTAATTGGTTCTTATGAAACATGTGCACATTTTTTTAATTACTGTTGTCATGGATTGTTGTATTGAATTTCCACAATCCCCCAGGCTTGAGAGGATTATTAACACTCCCGTAAGTGAACCTGGTTGGGGTTTAACATGGCTTTTTAACAAGTTTTTTAGCACTCCCAACAGTGAACCTGTTTGGGATCTCGCATGTTCGACGAAGTCAAAAGGGTAATCAATACTTTTTGGCTGTTATTTTTTTATCGCCACAGAGACATGCTTAGCTTCTTGCATATGACAGAAAAGTGTGTGTTTCTACATATATATTAAATTTGCACACACAAACATGTGAAGATTTTTTTTGTACATTTACTGCATATTTTAGTTAAGAGTATAAAATGGATGTACATATGTTATCCTCTGCGAATGTGAATGTTAATTTCGCAAAATACTAGGAAAATTCAGGTGCACAACAGCACAACCTGGTGAGGGGACAAGATGTCTTACTATAAATATTGTGCTCAGACTCAGCTTGCCATGTTGACCTTCGGTATTGTATATCCACACGGATTTTTAAAAAAAATCCTCACTCTCACCATCACATCACGAGCCCCCTTGATCTCTTTATTTTGTCTTGCTTCTCACATTATTCTCACTTCCTAATTCTATTATGACAAACTTGGGAAGCATGGTAACTTTATCTGTTAGGTTTGTGTTTGGAAGAGGAGAGATGGTAGCAGTGGTGGATATCGACAATGTAAATAATCAGGATCAGGAACCAACCCATTACAGTGTACCACAGTTAAGTGCTGACATGGGACCAGGAGACACAACTACTCAGGTGAGCTCATTGAATGAAACAGACAAATGTCGTCCCTATATGCTTTGCTTAATCTTGAAAAGCTTCACAGCATATACTTTTTTTCTATATTTTCTCTGCAGTATATTCTTTCAAAAAAATGCTTATCTTGCATTGCACAATTTACATTTATTAATTATTAAGGGATGCCTGTCACTGACAAGAAGGAAAAACAAAAAGAACATCATCTAGACCTCTAAATTGAAGGAGTCAAACATTAAGCATATACACTTATATTTAAGGAGCCAAGGTGTACTAGCCAGTTCAGCACGGTTCAACGCAGTAATCAAACGCTGAGCCCTAATTAAATCTCTTGCTCCCAACAGGTAATTAACTGAGAAGCCCGTGGAATCTCTAGTCTCGCGAGGCTAGGGTTCCTCTCTCCCAGCGCCGTCGCCGCCACCAGGCTCTCCACCGCCGCTGCCCTCTCTCCTCCCCCATACCTTCCTCTCCCTCCCGGATCGCCTCGCGCGGGGCGGCTCCGGAGGCCCCCTCCAAATTCCAGCTCGTCTCCCCACACGATATCCTCCCCACGGCCGCTGCCACCGCCGGTGCCGGCGGTGGCGGCCACACCCAGCCTGTCCTAGACGGGGGGTGAGGGCGGGT
The DNA here is from genome assembly GCA_947311845.1 of Poa pratensis. Taxonomy (NCBI): domain Eukaryota; kingdom Viridiplantae; phylum Streptophyta; class Magnoliopsida; order Poales; family Poaceae; genus Poa; species Poa pratensis. Next base: position 77,993,113 of record CAMZMU010000037.1, on the reverse strand, counting down.
GTGCTCTGATGGCCTCCTACGCGCGAAGGCGGGCCGTCGCCGGGACAACACATGTGGAAAGTAGAGGTGTGTCGCGGGGACGGCGGCCATGGCCGGCCTTGTGTCGCCGATCTTCTCGAGGCAAAACGGCGGAGACGGCGTGGAGGCAGCTCCCTCCCCCGTGGATTGGCTCCTTTGGGGCTACGGCGGGTGGATCCCGGCGGATCTGGGAGGCGAAGTTTCGTTCGGTCGGAGCTGACGATGGCGGCGTTCGCGGACGTCGTTACTTTGTTGAAGGTGTCATCGCTGCGATCTCCCGCCCTCCGCCAAGATGTTCCGAGGGAAACCCTAGAACTGGGTCTCCCGGATCGGACGATGGCGACACTCATATGTCGTTCTCCCTCTTGGGGCATCGTTTTGGAACAAGTTTTGCGTGGAGGGGTCTAGTCGTGGTGCGGTGTTGCTTCTATCGCGTTGGCGTCGGCGAGTCTCGGCGGCATAGCGCAGCGGGGTCTCAGCGGTGGACGCGTGTTGATGGACGCGCGCAGGGTGGTGGAGCTGTCTGACACCGTGGCGGCGTCGATGGCAGGCTTGACAAGGCTAATGCTTTGGTCCCTGTCCTGAAGATGAAGATGGGTCAGAGGAAGATGGCGGCGGCAACTTCTGTAGCGTGTGCATCGGTGCTGCTGAGGGTCTGCTGGACCGGTTGTGCCCCTTGCTCGCTAACGGGCGGCTTGGTGTGGCCTTCGGTCTTTTGATGATGCGCGTTGGTGTGTTGTCAGGGCACATGGCCCTATTCTTGGCCACCCCCTTCATCAGTTTGTAGGTGTAGCGAACTGTCGCTAGGTTGGTGGCTTCGTTTCAGGTTGATCTTTGTATTCCTCTTATAAGGTTTTGTTGAATAATCTAATGAAAACGGTTGTGTGCATCCTTTGGATGCAGAGGCTGGGGGTACACCCTCCATTTCGAAAAAAAACTTATATTTAAGGAACAAGGAATCCACCTATAACCACCTCGACTTACTAAATGGTATTAACAAGTCTGCAGTGTCCAATATGTCATTTGAAGCTTAAATTAGACTCAGATGGTCTATGGGTTTGGGATTTGTTTTTACGTGGTAGGATCTTGGTCCTAGAGAAATACAACACCGAGCTAGACAGATTCGGCCCCCCTGCACAGGTAATAGGCCTACTCCTGTGTGATGGGATTATATCAAGAGTACACATATTACAAAGAAGTGTATGAACTCGGCGAGTTGGGAAGCAACTCATCGACTACTAGGGTATTGACTTGGCAAGATGCGTTAAGCCGATGACGATGACTCTTGGCGATGAAGGGGGTGTTGACTGTATTGGTTTTGTATCTCGACCTGCAGGGCTAATATAGGGGCTGGAGGTGGTGGACCCGATGGTGTCCGCTAGGTTTTCTACCTTGGCCTCCAATTTCGTCTTAGAGATAAGCCTTCGTTGTTTGAGTGGAGCACCCGTAGGGAAGCTTCTGGAGCATTAAGAATCCGAGTAAGGCACAACATGTGCCGTATGGGCCGTAATATTTTGCTTAGGCCCCGCTTAGAAGCTTGGTTTTATTTTCCCGGCGTGTCTGGTAGTTTACGGGCGTGTCAAGTTGTTAACCACATAAATTATTCTTGTGCAGATGATCCGAGGCGACCATGGCCTACTTGAAGTCCACCCGTCTGAGCTCCGCTTCCCCTTCCAACCACGCAAGTCAACCACGTGCTCGCTGGACCTAACAAACCACACATATGAGCGCGTGGCATTTTTTTTTTTTGAAATACAACACTTTATTGATCAAATCACATCAGTACATAGAGTCTTCCGGATGCAATCCGGAGCAGAATCAGAAATAAAGCCTACACTAGAAACATCACAAGTTCTAGCAAGAATGTGTGCCGCTTCGTTTAAAGAACGTTTAACATGACAGAAGGAGGCAGAAGAGAAGCCCGCCGCCAACCATTTGATATCTTGTACCACGGAACCAACCTGGGAACGATCAGGACCTGGCGCTTTCATCCGATGAACCAGCGACAAACAGTCTGAGGCAAAGATAGCGTGAGAGAAGCCCTTGTCGCGTGCGATCACCACTGCGCGCCTGAGCGCCATAGCCTCGGCAACCTCCGGAGAAGAGAAGCCCATCATGGGCTCGCTAGCCGCAGCCAGACACCCACCCGTATGATCACGAATAATCGCTCCCATGGCCATACGACGACGATCCTCAAACAGTGCTGCATCAACGTTAACAAGAACTACCCCAGGCGGCGGCGGTGACCATCTCTCTGACGTGCTGGTCTCACGCCTAGTGCTGGAGCTTGATTTGCAGCAAAATTCTGTGATCATATCGACATAAGCGAGAATCCTTGCAGCAGTCCGCTTCGGGTCAGGCATAGCTTGATTGTTCCTCGTATCATTTCTAGCTTCCCAAATGTGCCAGCACCCAACCGCCAAACAAGTTGCCTCCCTTTCAGTCGAATTAGAGAGGAAATCAAACAACCAATACTTAGGTGTCATGAAATCACATCTCTTAAGCTGTAGACTGATGGAGCCCTTGACAATTCTCCAAACCTCCCGAGCAAATTGACACATAAGCATTGAGTGTGCAATACTCTCTTCTCTACCACAGAATACGCATGCAGCACTTGTAGGGATATGGCGTATGTGCATTTGTAAACCACTCGGAAGGCAGTCATGTGCGAACCTCCAAAGATGAATCTTCATTTTACCTGGAGCGTTGATCTTCCACAACGCCTTCCATTGTTTCTCTTCGTTTGCCGAAGCAGAAGAAGACCCTCTACCCCTCACACTTCTGGTCACAAAGTGCTTAGTAGAGCGAGCGAGGTTATAAGCAGACCGCACTGAATAAATCCCTTGCTTCGTATGTGGCCAACGCACAAAATCCTCACCACCATGTCTACTAATATGGACTTGAAGAATCTGATTAGCAGTATAAGGATCAAAAAAGGCATTGACAGTCTCGGGGATCCATTCCCCTGTTTCCTCGTCCAGCAAGCAGCTCACGGTTGCAATATTTGGGATCGGCTTGAGTGGTTTCAACGTGTAAGGAGGACGATCAGGAATCCAGTGATCTGAAGTGATCTTCACAGTCCTACCATTGCCGATGCCCCATTGTACACCCTGGAGAAGAAGGTCTCGACCAAAAAGAATACTTCTCCACGTGTAGGATGCTGATCTGGGTTTCGGTGCACTCAAAAAATCTGTGTGAGGGAAATATCTACCTTTCAGCACCCGTGCACATAATGACGTAGGCTCTGTGAGCAGACGCCATCCCTGCCGACCAAGCATAGCTTGGTTAAATAACGGCAGATCTCTGAAACCCAGTCCACCAAGGGTTTTAGGAGTCGATAGCCACTCCCAAGACCTCCAATGCAGCTTCTTCTTCCCATCTTCCACCCCCCACCAATGATTGGCGATCGTGGATTTCATCTTGTCACAGTTGGAGATAGGAATTTGAAAGCAACTCATAACATATGTGGGTATAGCCTGAATCACTGCCTTCAAAAATGCTTCTTTACCCGCTCTCGACATAGGCCGATCCGTCACCCCATTCATACGTTTCCAAATCATGTCATAGAGAAAGTTGAAGGTAGATGTGGATGATCTCCCAACCCTCGTGGGCATGCCCAAATAGAAATCATTAAGTACCTCGCTTTGAACACCCAAGCTATTCTTCACCCTTTCCTTGACTAGAACATCACAATGATTGCCGAAGAAGACCGAGGATTTGTCCAGATTAACTTTCTGTCCAGAACCTTCACAATACATCTTCAGAATATTCTTGAGAGCCTCCACACTCCTACTGTCACTCCGAGCAAAGAAGATGCTGTCATCTGCAAACAGTAAATGGGATATAGGAGGACCGAGTCTACCATTCTTAATACCATAGAGCTCACCTCGGTTCTCACTTTGCTGCAGTAAACTAGACAGACCTTCTGTACATAGGAGAAACAAATAGGGACTAATGGGGTCCCCCTGACGAATGCCCCTAGATGGTACCACTGGCTCAGTCAATTCGCCGTTCACCCGAACAGCATATCTGACACACGTGACACATCTCATAACAGACTGAATCCACTCTGGAGCAAAACCAAGCTTGCTAAGACAGCCATGCAAATAATCCCACTCCACTCTGTCATATGCCTTCATCATGTCGATCTTTAAGGCAAAGAAAGGACGCTTGTTATCCTGATGGCGTATGGAATGCAAGCACTCGAAGGCGATGAGGGCATTGTCGGTGATGAGCCTGCCAGGCACAAAAGCACTTTGTTGCTCAGATATCACATGCGGTAGTATCACCTTCAACCTATTCGCCAACACTTTAGAAGCAATCTTATATATCACATTGCATAAGCTGATTGGCCGAAAATTCTTCAGCAATTTAGGCTTCGTGACCTTGGGAATCAGAACAATGACGGAGTCACAGAACCCCTCCGGCACCTCTCCTCCATTGATAAACGACCGCACAGCATGACAAATATCCTCTTTAAAGAACTCCCAATGGGTTTGATAAAATAACGCCGGAAAGCCATCTGGCCCCGGTGCTTTGGTCGGCCCCATTTGGAAAAGGGCAGCCTTGATCTCTTCATTAGTGTACGGCTTGCACAAATCAGCATTCATCTCAGATGACACTTTTGAAGGGACTGAATCAAGTACTGCATCCATCGAAGTACAAGGTTCAGAAGAAAAAAGATGCTCATAGAAATTATGAACCATACCTTTGATCTCTCCTTGTGCTTCACATTTTGAGCCATCCGCACGTAACAGTACATCAATTTTATTTGTTCTTCGACGTGCAGATGCCCTTGCGTGGAAGAAGGCGGTGTTACGATCACCTTCCCGCAGCCACTCTACCCGCGAGCGCTGCCGTGCCATGATCTCTTCTCGCTCAAAAAGCTCACACAATTCACGCTCCACCACTCGTTCTTCCTCGAGACTAGCATCCGAAAGCATCTGGCCACGTATGTACCGTAGGCGGCCTTCCAACTTCCGGATCTTATTACGAACAGAGCCAAATGTAGCACGACTCCAGTCCTTCAAAGAGCCAGCGACCCGGTTCAGATTGGACCACGTCGCACTCAACGATCTCGTACCATCACCATTGTCAGCCCAAGCCTTCTCCAGCACATCTCTATAATCTGGTGCTCGCAGCCACATGGCCTCATATTTAAAATTTTGCTGCACCGGTTGTGAGACAACATATCTGGAATTCCGCTCCAAGGCAATCAAGATAGCATAGTGGTCTGATGATGTGGTAATAATATTCTCCACCGCACACTCCTCAAAGAGACGGGAGAAATCACCGTTTGCAACTGCTCTGTCTAGCCGAACTTTTACATGAGTGTCCGCACCTTGGCGATTACTCCACGTGAATTTAGGGCCCTCGTAGCCCAAGTCCATCAGCTCGCAATCTTGCAAACATTCGCGGAACGCGTTGATCTGTGATTCAGTCCGATCACGGGGACCCACGTGTTCATCTTGACTCAGAACTTCGTTGAAGTCACCGCAACAAATCCAGGGACCATTCCATTGTGCACGCATAAAGCGAAGAAAGTCCCAGAACTCCTGCCGTAATTCTCGGCGAGGCTCTCCATATACAAAGGTTGCACGCCACTTGGCTCCCGTCTCCGGTGTGATATGAACGTCAATACACCGAGAATTACAGGCTTTGAGGGTAACCGTGACAGAAGACAACCAAAACAGGGCTAAGCCACCGCTCAACCCCTCACTGCTAACAGCAAAACAACCAGAGTACCCTAGGGACCACATGAAATTACGCACTCTGGTATCCTTCATCTTCGTTTCGGAGAGGAAGAGAAGGGTGGGACGATGAGCTTTCACTAGCCAGCGAAGCTCGCCAACTGTCGCGTCCGTCCCTAGTCCACGACAGTTCCAGCATAAGAGTCTCATTGCGTGCGGCGGGGCTGCTTAACAGCACCCGCCTGATCCGCCGATCCAAACCCGTCTCTCTTCAGCTTCTTATTCGAGTCACTACTTTGTTCCTCCAGAGAATCTGCAGCTGGAGGTGCAAGTACCCCAGCAATAGGATGCAACACCACCGCCAAACGATCCTGATCTCCGTCGACCACCGGAGGAGACTTGGCTCGATACACAGATTTCACAGTCTTCCGTTTCTGACCAGCCAAAGCCTTGCCCCTCTCCTGGGCCACCACTAGCTCCTTCCCAGATTTTTGTCCAGGGTTGCGAGCACGAGTTTTCTTGGGTTTCACCGGCGAGGAAGCCTCGGCGGCCTCATCCGGTTTACTGTTCTGCCGAGCTGCATTATAATTACCAGACTGATTTGGACGCTCAGGCGAGACACGAGACGAGGAGCGTCCCTGACCAGCTGGAACTGGATCACTTGAAGAACGTGCACCTTGGGCTTTCTTCCTGTCATCTGGAGCACACACGCGCTCCGAACAGTATGGCAGCTTTCCCATAGCATCCCTCTCCCCAGGGTTTTTGCATTCCAGAGACGTATGTCCCACGATCCCGCACGCAAAACAGAAGTGCGGCAACTGCTCATATTGAACATCAAACCAATCAGTCAAGTTCCGACGCTGAGAATATACCGTGACTCCCCGCATAAGCGGTTTATCAGTATCTATCTCAACCCGAACACGCATATAACCTCCCCAGCATCGTCCAGATGCATCACAATCCACCGCTGGCACACTTCCTTCCACGCATAATGAACCAGCAATAACAGATCCCAACCTCTTGTTCATGTAGCCGAAGGGCAGGTTAATTATTCTAGCCCACACCTTCAACCTATTGAAAATCATGTCCCGAGGCTTAAGATCAATGTTAAAGTTCTGAAGCAGAACAGCTTTCTTCCCGACCACCCAAGGGGGCCCATCTACAACACGGTCCATGTCCGCCTTTGAACTGAACTCCGCCACGAAGGTGTTGTCGCCGGCCGGGTTGAAGAACAGACCGCGAGGGTTACCCCAAGCAGGTCGTAGCGCCGACGCGATCGTGCTGATGTGCAGCGTCGTTGGAGAGAGCACCTTGCCGACGAGAGCCCACTCCGAGTGGACCTGCACATCGTCGCCTCCATCATCAAGCACCACCGCAGCTGACTCCGCAGCCGTAAGCCGGAGCCGTCCCATCATCTCCGCGACTTGTTCATCCGATCCCGACGCCGCCGCCGTTGACTTAGGCGCCGAACCACTTGCAGAGCCACCGGCCACCAAAGGGTTGGCCGTCCCTGCCGAGTTGCCCCTGCCACTCATCCCCGACACATCCGCCATTGCTCTCCAACACCGGACACACCACCGATCAAGGGCGGGTAGCAGTCTAGGAAAGCCCCGAGATCGCCCCGAACCGGTGGGAGAGGGAAGGAGAGAGAGGCCTTGAGGTTGCCGGGAGAGGGGAGGGATATGGGAGAGGTAACCACGCCCGCGAACGTGCCCCAAACGTGGTTTCAAACCCTAGGCAGATGCGATCGCCATGGCAGTCGCCTGTGCCCTAGGAGAGAGAAACTCGACCTACCGTACCTCCTCGAGCTTTCAAGTTGAATCTACGTACGTACCCCACGTTTGGGTCTGGATTAGCGCGTGGCATTTAGGCTTGTGGAGAAGCAGAGTGAGCCAAATTGGGAAAAACAAATTTCGTTCTTATCAAATCTGCCGATGTATGGATTTATACCTTCCAGGTCCACATACACTCTAGTAGTGACAATAAAAGAGCAGCCAGATCCACCAGAGGATACAAACTTGGATCTGCTTCTGCAGAGCAGTATATCGGGGGATAAGTTCATCGTCCCATTCAAAAACGAAACTGAGTGTGTTGATCTATTCAAGGAATTAAAAGAGACGGGGAATGCGGTGCATGCGGCGACACTGAAAGCTGTATCATATCCACAAGGAGAGGTAAAAGACGAGGTTAGTTCCCTACTCTTCTTTTCCTAATAGTAATTTTCGAAACGATCCTCAAACAAATATATGAGGCATCGAATTTTCGACAAACAAAGACACTGTTTCTTCTTATAAGGAACTACACACGATGTATCATCAGATTATATCGGCCACGAAGAAACTTGATGAACTTGGATTCGGCAGTGGTCTGCAGAGCATAGATGCACATCCAACAGAGACATGGTGAGTGCATACCGTATATATAACACAATATATATGGGCATTGAAATATTCTTTTGATCAGGTGAATTTGTTGCATGCAATTACCATACGACAAATTTCTTGTTGCCTCGCAGGATCATAACATGTAAGTTTTTTGGAGATGTTTGCATATGGGACCTTGTCGCTCAGGCAAGTTATATAATATATCACATTCTGTCAGTATAGTTAGTAGCATGTACTTGGAGCACCCTTTATCCTTGTATAAACATATTATACACAATAGTCTCATATACTCCATGATACCCTTACATACTCTCCGGTATGATAGATACTACTCCCTCCGTTCGGAAAAGGATGTCACAAAAATGAACTATAGATAGGCCATTTTTGTGACATCCTTTTCCGAACAGAGGGAGTACATATACTGTGTGAAACACACGTGGGTGTAACAACACTCGGTAGTAGTATAAATTTGTCATATATAGACACCCTATTCTGCACCCAGGGTGCAGAATATGTTATTTTGCACCCGAAGTTTTTTACGTTGTTTTATTAAAAAATTATGTTTGTCATCCAAATAATTAATTCATGTTGTCCCACAATAAAAAAATCTATATAAAAATGCAATATATGAGTCATAACAGTGTACAAATAGCAAAAAATGCGTATTTTACATCATATTTTTTGTACGTCACATAAAAAAAGTTTTACGTAATGTTGATATTTTCTTACGTTCTTATTAACTTCCGAAGTATGACAAAATTTACGTGACGTAAAAATCATTTACGGTTCAAAAAGATACGGGTGGGTGTAGAATAATATATATTGTCATGGACGACCTATATATGTTTATATTTGGCAATGGCCGTTTTTTATGACGGTCTTTTCCTTCCTGTAGGTATTTATCTATCTTTTCCCCTGAAAGAGAAGAAAATGTGCATTTTGGTTTGCGTTGGACTAACAAAATCGTTTGTATTGTACCGACAGGAAAAGAAGGAACCCCTCTATTCTTTTCAAGTCAAAAAGAAAAGCGGCATGTTTCCTGACTTACTATCTGTTAAGCATACAGTGTTTCTTTCGTCATGCACTGCCATGCTGATATATAATGGCACATTAAATTTCAGGGATACAAGCGATAGTTAAATTCCTTAAATTTATTGCACGGAAGCAATGGTTTCTGGCTGGTACAGATGAAGGCTTCATCCATGTCGTCACCTATGGAACAGAAATAGTACAAGAGATCACGAGTTTCAGAGCTAGTTCTTCCAATGTCACGTCAATGGCCATCCATCCAACCCAGCCGTATGTGTTGTCCTCAGCTTATGACAGCCCGATTAAGCTTTGGAACTGGGACAAGGGCTGGGAGTGTACACAAACTTTTGAGGGCGAACACTCTGGAACTATCCGTCAAATCGCCTTCAACCCAAAGGATACCAACTGTTTTGCTAGTGCGTCAGATGATCAGACAGTAAAGGTATCTTAATTCTCACCCATCCTTTTGCTTTTTTTTTGACAGGAAAACAGTAGGAAAGGATTCCTTTGCTAATCAAAAGTTTATGTGATTAATTTTTTTTTAATATTAGACCTTGATTGCGATCCAACTCCTATATATGCGCGCTTGATGTCCAGGTTTGGAGCCTTGACTCTCCGAAATCTAACTACACTCTGTTTGGGCATTTGGCCCAAGTGAACTGCCTTGATTTCTTCGCACGTGGTGATCAACAGTATCTGATTTCTGGCTCGGATGATTTGACCGTCAGGGTATGGCGCACTTTCATTTGAAAAGATACTGTTCTATAGCATATGCATAACTTCGCTAAAACTCATGCTTGATTTTGTCAATACAGATATGGGACTTGGAGAAAAGGGCGTGTGTCTATACAATAAGTGCTCTCATGGCTCCAGTTCTTTCTATTCTATGTCTTCTTGATCGTCCATATCTAATTATAGGCTTAAAAGATGGCACTCTTCATTTGTTCAGCTCCACTAATTTTAGGTAACTTAGCACCAAAGTATATGCACCTGATCTACTGCGCCTTAAAAACTAAACCCCGGCCTCCATATATTGTTGCACATGTGTCAACTAACTAATGCTGCACATGTGTCCATGTTGGTGCCTGGTTGCCATAGTATCTTTGTTGCTCTTGTAATTATCATTTCCAAAAAAAAATTAAGTGACCGCTTCATATTCCCAGGCTCGAGAGAATCATTGGCTTCGGCTGTAGCAAAGTTCGCAGTGTCATTCTGATGGGATCAGTAAGGTAACCAATTCCTTCTTACTGCCTTCGAGCATTGCAAAGGTGTGTGTGTGTGTGTGTGTGTGTGTGTGCGTGCGTGCGTGCGTGCGTGCGTGTGTGTGTTATATCTGTTCGACTATTTCACATTTCTTAACATTATTTATCATTGCCTACGATGCCACAACATGTGAAACACTTTCTTTAATGACAGGGTTGTGATTGTACAAGAGGGGGCAGTGTCAGTCATGGATATAGACAATGAAAACCCAGCTGGTATTATCAGTGAAGTGAGGGCTAACGTGGTTGATGCGGTGAAATTGGATGTTGCTTCGGAAGCACAACTAGAAGCCCCACACATCTTCCAAGAACCCAAAGAGGATTTGCCGGCTGCGCAGCATGCAGTTTCAGTAACAGGAAATATGAACTCCGCAGAGGCGTCCGATGTGTCACAACAATTAAATGCACACACAGGGTTAGACGGAACAGCGTCTGAGGTAAGCACCTATATATGAACTCCTGGTCCACGTGTCAGCTCTCCGATCGAGCAATAGCGTGAAGCATCAAACTTGGGAGTATACTTTCAGTAGAACTTTTTGTGATCCTGAAACTTGGAGTATACATTGTATGAACTCCCAGTCCACGTACGTGTGTCCCTCTCCGAGAGCTTGAAGCATCAATGCAGGATTGCATTTCAAAACAAGAAGAGCATCAACGCTGCATGATGAAAAGTCAAAAAAAATAAGAGCATCAATGCAACAAAATCATGCTTATCCTTTGCCAAAAAAGTAGATTCTTCTAGGACAGATCCTTCTAGGTGCAGACGAATTTGGGGTATGTCTGGATGGTGCCCAAAATCCACCGAACTAAAATTTTAGCCATGGACACAAATTTGGAAAATATCAAAATAGAGATAGAGATCTTCTTTTGCTTTTGCACTTACACGAATCTCATTGTTTTAGATCACGTGCATCGTTCCTAGCATCGACTTGGAAAAAATTACTTCTCGACACCTGTCAAACACACTAACCTTTGAGAAATATCACAATGTTAAATTCCCTCTCTTCATTTCCTTATCACGAATCTAATGCTGTAATAACCTGGTAAAAAGAAAAATAAAGCATCCAATGCTTCAGCTAGGGTTGTAAAGCGGCGCCCAGATCCGGCCCGCTTCGTATACAAACGTACAGAGTTTAGTTATAAACTGAATTGTGGTCGGTTAGTTTAATTTGTACTGCATATGACTTTTGCGGGACTATGCGGGCCGCCGCTCTGCAACCCTAGCTTCAGCCCAACTGTAGTTTCTGCAACTATATATACATATCAGACACAATCAGTTTGAACTCTAATTGTCATCCAGGAGAAGCTCAGTTCAGAGAAGCTGGCAAGGGGGAAGTGTCTGTCGCGTCCAAAGGCGGCCTCTCCCACCGCGCTTGCGATGCCCGCTACTCCGGCGGACGGCGCCCCTGCCGCCATGCCCACCACCACCACTTCTACTTCCGATGTCAAGCAGCAGCCCGAATCCAAGAGGGAGCTCCACATGTTCAAAGAGATCGTCGCCGGAGAGAACTTCACCGAAGCTCAGGCCACCGCAGGGATCATCTTGCCCGGCAAAACAAAGGTTAATTAATTGCAGACTTTTGAGCTGAATTAATTGCGGACTTGCTTCTTCTGAAGATGAACTGATATGGAATCTTGCAAGCTTTGCTTTTTTTGTGAACATTATTATCCAAGCATATGCTTCAACTTTGCTGCGATATTAATTAAATGCAGAAGTATTGGGTGGACAAGAACGGTAACAACTGCTTCATGCTGTTCCCGAGAGGCATGTCCATCAACTGGGCTGAGAAGCCTTATTATTGGATCTGGCAGCCCCTGGAAGAAGGAAGGTACGTATTATATACCCACTCCAATCTAAATTAGCTGAAATTCTAGCTTTGTCCTAATTCAAATTTCAATAAATTTGACCAAGTTTGTACAAGAGTATCTAATATCTACAACATTAAATATATACGATATGGAAATATATTTTATGGTAAATCAAATGAAACTTATTGGGTGTTTTAGATGGTGATCTTTTTCTACAAACTTGGTTAAGGTAACCCTTTGGTTAAACTTAAAGAGGTTTCACCTAGGACAAAGGTAGAACTTCAATTAATCTGAAACGGAAGAAGTAGTTAAAACACCGTAACATGTATATTAATTTTCAGTTATTTCACTCACGGATATAGCTAGTTCCCGGAAAATGGTTAGACATACATACTTATCGCGCTAGCTCATTGTCATATCTGGATCTGATTACCTGACATGCGTGTATGTATGTTAACTAACTAACATCAGTGATGGCGGCGATGATGCCGGGATCGAGGTGGCGGAGCTGAAGAACGTGTGCTGGCTGGAGATCGTCGGGAAACAGGACCTGTCCCATCTCACGCCGGGAGTCACCTACGAGGTCATGTTCGAGGCGATGCTCAAGCGGAAGTCCTCCGGGTGGCATGCGCCGGTGGACCTCAGGCTGAAATACCCCGACGGGAGGGTCCAGGAGCGCAAGGAGAGCCTGCAGGAGAGGTACAGCGAGGAGCCGCTGCAGCTCAGGGCCGGGGACGTGGAGGCGCGGGAGGGGCTGGACGGCGAGCTCGTGGTGTCGCTGTCTGAGCACGGCGGGCACTGGAAGAGGGGGCTTGTTGTCAAGGGCATCAGGATCACCCCAGGGGAGTGATGATCGACTTTGGTTGTGGTTGGTTATCAACAGGTTCGTAATTCACTTGTGCTTATCAACTACATACGATAATTACGATCGCCGTGATCCATGCACGGAAAATAATGTATGTCACTGTTAGCTTTAACTAGCAAAGTGTCCCGCGCATGGGAACCACTTTTAATCATCTTAAAATTGGAGTATTACGTGTATGTAGTAAAGAGGGATGGAAATCTTTTTTACATGTAAAATTACCAAAAAAAAAATAGGGCGTGTGAATCGTATAGTGTGTGAGAAATGTGTTCAATATAGTATAGTACAATCCAAGAATGTTATAGTGTGTGAGAAATGTGTTTAATCATCTTCAATTTTTTCAAACTTGGATAAGTATTTTTGTTGTAAACGACTATCTGCATGAAGGGTAGACTAAGAACTGATCTGCACACCGTAACATATGAATATGCATATAAAATTCAGATGACCTTCTGGAACAATTCATAGGTGTTCTCTTTATTCTGAAAAAAGTGTGTGCTTACGTCGTTACATTTATTCTGTAACTCATAGGTGTTCTCTTTTGCTTTTAACTTGATGTGTTCCTTTGTATTCTATAAATACAAAACATATGGGTAGTCAAAGCATCTTAAATCTTTCATTTAATAAGCCAATATTGCTTCTATGTTATTTTATCTCTCTTCTCCCTGTCGCTTCAATATTCATCCCATATCTGGCTAGTTGTAATCAGAAGGAGAAATTGGAAATACACTCTTTCCTGATCGAATATATAATTGTTTTCAATAAATATGTATGGCACGAATGGTATATATCACCCCGCTACCAATATCTAGTAAACATAGGTGAACAGAAATTGCCTCACTCTATTTGAACTATCTAACTTAAGCATAGTGTCAAAGACTTAAGAAATTATTCCCTAAGCGTGCTTGGCTGTACTACATATCAAGGACAAAGCGGGCTGCCCACAAGGGCTAACTCTGAGCAATCCGATTCTCAAGGGAGAGATTTCAACCCTAGGCGCGACAGAGGAGACGGTGTTGCAAGATGATTACTGGAGGATGAATATACTACATGATCACAACATGGAACACTCTGTCCCGATCGAGAATCCAAGATCATTGAAATTAATTGGGTCTATAGCTCCTGTGCGACGTCTTTCCACGTAATGGTGAAAAATGCGACATCGTTGCCTGAAATAGCTCACATGAGACGCCAACTCGTGGCTGCAATAGCTCTCGTGCGACAGTCGGGGCTTAACCGCAAGGGACAGGTTATGATTGGAATTATGTGAGCCTGGTGGGACCCCAACTAATCCACGTCAGCAAAGGACCCACAGGAGCACCTCCGACCGCGGGACCCACCTCATCCGCTGGTAGAAAAACAGAGCCATCTCGCCCCCGTGCCATAGCCATCCCCGCCTTCTTCTCCGGCGACAGCGCGCAGCAACGCCGGCGGTAGCGGCGGTAGAGGTATGTCGTCGGGCTCCGCTTCTGCCTGCCAGCTTAAATGGCCGAGCTATGGTCCTGTGCCCTCGCCTAGATCCACTGAAGCGCTTGACATGTGTGCGCTCGCCTAGGGGCAATGTCGGTCGGCAATTTGTCAAATGCGAGAGCAGGCGTCGTGAGGGGAAGGATAGGAAGGTAGGGTTCGTCCTGATTTGTCTCGATTTGGCGTGATTTTGATTTTGCACTATGGATTTGGGAATTAGGGTTTCTGTTCCCCTTTTCAGGATTTGGAGGCATGCGGCCATTTTGAGTGGAGGATTTTGTGGTGAATAGGGAGTTGCATAAATTGAACAAGCAGTTGAAATCGAAATGTTTCCAGTCGAAATCGAAAGCGTATAAATTCAGGCGGAAATTAGCTCTGAATTCAGTTAACACCTCGAACAGGTTCAGTTAGCCGTTTCCGAAATAGAAAAACCGACAAGTTCATTAGCCCGATGTTGGGCCCGTTGTTGGGCCAAGCTGTGAGTACTCACTTAAATTAAGTGAAGGAAAAAAGAATTTCGTGTTGGCTCAAACAATTCTATTAGCTGATGGTGGTAGATTTGTCGCAAACATAGGCATAGCCTAGTGGCAAGGGGTTGATGCCTCCCTTTGCCCACCCAAGTTCGAGTCCCCATGCTCGCAATTTAGGTGTTGCACATTATTCCCGTTCAGTCCAGCAGCTTCGTGGGTCAGGCAACTTATTATTATAGATTAATCTATAATAATGAGTTGTCTCATCCATTAAGATGTTGCACTGGGACAAAAAATTTAAATTAATTTTCATATTATTTATTTTCTTTTAGTTTTTTGTAAATTCTGAATTCAACTTTGAACCAAAATTCAAACTTTACATGGTATTTCTGCTGAGTTTGGGTGTTGCAATGAACCAAAATATTTGTCACTCTTACCAAAATGTTTGTCACTCTTACCAAGATGTTGTTACTCAAACAAATTCAAACGAATTCACCTTGTGAGATGGAGGGTTGTAACTATTACCTCCTAGTGATGGTAGATTTGATGCAAACATAGGCATAGCCTAGTAGCAAGGGTTGATGCCTCCCTTTGCCCACCCAAGTTCGAGTCCCCATGCTCGCAATTTAGGTGTTGCACATTATTCCTAATCCAGTAGCTTCGTGGGTCGGGCAACTTACTGTTATAGATTAATCTATAATAGTGAGTTGTCTCATCCATTAAGATGTTGCACTGGGACAATTTTTTTGAATTAATCTTCATATTATTTATTTTCTTTTGATTTTTTGTCTCGTCTGAATTCAACTTTGAACCAAAATTCAAATTTGAAACAAAATTCAAAATTTTACATGGTATTTCTGCTAATCTTGGATGTTGCAATGATTTCAAACTATTTTGCATTTGTTTGATCTAACTAGGTCATCAATCCGAGGCCTTTTGCTAAGTCGTGAAAAATGTGTTTCAAATGAGCTCCAAAGATAGGGTAAACAGCCCCATTTCTAAGCAAGTTTTTTTTCCACCATGTCTAGATCAGCCAAATATATTTGAATTGTTAGTATATGACAAACTAAGAACATGTGCACTGGTTTTCCATTTTTTAAATATTTTCTGAATTTTTTATACTTATTTCAAAATCGGTCAAACCCAAGTTTGACCAAAATTTAAACAAGTTTTAAACATGAAAATGAAAAAATAAGCCTGGATCCTTCTTAGTCACACCAAAATGAAGCTTCTGTGAGTTTTTTGAAAATTTCATGTTGCAAATCTCAAACCACTTCTCTTCACACATGAGAGTTCATAGTTTGAGATTTGAGATTTCACAGCACATTCAAGCATATTTTGTTTGAATGTATCTAGACCTTGTTTATAAATTGGAATTGTTAGTATATGACAAACTAAGAACATGTGCACTGGTTTTCCATTTTTTTTGATGTTTTTTGAATTTTTTATGCTTATTTCAAAATCGGTCAAACCCAAGTTTGACTAAAATTTAAACAAGTTTTAAACATGAAAATGAAAAACCAAGCCTGGATCCTTCTTAGTCACACCAAAATGAAGCTTCTGTGAGTTTTTTTGAAAATTTCATGTTGCAAATCTCAAACCACTTCTCTTCACACATGAGAGTTCATAGTTTGAGATTTGAGATTTCACACCACATTCAAGCATATTTTGTTTGAATGTATCTAGACCTTGTTTATAAATTGGAGTTGTTAGTATATGACAAACTAAGAACATGTGCACTGGTTTTTCATTTTTTTGATGTTTTTTGAATTTTTTATGCTTATTTCAAAATCGGTCAAACTCAAGTTTACCCAAGTTTGACCAACATTTAAACAAGTTTTAAACATGAAAATGAAAAACTAATCCTGGATCCGTCTTAGTCACACCAAAATGAACCTTTTGTGAGTTTTGGACAATTTTCATTTTCAAAAACTTTAAACCCACCTCCTCTCTCCCTTAAAATCCATACTACTGTGTTCTAGATATGAACACATTTTCGTGGAAATGTATGTAAGCCATATCTATATTTTTTTGTAGTTACTGTATGACACAAGAAGACTATGTGCGAAGGTTTCATGTTTTTATGATTTTTTTTGAATTAGTTATGCTCATTTGAAAGTGTTTGAGGTCACACACATGATTTAAGCCTTTTTCGTATAAATGTATGTAAACCATATCTACATTTGTTTTTAGTTACTGTATGACATTATAAGACTGTGCGAAGGTTTCATTTTTTATTTATTTTTTGAAATTTTTATGCTCATTTGAAAGTGTTTGAGGTCTCACACTTGATTTAAGCCGTCCGATCAGGCCTTCTAGAAAAACCCGGGGTCGATCCGCGGCACTCTCGTTCTGCGCTTTGATTGGCTGGCATGTTTTTTTTGCTGCGGAGTTTTAGTTATTTCCGGTGGGCCGTATCTCATGCAACAGCCCAACTCCCGCTCCATTCCCCTTCTTATCCACTCAAATGCGTCGCACCGTAGCTATTCTCCACCATTTTAGATCTCGCCCCTCTCGCCGCCGGCGAAGCAAACCAGCCCCGCCGCGTACAAATCCAGCACCGTCGGCCGACGATGATGAAGCGTGGGGGTTCAAGCTCTCGCGGTGGCCATTCCGGCAGTGGAAACCGCTCCGACGAGGTCTCGGCGTCTCGGCGCCGCATGTGTTCGCCCGCCGCGAGGTGGTCGAGTACGACCGCCGTATGGAGTTTGCGGCCGCCACCGGCCACAGCCGCTATGAGCACGGGAGCTCCTCCGGCGCGGGGAGCTCCTCCATGGCGGCATAGCTGCCGCCACCGAAGAGGGAGGAGGAGGAGCAGCAGGACCACGCACCGCGCCGCGGCCTCCTCCCCGGGGACTTCGCCGCCGAGCAAGATCTGCCCTGGATCATGGAGGAGGTGATCCAGCGCAGCGTGGAGGAGGAGCGACAGCTCGGCGCGCGCCGTGTCATGGAAGCGGAGCTCGACGAACTCCGCCTCCAGTACGCTCTCGCAGCGTCCCGCAACGACGTCGCGGACTCCGACTCCTCCGACTTCGGCTTCTCCGACTCCGACTGAGCAGCGCCGCCGCCGCACCCTTGGGGCTCCGGTGTGAGCCCAATTTTGGGTCCTAGTTAGGGTTAGAGCGGCGACGGAAGCCCCCCCCCCCCTTTAGCTATGTAATTAGGTTTGTTGTGCCTGCGGCCGCCTGCGTGTGGCTTTTGATCCGATGATCGCCATGATGTGTATGCCCGCCATGGAATTGGCTATGTAATCGATGGATGTTTTAGTTAAAATTTAGTTCATTGTATGCCCGCTTCAGTTGAGTTCAATTGCCGTTGAGAAAAACTCGTCGGCGTTGCCAAAAAGCTCGTCGGCGTTGGCCGCGCTGCGTCGCCGGAGAAGAAGAAGAAAGGGAAACGGGCAGAGGATGCAGGGGACGAAGATGCGGGATGCAACGGTCGCGAAGAAGAAAGTGGTGGGTCCCACGCTGACATGGATAAGTTGTGGGTCCCACTATGCTACCATAATCCTAACAGTTTACGTTTAAGGTCCATGTCGGGCGAGGGCTATTTGAGCTCACAGAAGTGTCGCACGGTAGCAATTTTAGCCAACGACGTCACCAGCCATCCAATTGCTATCAAATATGTCGCGTAGGAGCTATTTGCCCGAAATTAATTACAGGAAGGAAGGTGTCAAGGCGTCAAAGCTCGTGGGTGACCCAATATTTCAAATGCTAGCACGGAGCAGCATCCACTTCACATAGACATACCTAGGGGTGAAAACGGAACGGATGACTTCCGACCGACCGACGGAAGGCTTACGGAAGGCAAATACATATTCGGTCGGATAGTTGCCGGATACGGTCACAGATACAGATAGTAATTCACGGATACGGAAAAGGAAGTGGTTTTACTAATATCCGTTCGTATCTGAAGATATACCATATTTCACGGTTATATCCGACAATTATCCGGCGCAATATCCGGCAACTAATACCTCAAACCTCAGGTGACCGAGCGTTCAGCAAGATGACACTTATGTACTTACGCAACTCCAGAAAAATCTTGTCAAGACACTATCATGTTTGCAGATCACATTTGTTGGAGGCAACCTTAGGTCATGCAAGGACAAATTTACGTAGCCACTTGGAAATGGAAGTATGAGTTATTAAAACATTATCTCTCTTAGAATATCGCAATACATAAAGTTAATTTGGAGTAAGTTGGTTCATAATATTTGCTATATGTTAGTCCTATTTTCAAAGCGACATCCCACAAAATGTTTATCCGCAACCGAACCGTATTCGCCCAGTATTCGATCCATATTCGTAACCGGTAGGATCCGACTCCGTATTCGTATCCACACACTATCCGCTCCGACTCCGTATCCGGGAAAAATATGGTTACGGACATAGTTTCACTACTATTCGACCGGATCCGCTCCGTTTTCACCCCTAGACATACCCAAGAACTCGTGGTCTACAGTTTCTACGTAACTATCTGTTTTGTGATCTCTAGACTAATATAATACGATACGCAAGTAGACCTATAGTGTGTATATTACTCCTTGCGTCCCAAATATAAGTCATAGAACCACGACAATAAATATGAAACGGAGGGAGTAGAAATATTTGCACAGACAGACCACGCTCAAAACAAAAGTCGTATTATAATTAGTATCAATTTTGGCTACTCTTTATGGTTAGAATGCATAAGCTACGTGCGTCCAATCTACTTGATATACCATTTGAAAGAAGTTTGCAACTGTATAATTTGTATGGCAAGTAACTCATATTTTCATAGTTAAAGTTTGGCTCCGAGGGAAGTGTGCCTTTAAAATCTGGACGGAGGGAGTAGTTCATATTAATTTTCTCTCCAGTTTATTGGTACTTTGTCACTTTGAATATTGACTGTGACGACACATGTCCATTTTAAGAACTGGGTGTTTTACGAGAGCCTCCGAGAGCTAATGTTTTGTGTGACATTTGTAGAAAATCTGGCAATACTGTAATACTCAAAACATTGGGAAATATACGCATTTTTATATGTCATATAAATATCTCAAAGTAATTGGTCTTAGAAGGGCACATACGTGATTGCAAATGCGCGAGCATCCTTATGCTTTTAATTGTATTATTTTGAAAACATATGTGCTTATGTTTATGCTTTAACTCTCAGATATTCAGCTCTTAATGACATGATTTTATTTGAGTTTTCTTTTTTTTAACATACCGTGATCATTTTCTATTTTATAGATACAAAACATTTGAATATTTATTCTTGAATTGTTTATTTACTTAGGTCTCCTCTACTCCTGTGTAAACCAATGGACAAAGCAGCATCTAGTAGACTGCGCACAACTCCAAAATGACGTGTATTTTCGAACATGTATCACACTTTGTTTTATTAAAACTGCACATGTATATAATAAAATTTAGGACGAAAAAGTAATGTGCAGATATATATGACTGAAGTCACAAAATTCTCCCATCTAAAAATTAGCAAAGTTGTTCTAACCTACAGTCGAAATAGTTATTGTTACGCAATATAAATAGGAGTGTGTTTCATGTATACCTCTGAGCATACGTACCATTTGTTTCGCTGCCGTTGGTGAGTTCCGTACATGGCCTCAAGTGTGTTTGCTTCTTGAGTCCCATTGATTCAGTTCGCTTACGAATGCATGCATCCATCCAGCTGCTTGACCACGGTGAAGGAAACATATGTCTAGCACTTGATAGCGCCGGTAGGCTTGGTGATGCATGCAGCTGCAAAAAACATTATGTATCGAACTCAAACTCCTTTCCCCCTGGCCCCCGCGTCGTCCACCTCGGGCGACACGGGAGGCGAACCCTAGCGCTGCCAACTCCCTCCCCCCCCCCCCCCCCCCCCCCCGCCTCCGTCCTTCTCCCTCGCCGCCGCCGGTGGCCGCTGCCGGGCGAAGCCCGCGCGGTGGAGGCAGCGGCGGGGCTTCTCCTCGCGCTTGGCCGCGTCGGGCTGGAGACCCTGCAGCGCTGCCGGCAGCCGATTCGGCCACGGCCGACCTGCTGGCCGACGCCCTCGTCGCTCCTCGGGGCGGCGGCTCACCTGAGCAAGGTGGTTGGGCTCGCGCCGCCCAGCTTGAGGCCAGGGTAGGGGCCCTGTGACTGCTCGGGCCGGCCATGGCCGCGGCCGCCTTTGCTCCCGGATTTGGAGTTGGGGCTCCGCCGTGGGGGCTGTTCGCCGGATCCGGGCTGGATCTGGTGGCTGCCGTTGCCGCCGGGTCGGATCGATGGTGAGGTGCCCGTGGTCGCAGTGGTTCCGGTTTGCCTCCGGCTGCTGCAGTGTTTGTTTCCGCTGGATTGGTCAGGATGTGCGTGGAGGTTGGATGCCGGGCCGGCGGCCCCGGGTGGTGGAAGTCGCGATGCCGACTCGGGGGTCGTGGCTCTGGTGTTGTCTGGTGGTCATGGTCGTGTGGGCGGCGTGATTTCTGGTGAGTGGCAACAGTGGATGTGGTCCGGTAGCCATCTCGGCAACCGACCACACTCGGGTTTGGAGACGGGTTTCATGTCGGGGTGAAAATCCGTCGGGCTTTGCCTTGGCCGACGCCGGCGACGCCCGTGGGCATCGTTACCTTCTTGAAGGCGACGTCAGGACTACCCTCCTCTCCCCCCGGTGCTCTGGGTGAAAACCCTATGTCCGTTTGGACTGGGCGGCGGCGGAAATTTGGTGCCGCTTCCTTCATGAAGGCGCCGCCTTTTGGAGTCCATGGTTTGCCTCTCTTCCGGTGGTGGTTTGGTGGCGGTGATGGTGATGTTTGTGGATGGCGAAGTCTGCTTATCTGGTTGTGCTCTTCTCAGCGGGGTGTAGCGTCCGTTGGTGCGACGGCTCGAGCTCTAGGTGAGCTCTTGCCCACCGACGCTGGTGCCTCATGTCGACCAGGGATAGGGGTCCCTTTTGGCGACAAAGTCAGGACCAGGCGGCGCTGCCCCGTGGTCTGAGTGTGCTCCACCTCGTCGGCGTCTTCAACTCTTCAAGTGTGGTCTGTTTCTGCCCCGTGTTGCCGCCGACCCAGCCTGCTTGTAGCTCTGCGTTCACTAGTTTCCTTGTACAAGCCTTCGGCTTTATCTTTTGTTTGTGTGTGTGGAGGTGTTTGTAAGCTGGTTCAGCACTTTGTAACTTCCGCCATTGGCGTCATTAATTTAACGCTGGGCTACGGCCTTACTTCTAAAAAAACATTATGTATCTTTGCATGACCACCCAGTAAATGTTGCATGTTCAATGGGATCGCTCATCACCGCAGGCCTTCGGTGAATTGAAGTCCTTGTCGACACTCTCTATGTCCATCTACAACCAGATGCAACCTTCCTGTCTTGCCGTTTGGACGAATATGTTGATCACCTTCTCCTCGGTTGCACTCCCGTGCAAGAAATCTGGTCGATCCTCCAGCCATGCTCCCATCGATAATGTTGCATCCTTCGAAGATGTTTGGGACTCCCTCTCCAAACGGGGATGCCAAGACTACCATCCTTCGATAATGTTGCTTGGAACATGTTACTCCCTCCGTTTCAAATTAATTGACTTTCTTTTGCCCACATGTGGATGTATATATACTTGTAACCACGCAGCAGCTCGCTTGTCTTCAATGATGTCTTGGAACTGGCAGCTTCCCCTGTTTGTTTTGTCAGTGTGTAGATGAGGGTTTGCCGTTGGTTCCAGAAATGTAAAAATTCAGCATTTAAACCTTTTCTACTTCTCCGTGGGCCGGTGGGCCTGGGTGGGATGGGGCGCTTGTTTGTAGTGTCAGACGGCGTGGTTGTGGAAGCGGGCTTCGGCCGCCACGATGATTGTGTGGCATCGCGGCAGTGTTGACGGCTGGATCAGTGGCGGGGATCTGGATTTCACACTACATATGTCCAGTGGTGGTTATGGTAGTGTGGGGGTGGTTTGCCCTTCCTCCCCTTTGCCGATGCCATGATGTGGTCTCTGTGTTGTTGGTTCCACTCTGGCACTGATCATGGACCGATGACTAACAGTTGTGTGCGGACACGAGTGAGGGAGACACATGTGGGCATCGTCCATTGGAGGTGTAATCATGACCCCAATCATGAGCACAAGGAAACCCTAGCTAGATCCGACGTACGGATTAGGCAGCGCCGGGCGCCGCAGTGTCTTAGGTTGTTCGTGGAGTCCTAGGCCTAGTGGACGGCATGGATATTGGGGCACTTTGTTAGGGGCATTTTTTAAAATGCCCCAAATTGTATATAAAAGAGGGCATTTGATCAAAGTGCCCTAAAAACTTAACTTGTAGGGGCATTTTTCCGAAATGCCCCAATATGCATGGGCTTTTAAGGGCACTTTGATAAAGTGCCCCAATATGTAGGGTTTTTTGGGGCATTTATCAAAGTGCCCCAAAAGATGGGGTCTTTAGGGGCATTTATCAAGTTGCCTCTAAAACTCAATACATGCTTAATATAGAAATATGCACCATATAATTGCAACTGATGCTCAAACACAGTCTGAAGCTAGTAAAAATGCAGAGTCTGCAACCATACAAACACATGCAACTGATGCTCAAACTATTGCTGCTACTTAAATTTTGATGTAGCTCTAAACTTGTTAACAACCTCAACTTTCTATCTGCAGCAACAAAAACACTTCTACCGTCCAAAATGTAGCTCATCTACATTGAAATTGCTGACTATCATCTGTATGCAATAGAATCAAATGTAAGCTCAAAATGTATTGCTCACATAAAGCACAGAATCACAGTATTACAAAGTAATCCAGACTGAAACATAAACAGCTCCCAGGAAAGCAACATAACAAATTTAAATCCCAGGAAAGCAAAGCTAAACAGAAGTTCAGATTACTTCATAAAACCACACAGTTCAAAGCTGGACACCATATTACAGTCCATAACATAGTTGCTCACAGCAAAAGCATACTTAGCAGTCTTATATACTTAGCAGTCTTAACTTACTTAGCATAGAGGTCCGTCTTACAGGAGTACTTATAGACAACTCCAGAGACACTACTTTGCTTAGAACGTCTTCACAGGGGCGAGACCATGAGCTCGAGAACATAACGCTTCGATGGGACGAAGTCGAAGATGTAGATTCGTCCCTTTTTCAGCTTGAATTCACTCACAGCTTTGGCCCATCCTCCTGAAAGCATAGCCTTCTTGGTTCCCCTTCCCATCTTCAGAGTAACAAAGCCAGTTTTGCCGTTGTATGCACACTCAACAAAGATGTCAACTGGCTTCTTCTTGATGTACTTCCTCAGGTTCTGGTTTGTGAATTGAACACTAAATTCCTGCCAAATAGAATACACAACAACATCAGTTGTCATTATCAATCATTGGTAATGAAAATACTATCGGACTGGTCCATGATAATTCTTACCATCTTTCCTTTCTTTTTGTTGGCTGCAGAAGGTGTCATCTTGTAGACATAGTGTTTTTCTCCTGGACAATTCTTGCATATCCAGTTGAGCCACTTGCATTGCTCCTTGTCCAGCTCCATGTTGTTCCCAAAGATGCAGTCTCTATCAAATGGCCTACAACCTCCATAGTTTGGACCTACAAGCAACAAAATAATGTAATGAAGTTAATTACATTTCATTGTTGCTAACTTCATGTAAGTTAACTAAGCACTAATTTTCATTGTTGCTAAATTCATGTAAGCTAACTAAGCAATTGTGCAATCAAAAGATGGAGATAGGATGTTCTTCTTACCTCTCTTCACCAGCTGTGGTTTTGGCAATTCTAGCACTTCCTCACTGGAGGATGAATCAGAGCTATCACTGGAGGCTGAACCAGAGCTGTCACTGGAGGCTGAACTAGAGCTATCACTGGAGGCTGAACCACAGTAGCAACCACTTGGCTTGAGCTCTTCATCACTGCTGCCATCACTTGAGAGCTTGATGTACACCTTCTTGCTTCCCATATGTTACATGAATAGCTCTATTCAGTGGAAATGAAGTAAAATTGTAACTGAGAACATATTCAGTGGAAATGAGGTGGAGGTGGAGGGCGGCGATTCATCGTGGGGAAAAAAGAGGAGGAAGACGCGGTGCTGTGAGGAAGAAGCGGTGCTGTGGGGATAATGATGAGTGAACTTTTGCAAATAAAACCAAACATTACTTAAATTGTCAATCTAGTCCTTCCAGCATTGGTTTTATGCAAAAATACACCAAGATATGTAAGTAGAGTATTTCTATTATTCATATTTAGAGGCCAAACATACATTTCTTATTCATATTTAGATAACTACATCCACTCTCTTACCATGCTACTGAAACTTTCAACGACAAACTCATTCTCTGCCATCAGAGATGAATTAGGATTTCTTTGCATCGAGACGAGCCTGCAGGATGCGCAACTGTTCTTCCAGGCCTTTTATATCCTTTGGGATCTCTGGTCTCCAATTTGTAGGCTCTGCCATGGCCTCCCTTGTCTCATCATCCGCAAGAACACAATGCAGAGTAAACACCTTTTTGTATAGCTTCTCCTGCCTTGCCACCTCGAACTCCGACAAGGGCGCCTCCTCCACGGTATCCTGACGCCTTCCTCCACGAGACCTACCTGAATTTTCCGCCATCTCCACGAGGGGGTCGTGGGAGATTTTGTGATATGAGAACCAGAGTTTGAAAGTGAGGAACAAGATGATATGTACTGAAGAAAAATTGGAGACCTATGTCATATATATAAGAGGAGGGAGTGCTTGAAGGAGCTGCCACGGTTGCACACACGTGTTGGCAACTTGAGTCCTTGATGATACGTGTTGGACCTAGCCTACAAATAAGAGTGCCAACTCACATAGCCTACAACATAGCAAGGTGTTTGTGAACTTGGCCATCTTCATCTTAATGCTGAACGCCCTGGTATTGAAATCAAGGATGGTACACAGAGTTTTAACTTCTAGCAGATGACTCTGCAGGTACTCCTGACTGAACTTAGCTCCAAAGACCTATTATGTATGAACAGTTAGCACATCACATCAAGAACAGCAGTAACATTCACAAATTCAGATAGGCCAGTAGCAATGTCTTACCATCTTGCATTTGTAGTCAATTACATTGGAACTGGTGAGCTTGTGGACATAGAGCTTGATATCTCTGTGGCCACACCTCTCACAGTACTCATCAAGAAAGTCAAGCTGCTGTTTTGTGAGGTACATGTCGTTTCCAAACATGCAAACCTTGTCAAAGTTCCTGTCAGGAGTGTATAATTCTTCTTTTGGTCCTACAAATAAAGGAAAATAGAACTACATAAGAATACAAGCAAACACAGCAACTATAAGAATACAATCTAGCACAACATGGACTTTATCTCTGAACACAAGCTAACACAGCATTCTTTTACCTCTGAACACTAGTGCCTCAGATCCATTAGCATTGTTCTGTGGAGGAACCTCATCAGCCTCAGGAACCTCATCATCAGTTGATTCAGCTAAGTCCTTTATCAGCAAATCAGTGAAATAAGCAAGCATATCTGGGCATAGATCAGGATTTGCCCTCAACGCTTCAATCTTTTCTTCTAGTAACTTGGACTTTGGAGGGGTCTTCTTGCAAGCACTGTTACTAGGGGGCAGAGGAGAGCCCCTGCTATGGTTGAGCCCTCTGCTATAGCTGAGCCTTTATAGTACTCCCCCCCCCCCCCCCCCATCCAGAAGTGCAGTCAAGTAGGTGGCAAGATGTGGATCTATATCTTTATCAGCTATGAGATCATCAAAAGTTCTCTTCTGCCTAGCACTGGAACTAGGGGTGTCAGCAGCTTGCTTCTTTGGATTGGTACCCATTGCTCTGCACAGTTTCAGTTTCAGAGTAGTATGAATAACATGTTCATCTATCTGAATCTAAAAAACAAGTCAATAACAGATTAACCAAGCAGAGGAGAAGTAAGATCAGCACAACTTAAACAAAATAGAGATGTAACAACTCAAAATAAACTACTGCAACAACTGTGCATCTTCAAATCATAGATGCATTCACCAAGATTCAATAACCCTAACACTATACTAGTTATCTTGCCAATTGACACTACAAATTATTTGAGGAAAATTAACCCTAACCCTAACCCTAGATTGACACAGTAGACTTACCGTACAAAAGGATTTTTGTTCTTGAACATCTCTTTTGTTTCCTTCACATTCTTCTCGCGCTCAGATTCGCTATCACTGTCATGGACCAGAATGACAAACTTTGGCTCGTTTGTTGCCATTCTACAACAAGGTAAACAGAGATATATAAGTACTTCCCTATTCTTGTACTGAATCACTACTACAACAACTAAACTTTCACTTCTGTAACAAGAAGAATGTTCAATCCATTCTGAAACTACTGAATCCCTACTCATCTTCTCTGAAGCTACTGAATCCCTACTCGTGAACTATGCATCTACTGGATCCCTATTCATCTACCAAGAACAACAGTACAAGATCTGGAAATCTTGGGCAGAAAACCCTAACCCTAGCTTGTCAGAGGCTTACCCGAGGATTGTCTGGCTTGACGGTGGACGGCGACTTGCCGGCGGCTTGCCGGAGGCTTCAAGAATGGGAGGAGAAGAGGTGGCGGAGACGATTCGGCGGAGACTGAAGAGCTGAGAGAAGAGGAGATTGAAGAAATGAGGAGACAGCGGCGGAGTAGCCTGCTCTACGGCTCGTTTATGTATTTGGTTATTTAGCGCGTACGTCCCCTAAAACTTTAAGTCGTGAACGTATACCCTTCCACCTACGGTGTTTTTACAAAAACCCCACTGCTCTACTTGCTCTCGACGCATTCGAACCAATCCCCTCCCACTGCATCGCGGCGTGACAGCGATGAGCGCGACCGCGGCGGAGAAACCCTAGCGCGGAGGCGGCGGAGAGCAAGTCTACCTCGTCCTCGACACCGCCGGCGCGGAGGCGGTGGAGAGCAAGTCTAGCTCGTCGTCTCGCGGAGCAGAGGAGAAGACTCCGTCGCCGTCGACGCCGCGGAGCTCGTCGTGTCGGTAGCCCTCCGCGTCGCCAAGTTCTACGCGTCGCCGTGCACGTACGAGGCCGCCACCGCCGCCGCTGCTCGGTAGCCCTCCGCGTCGCCAAGTCCTACGCTTCGCCGTGCACGTACGAGGCCGCCACCGCCACCGCTGCTCGGTAGCCCTCCGCGTCGCCAAGTCCTACGCGTCGCCGTGCACGTACGAGGCCGCCACCGCCGCCGCTGCTCAGTAGCCCTCCGAGTCGCCAGCACAGCTGCTCCGCGTCGCCGTTCTGCTTCGACGAATCCGACGGGAAGCGACATGGATCCGCGCAACAGCTACCTCGCCCGTCCACCTCGCAACGTCGGCAGCTCCTCTAGTTAGTGCTCCTCTTCTATCTCCTGATTTTGTTGTGCTTAAAGTGATTGTGATGTGTTTGAATTGCATGTGTTGCGCTTGAAGTGATTGTGATGTTAACTTAGCAGAGTTGATATGCTAATTTGTACTGCTTGTTATCTGCTGAATGTGCTAATTGGACATGCTAATTGGATATGCTAATTTGCCTTAGTAAATAATGCCTGAATGAATTGCCTGAATAAATTGTTACTTAATTTAGGTGCCCTGTAAGTACAAAAGAGTGAGTCACTTAACTGATTGAAGGTCAGTATGGACAAGAGCTGGTTGAGTGTTCCTAGGTCCACAGTTCTATATGCTGAAGGGGTTAGCATGTTCTTAGAATTTGCTTCTGAAAGAGCTGGAATGAGGCATAGGTTCCTCTGTCCCTGTGCATCTTGTACCAACAGATTTTGGCTAAGTGAGAGTACTGTTAGAGACCATTTGATATGCGAAGGTTTTATGAATGGATATACAACATGGATTTTCCATGGAGAAGACATATCAGGGACTGAATCTGAAGATGAACCAGATGAAGAGTATGCTGACAGTGATGAAATGAATGACATGCTATTAGAAGGGTTTGGAATGTATGACACTACAGCTGCAGGAGTAACAGAAGATGAAGATGGGTATGAGTATGAAGATGAAGACGAGCTACACTTTGATTCTGAAGCATACAGGAAGTTGGTGTTAGATGGGAGCAAGGAGTTATACCCTGGGTGTAAGAAATACTCAAAGCTACACTTCTTAGTAAAACTCATGAACATCAAGAACATTTGGGGTGTGCCAAATGGTAGTTTCGATGAGACATTATCCTTACTCAGAGATGCACTTCCTGAAGGTCAAGACTTGCCTAAAAACTTTCATGCCTGCAAGAAGTACATCAAAGATGTAGGGTTAGGATATGAAAGTATCGATGCATGCCAGTATGATTGTGTTATGTTCAGAGGAATCCACTCAGAAGAAAGTGAGTGTCCAGTATGTCACACAAGCAGATGGAGGAGTCAGAAGACTGGTGCTGATGGGAAAAGAACATACAAGGTTGCAAACAAGGTTATTAGGCATTTTCCATTGAAGCACAGAGTTAGAAGGCTGTTCTTGTCTTCAAAGACAGCAGAGCATATGAGCTGGCATGCAAATGGCAGAACAAGGGATGGGTTGATGAGGCATCCAGCAGACTCCCCAGCATGGAAGCATTTTGATGGGAAGCACATATTATTCAGTAAAGAGCCAAGAAACCTCAGGTTTGCATTGGCAACTGATGGTTTCAATCCATTCAGAAACATGAACTTAGCATACAGCATTTGGCCCATAGTGCTGATCCCATACAACCTACCTCCATGGATATGTATGAAGCAATCTAATTTTATCTTGAATGTGATAGTACCTGGAAGGAAATCTCCTGGGAAGGAGATGGATATATACATGCAGCTAACCATTGATGATCTCAAGGAGTTCTGGAAACCAGGGGTAATGGTCTATGATTCAGTGGTTGGGGATAAGTTCAGGGTTAAAGCAGCTTTGCTATGGACTATCAGTGACTGGGTGGCCAGAGGTTGTTTAAGTGGTGAGAGCTTATCTACATGCTCTCACTGTTTAACCAACTAGTACAGTGGCCCGCGCACATGCGCGGGCAACCCGTGAAAATAATTATAGAGAACCTTATAAAATCCAGTATATAATTAAATCCTTGGAGGGGATGTGAATATTTTAGTAATTTTTATTCAGTTTTATTTTTAAAATAATATTGAATGAAGATAAGTAATAACCTTATAATATTTTTGATTAGTTGTAATTCTTTGAATTTATCTAACTCAATTTATATGAAAAAATTACTGTTCAATTGATCTTGTACTATTGATTGGTTTTAAAATGTGATTTATATAGTTCTAAATTTCAAGGATAATGAATAGTGGTATATATATTTAGATTTTTTGAATTAGTTCACTTGCATTTTTACTTGAAGTTTATTTGTTTATGTGTCTCGTGTATTATTGTTGCATTTTTTATTTGTGGAAAGTGGCTTGTTAGAAAATAAACTATAGTGTACTTTCTTTAACTCTCTTCCGCAACTGTCCGCATTTTTCCCCATTTCTCACCGTTCCGCTTTTTGTTTTTGTCCACCGCTGGTCTCTAAGTCTGGTTGTCTCCGCTCCCAGAAATCCACCAAAATCAGATCGCCGACGTTCTCCGTCATCTACAAATGGAACATTAGGTACTGTTGCTGGAGGACCATGGCGGTCGGCCGGGCTAAAGAGGGCCAGGCACTTTGGGTCCGACCAGGAGCGTGAGGCTTGCGGAGCAGGTTGGGGCTTGTGGCCGGCCGTCTGCCGGCGTCTACTTGGAGAAGAAAGAGAGTCACGTTCCTGTTGTTGTTGTGAATTGCCGAGGACGCTGCCATGAATTGGTACCAGCCTGTTTCTTTTTTTAATTTTCATTCTGCCATGGAAATAGCAGTACAGTCTCTTGTGACATCACACGATGTTCTTTTGTCTATTCTTCCTCTCATCTTGTTTATTTTCTCAATCTCAGTGTTGGCTTCATATGACGCTCCGAGGTTCAGGGAGTTTCATGAGCAGGTATTTTGTACGTTGCTGATAACCTTTTTCCATTCAATAACATTAGATTTAAGGGTCATACTTTCCCATTATTTCCTGTTTGGATGAGCAGGTATTTTGTACGTTGCTGATAACCTTTTTCCATTCAATAACATTAGATTTAAGGGTCATACTTTCCCATTATTTCCTGTTTGGGTGTAGAAATTTTCTCTTTCAGTTTGTTTTGGTTTTATCTAGAAGCCAAAGTGCACATTTTTAAAGAGGTCATACACCATAGTGACGTTCATGGCAGTTGTGTTTTTTGTTATATAAGTAGCAGCCTGATGGTGGTCTGATGGGATAGATTTTGAAGTGGTCACCACATATATTTGTTGATCCAAAGGATGTTACCTAATGGCCTGCTGTTGAAAACTTCAGTTCTGCAGCTGGTGTTGTTATGCAGTTGTGTACTATAAACCATGGTACATTTACAATTTCAGCAATTGGCCATTTCAATCAGTATGCGATCTAACTTACTGTTGAAACATGTATTGTAAGAGATTCTCTATTTCCACCGAGGCATGTCCTTGCTTCTGTGAAGCTTTAGGCAAAGTGTAGGATAGTTCAATAGTTTTCTCTGTCTGTACGCCACGTCTTCGTTTAGTACTTCACAACATGATTTGCACATGAGTTTAGTACTTGTCACTTCGAAATGGCATAAGATGGTTGTGAAAAGTTGTCTTACCTAGTTTTCAATCGCCTAATTTGATGCCTCATTGATACACTCAAGCCACTCTTGTCGTCATCAAAAAATTCTAGTGCTTCCAAAGCTCCTTTGTATGATGTGTGGACAACTCCATTTACAGTTCTTATGTCTTCGAATGATGTGCATCATTTGACAACGTTAAGTAGCATTCGCATGTAAAAATTGTCACCGCTTTTTGGATGGGCGTAATCCTTCGAACTGATCTTCCTTTCTTTCCTTTGGTCCACTTTGTCTGTTTCTTACTCAATACCCATTTTTATAGGAATCCTGCATATGTTAGTTGTCTGGCTTCGTCAGTAGATGATAGCCGTGGTCAGTGGTAGGAGAATGGAGACAAATATATAAATTATATCTGATTTGTATATGAAGCAACTGCAATCCTCGAGCATTTATTTTCTTCATGGACCATTTACTGATTCAAGATTAGAATAGGAAAATTGCATGCGTGTATTAGAGAAAGTTGAGTGAAAGAATAGGAAGTCTGATCATCAGTTGAGATAGAAATCAAAGAAATACCTAGATCTACTTATGTTCGCAAGAGGCAGGACCAAAAGAATAGTCATAGTTTTCTTAAAGCACATAAAATTTGAAGAAAACGGAAAAAAGGCTCAGTACAGGAGAACATATTAAATTGTTTTGTTGTGTTATATCTAAAAAAAATGTTTTGTTGTTTCAATATTTTTATCTAGTTCCTCCTCTATCTTACTTAAAATGACATGTTGCAATACAACAAAAATATTTACTTAGAGCTGGATGTGCACATGCCATTTTAGAGTCAGGTGTTTTGTCACTTTAGCATACAGAGCGTCATTTGCTTGACCAAATAATAGGTTGTGATTGTCAACGAACCAACAATTGTGAATAGTTAGATGCTACTCACCATTGTGTTCTTTCAATTAACAATGACATGATAATATGAGAAAAAAAATATTGTAGCCTAACCAATGTCTTCCAAGTCTACTACACCATAAGGAAATGCATTACTTCTACCAGGACACTACTCTTGTAGATTTTTACACCTTAAGACTCTCACAGTACAACCTGGTATTATATAATAAGCAGCATCTATGAGGGAGTAAGCATAGAACTGCATTGGAGGAGAATAAAAGAAACTTCCAAGTTTCAGCATAGCAAGTTTCAGCATAGCTAGTACAGGCGGCTTTCCCTGACCTTTGTTACACAATTATGAAGAAAATTTATTATTTGCAAAATATGTCATGATGGAAACAAAACTTTCAACCTTTTAGATAATCGCTTGCTTTAGCTAAACCTCTATAGTAAAACTCCTTTAGTTCAGATCCCTGATGGTCCTTGAGCTCGTCAAGACATCCAAGGATATGTCAATGAGTTCATATCAAGGATCATATGAATGTGTCAAGGCTCTAGTTTGCACTAACCTCTAAGTACAGAACATATACCTCTGGAACTATCTATATGCTCTGTCTTCTTATTTCTTTGCCATACGATGATACATATAATAAGTAAATAACGGTCTGTTTACTACGAATTCTCAGATTGGGCGGGGTGAGACTGAGGGACAGAAAGGACAAACAGATCTCAAACCATTCGAAGAATCTGGGAATCAGCTTTTGCCAAAATTGGGTATCTATGATATGACAAATAAGCATTCAGAAATTAAATATTTTAAGAAATTAATCAAAGATAAAATAGTATTTTGCTGCAACACACACTGACCTCGATGAGGTGGAAGGACTACTCGATCTGGTCTTTGCGATTGGGGTGTACACCTGAAAATAAATATAAAAGAGATAAAAGCAACACATAGTGAGATTAATCATCCGGACGTAATGGCGCCTAGAAGATGTACCATGATATCGTTGGATACAGGCACACGTGACGCATGCAAAGTTACTGGAGAGGGACAAAAACGAAATCGGGTGTTGTTGCTTGCGCTCGGCAACACCGAGGAGGAGATAGCAAATGGGAGAGTAAAGATCAACCTGCATTGCTTGTACGTACCACCAGATGCTACTATTGGATTGTCCGTCGATTATATTATAGGTCGAGATACATGTGCCAATGGATTGGATTGGTCAATATTGATCTAGCACTGCACGTCTGATTAGCCTAGAAATAGGAGAGAGCGTTTACATACCTGGGATCAACGTAATTACTGCTTGATTAGCCGTGTCCCGTTGTCCAAGCTGCGGTAGATCTGCAGAGGTCGGAGATGGTGCAATCTTTGGCCGGTGGTACTGCAGGCCGCATGACCTGCATGATGCACCGGAGACCACGGCGGAGGCAGATCTCGGAGATGGCGCACTCTTTTGGCCGTTGCTCCCGCAGGCCGCACGACATGCATGTTCCATTGGAGGCCACGGCGAGGTAGATCGAGGCGTTGTCTCTCTCTATCTCGCGAACGCCGACTGCAAATAACGGCGGCGTTATCTCTCTCTATCTCGCGGACGCCGACTGCAAATAACGGCATCTGCTTGTCGTCACGGACGGAGCTGCCTGCACCGGAACCGATCACATCTCCTTTCCTCTTTGAGCACCCAAAAATTGTTCCCTTCAAAGCGGTGAAGTGGTGTAGCTCTCCAGATCGGGAAAGAGCTATAGGACATGCATGCATGCTTCATGCATCAATGCAATGAAGAAAGCATATGGCCTAGGTTTAGCTCCAGCGTCAAGGAACCTAGATGCGGCGGGCACGTCTTAAAAGAAAAGGGAAAATAAAGGAAAACGGTGACGGGAGATCGGTTGCGTTATTTCTGTTGTAATGGCAATGGTGGGTAATTTTCCTTCTAATCTAATAATCTAATGGATCTAATGGTTGTAGATTTAGAGTTAATCAAATAAACGGTCTGATGTTTCTGATTTTTGTGGGAATTTCTAGGCTAATTCTCTAATTTCTGGTTAGCCCTTAATGTACTTTTAATATATAATAGATACACATACCAGGTGGCTACCAAATGGGAAAAAAACTTGCTACTTAGGTCATAGGAGATTTCTACATGAAGATCATGAATACAGATATGATGAGGTTTCTTTCAATGGTAGAATTGAATTGAGAGAACCTCCAGTCCAACCAAAAGGGAAAGCTATATCTCGAATGACTAAGCCTATTCGGACTGAATATGGAAAGTTGCAAAAAAAGAAGAGCCAGAAGAAAAGAAGGAAACTGAATGAAGAGGACCAGGAACATGAAGACATATATGAGCACAGCGTAGAGAAAACATTCAAGAAAAGGAGTGTATTTTTCCAATTGGATTACTGGGATACACTGTTGGTGAGAAATAACTTGGACATTATGCACATAGAAAAAAATGTATATGATAATATAGTGAATACAGTTCTTGATGTTGATAAGAGAACCAAAGACAATCTGAACTCAAGGCTGGACCTGAAAGTTATGAATATCAGAGTTGGTCTTCATGCCAACTTGACTGGTCAAAAAGCAGTGATACCCAGGGCCATTTACCAGATGGAAAAACAAGGAAAAAAGAACTTCCTAATGGTTTTGAAGTATGCTCGATTCCCTGATGGTCATGCTTCCAACCTGTTCAACAAGGTCAACTTAGCTGACAATAGAATTGTTGGCTTAAAGACACATGACTGTCACATAATCTTGCTGGATTTATTTCCTATGGCTATATGTAGATCACTCCCTGCCTCTGTATCTGTACCACTCATACGGATCAGCAAATACTTCAAGGCACTGAATGGCAAAGTGATAGATGTTAGAGAAATGATGAAGTGGGAAGAAGAAATTCCACTGATTCTGTGCGAACTGGAGAAGTTGTTCCCTCCTTCTTTCTTTGATATAATGGTTCATCTGATTATACACCTGGTGTCCGAAGTGCAAACTGCGGGACCTATCCATTACAGATCAATGTGGTCAGTTGAAAGGTACATAGGAAAACTGAAAAGTATGGTACACAACTATAATTATCCTGAAGGATCAATAGCTGAAGGATACATTTTTGATGAGAGTCTCACATATTGCTCAAGGTATTTGCATGATAGTAAGACCAAGTTCAATAAAGCTCCAAGACATGACGACAATGCTGGTCCTATTCATGAAACCAGCAGTCTACCATATTTGAGGATATTTGGTAGGCCATTGTCAGGGTTTGCTGCAACTCAGCTGAATTACAAATCGTGGACTCAAGCTCATACGTGTGTCCTGATGAACTGTCCAAGCATTGATAAATTTGCTGAGTAAGTTAATGCCATGGATAAATCACTTACAAATAGTATGTAAATCCTGCCATCAAGTGACCACATAATTTTCTCTGTAGGAAGCACCAAGAAACCATCTCTTCTGGTAGGAAAAAAACAAAGAGGGAAATTGAAAATATTCATCACAGCACTTTTCATGACTGGATAGCTGAGCATGTAAGTGCTACAAACTTTCAAAACTAAAATACATAGTACAAGAAAACACCTTAATAAGTGCTCTATCCTTGTAGGTACAAAGTCTCAAACAGCAGGGAGTTGTGATTTCCCCTGAAGTTTGGATTATGACTCAGAAGCCATATAAGATGGCAAGATCATACAGTAGTTACTCTATTAATGGTTGCAACTACCATACTTACTCTTATGGTCATGGGAAAGCTACCCAGTGTTTTGGAGTATCAGTGCTTGCAAGAACATCCAGTTATTCTAGTGCGAATGATAAGAACCCAAAATCAGGAGAAATCACATACTACGGTAGAATAATTGATATTGTAGAGTTAAACTATTCGAATGAAGCAAGTGTTGTGCTATTCAAGTGTGAATGGGTTAAAAGCATTGGGGTTAGGGATCTTGAACCCTTTGGAATTAGGCAAGTCAATTTTAATCATCTTCAGAATTCAGAGGACAAAAACTCTGAACCATTCATTCTTGCAAGTCACGCAAAACAGGTTTATTACTTGGAAGACCCTGTTGAAAAGGATTGGCATGCTGTAGTTTGCCCGACCCCCCGAGACTACTATGATATGCATCCTGCAAATGATGAATATGAAAGCTAGTACCTTATTAGTGAGTGATGATGTATTGTAACCTGCAACTGATTTTGTTGAATGTTTACTGCTGTAGATTGAGTTATGAAATAACATTTCAAATATTTTTGCAGGCACTGCCAATCTTGATTCCCAGCCAAGGAGACTTCATGAATTAAACCAGAAGTTGAAAATGCTGGACTTGCCACCAGCCAATCTACCATTAGAAGAGACAATAAGAATTAAGCACTTACAAGAGCCAAGGAATAGAGGGGTCTACTATTCACAGCTGGAGGTAAGATGTTCATTACATCATTCTGTTGGTGTAACATATTTTTATGTTCTGTTGTCATGCTGATTAATAATGAATTAATTGTGAACTGCAGTCCGAAAGGCATTATGAAAGTCCAGAGGATGAGCAATCTGATGAGGAGCATCATAGGCAGAGGTACTATGAAGAGCAGAGGTACTATGAAGAGCAGGGAACTACTATGAAGAGCATGTTGGGCAGGGGTACTATGATGAAGAGAATGATGAGCAGGGGAACTACAATGAAGAGCAAGGAGTGGATGATGAGCAGGGGAACTACAATGAAGAGCAAGGAGTGGATGAACAGGAAGCATATGAACAACAGAAGGCAGCTGAAGCCGCAAAAGGTAAAAGGAAACTCTAATTTCAATTGAGATGCAAAAGATAATTGTTAATGAAACTACTATACAAAAGATAATATGTGCTCTGCTTTGGAACAGGGAACACAAAATCAGGTGGTAGAGGTCCAACAGAAATGAAAAAATTCTGGAAGAAGCATGGTCCAAATAACAAGGTTGATCTGGTGTTCAACCACCTTGGGCAACCATGTGGGTTGAAGACTTCCAAACTATCAAACTTTGTAGGATCTTGTGTCAAAGGGAAAGAAGTTTCTGTTGCTTATGTGAACTGGAGGAAGGTACCTCAGACAGAGAAAGATAGACTCTGGATGATTGTTAAGGGGTTCTTCAACATAGATGATCGTTACAAATGCTGGGTTCTAAGGTCAGCTGGCAAAAAGTGGAGAGCGTTCAAGAATTTCCTGAGGAGCAAATACTATGATGAAGAGCTAACAACGAGGAAAACATTGCCAATGGATGTGAAGAGAGGATTCATGAAAAACAGTGGAAATGGTTAGTGAGCCATTGGAGATCACATAAATACCGGGTGAGTACTTCTTTGTAACAAGTAACAAGTAGTAATTGGTGAAGTGCATGCTTACTGACAATTGAATATTAACTGCAGGAATTGTCAAAGAGGAATAAAATTACTAGGGAGAACCAATCAAATGCTTCTCACACTGCTGGTTCCAAAAGTTTTGCAGTGGTGCATGATCAGGAGGTTTGTTTCCTTGTTGAACCTACAGTATTGTGAGTACTACCTTCCATTTATGAAACTAACTGAAGATAAATTGCTAACTACAGGAACTAAAGCGGAGGAGAACAGTATCCAGAGCAGAACTTTACCAAATTACTCACACAGATAAGGAAGGACGACCAGTAGATGCATATTCTTCCGCTAAAATGGTAAGCTGAATGGATTACTTGCAACTCATAACAAACTGTAGATATGGTTGAAATTATTAATTTACTGTTGTTCTTGCAGGATACTATAAGAGAGCAGTTGGAACTCCATCCATCACGCATTGGTGAGGACCATGGAGAAGGTGATCTGTATTCTGAAGTGTTCGAAAATGCAAGGAAATCAAGAATGCACGGTTTTGGGCTAATAGTGGGTGGAAAAAGCTCAAAGCTGCTTGACCAAGCAATTGGTGCCCTCCGAGATGCTAAAGAGGAGAACTTGGAGCTTAGAACCATGGTTAGCCATATGGCACGTTACCAGAAGCAGTGGGAGGTGAAGAGCCAAGCAATGGAAGAGAAACTGAATTTGCTGCTAAGTCAACAACAAACATCAAACAACCAACAAGTTCCCACAGCAAATGAAGGTGATGGAATCAATGAAGAAGCAGATCACACAGTATCAACAGATGCAATAAGAACACCTGTTGGAGCCAATGTTGATACCACAGAAGAACCATCTGCTGCCAGGAAATCACCTGCTCCATCCAAGCAACAATTTGATACCACAGATGTACCATCTGCTGCAAGGAAATCAGCTGCTCCATCCAAGCAACAAGTTGATACCAGAGAAGCACCATCTGCTGCAAGGAAATCACCAGATGGAGCCAAGCAACAAAAACTTCGAAGAGAATCACAATCTGATGCAAGAAAAGCACCAGTTGGAGCCAAGCAACAGAAACTTCCAAGGGAATCACAATCTGATGCAAGCAAATCACCAGTTGGAGCCAAGCAACAGAAACTTCCAAGAGAATCACAATCTGCTGCAAGCAAATCACCAGTTGGAGCCAAGCTACAGAAACTACCAAGGGAATCACAATCTGCTGCAAGCAAATCACCAGTTGGCAAGCTACAGAAACTACCAAGGGAATCACAATCTGCTGCAAGAAAATCACCAGTTGGAGCCAAGCTACAGAAACTACCAAGGGAATCACAATCTGCTGCAAGAAAATCACCAGTTGGAGCCAAGCTACAGAAACTACCAAGGGAATCGCAATCTGATGCAAGAAAAGCACCTGGGAAGAATCTAAAACTGGGAAGTAACAGCCAATGTACAGCAGCAGAAACAGAGACAATTGAGAATCATCACAGAAAAGATAATGCAAGCACTGCAGGTTCAACAGGCAAACAAGTTAACTCAAGCCAAGTTACATCTGGAAAGCAACTAAAACAAAACAGAGATGCAGAAAGAACTGATGCTTCAATGTTCAAGGTACCAGCACCAACTAAACCAGCAGAAGCAACTGGATCCTTAAAGGCAAAACTTCGTACTCTAGCTAAAGTAGCTCTAGAAGTGTCAGGTAGCAAACAAAACAATGTGGCTTGTGAAACTCAAGAAGGAGGTGAGAAGACAAGTTGCAGCAAGTTACTTGCAGTTCAAACACAGTTCAAGAAGATAAAGGTTGAGAAACTAGATGAGTGCAGAACTGAAAAGATAAGGGATCAGAGAAGAAGAGAGGATGTGAAGAAAGGCATGGAGGTGACTATTCGATCACCAAACAGTTTGTGCATTGCTGCAATGGGCACCGTTCAAAATGCAGAACACGATGAGTATGTGGAGGTTCTTATCAACCTAGTTGTGAAGAAGAATACAAAGCTACCACAGGCACAAGGGAGACTCAAGGAACTGGCCAATGCACAGTCAAAGTGTATTAATTGGCCAAGGATAAATGTAAGAAATAAACCACTTCAAACATGTAATGCTATGATGCATGCTACCTTGGTACAACTATAATGTGTGCTCTATGCAGGTTCATCAGGTCACAGAAGCAGACAAGCACAATTGTCTCCCTGATTCAGAATCACAAGAAGAAGCAGACAAGAACAAAAAGAAGAGAAAGAGAAGCATTACTGACGTGATGAACACACAAGATGGTACTAACTGTAGTTGTTCTTACTCTACTTGCCATATGTACTTTTATCATGTCCTGTTTGTTTATATGTACTTTTATTCCACTTGGCAGGTGACACTCCCAGGTGTTGATGAGCCACTGCCCAGGATTTGATGCCAGATGGTACAGATGAATGTCTAGTACTTGATGCTGATGCTGCCACTCTACTGTCCTCATGTTGATGTAGCCACTGCCCAGGATTTGATGCCAGATGGTACACATGAATGTCCAGGACTTGATGCTGATGCTGCCACTCTACTGTCCTCATTTTGACAGGATTTGATGCACTGTCAGCTGTCCTTGCCAAACTATCAACCAGATTGTTCTGAAACTACTGTCCTATCTTTTATGCATGGTGTAGATTGTTCTGAAACTGCTGTCATGATCTACTGAACCTTCATGTATACTTTCTGCATGATGCACTCTGAACATTCATGTAAACTTTCTGCATGTTAAAACTGATTCGGCTATAGATGTTATGAACCTTGTAATGATCTACTGAATGTTCTGAACCTTCAACTGATGTTGCTACAACTGAATGTTCTACTGATGCACTGTAGTTTAGCTTATTAGATGCCTGGAATAGTTTTTGGGGCATTATTGTGAAATGCCATAAAAGCTTTTTGAGGCAGTACTGTGAAATGCCCTAAAAGCTTTTCGAGGCATTACTGCGAAATGCCCTAAAAGGTTTTTGGGGCATTTCTCCAAAGTGCCCTAAAAGATTTTTGGGGCATTTCACAATAATGCCTCAAAAAGCTTTTAGGGCATTTCTACAACTGC
Organism: Poa pratensis; assembly: GCA_947311845.1. Taxonomy (NCBI): domain Eukaryota; kingdom Viridiplantae; phylum Streptophyta; class Magnoliopsida; order Poales; family Poaceae; genus Poa; species Poa pratensis. Next base: position 77,952,291 of record CAMZMU010000037.1, on the reverse strand, counting down.
CCCAAATTGTAACTTTTTGGGAGCATTTAAACAAAATGCCCTAATAACCTTTCCAATCACTAGTATATTGGGCATTTTGTTAAAATGCCCTAAAAGGCTTTTGGGGGCACATGGATGACATTTCGGGGCGTTATAAAGTGCCCTTATATGTAGACCATGACGTAGTGAGGGATGACGGATGGAGTCGACGTGGGCACTTTCTAAGAGCATAGACACCCTGGGCGCAATGTACAGTGTGTCACCAGCACTTTTCTCATTTCTAGCTGGGTGATGCCGTCCATTTGCTTACTCGTTTATGCACTTACGGTGCGTTGTGTGTTACTTCTAGTTCTTCTTCGCCTGGTGCGTTGTAAGGTTAGTTTGTAATACCGGTTGTCAATATAGAGTTCAGGCTGGCCTTGGCCCACCATAGTTACAGTCGAAAAACGAATTACATTTTCTCCCTAAAAAAACGAATTACATTTTGATATATAAATCACCAAATTGCTGCTCTGAATTTACAATAATGTATGTTAATGAGCTTCCCCATCCCAGTTGCATAGCCTCACTAGTCTGCCAATTTTTTCAGGCAAAATAAAATTTTGAACGTGACGAATAAATCATTGTCATGACATTATGGTGTAATGTTGTTTGATCACCGCATGCCATGAAGAAATCCAATGGTTTCTCAGAACTTCCAGCTTGGTCATATGCAGAGAATGAATTAAGAATAAGAAGAAATTGTCCCATGAAGGTTACTCTGACTGTACAAAACTATCAAAGTAGGTTAATTACTTAATTTGAACCCCAAGAAACTGATAACCTTTTCACTTGAAGAAGGGGAATGCATTGTAGCGCTGGTATAGCGTGTCTAGCCGTCCGCTGCCTTCTAGGAGGGCGAGCTCTACCTTGCTGCGGCTCTCGAGGTCATACCGCGATAGCCTCGCCCACTTCACTACCAGGATGAACTCGCCGCACGCTCCAGCGAAGTCCACCGGCGTCTCCGCGCCCAAAACCATCATGGAGTAGTAAGCCGTCACGCCGCCCACCGACGACTCGTGCACGCGCCGCCACGTCGACGACGACGCGTCCATCAGCCACACGCCGTGCACTCCCTCAATGGCGTCTCCGTGGTAGAACAGCATCGACTCGCTGCCGTCGCGGACGTCGAACGTGCACAGGCGGAGGCCGCCGGCGACCGATCCCAAAGACCACCGCGTGCGGTCCTTGGCTTTCTCCGCGAGCGGCGGCTCGCGCAGCACGGAGACGACGCACCGGGTGGCGTCATACCGGAGAATATGGCGGACCGCACCCTGGCGGCGGCAGCGCCGGCTCAGCCAGTAGAAGCACGTGCCGGCATGGATGCCGGGGGACGTGCCAGGCAGGCAGCGTGCGGCGCCAGGCGCGGCGAGCTCCCTCGCGTCCCACCTGCCGGTCGCGGACGAGAAGGTGTCCACCAGCACGCGGCGGCGCCTGCGCCGAGCGAGGAGGACGACGGTGAGCGCGAGCCGCCCGGTGGACGCGTCCAAGTTCCGGTACATGCCGGAGTTGGAGTCGCTGGACGGCGAGACGGTGGACGGCGGGAGCGCAAGCCAGCGATTGGCGGCCGGGTCGCACACGTAGTAGCGGGTACGGCTGCAGCATAGCAGCAACTGCCCGTGCGAGGCGACGATGGCAATGTCAAGCATGGGCACGGTGCGCTCGAAGAAGACAACATAGTCTTCAAGTGGCGGCCGCGGCGTGGCATTGGCAATGTCAAAAAGATTGGAAGGACGCTCCGTATTCTTGGGGCCCATGTACTTCGGTTGGAGAGGCACGTTGACGGGAACGCGGTCGGCGGGATCGACGGCGACGAGCCTAAGGTGGATGAAGCCGGCCCTCCTCCGCGGCTGGATGATGAGCGCGCACGGGCGGCTGTCGTCGACGAGCGGCAGCGGGCGCGGCCAGAGGTGGCGGCAGAGAAACGTGGGCTGGCAGAGCACGGCCCGCCACTGCCGGCAGACGGCTGTGACGCGGTGGGCGTCCTCGGAGGGCAGGCGGCACAAGATCTCGGACAAGACCCCGTCGTCCAGGTGCGGCATGACCACCGCTGCCGCCGCCATTGATTGATAGATTGATCTGGCTGGGGCTTGTAAATCGGCCGGGTGTCATACGTGCCGTATTGGTAGCCAACGGCCTTTCATGCATCTGGATCGTTTGTTTAGGTTTCCAAGGCAGACATGGTAAGTTCGATGGCTAGCCTTGACGTACGCTGACGTTTATCGATGTGTTTGCACATAGGCACAATTTTTTGGGTTTCTTACTTGTAACGGAAATTAACATTGAGCGCCAGGCTTACACGTCTTCCTGAACATCTCCTCTGATAAAATTGTATTACGCTTTGTGGAGAGGAGATTTCCTACACACGGGCACCAGTGATCCCGCCATATGGCACCTTGCGAGCCACTCGTTTTTTTAGATAAAAGGCATGAAATGCCCAGCTTTGAATTAACAAAGCTCCGAGAGCCAACGGCACAGTACAGCATGCTGATGAACAGCTTACAAGCATCAGGCACCCCGGCAAACAGAAGATAAGAATACAAAGCACAGCCAGGGGTACCTAAGCCAAAGACCAACTACGCTAACAAGCACACCACGGCAACAGGCCAAGAGGAAGATCACAGCAGCAAGACGCCAGCTTCCAGACAGGAAAACTCCGAAGATCACCGCCACCGTCCACACCAGTGGACAGGCTCGACAAGGAGGCCTCAAAGGACGCCGAGGAGACAAGCTCAACAAGGGGGCCACAAAGAAACACACCGAGGAGATAGGGTGAGCGCCGACGAGCACCGCCACTGGCCACCGGAGACGCTGCGGGAGCTCCAACACGACCACCACCGCCAGCAGCTTGACAGCACCATCGGACCCAAGCTATCGGACGAAGACGCACAGAAGAAGAAGCAGCGAAAAAGCGCCGCACCACCGTGGCTGGGAAGGAAACCGAAGCTCGAAAGCTCGCCAACCAAAGGTGCCGCTGTTTCCGCAGAGGAGAGCCTTAGGGCGTCGACCCAGCGGCGAACAGGGGCAACAGCTAGGGGGAGCACCCAACCTGGCACCCGCCAAACACGGTGAGGAGACGTCACAGCCGCCACGGCCGCCACCTCGACCGCACTGCTCGACCACCACCCCTGCAATCCCCAGAAGGCACCTCCAGGGAGGGAAACGACGACGGAACGCCGCTGCCGTCCGAAGGGGAACGCGGCTTTCGCCCAAAGCAGGGGAGGGGGAGGGGAGAGGGGACAGATACCTCGACGAACGCCTTCGAGAAGGAGCACGGCGCCCGCGGGCGTCGCCGTCGTCGTGACCAACTCCGCTGGCCAAGGGATTCCCCCGGTATCCAAGTCCCCGACTCCAACCACCCTGCACAACCGAGATCCGGCGAAGGGATCCGGAATTGGCAGGGAGACGAGCAGATCGAAAAAGGGGCAGCTTCTCCCTCAGATCTGGAGCCTGGGCCGGCGGATCGGCCCCGCACCGCGACCTCCAGCCGCCAACCCCTCGCCGCCCAAGCAGCCGAAGGGGAAGCCACCAAGCACCACGGACGCCACCCGCCGCCAGGCCGACGCCGCCCACCTGCCCGAGGCCGCCGCCCCGGCGTTCCTGAGCCCTCCACGCGAGGTGAAGCGGCGAGAGCCCCGCCGCCACCTTCATCGGCGTCGCTCGGGCTTGCCCAGGAGCACCTCTGGTGGCGGCGAGGCTGGGGGAGAGGAGGTGGAGGGGCTAGGGTTAGGGTTTGGGTTTCGCCCCCGAGTCGCCTCCGGAGAGACGACGCGAGGGACCTGATCTTTGTCACTCTCCGAGCCACTCGTTTTGTTGTTGGAAATTGTGCAAAATTCAGACCGCATGTGATACATAGTGCACTAAAATAAAAAATACGTTCCAGTAGGTATGTGAGAACAGTGCATACCGCAGAGTTAGGTAAGAGATAGGTGACGGACAGTCACATGTGCCATTGTTAAAATGACTAGTTGAATTCGGCGCGGCGACACGCCTCAGAAATTTTATGTATGAAATGTTTTGTTATAATGAAGGAAATTCGAAATTGGCAAAATTCGTCAAATGTTTGTGCGAATTTGGATCCAAACATTTGTGCAAAGTTGGATCCAAAATTGAGGAGTTAGAGTCGACGAAACTCGAAACCGTTTTTCGGGTATGTAAATTTTTTTGACAAAATTCGTCAAATGTTTGTGCAAAGTTGGATCCAAAATTAAGGGGGTAGATTCGAGCAAACTCGAAACCGATCACGGGGATGGAACCTGGTCGTCGACGCGCGTATATTTCATGTATATAATTTCTGAAATACGCGGGGACTTTTCTGCAAAAAAATTGGCAAAAATTAGTCAAATGTTTGTGCGAATTTGGATCAAAAATTGAGGAGTTAGAGTGGATCAAACTCGAATCCGATCGCGGGGATGGAACCTGCTTGTTGACCCGCGTATATTGCATGTATATAATTTTTGGAAAACGTGGGGACTTTTCTGTAAAAAAATTAACGAAGTATATAATTTTTGGGAAACGCGGGAACTTTTTTGCAAAAAAATGTGCGGGGACTTTTCTGCAAAAAGTTGACAAAATTCGTCAAACGTTTGTGCAAAGCTGGATCCAAAATCGAGGAGTCAGAGTCGATGAAACTCGAAACCGTTTTTCGGGTATGTAAATTTTTTTGACAAAATTCGTCAAATGGTTGTGCAAAGTTGGATCCAAAATTGAGGGGTTAGAGTCGAGCAAACTCGAAACTGTTTTCGTGTATATAATTTTTGGAAAACGTGGGAGTTTTCTGCAAAACATTTGACAAAACATGGAACCTACTCGTCGACGTGCATATATTTCGTGTATATTTTTTTTTGGAAAACGTGGGGACTTTTCTGCAAAAAATTTGGCAGAATTCGTCAAACGATTGTGCAAAGTTGGATTCAAAATTGAGTAGTTAGAGTCGACAAAACTCGAAACCGTTTTTCAGGTATATAATTTTTGGAAAACGCGGGGACTTTTCTGCAAAACAATTGGCAAAATTCGTCAAATGCTTGTGCAAAGGTGGATTCAAAATTGAGTAGTTAGAGTCGACAAAACTCGAAACCGTTTTTCAGATATATAATTTTTGGAAAACGCGGGGACTTTTCTGCAAAAATTTTTTGACAAAATTCGTCGAACGGTTGTGCAAAGTTGGATCCAAAATTGAGAAGTTAGAGTCGACAAAACTCGAAACCGTTCACGGGAGTGGAACCTATTCCCTCGCGCGCGGAGGGGCCGACAAAAAAATGTTACAGTGTTACTGTAGGGTACTGTTCATGAACAATATTCTACGGTAACTCGCGCGCGGAGGGGCCGAGAAAATCTCGCCCCATTACCTAACTACTAGTTAAATTTGGCGCGACGACACGCCGCGCCCTTGATGTAAATATTTCGGTGATTATTTGTTAATTTCTTTAGTATCGTTATATATATTGGAAGGAAATGTGGTAGTTATAATTCGTATAATGTGCTTAGCTTAAATTCATTTTAAAGCAATACATAATTGGAGGAAATGAGGCTGCATTTTATCGAATTACTAATCTAATCAAGCATTTTTTTAAATGCAAGTACATAGTTAGAGAGTTTTGAGTTATAGTGCATCCAAATATGTTAGGTATATATAAATGGTCAAATATGTTTCGTTTTGGCATAATTTTCTTATTTAGCACCATAGTCAGGGAAATTATGTTATGGTTATGTATAAATATTAACCAATTTGAGAAATAATTTAAATTTTGGAAATGGACGTATTCGGGGAAAAAATTTAGGTTTAAAAATTGTTGAAATTTAAAAAAGGCTTACGTTTGGAAACGGGTTTGGTTTTTGAAGGATTTATATTATGGTTATCTAGAAATTTTAACCAATTTGAGCATTAATTTAAATTTGGAAATTGTTGTGTTAGGAAATATTTTTAGGTTTGGAAATTGTTGGAATTCAAAAAAAAGCTTATGATTGAAAAGGGTTAATTTTAAAAAAATTGTGCATATTGTGAAGTTATTTAGGTTCAAATTATTTTCGGTGCGCAAAATGGGTAGATTTGGATGTCGTTTCAAATTTGGAAGTATGCAAATTTGAAATTCCACTACATGTGATAAATAGTTTGATTTTTTTTATTCGGTTAGTTTGTTATATTCTTTTGTTCCTAGTTTGCAATTTTTTTTGTTATTTTGATATATATATGTTTTTCCCCGGTGGGTAGATTTAAAGTTATCGAATTTGTAAAGTTTTTTCATTTTGTGTGTTTTGTGTGGAGCAGTAGGGCCCACCTGTAGGTTTTTTTGTTTTTTTTTTTTGGAATTTCCTGTGAAAAGAATAAACGGCTGACAGGCAGGCCCATGCTGACGTTGCGCTGACGTCAGCAATGGCTAGCACTGCCACTGCCGCGGCGGCGAGGAGCACGGCGACGCCGCGCGACGGCGAGGTGGGGCGCGTATGCGAGAGCGCTGGATGCGGCTGGACGCGGGTGATAACCCCCAAGAGAAAGGGATCACTGTAGCACCTCTCAATGTGGAAGTAAGGTATCGATCCGCAGGAGCAAGAAGGAAAAGTTATCTATTCCCTACAACTAAAGTGTCACAAGTTTTAGTTGATTATGCACTAAACAAGTTTAGAGAACAAGATGGTTGATTTGATGGATGTAAAAGTGTCCCAATCATCTTCTTTGCAAGAGGACAACACAAATGTAGTAGCAAGTGAAAGCTCTAAAAGAAAGAAAGCCCAATCCTCTATGTAGCAAGAGGACAAGCTCAAGTGTGTGTTTCTTATAGGAACAATGGACATGGTTCATGGGTTCACTTAATCCTCTCTCTCTCGTCTACAGTGATCATCATGTTATAGATAAAGTACACACAATTGTCATGTTTTAATGGTAGCTTTTTATGACGGCTATATGTCCTAAAACACATAGTTGAAAGAAGTACTCATTTGTGTTGCTAGGTCACCCTCGTAAGGCTAGCGTGGTTGCTGTCACTCCCACATCATACTCTTCCTTTTTACCCCCAGATAAAGGATGTTGGGCGGTACTGTGTCACTCAATACCTATGCCGTGTCACATCGGCCATCCCGTACCCACATACATCATACTTCTTAATGGACAATATTCTAAACACTAGTGCAATGATTCATAATTCGTGTGTGTGAGCACATCTCTCTCATCTATCTACACTTGGTGGTGTCAATCACCTCATGTCAGGGATAAACAAGGCATTATGCATAAATCAAACCATCACATGCATCATAGAATATCTCCAAAGTACGACAAATCACAAAAGATCCAACACAACGGTAATTGCATAACTAATCATCTCATACCACAATATTCACCACAAAGGTATTACATAGATGACCGTAATCATGTTCAGCAGCTCATACGGTACTAATTAGTGAAGCTCAAGAGAGAGGAGAGATACAAAAGTTACCACCACAAACCCTAGTCCAGGGGTGGACTACTCCCCCTTCATCATGGTGATGATGGTGGAGAAGTTCTTGCTGTAGATGTTGATGATGAACACGCCGGAGGGGGGTGGAGCCCTCCGGAGGCGATTCCGGCGGCGTTTCCCCCCTCCGATCTTCTCCGGCGGCAGCCTTCTGTCTCTCTGTTTCGTGGTTTCGTGTTTCTCCGCCGCCTCTTCCAGAGAACGTCGGGGGACCTTTTTTATAGGCGTTTTTAGGTCAAGAGAGTCGGTGGAGCAAAGATCGACGGCAACGGAGCCACGAGGCCAAAGGGTGGGTCCCACGCGGCCTGGTACTGTGGCCGCGTGGGCCACCCGTTTGGCCTCGGCCTCCGTTTGCTCGCTTCCTTCGACTCTTCTTCCTTCCAAATATTGACGCCCGTAAATTTCCAGGTGATTTCGTTGACGTTTGGGTCCCTGAAACATTAAAATAAGAAAACGGGGTTTTCTGCCTGTGCAGGGTTAATTCCATAAAAATAGGAAATCATTAAGATATTTCCAAAATCATGATAAAACATTGATATAACCCTTATATGATGCAAATATGATTGGAATATAAGCAATTAAAGTGCAAAGTTCATGTATGCATTTTACATGCATCAACATCCCCAAGCTTAATCCATGCTCGTCCTCGAGTATGAAGATGATAAAACTAACATGGACTTTGCAATTTAATACTTAACAATGGATATCAAAGATGATTACTATTGCTACATATAGTCAAATGATTCATTCTTCAAAGGAGTAGCAATATGCAAATAGTTTATGAAGTGATATCAAGTATTCAAGACAAGGATGTTCATTGATAGTTCACAAAGTGTAACATGGTAGCAAGTAATATGGAACACATGTATGCATAATGATAAGTAGAACATCCTACAATGGTCATAGAGTGTAGATGAAAATCTGAATATGATAGGTGTACACTTTGGAAAGATGTATATGTGAGTAGAGGTAAAGCATGCATAAGTTTCATCCAACTTCCAAACTCTTCTACTTAAGTTAATGATTGCAATAAGGTATTCATTGGTGTCAAGCTCTCATTGCCCCTATCATAGCATCTTGAATGATTAAGTTAAAGTGAAAGCAAATATGAGTAGTGTGCTTGACAAAGTAAAGGTTGAATGTCTCATGCCCCTTGAATACAAGTACTACACCATGTTACTCAACTTGGGAAACAAAGCAAGTTCAATTATATCATTGTAAGTAATAATAGTATCATCAAGAGCGTCAACTGGGGTACCTCTTGTCCCAGATATGGAACAAGCCCATATCAAAATGACAAGACAAACAAACAAATGAACAATCTCAACACCCTTTTTATTTACCATTGGAATAGCTTTTTATTGTAAGGTGTATCACAGAATTCACCATAGTATGTAAGTAAATTTCCACCATGAATGATGCATGGCTTAGATTAGCGGCCCAGGCGTCTCTCTAACCATTTATACAAACTCATTTAAACTACTCATTTCCACATTTCACCATAAGCATCCATAACAAAAGTACATGATATCAACTAAATGAGATGAAGAGCATGTTGAAAGCTTGCATGTGACAGCACATATGGGCTAACTCCAACCCAACATTTATCAAGCCACTACATCATAATCTTAATCACAATGGGTCATGTTTTATTATGCAAATAAAAAATGTGCATCAAGTTCGTGAGAGCTATATAACCAACTTTTCCATGCAATCAATAACATAAACATTTTCATTCAGAGGTAAGATAACACAAAAACATGTTAACATACTCGGAATAGCATAAAGCCAATAGGTAGATATGGTGGACTCACTGGAATAACTTTGGTTGAAGGTGTTGGAAACAAGTTTTTGCTTGTTGGAGTTTTTGGGCTAGCAAAAGGGAGAAAGTTGACCATCTAGATGCATGCATGAGTGTCCATAGAACTAACTAATCCATGTTAAACCAAGTAAAATAACAATCAGCACCAAAACATGAATAAGTGATAGCTCTACAAAAAGAATTTGCAAACTATTACTCATAAACAAGCTCATGAATCATGCAACTATATGTATCATTAAAAATCAACTCAAACATCCCTTTTCCCAATCTTATAAAAGCATCCAACATATTTCAACCCATATTTCCAGTAGCTCTCTCATATATAATGATAGTGTGGTGGTCTCTCAAGACTCAAACAAAAAAAAAAACGACGCTCCAAGTTTATGCGATAAAGTGTTTCGATCGAAAAACAGAAGTTGGACGTGTGCAAACCGAGAGTGTGTAGGTCCAGCGGGGTTGTCTTCACATCCCCAAGCTTATGGTCTTCACCATCCTTGGATAGCTCTTGGTGCATCTCCTCCAATCCCTGTGAAAAAACTTCAAAACACCGTTTCTCCCATCTCTTTTCTGTGGGGTGCATTAATAGTGATAAACAAATAGGTTCTTGCTGCATATAATCCTTGAACAAAAATTCATATGAATGTCCAGAAAGTGTATAATGTTGTATGCCTACTCATAAACTCAATTGGATCAAAAAGATTCAACTTAAAAGCTCAAAGCATGCATCAAACAAAATGGGACAGAATCTGTCCAGAAAAACAGCAGCAGCAAAACGTATTTTTCTACCCTACCAAACTTTCTCGAAAAATTCCGAAAAATTCATGCATACAGAGGATGAAAAGTTGCAACTACAGTTCAAATATGAGCTCATTCGGAGTTACAGAATAAGAATTAAAAATCATACCGTGCACTGACTCGTGCAGGAATAAAATCTCCGAACGCTATAAGCAACTTTTTCAAACCAAAAAGGGTAAAACTTGGCACTTTATTGAAAATCCAGAACCTAAACTATAAACAAAGTCTCTTGGTACAGCAAGAGGACACAAAGAAAATCACACAAAAAATAACCGGGTTGCCTCCCGCAAAGCGCTTTCTTTATAGCCATATAGCTAGGCTTGATAGTTTTAATGATGCTCACATAGGAATAAGAATTGAATATAAAAGAGCATCAAGAAGCAAATATCAAACACATTTAAGTCTAACCCACTTCCTATGCATTGGGATCTTGTAAGAAAATAAATCAATAAAGCACAAAGTGACTAGCATAGGAAGGCAAAGCAAGTGCAACTTCAAAATTTTCAACAAAAAGAGAGAGACTTAATATTTTTGAGATATATGAAATCATGTCTCCCTCTCTCATAAAAACTTTCAGTAGCATCATTGATAAACTCAACAATATAGCTATCACATGAAACATTCTTATCATGATCCATATGCATAAAAGTATCATTACTCTCCACATAAGCATAAACAGTTTCATTAGGAATAGTGGGAGTAAAACATTCATAATAATCATTGTAATCATCATATATAGGAGGCATATCATAATCACAATAAACTTTATACTCAATAGTGGGTGGACTGAAAATATCATATTCATCATCATAAATGGGAGACATAGTATCATCAAACAAGTCAAAGAACCTCCCCAAGCTTAGATGATTGCAAGATATAAAAGAACCTCCCCAAGCTTAGTCTAGTGCACACAAGAATAGAAACTTAAGCGCTACGCTCCCCGGCAACGGCGCCAGAAAAGTACTTGATAACCCCCAAGAGCAAGGGATCACTGTAGCACCTCTCAATGTGGAAGTAAGGTATCGATCCGCAGGAGCAAGAAGGAAAAGTTATCTATTCCCTACAACTAAAGTGTCACAAGTTTTAGTTGATTATGCACTAAACAAGTTTAGAGAACAAGATGGTTGATTTGATGGATGTAAAAGTGTCCCAATCCTCTTCTTTGCAAGAGGACAAGACAAAGGTAGTAGCAAGTGAAAGCTCTCAAAGAGAGAAAGCCCAATCCTCTATGTAGCAAGAGGACAAGCTCAAGTGTGTGTTTCTTATAGGAACAATGGACATGGTTCATGGGTTCACTTAATCCTCTCTCTCTCATCTACGGTGATCATCATGTTATAGATAAAGTACACACAATTGTCATGTTTTAATGGTAGCTTTTTATGACGGCTATATGTCCTAAAACACATAGTTGAAAGAAATACTCATTTGTGTTGCTAGGTCACCCTCGTAAGGCTAGCGTGGTTGCTCTCACTCCCACATCATACTCTTCTTTTTACCCCCAGATAAAGGATGTTGGGCGGTACTGTGTCACTCAATACCTATGCCGTGTCACATCGGCCATCCCGTACCCACATACATCATACTTCTTAATGGACAATATTCTAAACACTAGTGCAATGATTCATAATTCGTGTGTGTGAGCACATCTCTCTCATCTATCTACACTTGGTGGTTTCAATCACCTCATGTCACGGATAAACAAGGCATTATGCATAAATCAAACCATCACATGCATCATAGAATATCTACAAAGTATGACAAATCACAAAAGATCCAACACAACGGTAATTGCATAACTAATCATCTCATACCACAATATTCACCACAAATGTATTACATAGATGACCGTAATCATGTTCAGCAGCTCATACGGTACTAATTAGTGAAGCTCAAGAGAGAGGAGAGATACAAAAGTTACCACCACAAACCCTAGTCCAGGGGGTGGACTACTCCCCCTTCATCATGGTGATGATGGTGGAGAAGTTCTTGCTGTAGATGTTGATGATGAACACGCCGGAGGGGGGTGGAGCCCTCCGGAGGCGATTCCGGCGGCGTTTCCCCCCTCCGATCTTCTCCGGCGGCAGCCTTCTGTCTCTCTGTTTCGTGGTTTCGTGTTTCTCCGCCGCCTTCTTCCAGAGAACGTCGGGGGACCTTTTTCATAGGCGTTTTTAGGTCAAGACTATGTCGGTGGAGCAAAGATCGACGGCGGCGGAGCCACGAGGCCCGAACGGGTGGGTCCCACGCGGCCTGGTACTGTGGCCGCGTGGGCCATGCCCGTTTGGCCCTCGGGCCTCCGTTTGCTCGCTTCCTTTTTCCGTAGTCCTTCTTCCTTCCAAATATTGACGCCCGTAAATTTCCACGTGATTTCGTTGACGTTTGGGTCCCTGAAACATTAAAATAAGAAAACGGGGTTTTCTGCCTGTGCAGGGTTAATTCCATAAAAATAGGAAATCATTAAGATATTTCCAAAATCATGATAAAACATTGATATAACCCTTATATGATGCAAATATGATTGGAATATAAGCAATTAAAGTGCAAAGTTCATGTATGCATTTTACATGCATCAGCGGGGTAGGCAGACGCGGCGGCGCCGCTGCTTTGAGGTCGTCGGAGCGTCTCCGGTGGCTCCCAAACGCGGCGGCGGACAGCGACGACGCCGGCGACGATTTTGAGGCGCGCACGGCGGCCCAGCAAGCGGCTCTCGTGGAGGAGGGAGAAGCGTCGACGGCGGAGCTCAGGGTGCGTGTGGATCTGAACGGCGAGCAGCGCAGCGGCGAGGATGCGCGACGGCGCTGCCGGCGACTTGCAGCTCGCGCGCACGAGAGAAGGGGGAGAGGGGCTTCTGCGTGTGATTTTTTTCATAGGGGTCCAGGGAGTTTCCTGAATTTGCGTCTAGGTCCTTCGCAGTGGGGAATATAGGACTACGGGGCAAGGTGTGGATTAGCGAGGGGTGTTTTTGTAAATCTGCCGTGGAGGTGGTGGTGTGATCGTTGGATCATGAAGCAGCAGCGCACGATCGGAGTATTGTTCATAACTATAGATGCTACAGTTATGTACAGTGAATCGGATCGCGGAGAGGGGTCAAAAGTCTGCGTCCTTTATATATAGATGGATATAAAGGGAGAGCAAAACGCTGCTCCCTCCGCGTCAAAGAATAGTATCACACGCTTATCTGCCCGTCCAATCTTCATCCAACGGCTCCTAGCCTCCCCGTGACCATTTTGCAAAAACACACCTCACAAACCCAGAAATTACCCCCGCAATCCACAACTTCCCGCAGAGAGGGACGTATTTGCATTTTCACGAAAATCCAAGGATCTTTTTGCAAAACCATCCACAGACCGCTCTCTCCCTCTTCTCTCTTCCGCGCGTGCCCGTGGTCGCCGTCGCCGCCGACGCCTCGCGCCGCTACACTGCACTTCCTCGCTCAGATCTACGCCCACGGAGAGGTGCGTCGTCGCGCCTTATCCCTCCTCGCCCAAGATCGCTTCGCGGGACGTCGCGGTCACGCCGTAATCGTCGACGCCGTGCTCGGCGTGCGCGGACGCGTCCACACGCCGCCGGCGATGCTGCGACGACCCATGATTGGCGGCGCCACCGCCTGCAGACACCCCGCGTGGAGGCGCGTCCAGCGTGGCCAGCGGCGCGTCCTGGCTCGCACTGGATCGACGCCGGCGACGTCGATGCTGCCGCGACAGCTCCACCCTCCGGCGACGTCAACGTGACGTGACCATGGGCCTGGGCTCGCCTCAGCTGCACAGATGGGCTGCTTCCTGGGCCGGGCTGGCTGCTGTGCGGCTGGCTCGGCCCTCTTTTTTTCCCTGTTCTTTTTTCCTGCTTTTTTAAAAAAAAAAACTTTTCTAACTTTTCAAATTCGGCTCCAAATAATTTCAAACCAACTTCTAACAATTTGTAAACATCAAAATAGGCATCTCAAATACTTCAGAACATTTTTCAACATATTTCAAGCCTTTGAAATTTCAAATAATACATAAAGAGTCAACTGACACCTTCACGTCATTTCAAAAACATGGACTCCATAATTTCCTTTTGAACTCAAATAAAAATAATATCGCCAATATCATCCAATATGAGAAACCCAATAAAATATATTTTTACGTACAACACACCTCAATTAAACAGAGTTTGCTTAATCATTTAAATACAATTACCCATTTATATCATGTGCTTTAAATGTTTTCCCAAACAAATTCCATACAACGATAAATGTTTTAAAATCAATAGCTTCAAATACAAAGTCATTTGAACAATTCAAATCACAAAACATTTGGAAATATGATCAAATATATCAAAAAACTCACAATAAAAAAATGCACACACATCTAAACATCCCAATTTGCTAAAAAAAAATTAGATGCTCCAAAATATAAGAAGTGTCATAGTGAACAAAACATATACTTATATTTTACATTTCACTTCTGATATGTAGTAATTGTTTACTATACTTGGCAAGTTGTGGTTGGATGTTATCTTCTTTCTATTTCCTTTCTTTTTAATTGTTACAATCTGGAATTCTTTTTCATATGTTCTTCGTATTTCACTTTTCAGTGTTATGGCTTGCCTCCCTTTAAGCACAACATATCGCCAAAAGGATGTAGCAAATACAAATATCATGACTATTGTCATGCTGATGTACCATTATATCTGCTTAAAGTGGTACCACATAATTTGCATACAAAAATTTAGATTTTATTAGCTCAAACATGTTCTCCGGCGTTCTCACAATTCATATGATACAACATAAATTCTCATTAAAGGCGTGCCGTCTCAAACAGTGTTCTAAAATACTCACATTTCAAACCACTAAATATCTGCACAACATTTCACTTACAAAAATGCTCACATTTAAGACCACTACATATTTGAATATTTTACAAAATATATCAAAACTGTTCACAAAAACATACTATCTATTCATAACAAATAAAAACATGTTTGAACATTCCAATTTGGGCAACAGTTTGATGAACAAAAAAAAATATAATTCAAACATAAATAACTTTTGAATGTGCACATTTTCAAATTTGAAGTTTTTCACCAAGTATTCACAAATATGACAAATATATAAACATTAACGCATAAAAAAATCGACTATTTACGTCATTTGATCAAATTTCGAGAATAACAATTTAAAAACTTTCAATGCGTTCCAAATCTGAGCATTTAAACGTTTACTATTTATACCATACGATCAAATTTCAAATTTGAAAACTCCCAAATTTTCAAAGGCTTCCAAGTTTAGGTATTAGAAACCGAAAAAAAAACATACGAACAGCTTCCCACTTTCACCAGCTTTTCAAATTCAAACAAATTATAAATCAATATATCTTAATATATCCATTGGAAAAGTATGAGTAATATATCAAAACAATCAGAAAAATACATATGAACTACTTATGCTAAGAAAAAAATTGGAATATTCAAATTCTGTCACCATTCGGAGGTAATTCAAATGCATTTTTTATAATCCCAATTAAATATTGACACTCAAATACAAACATGTTCAAACAATTCAAACTTCCAAATATTTGAATATTGTACAAAATATATCAAAAATGCTACCTATTCAAAACAAAATAAAAAAACATGTTTGCAAGTTCCAATTTGGCTAACATTTCGTCCAACATTCTGATATTCCAAAAAGCTTTCCCCAAATGTAGAACCAAAATCAAATAAATTTTTCTAATTTCAATTAACTATTCACGTCGAAATACAAATATGTTTTAACATTCCAAACCACTAAATATTTCAATGTTCCACAAAATATCTCAAAAATGCTCACAGAAAAATGCTACCTCTCCATAACAAAATAGAATCATGTTTGAACATTCCAGTTTGGCCCACATTTTGGTGAACAAAAAAATTATATATAATGTACAAAAAAAATCACCAAGGGCGTGGCGTCACGCCACGCCAAATTCAACTAGTTATATATAGGGGTATGTCGCTGACATTTACCCAACTGGAGACTGGAGTAGAGAGGAGAGGAAGCTGGAGAAATGTGGGAGATGGCTTCGAACGGAAGAGAGTGTAATATCCCAGGATTAGAGTCCAAAATAAGAGTGGACACAGAAGTGTGCATTGCATTCATGCATGAGAAAATCCGAAGAATTTTCGCGCAATTATTTTAAAACACTAAGTGATTGAAGTTTCACTAGAGTTGGTGGAATTGAAGTAGATCATCAACTTGAGTGTTATAAGCTTTGAGAGGATCTTGGCTAAAACCCTATTTGTGGGTAGAGAGGTATACGATAACACTGTTTAACTCAGTGGGAATATAATTATTACACCAAGACATTCTTTCCGGAGTTGATGATAAACCTAGATATTCCTAGTTACCATCTTAGCATCTAGTCTAATCTAATGTGCTAGATATATCTCTAGTACATGGTAATCATGTCAGTCTGGAAGACAAATTTAAATCACTTAAATCTTAACAATGATCTTCTTACCTTATTTGGAGGATCTTATATTTCTTATCTCCTAATCTTCTCGAAGCCATTCATCAAGAGGAGCTAACCCAACAAACAAGGTAAAGCAACAAGAGGATTTTGAAGATGGATCTCTTAGGAGTGGCATAGATATGCTGATCATCTACATTGGAGATATGGAACTCTTATATCAGAATCTTGTCTTATGAATCTCTCTAGAACGAGTGTGATATTCCAATGTTGATGTGATATAGAAGTAGTTTGGTAACAAGCCTAATTACCTTGTTAACAAATCACTTTTGTATTCTCAAACAATTGAGTGTCATATACAAATACACAGGAGGTCAGATAATTCAGTACATCTCAGTCATTTGACTATGAGCAGCAGTTTGAAGACAAGACTAGCTACCTTGTTAACAAATTTCTCTTATATGCATTGGCAAATTGATGTCCTAAAACACACACACATTCTTCTATAATCAATTAATATAAAGCTTTGCTAGGACTGAGTTGGAAGTCTTCACCACAAAGGTGAGGCAAATGATGTTGGATAATAGATAAAGAACTTCAAGAAATTGTCTTAAGCAAAATATTGACTTAAGGGATCAATATTGAAATAATGACTATAATGGACTATGGACCATTTGGATCAATTTAATTTAAGTAGGAAACTATAACAAATGATTCATATAAAAGACGAAACATGAAGAAAAATACTAAACCACAAATACCCCAGATATTTAAAACTAATTTAGTAAAATGTAGGCTAGAAATTTTCCTTGTTGCTTAAGTGATATTTTATCTTTTGCTAGGTTAACCAATACTATTGGTGAGATCGCGCGGGCTAGGGAGCAGTGTGGATCGAACCGTGATAATGGTTATAACTATATATGGGTACTATTGATTGTCATGTATTGCATGCATTTCACACATGCATAATAAATTCAAACTCGAATAAATTTGAAACCATCACGCACTCTAAAAACAAATAAAAAGAGAATAATGCAAGTGAATAAAGGTGCCACTAGTTAATTATCACTTCTATTACTTGAGTGTTGAATATTTGGAAATATGCAACTCGAGAACATAACATTCCAGAAATTTTTATCCGCTATGATAATATTTCGAGAAAATCTATTTTCTGATAAAACATGGTATAATTTTGCGACTTCCAAAAATAGTCGCGAGGGCAAAGGGATACCTAGCGAGGAACAAAAATAATTTAATATGAAAAAAATCTATGTAAATAAATTATAGCCGATAAAAACTTCTAAGGAAAATTAATTTATCATCAATATATATTTTAGGTCTGTGTAAGTATTTATACCATCGATGGAGATTCTCTAGCGGCTCAAATGTCTTGTGCACGTACCAGTCCATCCATGGGAGTATTTAACATGTACTGTAGCAGTCAAAATGTTTGTCTATTTCTCTTTCAACCAGAGCTTATCCTCACCGTTCAAGGAGAATTACTAGCATGAGATGGCACATAAAGGAGCAGACACCGTGGCAATTAGGACACCTCACATTCTCTGTAGAAGTCCAGAGGTGAAGGATCGATTGAATCAACTTCTCCACTACCTAGCTGCAGGGCACATCTCCTTGCTCTCCTCTATGTAGTATCGTTCCACTGAAACTGGGCTCCTGCGCCATGGCTGTGAACTAAGGGATCAAATACTAGTGGTGGCGTTACTGCAGGGGCTACCTACTAGCATCCATCGACAGCGGCGAGCGGCCAGCAGCGCAGGGTCAAGATGAAGGACCGTGAGCAGTCAGAGACAGGTCGCCGGACGCGACGGCGTCGTTGTCGAAGCATGCCGAGCCTGTCCCGTGAGCAGTCAGAGACAGGTCGCCGGACGCGACGGCGTCGTTGTCGGAGCATGCCGAGCCTGTCGGCACAGCTGTTCATACTCCATACTGATGATGGAGAGGAAAAATTGCATAGGAAACCAAGTCCATCCCCAATCAGTTTGAGACATATTCAAATCCCCAACCATCAGGTATAACTCCACACTTTGGTGCACCAAGAAGCTCAATAATATGATTTCTAGTCCACTCGTGATGCATAGATCGAGTAATCAGGTTCAGAATAATGTCCATGTCATCTAGTACAGATTTCTGTAGGAATTAATATCTAGCGGCACAAACACGTTTCAGGAATTCTATCTAGATAGTAGTAGCTGCTGGTCCATGTGCACGTGAGTAAGTGATTAACAAGATGGGAACTGCATGTCCACCTCTGAAAATACAACATCTCGTGTACTGCTGTAGTTTGCTCTGTATGTGTACGCCTTGCTACTTGCTTGCTAATCTAAACTGAAAGCTGCCATCATATTGCTCTGCTTATAGTTAATTAATTGCATCCTTGTGTAAATAATCCGAGTTGAGCAATGAAGAAAAGATTGTTAATTTAGAATCAGATGTACACGTACACCAAAGTATTATCTTTAGAAATAAGAAGTGTATTTCAGTAGCACAAAAACTGATCATACTTGGTCACTATGTTCTAGACAAGCACATATTCTGTAGCGTATCATCTGGTTTCCGTACAAGAACTAAACCTAGTAAACTATCAGGTTACACCCGAGATATTAAGCAAGCTCGACTGAATGACTAATGCTTGAGATTTGGTTATTACACTTCTTTTTAGTGTACTAGTATGGACGCCTAAACAGTTTAACTAATTCCTACCAGATGAGAGTTTATATGAGATAATTTAGGAAATTAACATGACCAACTCAGTGGCCTCCTCGTGTCTGGTTCAGATTTAAAATCATGTACAACCACCAAATAATTGCAAGTGAGGCAGACCTCCAGTTGAGCACTTAAGAACCAGAATAGACTTCATGTCCAGGCGATCATCTAGCATCTTACTCTCCTCAAATAAACATGGTTGTAACACCAAGTCCATTGGATTTTAACTAGCCAGTACCAGAATTAGTAGCTCCAGGATACCAATTCGCATCAGTGCTGAACCTTGCAGTTTTGGAGCAGCAACCTAACACTACACTATGTTATGTGGAACGTATATGCTTGGTTTAATCATACAAGTTAAGTGCCAGGTTACTTCCTCCATCTAGCAGTGACATTTAATTGGACCAATAAAGTAACTTATGTGATTCTCTTATCCATCCAGTTTCAAGATAAAGGCATTAAACAAGTAGAACGAAACTAGAACTCAACTTGGCAAATAATTCTGCTGAATCAAATGAACAAGAATCTGTTTGAAGTGAAATAAGATTGGTTAAGATTAATATCCTTCATGGGAAACTAAATGCATGTCATATGTCGTAAATAACTTATACATATAAGTTTTGTCTGCTTCATGAATACACTATCCAAGATAAAATAATCAACCAATGTATACATTACTTCTTCTTCAAAAGTTATTCTTTTTGCCTTCACAAATAATAATACTACATCATTTCACATTATTTATTTCTTCCAAAGTGATTCTTTTTATATTCATAAATAATAATACTACACCAATTTCTTTACTTAATTTGAGTCCATAAATGCACTTTACAAACATATAGATGTAACCAACCCTAAACAACCATTTAAATATTATAATGTTGTTCTCCTTTGTTCTTAGGTTTAATATGGTACTTTAAAGTTAAAATTTTAAAGTCATATTTCTTGTGAAGTAAACTTGAAGATAAAACAATCTAAAGGTAATCACCAAACTCAAACAAACCTCAACCATCGAGAGACAGTTACGGGGTTTAGAGCGATTCATCTCATACTTATGCATAATAGCATATTGCTTCTTCAAACATTAGTCCTTACCGGACCAATGACGTTCTTTCCAGATTTTGGAGTCTTTATTGTATCGAAGACCTTGGCTGCATAATCTTGCAGTCAAAAAGGCAAGTTCACTCTTGCTCATGTCCTACTTGATTATGTTTATCAAAGTAAATGCAAAATACTATGGTTTATCATTGCATGGAAAAGTAAAACCTATTTTCGAATGATGTGAATTGCTATATATATATTGTTGGCTGGCAGATGGAACCATGGAATGATGTGGTTGGTGGAGGTTCCATTTGCACGGGAAACTATTATCTAGGACTTAAGAACCAATGCCGTCAGTGTTCTTGCGCCGTAAATGAAGCGTTAACCATGAGACTTGGAATGAGACGGGGAAGTCATGTGTGATCTTCTCCCTTTCGCATGCCAACGGGCAGCCAGAGCCGTACGCTGTAGGTCTTGCGAGACTACATGCACATGGGTGGGACCCCTTAATGCCCACGGACTCTGTTGCCTATGATGGTCTGCAAGAGGATGCCTAGGTATCTACCGTGAGGGGTAGAGCCAGGGGTGATTCTGCTATGCATGAATTGGGTGGGCATGCGGGGTTGTTGGAGAAGCACGGCGAATGGGTTGGATCACCGACTGGGCCCCATACCAAAGAGAGTGTGGACGAGAAAGATCGCCCGGTTGTGCAACAAGGCGTTGATCTCTTATGGGTAAAGTAACGCACCTCTGCTGAGTGTAAAAAAGTGTGACATGTTACTCCCTATTCCGGGAAGGAGCTGTGAACGCTGCAGGAAAGGTGGCTCCATGAAGCCCTAGCACCTGTGAATGGATGACGGGCATAGTTTTCTGAAGATAAAATAAATCTTTTCCTAAAAATGTTTTACAAAGATATGCATGTTCATCCAGAACCTTTTGGTATGGATGGTAGCTAGTGCATAAAACACCTTATTCCTATTATATAAACTTGCTGAGTAACGCTCGTGTTGCTCACCCTTTCCTCCGTTGACCCCCTGCTTAGATTATTGGAGACAGCAGAGGAAGGACAGGAATCCATAGCGATGTTGGAGAAATCTTCGATGAGGAATCAAATCAATCTGGTGGGCTTGAAAGAGTCAACCTCTACTTGCCAACGGATGAGTGGCATCAACAGTGCAACGGTGGACACGTCAACAACAAATCCTATGGACAAGACGACTATAATTGAATGGAGGAAAACAACTCTTGACACGGAGATTCCTTATGGATAGATTAGGGTTGTGACAACAGCGGTAGTGGATTAGGAGTTAGAAGTAGAGCTGGTATCCAGCTTAGTGCTTCGACTAGTGTTTTTCGGGAGTTTCATTTGCACGAGACCTACTTCTGTTTGTAAAGGAGGTTCTCGAGATTTTGTATTGAATAGTGTTGTAATCCTATAGTGTTACCTTGGACCGACTATGTTTCTGTTGTACTACTCTGAAGGACGTAATATTTACGGAATGGTCCTTTCGTGAGTATTATGTCAACGACTTGTACACTACAACATGCAGTGGTGTGCTAGGTCACTACATGTGGTATCAGAGCGAACGACCTTAGGATTAAAACCCTTTTAGGAGACTTGTAGGTTGGTAAAACTATAGGGAGTTATCATATTTAACTAAAATCTATATTTCTACAATTATGATGGGTATTTACCTAAGAATAACACTGTCATATTTGTATACGCATTTCCTTACCCAACTGGAGTAGGTTTCATTCCCGTGATCGGTTTCGAGTTTCGTCGAATCTAACTTCTTAATTTTGTACCGAAGTTTACATCCATTTTTAATGAATTTTGTCAAATTCGTCGGACTCGGTCGACCGTTTGAAATTTCCTTTCACGAGTAAATGGATCTCGCCGTTCTCCACGATTTTTACGTTGTAACATTTTTGTTTCGACGGACATATATGTATTTTCTGTCGTATATGTGTGTTTTTAATGCTATTTGGGTATTTTTTGACAAATCTGGCCATTTTAAGCAACTAAACACATGTATGGCCTTTTCTCAAAACTATTTTCAAATCTGGCCTCCCGAGGTCGGCGCCAAATAGAATGGAGCCGACGTTGTTTAGTTTGGCGCCATCCGAAAAGTCTCATAGTTTCATTAAGGACTTAAAAAAATTAAAACAGGGGGTCGGCGCCAAATAGAATGGAGCCGACATGTACAAGGTCGGCTCCATCCTATGTGGAGCCGACCTCAGGTGCCAGATTTGGAAACAGTTTTGTGGAGAGGCCGGAATTGAGATTAGTTTTGCTCAGAGGCCATATTTGGCAAAAAAAAGGATGGAGCCGATCTCAGGTGCCAGATTTGGAAATAGTTTTGTGGAGAGGCCGGAATTGAGATTAGTTTTGCTCAGAGGCCATATTTGGCAAAAAAAATACCCTATTTGGGGATGGGAGATAGAGCAACCCTTACGTTGAGAAGCCAGTGTAATTGATTTAAGAGATATATGCGTGGTTGGTCACTGAACTTGGCCGAGATGAGTACTTTGGTCACTGAAGTTGCAAGATGTTGCCCGCGGGTCACTCAACTTGGCAGAGATGAGTAAACTGGTCACAATCGTGAAGTGGCATATTGACTGAGCCGTTGACCGCATACTTTGACCATTTTTTTGCTAAAACAACCCTATGAAGTCACAAAATCAAATTAACCTATTTATTTTTATGTTTGTCTCGCTCGATTGTGATTTCATAGGGTTGTTTTAGCAAAAAAAATGGTCAAAGTATGCGGTCAACGGCCCAATCAGTGTGCCACTTCACGATTGTGACCAGTTTACTCATCTTTGCCAAGTTGAGTGGCCCGCGGGCAACATCTTGCAACTTCAGTGATCAAAGTACTCATCTCGGCCAAGTTCAATGACCAACCATGCATATATCTCTTGATTTAATTCCTATATTAGTTTCCAAATTTGTTTATAGTAAAAATATTATTTTTGGAAATAGGCAGTGAACTTGGAAGAGTCACACTGTGCAACGGCTCACATATGAACACTTGGAAAATATCTGGATTGACCAAGGAAAAACAGTACAGAAAAGCAGCGAGCCTCTGGCCACGACAACAGTCAGACCGAAGCTGTTGCATGGCCCTTGTGCTGGCTCGTTCGCGCGGCAACATGGAACAGCGTTAAATGAAGAGATGCCAGAAATACTGTTTGCACAGACTTATCCGAATAGATATACCATTAGTTATGTGTATTGGTACAGTACAAATACGGACGACTGTGTGATAAAATAATATAAACAAGCGGTCAGCATCGCTCCACACGGCGAGAGCACTGGCGCTCGTGTGCCAAAAGCGTTTTCCGCTTTGAATTGCCAATATTTATTCTCACAAAAAAATGACAGTTTTCTTGTAGGATGATTCATTCATTGCTTCATATATAGCCGTTAAAGCAATACCGCTCATGCCCATTAGTGTTCATAGCAAGCATCCACAGTTTGCAGAGGATGGCCATGTGCCCATGTCCATTAGATTACTAGTTCAAAACCATATTACAGGATACGGCATAATCAGGCCCTACGGCACGTACTGGTTGGCATGGCAGCCTCAAAGAGTTACAACAACCACTCTCGCTGCCAGCCGATCTGACCCAAAAAATAGACTTCACAGTGCACACCGAGCTCCAAGCATAGTTTAAAAAACCGGACCGGTGATCGAACCGGTGAGGCTGTCGGTTCAGGTTTTTACCGGTCGGACCGCTGGTTCAACGGTTCACTGTCCGGTTTTTTAAGATATAAAGTATTATATTTTATTCTGAAATGCTACAATAAATAAATAGTTATATATGAAAAAAAATCAAACTTGCAATTTTACATAATAATAACATAACAAGTAGTCAAGAGATGATCATCAACTTGTTAAACTTGTGAGCCATGTTCAAAGAAAGAAAAGGCAACAATAGCCAATGAGCCAAATAATTAACACGCATGTATGCATGTTGCATGCAGATCAAGCTGCAAAAGCCGGTAGCTATCCTGTTATTGTCCGTTCCAAAAAAAAATATCATGTAATTGTAGTGAAGTTTTCTACTGAGTTTTGGTGCTACAAAGTAGATACTAATATTATACAGATGTGTCTCTGCTTCTACAAGTAGCTGTCGGAGGTCCAGTGGTTAGGAGAGTGTCTCAACTGTTCGCGCGCATGTGAGGTGCGGGTTCGATTCTTACCGGATGGCCGGTTTTACTTCCTAATCCGGTTTTTCCCGGTCCGCCGGCGGGAGCGGTCCAGTGCGCCTAAAGAACCGGCAGAGGCTCTGGTTCCGGTTTTATCCGGTTGAACCGGCGGTCCGGTCCGGTTTTTAAAACTAGGGCTCCAAGGTTCACCCGGCCGATCACTTCCTCGCTTCTTCCCACCTCATCCTGAGCTTCCGACTTTGAGAGCAGCAGAGTCAGGGCTCTCGGCTCCCTTCTTGGGACGGCCTCTGCCTTTGCCCCTTCCAGACGGCACTGGCTCCGGAGTCGCCGTCTTGGCTCCCCTGCCTCCGCTTCTAGTAGACGGCCTGCGGCTACCCTCTATCTCCTTGGGTATTTCTCCACTCTCATCCTTGTCTTCTGATTTGACAGTCATCTTGCGCTTGTTGGACCGTGAGTTGGTGGTGGGAGATGCCTTCTTGGTCACCTGATCTGGTGTCTCTTCTGCTGCAGTCAAACGGTTCAAAAATCAAAATCCATGCTTACATGGGGAACTACAAAACTGTGCACGTTAAAAATGGCAAGTGTTTCAGCAGTCGTAACACAATTTTAAAATGTAAACCAACTCAGTTTCAGTTTCACAATTTTACGGATTCACACTGAATGTGAGGTAGGAGACAAGCATCCAATCAGCATCTTAGGTGAACTATCACTACAGAGTTTGCTTGAAAATTTGACCTTCAGAAATATATGAATGTTGTTTACGGAGGAAAATGATCAGGAAGCTATATGCTAAACAGTGCCCAGTATATTTGAGTGAGTGACAGTAAGATACAGAATTTCATGCATCTTAATTTGCTCGTGCTTGACATAGTGGCAACAGAAGAAGGAAATTTAAGAAATTTAAAGATCAACATGCAGCAAACGATCGACCAATTGTTGAGCTGAAAGCATTTCAATAGGATAGTCTGTATGGTAATTTTCGAAGCATGTTGATGCCATATTTAAATTGTTTAGGACCGTCATTGAGATGTAACAGCAGAATTTGCATGTCATCCTCTCCTAAATTTCTACGACAATCCCTCCGGTGTTGTTTTAAGAAGTTTTCAACCTCTACATGTGGAGCAACTGACACACAAGACCATGATCCCAATTCTACAAACAGACTAAAACTAAGCACAGAATAACTATTGACCATGATTTTTGAGTCGCCGACTAATCGCCAAGTCATCGCGGCGTGGCTGGGTCGCGCAGGCGACTTGACTCACCGAGCAAGTCGCGCCACGTCACTGGCTCGACGGCGATTTGCTGCGACTATACAGCGACTTTTGCCTGAGGATTTCAGCGACTTACGCGGAGCAGGGACACGGGAGCAGGGACACGGGATGAGGAGGTGCTGGCGGCGACGGACGGTGGCCGGAGGTCGACGCACGGGCTCGGGGCAGAGCTTGGCGATGGCGCGGCTCATGGAGCTCGAGGATGGAGCGGGGATGGCGAGCGCCGGAGAGAGGAAGACGGGGAGCAGAGGCCGGCGGCGAGGGGAGAGGCTCGAGCGAGGCTGTGCGGGAGTGCGAGTACGGGCTGGCGGTGCTGGGAGGATTCACTCGTGCTGGTGTTCTAGGGTTAGTGAGAAGCTGGGAGGATTCACGTCACGTGCTGAAGCTGGGAGCGGTTAGCTGGGCCAGTGCTGGGCCTGGCTGGCCTGGCCTGTCTGCTGGGCCTGGATGAAACAACGCTGCTGGGAGCTGGGCTCGGGGGTGACAGGCCAACTTTGGCGTGTACTGTAGCAGGGCGACTTGGGGCGACTATACGCGTTGAGTGGAAATCACTAGAAAAAGGGTTCCCTTTGTGAAGGGAACCCAACGGACAATCTCGTTGTGACAAGTGTCGTCTTCTCCTTCGTGCGTTACAAACAGTTGCATGCATGTTCGCCAAGTGTCACAACCATATTGAAAGTAGGGAGCAGGAGAGAGAAAAGGACATGGGAGGTGGGAGGGCAGCTTTTTCCCTTTTATTTTCAAAACCGAAACTTTAAAATAAAATATCTCGAGAACCGTTTATCCAAATTACGAACCGTTTTCATTTTGAGCTCCTCGCGTCGAGATCTTCAAAACTAGATCCCATGTTGATAGGTTTCGATGAACTTTTTGTTTGTACTCCCGGTTATGTGTAGTTTGTACAACTTGTTTCTGTTACTTTGTACAACCATTTCTGTGTAGTTCGTACTTTTTGTTCTGTGTACTTTTTGTATGATGAGAGAGAAGCGATAGTGAGGTGGGAGGACAGCTTTTTCCGTTTTATTTTTCTAAATCGAATTTTTGAAATGAAATATCTTGAGAACCGTTTATCCGAATTACGAACCGTTTTCATTTTTGAACTTCATTTTTAAACTCTTTGCGTCGAGATGTTCAAAACTAGATCCCATGTTAATAGGTTTCGACGAATTTTTTTTCTGTACTTCCGGTTATGTATAGTTGTACAACCTGTTCTGTGTAGTTGTATAACCTGTATCTGTACAATCTGTGTCTGTCTAGTTGTACAACATGTATCTATGTAGTTGTACAACCTAACCTGTTAGTTGTACAACCTGTGTTTTTTAGTTGTACAACCTGATTTATGTAGTAGTACAATTTGTGTATGTGTAGTTGTACAACATGTATCTGTGTAGTTGTACAATCTGTGTTTATACAATCTGTGTACGTGTGGTTGTATAAGCTGTGTTTATATAGTTGTACAGCTTATGTCTGTGTAGTTGTAGGCAAAGCCACGTAACGACCAATGTCTCCTTTAAAGAAACCGTAAAATTTAACAAATTTATCGAGACAATATTTAATCGAATTTTGTAGACGTCGGAACAATCGGAGTACGTGGTCTAAGTACTACTGATTTTGTACTTCAGTCAGCAGCAGTACGCACGCGGGGTGGCTTCCTACTGATTCTGTACTTCCATCAGCAGCACAGCACGTGGGGTTGTACATCACGCAGCCATGCACGCGGGGGGCTTGGTACGCCGATCCACGCTAGCGAGTGCCTCTGGAACGCGCATCGAGGGGCTTCAACCCGCAGGTTGTCGTGCCGTGCCCAACTTTCCTTCCCCTGCGTCGCATGTTCAGCCGGCCACGTGGCGTCCTCACTCGCGTCAAGTGACCTTCCGAAAGGTAACCCTTTTCTTAATCGCACCTGCGCTGAGTCGTTGACTCAAGTCGGCAAGTCACGAGCCGCAGCCTCGGCGACTTGACTTGACTCGGCGACTCAAAAATCATGCTATTGACAAGATAACTAACTAATTTGATTGGACATGAGAGTATACAAAACATTACCTGCGAGGAACAAAGTCCGCAAGACAACAGTAAAAAGGCCACTTCCATGTTACGACTTACGAGTACGCAGAACCGACCATTAACAACTTTTAATGGAGTTGTCCCTTGCATGGCTGTTTTAAGCCGTATAATCAGCTGAGATGCCATTTAGGAGGCTGGATATTGTATATGCAGACTGTAAAACATGCCGATTTACAAGCGCACTTGCAAATTTACAGTTCTCGTTTCTTGGTAGTACACACTAACAAACGGACAATTTGTGACATCAATTTAAGTTTTATTCTTGTTAGTTACTTCCATTTGCAATTTACATATTCTGAATTTCATGACAAATTTCCAAGCTGTTACTTATCTTTCATCTTTCTATCATCTGTTCAGTTGCTTTGTAAATAACTATTTCATCACATATTACTCCCATATTACATCAAGAATTCGAGATAGATGCATCATATCTTTGTTTTGATGATGTATGAAACTCTGAATATAAATATATAAATTTAGAACATAAATTGGAAAATTGGCTACAAGAATATTACCGTACAATCTAAACAAGGGGAGGTGACCTGGCAAGTACCTATTTCGTGGGTTGCCTGTTGTTGGCTCGTATTTGTATTTTGTTCTTCTTTGATGCAGCGACGCCGAGGAGTGAACAGCCCTTTCTCTAAAAAAAGGGTAACAGTTTACAGTTACCTAGTTTCACAACCTTGAGCAAGGATAATAGTTTCCTTTGTAACACATCAAGCCAAAACTGGAATGATATTTGCCAAACAAATTTTCAATTTTGCATCCAAATGAATTTTAATAACGTGGCATCGTAAAAATTGATAAGAGAAATGCATACCTTGAAATAAAGCATCAGAATCCCCATCAAAACTATCCAGCTGAGAAAAGAATAAAATACATATATTAGACCATGGGACTAGGTAATGGAGTCTGAGGTATGGTTAACTAGTCTCTTCAGTAGAGTACTTCCCTATTGTTCCCGTAAAAAGAAGGTAGTAAGTAAACTAATCACAGTTCGTGGGAAAATGTTATTATCAATCTTAGCACTACAGGACGTGACAACTGATAACCAAATAGAAAGAGGACGGGGTGGTATATGTAAGTAAATGACATCTTAAACTAAAAACAAACAGTTCGCCTAACTATGTCTATGGACCAACATTTTCAAGACATTTTTTGTTTCATTGATTCCTCATCACTAGCACGTGTCTGCGATTGATAACCTGGCTCTTTTACTAACATCAATATGCTTTGATTCAGTTATTTAGGAGGTGTTTCATGTTAACAGACAAAGCTCAATTTAACATCACATGACCCAAAGTCATGCTGCTAATTCATTCAACATGTTTCGTTGGTTTAGCTTTAGCACCACTAATAATGATAATGAATTACACTAAGTTCTAACATCTAAAGAACTTTAAGCAGGTAGACAGTTTGTGCATGAAAACTTATTTAATTACCTGGTCAATCTTATCACCAACATTTGCCCTATCCACAACGATTAGAGACATCCCAACTCCACAACCAACACTGCAGAAGTGTACTGAACTTAATATTGATTATACTATGACCAAAGGTGGCGACTAGATTCACATGTTGATTTAGTGCAATTACCTTGTAACATGCATTCCTTCAAGAATGTCAACCTTTTTAGGATTCACAGATGACCTGTGTTAAATTATGATGCGCAACAATAACTGGTAAGAGAAGTTTAATGGTTGAAATCTCGAAGGTTGAAAGACTTTATTTCACATAGTATTAGCATTTTATATAGGTGTACTTTTGCATAGGCCCATAGCCAAGCTGTCCATATTCAGCAACACCCCAGCCTATGCAAGAATCATCTGCACCAACAGTATGGTGCATGCTACCAGAAGCCATGCAGTGGATGTTCCAACCGCTGAAGCAAACAAGGCATCGATTATAAAGATGAGGATAATAGTATTTCAACAGGATGCTGATTATGAGAATAGCTAAACTGCAGAGTGTAGCTACCGAGGCACCTTAAATCTCTAACTGGCTTTGGATACATCCACTCATCGCCTGTATTCTTCAGCTTTCCCCACATGTACAGCTGCCCGCGACCTAATAATCAAACCAAACGACCAACAATTAATGAAAATCTTGTAGTTCTATATATTGCAGCACAATCAACAGATCAACACCTGTTTGATTACAGAGCACAAGGTATAACAACAATACTATTTCCAGACTTATGTGATACGGGATCTTATTAGCATAATAAAAACTAGGGATACTAGATTTATTGTAAACCCAAGCAGATGAAAATAGGATGATTCAAGAATAATGCCATGTGCCTCCATCTGTAATCAACTAAACCCAAACCTGCTAAATTATTTGATTTAAATATCTGAAAACAGTCAAACACATATCACTCTGCACCCTCTGTCTATAGCACCCCACTTTAATGATTAAAGAGGCTCTTGTATACAAAATTATGTGTGGGCAGTATGACGGGAATATATAAGTGAGAGTAAATGTTGACACAATGTTTTCGATTAAGTAAAATAATTCAAGAGCACAATTATCAGAAAGTAACTTGCAGAGGAGCATAAATTTAGAAAGCAATAACATTTAACAACTTTCAAGCATGCTAGCTGAATGATTTGGTTTTACAGGCATATGTATGCAAAGACGGAGAAAATGCGAACATATGATACAATAATGTTTGCCAGGCTTGAGAGGTTTAATGTGCAACAGGCTAAGTTTCATTGCTAACTCGATCGTTCTATGCCATTTCACTTGAATGTTTGAATTGTGTAATCGGCTCAACAGACGTGCAACAAAAACATAACTAAATACCAGCTTAAGATCCAAGGTAAATTTCGCACAATAGCTGCTTGATCCATGTCTGAGCCTTGGCCAAACTATATTCACAAACCTAGCCGTTTCTAGTGTATTTTGTGATATAGCCCAAGCAATAAACTCCTCTAATAATTTTATCCCAGGGTGGATGAGAAAATAGCATGTAAATCAGATATATATGCATC
The DNA here is from genome assembly GCA_947311845.1 of Poa pratensis. NCBI lineage: Eukaryota > Viridiplantae > Streptophyta > Magnoliopsida > Poales > Poaceae > Poa > Poa pratensis. Next base: position 77,921,513 of record CAMZMU010000037.1, on the reverse strand, counting down.
ATACCACCAGCAGTGCATGCAGAACTTGCAAAACCAGCTGAAATAATATCATTGGGACCCAGGATATTGCTCTTTTGAAATATTTCAACAAGGCGAGGTTGCCACTCATCCTTCTGTTCATGGTGGCCCAACCTACGTAATAAGAAAGTGGACAGATTATGATGTGGGATACATCATCATTATCGTGAGATACATGAAAAGAATAAGTTACCTTCCATATCCACCAAAGCCCCATCTGGTAAAAAAAGGAATTATATGAGAGAACATAAATATGGGACCTGAAGCAATCATATTTATGTATACAGAAAAGGACTTGATATAGCATACATAGAGACACTAGTAAATCATAATTATCTGGATTTAACATTGTCACAAATGGTGGAGGAGGAACATACGTGTAAAGAAAGCCACTTGAATCAACTGCAACTGCAACATCCAAGTAGAGCAAAGGTATTAAGATCAGTGTTAATCCTGAATACACATATTAATAAACAAGAAAAAAAGGAAAATAACCTGTATGATTTGCTCCACATGCAACTTTGACAACATTTTTCCCTGATAATTTAGCTATTGCCCTCGGGTGGGGCTGGGGATCATATGATAGCTTTATCGATGAACCACTGGTATTGTACTGTAATATCATAAATCACATCACAATTATTTTTGCTGGCAAACTCAATGAGGTGAGCTATGTTATAGAGTAGCAATCAACCTCATTGTCGCTTCCATGACCAAGTTGACCGTACTGGGGAAGACCTGCTGTGCTGAATAGCATAGAAGAAAAACATTGCTTCAAAAAATTGACGAATGAGAACGAAACCACTAAGTACAGCTAAAGAAGACTAATCGAAAGAGGTTATCATGAAAAGATGGTCATCTTTTCCTGAGAGAAGAAAAAGGTTGGCTAATCTTTAAGTTTCAGCAAGGTCATACAGTATCGAAGAGCCCTCAACTGATGACAGCCAGACAGTAAAGTCAGCACCACAAACAGCATTAGTTGCTTCAGTAACAAGACAGGGGGTTGGTGACATCTCAGTTCCTGAAGCAAATTTAGAACAAAAGGGAGTCAGGGAAAGAAATAACAGCAAAGCAAGAACCAAACGGAAAAAGTAAGCTGCCCATATAGCCGTATTCCCATAACATTGTCACAACTATTTCATCTTCCTGAACAATGAAAATTTCAGTATGCTCACATACATGGCATAAGTATGTTTACTGGTTATATCACCCACACAGGTAGAAATGTAAATCTGAAAATGTCTGTCATATATTAACATTATTCTAAGAATAGGTAACAACATATATACACGAGATGTAGATTGTAGTGTTGATGGCTAATCAAGCAAATAACACACTGCATCTGCATAAAGTATGCTCCAAGCAGGTATAGCCACAATTTCTCCAAGCACAGAATGATTTTTGCCCACAACAGTTGTATCTGGTACAAATATTACTTAATTACTTATGTCATATCAATCATAAAAAAGAGGATACCAACTTCTCCTTAGTGAACCCGTCCCCAGTTGTCCATGTTTGTTGTCACCAAATGCAAAGGACTTCCCGTCATCAGTTACGATCACTGTATGATTTCTTCCAACACTTGCTGTAATTATGTTGTATCTGCAAAATTGACTACTTCTAATAAGCATCTAGAAACATGTGGAGACAACACAGAAAACCTTTGGACCGTTCAATTTAACTATAGATTGGATGGTACATATTTTTGAATTCAGCAATGCGTGACACACTGCCTATTTAAACAGTTAAAATGCAAGAAACATGTTCAGCAGCATTGCAGACGATTTTCTTACTTTGATAGTTCAGAAACAACGGTCGGCAGATTGCGCAGGAGAGTGTCCCCATGCCCCAGCTGCCCCTTCTGCTAGAAAAAATGGTGTTAAGTACGAAATCTAACAAAAAAAAAGGCATCGACTCGCACTAATACCTCATTTCGCCCCCATGTGAAGCAACGGCCGTCAGCACTCAACGCCAGACAGTGGCAAGCCGCTGGGCAAAGTACAGGAATCCATTAGCAATAGGAAATCCAAAATATTCCAGGGCAATGAAGCATTTCCCACGCATCATCTCGAACGCGGCGTAGGAGGAGCTCACCGCATCCGGAGGCGACGAAGCGGATGTCCACGCCCATGAGTGGGCGCAGCCGCGTCGGGGAAACCAGGTTGCCTCTGCCCTGCATCCCGCCCTTGGTCTTCCGGCCCATGAGGTCGAAGCGCGTCGTGCCGCAGTACAGCAGCTCCCTGCCCACCGCCTCCGCCGCCTTCTCCTCGCCCTCCGCGGCGGCCGCGGCGATGGTCGGCATTGTCGCGGAGATCCCGACTGGGAAACCCTAGCTTCGGTGGGCTGGAGCGGAGAACTGTGGGAGGGGATTGGGGGAAGCGAGCGAGTGAGGAAGAGGGGGTTTGAAACAGAGTGATGCTCTCCACAACGGAACACTTTCGCGGCGCATTACTTATGTGTCGGGCGCTAGGGCGACAGGTCAAAGCTGGTCTAAGGCCAAGTCGAGCAAATACAATATATGGCTATAAGAAAATATCATATCATTTATAGCCAAGATATGATCCAACTCTAACTCTCACAAAGTGTATAGAACCACGTGCTAGAGTTGGCTCTTGCATGAGAGCTCACTCCCCTTATGCTGTCAAATTGCCGATTATACATCTACATACGTGGTTACCGGATACCCATGGGGAAGCACATGTATGTTTTTAGCAGGAATCTTATTAAAGATGGGAGCATATGGATTGATTCGAATCAACATGGAATTGTTACTTCATGCTCATTATCTATTTTCGCCCTGGTTAGTAATAATATGAGCAATCCAAATAACTTATCTCTCCTCTTCTCATCCAACAAATATTATTTTAACCCTTATAGTCTGCTTACATAAGCTTATTGTACTTGCTCTTAGGCCCATCAACGTCTCATAGACTTCAGTTACCTCCTGACAACAAGATTCATAAGACTAGTCACAATGGGGAGTATCATATACTAGTATCATGCATATGATACTAGTCCGTGTTACTACCTCCACAATGGGAGTAACATATGTATGGTATCATATGATGCTACATTTATTAGGTTGTAGACTCATTGACAAGGGTATACATCTCGGGTACCCTACCGTGAGGGTACCTGGTGCACGTAATGACTGGGGCCCAATAGCGAAGAGCCCACTCGAAGACCAAGTCAGGAGGCCCAAGAAGATGGAGTACCCTCCAAGATTAGACATAGGCATAGTCGGTTTAGGACTTTCCATATGTGTAAACTAGGTCGGTTAAGAACTCCCGAGACCCAGCCTATTTAAAGGCTGAGAGGGGCGCCGATCAAGGGACAAGCCATACTCGAACCACCAAAGCTCTAGAGATATCGTCATCTCGCCGGAGCCACCTTGTAACCTCATAATCTCCCTCGATCAATAACAGACAAGCAGGAAGTAGGGTCTTTACCTCCACCCGAGGGGCCTGAAACTGGGTAAATCTTTGCCTCTGCTTGTCAGCCGACGAAACTACCAACACTACCACGTTCTCTCCCCATAATCTCAACCCTAGGTCCTTAACCATGGGATTTGGTGAGGATACCCCTCGTCACTCATTTTGTATCGGAATCCGTTATGTTACGATATCTACCTATGATACCAGCATCACCTCTTTCATCATTAATTGCAGTGACACGTCAGCTTTTTGCCAACATGGCATGCATGATATCATCTATGATACCCCCATTGTGGCTAGTCTAATGTGTTTTATCTCAACTGAAACCCCAGTTTTCAACGAGTTGCCTTTTGTTAGGGTCCACTCAGATTTAGCCCAGCACTCGGCCTAGTTTCAGACGTTTATGCGCACACAACCCAACTATAAGAAGAGAGTTATTTCATCCCAAAAGCCCGAATTGAAAGGAGGAGGAATCTCTTCCTTATAATCTGGTCAAGGCCCAGGTCGCTTGGACCCATCAACGCCTCATAGACTTCAAGTTACCTTCTAACAACAAGATTCATAATGTGTTTCATGTATCTCAACTGAAACCTTTTACTGCTAGTTATAGTCCAGTTTTCAACGAGTTGCCTTCTTTAGCGTCCACTCAAATTTATCCCAGCACTTAGTCTAGTTTCAGACGTTTATATGCACACAACCCAACTATAAGAGGAGAGCCCATTCCATCCCAAAAGGCCGGACTAGAAGGAGGAGAAATCTCTCCCTTATAAGCTGGGTGTGGTCTCTTTCCCTAGGCGAGGTGGGACTAAACTTGAGCGGCCCCCACTAATCAACAGCAGCCCTAACATCTCATCCCCTTGGAAAGCCCCCTAGGAAGGCATGGCAAACCTAGGAAATACCTGAACTGGTCCCATGAATGAGTGAGTGCGCGCATGACATGACCCATCACTATATGGGTTCGCCAACAGAATGCCGTCCACCGGCAACGCCCCGTACTTGAATTAATCGGCGGCCGCCGCGTTCCCTGATTAATAAGGCAGCATGGTCGGAATGGTCGCGGCGTCAGGTCCTGATCAGCGCCGCCTACGGATGGCACCCGCCGGGTTCGGGTGAGGGTTTGGCACCCCCATACCGCACCCGCCCCTTCTCCCCGCCCCTGCCACCTGCCCCATACCCGCCGCCGGGTACAAATTTCCACCATACCCATCACCCGCCGGGTATGGGGGACCCGATGGGTACCCGCGAGGCCGCGAAGATGCACATCGTGGCGGGATGCAGGAGAGATGCAGGGAAGATGCGCGGCGAGATGGAGAGGAGCTCGGGGGTCCCCGGACGCGGCGGCGCCGGCGCATAAGAGAGGCTGTGCGGCGCATGAGGGGCGGCGGCGGAACGCCGATGCGGGAGCGGCACCGGAGGAGCGCCGACGTGGGAGCGGCGCATGAGGGGAGGAGGGGAGGCGGAGGCACAGGAGGGATGGCGGCTGGAGGCCGGGAGAGCGGCGGCGGCGGCGTGGGAGCGACGGGAGAGGACGATTGGGGATTGAATTGATATCGTGTGCGTCGTGCACTCGTGTGTAATTGGGGATCGATAGGTTAGTACGATGTGCATGGGTTGGTGAGCTGGTGGCTATGGGCTATATGGGCTAGAACGCTAGAGGAAGGGCGTTGTCTGCAAATTCTCAAAAAAAAAGCACTGCAGTCTGCAGCGTGTCCAGTGCGTGTGCACAAATGTGGAGGCTAGGGTTAGTATCAGTGGGGTTTGGCGGGTCTGCGGGTTGGAGGGTACGGGTTTGCCACCCCCATACCCACCTCCGCTAGACCCGACGGGTTTGAATTTTACCCGCTAAGCACACCCGCGGGTTTTTTTCTACACCATACCGTCCCTATTTAAGACGAATACCCGTCGGATTTGCGGGTATCGGGTACCCATTGCCATCCGGAGCGCCGCCTATCGCCGAAGAAAGTAGTGGAGTACTACTGTACTAGTTTGCGCCTTGCGCGTGATGGGCGGCAGGAAAATAATCGAGAGTGTACAGTCGTCGACCGGCCTAGACCTCAAGCGGTCAAGCCTGACCCGGTGCATCCTACTGTATTATTGGTCTGGTTGCATTGCGAGTTGAGCTGATATGAGATGAGGTCGCGTTGGCTGGCTCTATGCTCTTTTTGACATTTGTGGTCATTGACCGAGAGTGATCGATGCACTCACATCACGTGGTGCAACTAAGTAGGAGTAGCATGTGCGCGTGTCCTTTCAAACAGGATTTGGGAAATACGTACTCCACTGCACTATGTACGTGGCGGGTAAGTTTGGATGTTTGTTACAGCCGCTGGCACTAGTAGGAAAACGGTCTTTAGCGGCGCACCAAAAAAAGCTTTCTGTGGCGCATGGTGTGTGCGTCACAGAATTCTCGCCACTAAAATTACAATTCTGTGGCGCAATAGCGGCGCACCAAAAAAAGCTTTCTGTGGCGCATGGTGGGTGCGTCACAGAATTCTCGCCACTAAAATTACAATTCTGTGACGCACCGGCCCATGCGCCACAGAAAACACAGAATTTTGTGGCGCACTGCACAACCATGCGCCACAGATTGTGTTTTTCAGGTTTAAAAAAAAATATGGCTGCCACCGCGGTCGTCGGCGTCAGGCTAGGCTCCCGCGCCTTCACAACTTCGCCGCGCTCTGGGCCTGCAGGTCGTCGCGGCAGGCAGCCCGGATCTGGAGGCGAGCATGGAGGAGGCGGTGGCGGTCGAGGCCTTGAGGGCAGCGGGGGTGCGGGCGGAGTCGGCGACCGGCGAGGGAGACGGCTGGAGGCGAGGATGTTGGAGGCGGTGGCGGCCTCGGCCTCGGCGCAGTCGCCGGCCTCCCGTGCGCACATCTGGTCCTCTGCTCCGGCGCGGGATAGAGGGCTGCGGGGAGGCGCGCCTCGCTGCGGTCGCCAGCTCCCGCGCCGCACTCGGCCAGCAGTTGCGCGTAGGCGGAGGAGGAGGCGGCGGGCAGGGCGGCTTCGAGTTGGGCGCGGGCGCTGTGGGCGTCGAGGACAGCGTGGGCGGCGGCGTGGAGGAGAGGCCAGGGGAGGGCGGCGGCGTGGAGGAGATGCGAGGCAGGCCGGCGGCGGGCGGGCGTGAGGGCGAGCCCGAGAGGAGGCCGGCGGCGGCGTGTTGTGCGTGCGTGTCTTGTGTGCGTGAAGGAGAGAAAGAAAGGGGATAAGGCAGAGAAGAGATCGATGAGACGATGAGTGGTGTGTGTGCGTGTTGTGTGTTGTGTGCGTGAAGGAGAGAGTAGAAAAAACAAAAAACAAAATAAAAGGATAAGGAGAACGTGCGGTGGTGAAATAGGATAAGGAGAGAGAAAGAACGTGCGGCGGGCTCGGTCCAAATTACCTGTGGCGCACGGGACTAGGTGCGCCACAGAAATCAGCATTTCTATGGCGCATGTTGCATGTGCGCCGCAGAAATGTGGCTTTTTGTGGCGCATATACAGCATGCGCCACAGAAAGCCGGCTTTCTGTGGCGCATTTGGTTTTCGTGCGCCACATAATTCCAAATTTCTGTGGCGCATGCAAAACAATGCGCCACAGAAATTATATCTGTGGCGCATGGCTATTTCGTGCGCCACAAAAAGTGATCCACAGAAAGGCAGTTTCCTACTAGTGTGGCCTGCAGACTCACTCGAAATGTGGCACCATAATTTATTTATTTACCGGGACCAGGATGAAGCAAGCGCCTAGAAGACGGACAATGCGACGCCACGCACTGGCAGCTAGGGGACCCCTGGGAAGCCCCCTAGGCAGGCATGGCAAACCTGGCTCTGATACGAGATGTTAGCGTCCACTCAGAATTAGCCCAGCACTCGGCCTTGCTAGTGCATGAACAAGATATTCTAACAGATCCGACATTTAAGAGATCAGTATGCAAACAGATGTGGCATTCCTAGTGAGATACGGCATATAAAACATGGAGACGGCCTTGCTAAACGAGCGCTAACCTTCAAGATGTCGACATCGCCATGGGGGGGTGGGAGGCCTTGGACAGGCATCCCGCAAGGTCATCGGCCGGTGGGGAAGGCCAAATGCGGCAGCGCCACACAACGGGGGCCAAGAGGGCGTGTGCGACTGTAGAGGAGAGGAGGCGGCTGGGAGAGTGGAGATTGGATTGTGTGTACGGGTCAAACGCGTCTGGTCCTTACTTATAAGGTAGGGTTCCACTTACTGGGCCCTAATGGCCCAGCAGGTATCGCACACGGTTAAGAAGGAGAAAACCGTGTGCGAACATGCAGCCGTCTAGCAAGTTATCACACACGGTTCTGCTCGGGCGAAACCGTGGGTGATAGTTGTGCTAAAGAGTTCATTTCGCACATGGTACTACTCGGGCGAAACCGTGGGCTATAGTTGTGCTAAAGAGTACATTTCGCACACGGTTCTGCTCGGGCGAAAACGTGGGCGATAGCTCTTTCTTTTTTTGCCAAATTTATCAACTACTGAACAAAACATTGAAAAATATCAAATCGTCCCGTTGGAAAGAAGGAGTACTAGACAGAATGGAACCTGGTTAATAGTATTTGAATAATATTAGTTCCTACCGGAAGGGCACCATTAATTCAAACACATGGTTTGCCCTTCCTGCTACAAAAGGATTGGACATTCCCAATCTCACAGTACGTACATATATATAACACATAGAAAACACCTAGTAATACCTATCTAAGCATCGTCGTCGTCGTCAGAGAGGACGACAACGTCTTCGTCGTCGGTTGGGCCCTTGCCGTTGCATGAGACCTCGGCATCGTGAAAGGGCATATTTTATATCCCTTAGTTTTTGTGTGTTAGGCAACAACACTAGGATATATCTAATGTGATGTTAAGTGGTGCAGGAGTCAAAAGAAATATTTGCACGTTGCATCTAAACACTTGACAGGAAAAAGGAAGTCTGCTTTTGCTTGCCCAGTCCGGAGTCTCCGGTCCTCAGGGGCTCAGGGGCCGGAGTCTCCGGCCTCTCAGGCTTTGACACACTCGACGGCAGCTACGGTATAGGTGTCCGGAGTAACCCCGGAGTCTCCGCCCGACCGGAGTCTCCGCATCTCCGGTCCGGAGTCTCCACCCCCAGACAAGTTTTGAAGCTAAGTGACCAAGCGACGGCAGCTGCGGTATTGGGTCCGGAGTGACCTCGGAGTGCCCCCGGAGTCTCCAAGTGGACAGAAACGGCTAGTTTTTCTGGAGGGGTATAAATACCACTCCACCTACCTCCAGCCAGCTAGCTCGCCCAAACTTGAAGTCTCCATTATTGCAAGCTCAAGAATCACTAGATCTCCCAATCCCTCCACCCAAACTTGTTGATACTTGGAGGATTGAAGGATAAGGCCCGGATCTACATCTTCACCAAGCCGTTCTTCATTTCCCCCTCATTTACTTGAGGGCCCCTTGGCTAGGATTTCCATTAGGAAAACCTAGCTTCTTGTTGATCTCACTTGTTGTCTTTGTGACAGATTTATAGCTGTTCGGGAGCCCCCAATCCTCTTGTGGGTTGTGCCCCGGATCGATGTTGTAAGGGCTCCGGATTCCGCCTTGAAGGATTCCGATAGTGGAAGGTGACGCCTTTGTGGCGGTTGAGTTTTGACCTTTGTGGTAGCTCACACCTCTCCAACGAGACGTACTCCCCTAAAAAGGAGGAACTCGGGATTACATCCGTGTCTCCGCGTGCTTTCACTTCGGTTACTTCTATCCTTGTTTATAGTCTTTACTTCGTGTATCTTGTTTAGTTGCTAGCTTGTCATATAGGTAAATTCACCTTAGTTGCATATCTAGAGAATTTACCTTTTGTGTCAAGCCTAATTTGAAAAAGTACTAAAATTGAAGTAGCACCTATTCACCCCCCCCCTCTAGGTGTCATACGATCCTTTCAATTGGTATCAGAGCCTCGGCTCTCTTGTTGGGCTTAACCGCCGACACGAAGTGATGGTGATCCCGGGACCAAGCCACTACGGCATCCATGGCCGATCTCAAATTGATGGAGACATCTTTGATATCGTCCATGGATACCAAATTTGCCGAGATGCGTGAGTTGATCACACAACTCGCAAGTGGCAAGGTTCCTAAGGAGACCACCCCACTAGATGACTCCGCTACCTCCCATGACGGTGATACCGAGGAGGAAAGGGGAAAAGAAAGGGGTTGAAGATAAAGAAACCGACCCTAAGAAATCTTCCACTCTACCACTCCCGAAGGTGGGAAGCCGGAGTACCATGGGGTTCCCTTTGTGTACTCTCCCGACCCACCTATCCATCATACTCGCATAAACCCTTTGGGTCCACCTCCTAAACTTAATGCATTGGCTTTTGCTACTTGGCAACACTTAATGAAATCTCATATCAACAGTTCCTCTATCGAGCTTTGGAGGATCATTCAAGAGGGATACAAGGCCGTGAATCCTAACAACTTGACAAGAAGAGAGGTGGCCGAGAAACAACTCAATGCTTCCGCTCTCCACATGATTGAACTTGCCGTTGGAGAAAGTGGTCTTCATCACATTCAAAAGTCTCCACCGCCAAAGAAGCTTGGGAGTGCCTTGAGGTGGTTCTTGGAAATGAAAGCATGAAGAGGAATAGATTTGATGCTTTGAACAATGAAGCCGAAGGCTTCTACATGCTTGATAGTGAAACTCATGAAGAGATGTATGCAAGACTCAAGATTCTTGCCCAAGCCTTTTTCAATGTTGGGGCAACCTATGTGGATGATGCTTGGATCAAGAGGAAGTATGTGAATGCACTCATGCCCTTCGAGCCCGTTGACTTGAAGGCCTTCAAGGAAAATTCAACTACCTTGAGATGACATCCAATGAAGTTATGCAAGAGATGCAAGCCTCCAAGGTTGCCACCAAGAATGCTCTAGACAACCGTGCTAGGGCCATGGGAATGAAGCAAGGTCCCTCTCTTGCTTTGAAGGCCAAGGTTGTGTGCCTTGATGAACATGATGAAGTTGAAGCATGCCCGAACAACCTTCCTCCCGATGATCTTGAACAAGCCCTCCATGGTCACATAGCTCTTGCAACAAGGACTTTTGGCGTGACCCGGCCAAGGCAAAGGCTCAAGTTGATCATGCAAACAATCCAAGTGGGAAGAAGGAGTTTGCTAATAGGATAAAGACTTGCTACAATTGTCATAACAAGCATCACTTCATCAAGATTGTCCTTATGAGAATAGAGAGCAAAACGGTGGAAGGCTTGTCCTCAAGGGCAATCAAACATGATACAAAAGAAGCCTTTTGTCAAGAGGAAGCCATTCTTCAAGAAAGCACCAAGAATTGTGTTGTTGACTCAAGAAGAGTATCCTTCCGAGGATTCCGAAGAAGAAGAAGAACCCACTCGTGAGGTGGCCGCTTTGGCCATTGTATCAACTCCACCTCCTTCTCTCTTCGAATCCCCCAATGAGAACCTCTCCATCAACACCGCTCGTTGCCTCATGGCTCACGTCACCGAGGTATCATCTTCTACTCCCAAGACTATGCATGAAATAGATGATAAAACTAGTCTTGTGATTAAGAAAGAACTTGTTGCTTCCGATACTATTGTGGCTAACTTGCAAGGTGAAACTAAGGCATATGTTGAGTCTCTCTTGAGACAACTTGATGCGGCCGAAGAAATCCTTGATGACAAGGGAAAAATTGAGAGAGAGGATTCTCTCACCATAGCATCCTTGAATGCTTCCATAGAATCCTTGAATGCTTCTCTTGAAGAAGAGAGTGAATATAGAACCTCTCTTGAGGAAAGAATTGAGTCTCTTGATGATAAAAATGATGAAATAATTGCTAAAATCATTAAGGATAGAGATCATGTCTTTGCTAAATATAAAGTGATTAAAAAGGAGAAAGCCGAGTTTGTGGTTGCTAATGCTAGACTCCTTGAGGATGTGGAGAAACTTAACAAGGCTCACAAGGCCTTGGAAAGTACCCACTCTCTTCTAGTCAAGTCTCATGAGCAACTTCAAACTCAACTTTCTAAATCTAACTCACCTAGCACCTCTACTCCCTCTTGTGATCATGCAAATGTTATTGAGGAAAATGCTAGGTTGAAGGTTGAGCTTGCCAAGGCCACTAGTGCCAAGACCTCTATTCCTAAAGGTAAAGAAAAGGTTGTTGCTCAAATTTTTGAGCAAAAGCCACACAAAGGGAAGGAGGGCCTTGGTTATGTGGCCAAGGCAAAGAAGAAGAAGAGCAACACCAATGCCAAGCCCGCACAAGCCAAGACTTCCATTGCGGGTGGTAATGCCACTAGGGGCAAGACCACTCGTAGTGACTTTGCGGGGCATAACAATCCCAACTACATTCTTTATGTTGATTATTATGGGATGTTTATGCAAAATATGTTGGTCCTTATGATGGTTACATTGCTTATTCTATTTGGGTTCCTAAGACCCTTGTTGCTAACAAAAGAGGACCCATTGAGAAATGGGTACCTAAAACCAAGCAATGATTTCTTGTAGGACTATGCTTCCGGTGGGTCTAAATGGGTGGTTGATAGTGGATGCACTAGTCATATGACCGGAAGCAAGAGATCATGACGGAGTTGGGACCAAATATAAATCAAGCATCCGTCTCCTATGGTGATAAATCAAAAGCGGAGGTAACGGGTCTCGGCAAGGTGGTAGTTGCAAAGGATATCACCCTTGTAAATGTCATGCTTGTCGAGTCCCTCGGTTACAATCTTATGTCCGTTCGTGCACTTAATAAGATGAATTTTGATGTCCATTTTACTATTGATATGGTGGTACTCTTGAGGAGCAAGACTCTAAAGGTCATGTTCGTTGGGTATGTTGAAAATGAGTTGTTCGTGGTGGACTTTTCGGGGTCTACCAACACTCAAGCAATATGCCTATTCGGAAAGGCCGACGTGGGATGGTTGTGGCATCGCCGCTTGTCCCATGTCAACATGAGAACTTTGCAAAGTCTTCACAAGGGTGGCCACATTCTTGGACTAAAAGACAATGTTTCTTTTTCTAGAGATCGTCTTTGTAGGGCTTGTGTTGAAGGAAAGATGCATGATTCTCCCCATCCAAGCAAGACCATCATTTCATCAAAGAGGATATTGGAACTTCTTCATGTTGATCTCTTTGGTGCCGTGCCTCAACCTAGTCTTGGTGGGAAGAAATATTGTTTGGTGATTGTTGATGACTATTCAAGATTTACTTGGGTTTATTTCTTCAAGACGAAGGATGAGACCCAACAAGCCGTCATCGACTTTTCCAATGAAGTTCAACGCCAACACAATGTCCCTATATTGGTCATTAGGAGTGATAATGGCTCCGAGTTCAAGAACTACACCTTAAATGAGTTTCTTAGTGAAGAGGGGATTCGTCATCAATATTCCGCTGCATATACCCCTCAACAAAATGGTGTAGCCGAAAGGAAGAACCGGACTCTCATGGATATGGCAAGGTCTATGTTGGCGGAGTTTAAGTCTCCACTTTCTTATGGGCCGAGGCTATCTCCACGGCGTGTCATTCATCTAACCGGCTATTCTTTCGAGTTGGCAAGAAGTTTACATCTTATGAGATGCTCACCGGCAACAAGCCCAATGTCTCCTACTACCGAGTATTTGGTTGTAAGTGTTTCTATAAGAACAAAAGTGTTCGTTTGTCTAAATTTGAATCTAAAGCTTTAGAGGGTGTTTTTGTTGGGTACGGTGCCGAATCTCACACCTATAGAGTCTATGACAAAACCGTTGGGAAAGTCATAGAATCTTGTGATGTGAGGTTCGATGAGAATGACGGCTCCCAAGTGGCGCAATTTCATGTTTGTGATGTAGATAATGAAGAGCCTCAAGATGCTATAAGAAGAATGGGCATTGGTTTCCATCGTCCCGTTGAGATTCATTACGAGTCTCCTCAAGCAAGTCCAAGCTCCATTCAAGTGGAGGCCTCTTCATCACAAGTTGAAACGGCGCCTATCATGGAAGCAAATGATGCACCACCCCAAGAACAAGTTCAAGACCCTCCTCATGTTGACCAAGTTGCTATGCAAGAACCAAGTTCTCCTATTGTTGATGCTAGCCAAGGTCATGACCAAGATCAACCCTCTCCTTCCATTGTTGAAGATGTGCTTCAAGATGATCAAGGTCAACATTCCGGTCAAGACGGGGACTCAAATGATCAAGATGATCAAGAGATACCTCCAAGATGCAATAGAGATATCGAAGCCCGTCGTAAAGCAAGAGTTGAAAAGACTTTAAATAAAGAGTCACCATCTAGAAAACATCCTTGGTGACCACAAGAGAGGTGTTACCACAAGAAGGCAATTGGCAAACTTTAGTGAACATCAAGCTCATATTTCCATGGTGGAACCAAAGAAAGTGTTTGAAGCTCTTGAAGATCCGGATTGGTTAGAAGCTATGCATGATGAACTCAATAACTTCAAGCGCAACAAAGTGTGGAATCTAGTTGAGAAGCCAAAAGATTGCCGCAATGTTATAGGCACAAAGTGGATATTCAAGAACAAGCAAGATGAGCATGGAATGGTTGTGAGGAACAAGGCAAGATTGGTTGCACAAGGGTACTCTCAAGTTGAAGGCATTGATTTTGGAGAGACTTATGCACCCGTGGCTCGCCTTGAGTCCATCCGTATCCTTCTTGCATATGCATCACATCATAACTTTAAATTGCAACAAATGGATGTGAAAAGTGCTTTCTTAATGGTCCTTTAAAGGAGTTGGTATATGTTAAGCAACCACCGGGTTTCGAGGACCCTAAATTCCCTAACCATGTCTACAAGCTTGATAAGGCGCTCTATGGTCTCAAACAAGCACCTCGTGCTTGGTATGAGCACCTAAGAGAGCTATTGCTAGACCGTGGATTTGAATTGGGGCAAATCGATCCCACTCTTTTACCAAGAGGGTTAAAGGGGAGCTTTTCATATGCCAACTTTATGTTGATGATATTATATTTGGCTCATCTAACAAAGCTTTCAATGATGAATTTTCAAAGCTTATGACCGATAGGTTCGAGATGTCTATGATGGGCGAATTGAAGTTCTTTCTCGGTTTTGAGATCAAGCAATTGAATGAAGGGACTTTCATCTCTCAAACCAAATATACCCAAGACATGCTCAAGAGGTTCAATATGCACAATGCTAAGGGAAGCGGTTTCCCATGGACACCAAATGCCATCTTGAACTTAACCCGACGGTATCGATGTTGATCAAAAACTTTATCGCTCTATGATTGGTTCTTTGCTTTATCTTTGTGCATCTAGACCCGATATTGTGTTGAGTGTAGGGGTGTGTGCAAGGTATCAAGCCGCTCCTAAAGAAAGCCACATGGTGGCGGTCAATAGAATCCTTCGATATTTGGTTGATACCCCAAGGTTTGGTTTGTGGTACCCAAAGGGCACTAATTTCTCTCTTGCCGGGTACACGGATTCGGATTGGGCCGGTTGCAAGGATGATAGGAAATCAACTTCCGGGGCATGCCAATTTCTTGGTAGGTCCTTGGTGAGTTGGTCTTCTAAGAAGCAAAATTGTATATCTCTATCCTCCGCCGAAGCCGAGTATGTGGCGGCCGCTAGTGCATGCACTCAATTGTTATGGATGAGGCAAACTTTAAAGGAATACGGTGTCAATTGTGACAAAGTGCCTCTTTTATGTGACAATGAAAGTGCTATCAAGATTGGCCACAATCCGGTGCAACACTCAAGAACGAAGCATATTGAGATTCGTCATCATTTTATTCGGGATCATATTGCTCGTGGTGATATTGAGCTTGGCTATATTCCAACCAAAGATCAACTTGCCGACATTTTCACGAAGCCACTTGATGAAGCAAGATTCACCTTCTTGAGGCATGAGCTAAATATCGTGGATTCTAGGAGCTTGACTTGACCATCTTGCATACACACCTATTTTTGACTATTATTTGGTTTAGGTGTAGGCATGGACATAGGGGGAGTGCGGTCCTAATCCATTGGACTATCCCTCCCCCCATTATGCCGATAGTAAGACTCATTTGTCTCTATATTTTCATTTCATGAATTGTGAGCTTAAATGACGAGTAGTGGCCGTGAACCCAAGATACATCTTCGCGGTGTCACACCACACACTCATACATGGTGGCCTAGGCCACCGCCCTCCTCTTTGTGAGGAGTTGGATCTTATTTGGGCTTATTGGTTTTATTTGGGTTTCTAGACCTTTTATTTTGTCTTTGGGAGAAACACTTGGAAATTGGCTTTTATATTTGATCTTGCAACTTCCAAGTGTGTATCCCACCATCAGTGACTTTGTTCTCATCCTAAGCCTTTCCTACCTAAAAACATGCTCCTCTTGCAACATACATGTCTCCCACAAAATTCTGGCAGTTTTGGAGCTTTGGGTCCGGAGACTCCGGTGTGCACACCGGAGACTCCGGTCTGTCCAGAGTCTCCGCCCTAAACCTGGAAAACTCCGGCTCAGGCCGGAGACTCCGGTGTTTAGGCCGGAGACTCCGGACCCGGTCGTTTCACTGGGTTCCTTAAGGGCACGGGGTGGGGAGCTGTGAACACAACTCCTCATACACCCCCGTCCCCAACCACTCCCCAGTCGCCGCCGTCGCTCCAAGCTCGCCTCCGGCCGCTCCCCGCCGCCGGAATCCGCCGTGCCACCGGCTCCTCCACCTCCCAAGCGTCGGGGATCTTCCTCCCCTCCGTTTGAATCTCACCATGAAGGACACGGGTACCACTCTCTCTCTTCCTCTAGGATTCTTCCTAGATCTAGTTTTGAGAGTAGTTCTTGTTGAAATTCTTGGTGTAGAACCTTTAGGATGGCAATGTACTCTCTAGGAAATTGTTGGTGTCGATTTTTCGTTCAGATTTGACCTAGGTTGGAAGTTCCTGTCTCAGGCCGGAGATTCCGGTCCCCCTGACCGGAGACTCCGGTGTGGCCGGAGACTCCGCCCCCTGAGACCGGAGACTCCGGTCCAGATCGTCTCTGAAGAAAATTTCTCTCCAACTGTTTCTCTCTTTTGATTCCATGGACATGTATGCTTATCTCAATGCTACCTATCTACTCCTGTTTCACAGCTAACAAAAGGTACCCCGGTGCTTCATCCTCATCCTCGAATATCAAGAAGAAGAAGAAGAAGCTTCAAGGTAGAGACTACTTGGTCTATGATGCAGAACAAGACAAGCATGTGCAGCGTGGTGACCTAAAGAAGCAAAAGGCTGCTGAGGCTACTCGGGCTAGGCAAGAGGCTAACCTCCTTCGAGAAGAAAGGGCCAAGAAGGCTAAGTTTGACAACATCACCACTTTGAAGGACTTGAACAAGGAGGAGTTCCGCTCCATGAGGGCACAAATTTCTATGACATGCCCAACAATTCAACCGATGGTCACTTTTGGAGAAGGGAGCAAGAGCTCATTATGAAGGAACTCTATGCAAATTTGGACCCAAAAGCCCTTGTGTGTCACAAAAACCTTTGCAGTTTGAAGTGTTGGCCAAGAAGGATTACTTTAAGGAAGCAATTTGGGTTGCTAGAAAGATTGGTCTTGAGCACCTCATTTCCCTCCAACAAGATTATGATATTGAGATGGTGCAACAGTTTTTTGCCACTCTTGTGCTTGGAGATGAGGAGGACACCAAAATGACTTGGATGACGGGGCCTCTCAAAGTTAGTGCACACTTTTCAGAATTCGGAGAAGCTTTGGGATATGTGTTCAAAGGTGTGAACATTTCGTTGGTCGAAGAATGCATGTTGAAGGAGTGGCCTATGATAAGAAGCTCCTCGCCCCTCTTGCTGCCAAAGATGGTGCCATTGCTACCACCAAAGGTCTCAAGCCCATCTACAACATTTTGATTCGCATGTTTCGTTGGAGCATTGCACCTCAAGCCGGGAATACGGATGCTATCCGTGGAGCTCTTGTCAACCTCATGCATCATTGCCACACGACATACCTTGCCGGACCGGATTGCCAAGGGGTTGAGATTGATGTCATGGACTATATCCGGTGTGAGATCAACATTGCTATTTATGAGAGGAAGAATCCTATGTATGCTCCCTATGTCATGAAGCTCATCCTCAAAAAGATTCCCAAACTCGATCAATCCCGTTTCAAGAAACACACCTATGGTTACCTTCAAGTGCTCGGCCATCATCTTGCTCAAGCCACTTATCAAGAGGTAGAGGCGCAAGAAGCGCCTAGGGCAAGAAGGAAAAATGCCACTCCACCCTCTTGGGCTCATGGTGGCAAGGAAAGAGTCAACAATGAGATGAAGAATGTTTCGTGGTGGAAAAGGGCTATGATGTGCATGGGTGTTGCGGTGCACAAGGAAAACCATCAAACCTATGTTACCAACAAGAAGATCTTGTCCAACCAAGCCCATATGATGAAGGAATTGCGCAAAATCAACAATGGTGGCACCACTCCTCCTCGCCAAGAAGATGAACCCGAAACTCCGCCATCCGAAGCAACTATTCCTCTTGAGAAGTGGAATGTGGATATCTTTCCTTGGAATGATTATGATGATGTGACCTCCATGCCTACCTCTTCTCGCAACACCGGAAAGGCTCCTATGCGCTATGAAGAAGAAAGTGATGAGGAAGACGAAAGTGAAGAAGCAAGTGGTGAAGCAAGTGGAGATGATCATGATGCTGAAAGTGGGGATGGTGATGACGACTATGATGAAGACGACGAGTGATCGCCTTGGGTTTCGTTAGCATCGCTCTTTTCCCTTTTTGGCGTTTCGATGCCAAAGGGGGAGAAGTAGTTCTACTAGGTTCTCTCGTGGGATTTGCATGGGTCGGACACAAGCATGCTCGTTTATCATTTCTTTGAAGCTTGTGTCCTTTTATCTTTGTTGTTGAACTTATTTGCTTTTATTCGTATGAGACTATGTTTTATTCCGTCTGTGTGGAACTTATGGATATTTCATTCTATCTATGGTTGAGATGGTATCTATCTTTGTGATGATATATTTTTGTGCATTGGTTTATATTCTACAATATTATGCACAAGGTATGTTCGCTTTCCTCTCAAACCATTATCTTGATATGTCCTTGTGCTTATGAAATTTATCATGTTCAATATTTCTTGTGAGTTGTCTCTCCTCTACATGTTGAGCATTTGTATTCAAATGCAAACTACTTGTATGCACACATGTAGGGGGAGCCTCTCGAATCCTTTGTGGAACATGTCGATATTTGTTGTGTGATTTATTGCAAATCCGAGTGTTGTCATCTAACACCAAAAAGGGGGAGATTGAAAGGGCATATTTTATATCCCTTAGTTTTTGTGTGTTAGGCAACAACACTAGGATATATCTAAGTGATGTTAAGTGGTGCAGGAGTCAAAAGAAATATTTGCACGTTGCATCGAAACACTTGACAGGAAAAAGGAAGTCTGCTTTTGCTTGCCCAGTCCGGAGTCTCCGGTCCTCAGGGGCTCAGGGGCCGGAGTCTCCGGCCTCTCAGGCTTTGACACACTTGACGGCAGCTACGGTATAGGGGTCCGGAGTTACCCCGGAGTAACCCCGGAGTCTCCGCCCGACCGGAGTCTCCGCACCTCCGGTCCGGAGTCTCCCCCCCAGACAAGTTTTGAAGCTAAGTGACCAAGCGACGGCAGCTGCGGTATTGGGTCCGGAGTGACCCGGAGTGCCCCCGGAGTCTCCGGTCAGCCCGGAGTCTCCGAACTTCCAGTCCGGAGTCTCCGGCCCAAGTGGACAGAAACGGCTAGTTTTTCTGGAGGGGTATAAATACCCTCCACCTACCTCCAGCCAGCTAGCTCGCCCAAACTTGAAGTCTCCATTATTGCAAGCTCAAGAATCACTAGATCTCCCAATCCCTCCACCCAAACTTGTTGATACTTGGAGGATTGAAGGAGAAGGCCCGGATCTACATCTTCACCAAGCCGTTCTTCATTTCCCCCTCATTTACTTGAGGGCCCCTTGGCTAGGATTTCCATTAGGAAAACCTAGCTTCTTGTTGATCTCACTTGTTGTCTTTGTGTTGTCTTTGTGACAGATTTATAGCTGTTCGGGAGCCCCAATCCTCTTGTGGGTTGTGCCCCGGATCGTTGTTGTAAGGGCTCCGGATTCCGCCTTGAAGGATTCCGATAGTGGAAGGTGAACCAAACCTTTGTGGTGCGGTTCATCGGAGAATAAGGTGACGCCTTTGTGGCGGTTGAGTTTTGACCTTTGTGGTAGCTCACACCTCTCAACGAGACATACTCCCCTAAAAAGGAGAAACTCGGGATTACATCCGTGTCTCCGCGTGCTTTCACTTCGGTTACTTCTATCCTTGTTTATAGTCTTTACTTCGTGTATCTTGTTTAGTTGCTAGCTTGTCATATAGGTAAATTCACCTTAGTTGCATATCTAGAGAATTTACCTTTTGTGTCAAGCCTAATTTGAAAAAGTACTAAAATTGAAGTATCACCTATTCACCCCCCCCTAGGTGTCATACCGATCCTTTCACATCGTCGGTGAGCGGGTTGCCGGAGCCTGAGGCCTCGGCACCGTGGCAAGAAGGCTTTCCACTTGGCCAAACGCTTTGCCTTGGTGCCCATCCAGAGCCGCGTCTGCTTCTTGGCCTCCTTCCTGGCGCGCAGCAGCGCACGCACCCGGTCCTTATGAAGAGAGTCGAAAGACTCCTCGACCACGCGATGCACCACTGCTTCCTCACGCCGCGCCGACGCGATAGACACCTCCACCAACTTATGCTCCTGTAGTTCCTTTGGGCTGGCCAGCAGCTCGTCCGACGACGAACCCGAATTGCTGTCTTCAGGCTCCTCCACCGTGAGGTCAACGAAGTTACCCCCAGCTCCGTGCGCTGGGGACAGCTCCTCTTTCGCCTCAGTCGACGTGAGGTCGAACTCCCAACTCCGGACGCTGTGGACAGCAGCTCCTCCGACAACACCAGCGCGACGGCCAGATCTGCCATGGCTTCTGTGTTGTGAGGCATTGTAGAAAAGCTAAATAAACAAATAGCCATATCCGTCGACGAAATATATAGGCAAGCAGGAGTAGGCAAAATGGCAGGAACACCATGAAATTTCATACTAAGCGCAATTTCTGAAAGAAGCGGGAAGAAAAATTATTAGACCACGAAAATCGTGTGCGATGAAGGAACAACACAAACAAAAAAAGGCTGTAAACCTTGTGTGATGAGGTGAGCAACACACACGGCTATTCTTGCACTAATCATGTGCGATAGGTGAACAACACAGACGACTGTTCTCGCTCTGCCGTGTTTTTTAACTAATTTCATAGATTATATATTGATATTTGTAGCAAAAGACTTGCGAGGAAACATGCTACACATAAGGAAATGAGCAAAATAATTTATACTACTACTCCTCGTCGGAATCGGAGATGCAGATTATCTCCTTGCCGGAGCCTGGGGCCTCGGCATCATTGAATGCGCGCGCTCTGTCCTTTTTAGCTTCTTGGCGATGGAGTCTTCGACCACGCGATGCTCTTCAATCATGGCCCAGTCGTCCTCCTTGATGGCGTGAATCACACGCTCGTTGGGAGACCCCAAGAGGAAGATATGATGCAGTTCAGCAGCAAGTTTTCCCTCAGAAAGAAACCAATGTTATCGAACCAGTAGGAGCAACAACTCTTGAGAAGGTTGTTGGTGGCCGCACGGCGCAATACGATCACCAACGTGGAATCTGCACACAACACAATCAAACTACTTTGCCCCAACGAAACGGTGAGGTTGTCAATCTCACCGGCTTGCTGAAAACAAAGGATTAAACGTCTCGTGTGGAAAATGATGTTTAATTGCAGAGAATGAAAAAGGAACAGTTTGCAGTTTGTGGTTGTTTAATCAGTGTAAAAGAATGGACCGGGGTCCACAGTTCACTAGTGGTGTCTCTCCATAAAAGATAACTAACATGCTGGGTGAACAAATTACAGCTGGGCAATTGACAAAATATTGAGCGCATGACAATGCATATATATGACATGTTGACTACTATGATATTTAATTGGGCATTACGACAAGATACATAGACCGTTATCCAACAACATCTATGACTAATAATCCACCGTCGGGTTGTCATCCGAGTCCCCCGTTGGTATTAAGTTGCAAGCAACGGATAATTGCATTAAGTAAAGCGCGTAATGTAAACAAACACATATGCCCGTGGACATAGCATCGTTAGATTATCCCTAGTGGCAACAGCACATCCGCAACCTTAGAACTTTCTGTCACTGTTCCAGGTTAAATGGAGGCATGAACACACTATCTAGCATAAATACTCCCTCTTGGAGTTAAAAGCATCTACTTGGCCAAAGCATCTACGAGTAACGGAAAGCATGCAAGATCTTAAATAACATATAAGATAATTGATAATCAACTTGACATAGTATTCAATATTCATCGGATCGCAGCAAACACAACATGTAGCATTACAATAATATGATCTTAATCATGTAGGGCAGCTCACAAGATCTAAACATGATGGCACAAAGTAGAGAGACAACCATCTAGCTACTGCTATGGACCCGTAGTCCAAGGATGAACTACTCACGCATCACTCCGGAGGCAGGCATGGCAATGTAGAAGCCCCCGGTGACGATTCCCCTCTCCGGCAGGGTGCCAGGAAGAGGTTCTGAACCCTCCCGAGCTAGGGTTGACGGCGGCGGCGTCTCTGAAACTTTTCGTGGATTTTTGCTCGTGTCCTTAGGGTTTTCGCGTCGGGGGGAATAAGTAGGCGAAAGGGCGGTGGCTGGACCCCCCGTGGGGCCCACACGCACCCTGGGCGTGGCAGGGGGGTGGCCCGCGACCTACCCGCGTGTGGGGCCCACGTGGCCCTCCTCTGCTGCTCCTTCGCTCCGTCAGGCGTGTTCTGGAAAAATAGGGATCCCCGTGTAGTTTCGTCCAATTCCGAGAATATTTCCAGACTAGCTTTTCTGGAATACAAAAACAGCAGAAAACAGGAACTGACACTTCGGCATCTTGTTAATAGGTTAGTCCCAAAAAATGTATAAAAGTGATATAGAGTAGATGCAAAACATGTAGAAATTGGTATAAAACAAGAATGGAACATCAAAAATTATAGATACGTTTGAGACGTATCAGCATCCCCAAGCTTAGTTCCTACTCGTCCTCGAGTAGGTAAACGATAAAAACAAAATAATTTTTGAGGTGACATGCTACCATCATAATCTTGATCATATAATATTGCAAGGCACATGTAAATGAATAAAGTGATCCAAGTCAATGGTCTATAATTTGCTACCAGATAGATAATGAGTAAACAATGAATCACACAAGCTAAACGTTTTCATGAATAGTACTTTCGAGACAAGCATCAAACAGTTTTGCATAAGTGTTAACTCATAAAGCAATAGTTTCTAATAAAAGGTATTCAATCAACACAAAGGAAGAACTAAGTTTCAGCATTTGCTTCAACTTTCAACATATTTATCTCATGGATATTGTCAACACAAAGTAGTATAACAAGTTCAATACATTGCATATAACGCATGTTGTAACAAAGTTGACACTAGTGTTTGCTTGTGGAAGACAGAAAAAATAGGAAAACTGACTCAACATAAAAGTAAAAGAAAGGCCCTTCGTAGAGGGAAGCAGGTATTAAGTCATGTGCTAGAGCTTTTAGGTTTTTGAAAGCATATAGAGATTGCATAAAATATTTGATACTCCTCCCAACCTTGCTAACACAAGCCATGGCTAACCGAATCCTCGGGTGCCTTCCATCAATAACATAGCATGGAGGAGTATCTATTTTTGAGAGGTGTTTGTTAATTGTCAACGAATGGTAGCGGGTGAGAACAGTATTCTACCTGTCAAACGGACTTTTAAGAGCGGCTCCCATGAAGGACGTTATTTCTACCAGCAAGGTAGATCATCCTGTGGGAGCCCTGACCCCGGAACTATACAAAGATGCTGTGTGTCACTGGTCATGTGATACAACCGAAGGTTACTGGGCACACCGCTCCCAGGCCAAAACCTTTGGCAGGCGTTGCTCGGAATGGATCATCGGCAACACAACACTTCGATTGATGCCATAACACAGGCACAACTATCAAAGTATAATAAAGAGATCAAGACTGCAGAACAAGGGTACATCACAGACTCTACGACTCAGAGTACTTATATTACAACTCACAACTTAAGATAACAACTTATTACAGGCAGAGGTCACATGACCCAACATTACACCATACAGCGGAAAGCAAATTAGGTTGTTCTAAACAACAAGATAGCAAAGGGCCTAAGAGGCCAGAACATAACAACATCCACCCATTTCCCGCGGCCTCAGGCTGCTGACTGGGAACCCCAAAGCTATTCGTCGAAGTCTACGTCGGCATAGAAACCACCATCGCACGAGATAGTCTCACCTGTAACAAAAATATCAACGAAGCAAGGGTGAGTACGAAAGTACTCAGCAAGACCTACTAGAGCTACTAGCTCGATGCTTGAGATAGCAAGGCTTCCTGTGGGGCTATTTTGCATAAAGCCAGTTTTCATTTTCAAAAGACTCAAACCATGGCATCGTCTATTGAGAAGTTATAAAACAGGTAAGAGAGCGTATCTCCAGCTCTATAAAACAAGTAACACCTTCCGGAACATCAGCAACACTCTAGGTTGGCACTTTTAAGTTATGATCATGTTATCTATGATCTCGCCCGTTAATTCCAAGTTGTCCGTAACCGTGGACACGGCTATTCGAATAGATTAAACCCTGCAGGGGTGCACAATGTTTGCCACACGTACCAACCGACTCTTAATGCCACTAGGTTGGCGCTCTTCCGGGGAACGCTGGCAGAGGGGGTCGGCCACGACCTTTACCTTGCTTTCGCCTAAACCACGAGTCACTCCAAAAGGGGTAAGTCCGCCATCGTAAGACGGCCGTTCTCCGACGCGGTCCCGTTTGTTGCATGGCAGGGCTGGTTTACCAGAGAGTTCGTCCTCAAGCAACCCTGGCTGCTCCTATATGCTCTATGCACCTCCTCCTCCTCCTGTAAAACGTTTTCGATGCGTATGGGCAAATGGAACACCCGAACTATGTGACTCATGGCAAGACTAGACAAGTTAGTTGGTCGAGAGGGAACCATTGTAGGGCCTCGTGTGGTTGTACGCTCAGTCTTGGATCAAGGTACAAAAACTCGGGTCTTATGGGCGGCTAGTGGAACAAGACACCACAACTGTGGCCTCCCACCAACCTTTAAGCATGTTTATCATATTTCCCTTCATTTCACCACTTCTTCCTATCATGCTAGATTCGTTAACAGCTCTGAACATTAACCAACTGAAATAGCTCGCGAAGCTAAGCATGGCTAAGCACAGGATATATAACAGGTTCTAGCTGCAACACAAGCAAAACCTAGTCATGCTAGGAGCAGTGGATCAAGATATTTAGTTGTCAACAACAAGTTATGCATCAAAATAGGTTACTCTAATTATCGACAAAAGACAGTTGAATCGTATGCAATATTACAATCTGGGACTCAAAATAATTGGGGGAAACATAGGATAGAAATGCTCAAAGATTGGGTTACGCTTGCCTTGTTCGTTGATAGCAAAATATGGTTCTTCGGTGCTCTCAGAACCAGCTCCGGACTCGTGTTCTATCGATAAGAACCAAACACCGGAAAAGGAAAAGAGCAATCAACACATGACGTCGATGCACTGCAAACAATATGGATGATATGACCAATTAAAGATATTGAAATGCATCCTAGGTCATGTAGGTCAATTTAAATGGAGTTGGAATGACTAAAAGATGCCATTTCCACACACTCCATAATTAATATAAAAAGGTTATATTAGTTCTTCTAATTAAACATTGTTCAAAGTTATTCAATCATGCATGGAAATGCATTAGTTGTAAAGGTTTCATTTTTCTGTAAATTTTGGTATATTATTGATATTTTTCTGATAAACAGTGAATATTCTGTTAATTTTACAAACTTTATCCATTTTCTGGAATTACAGGAATTATTAAAAGAAAATATAAAAGAATTGACGAGCGGGGCCCACGTGTCAGCGACACAGAGGGGCAGCGGCGGCTCTGCCGAGCTCCGCTCGAGCAGGCGAGGCCGCGCGCTGGCCCGAGGCCACGCGAGGGCGCACCAGGAGGTCACGGGGAGTAGGAGGAGCGGCGTTGGTGACCATTTGGTCACCGGCTCACCGGCGGCGGCCACAACCGCGGCGGCGGACGGCGGCGACCACGGCCACGAAGAACCAGGGCACGGGGAGGATGGGGAGAGGGTCCAGGAGGACCAGAAGCTCACCACGAAGAAGATGGAGGGCTCGGCGAAGCCGGAGGCGGTCGGTAGCGAGCGAATCGAGCACGGACGTCCGGCGGCCGGAGTTGGGGGAGAAAGCACGGCGGCGGTGATTGCGGGCTTCCCAGCTCGCGTGGCTTGATGGGGAAGTAGAGGAGGTCGAGGCGGAGGTCGTGGTACCCTCCGATTCGTCGGGGGAGGCTTGTGTTGGCGAGGATGTGCGTCGGCGACGACAACCGCAGCGTGGCCGTGCGCGAGAGAGGAAGAAAAGAAGAGGAAGAGAGAGCGAGTGAGGAAGAAGGAAAGGAGGGCACGGCCCTCTGGGCTTATCTCCTCGCGAAGGCAGGCAGACAAGCAGGCAGGGAGGAGCTGGCCACGGCGAGCTCGGCCACGGAGCAGCTTGCTTGCCTGGAGGAAGAAGACAAAGGGAGTTTTGCAAAAAGGCCCTCGGGGTTTTCAGAAATTACAAAAGAGTCCCTGGAGATTTTAAAACAGAACTTTCTATGAATTTTTAGGGACATTTAGGAAGCCCAAAATAGGGAGAAAAATCATGGAGGCTTCTAATAATATAAGGAAGCTCCCCATATTTTTAGTTTGAATTTTTGGGGATTTTGAACAACATTAAAAAATAGGTGAAGTTTATGACATTTTTAACAAGTTACTCCTTATTTAAAATGCGAAAATTTCCTTGTGAATTTTACATGATGCTCATGAGTGCAAGGTTGTCTTTATTACAAACATGGTTGTTACAACTCTATCCCCCTTACATGAATCTCGACCCGAGATTCTAACCTTGAGAGAAAAAGAGAGGGTACTCAGATCGCAAGCGATCTTCTCGTTCCCAGGTTGCTTCAGACTCGGAATGATGAGACCACTGGACTTTGAGGAACTTGATAGCTTGACGACGAGTTTTGCATTCAGCCTCGTCGAGGATACGGATAGGATACTCCCGATATGTTAGATCTTGTTGAAGATCGAGAGCTTCGTGATCAACACCACGGATAGGATCTTTGAAGCAGCGCTTAAGTTGGGAGACATGGAACACATCATGAACATCTGGAAAAGTTGAAGGCAACTCCAACTGATAAGCTAGCTTCCCACGCTTGGCGAGGATGGTGAAGGGACCAACATAGCGAGGAGCTAATTTTCCCTTTATACCGAAACGGTGAACACCCTTCAGAGGTGTGACTCGAAGATATGCCTTATCACCAACTTCATAGTTGATATCTTGAAGATGGCGATCATAGTAACTCTTTTGACGAGACTGGGCAGTTTTCAGACGTTCTTGGATGATACGAACTTGATCTTCTACGTCCTTGATCATATCTGGTCCAAAGAGTTGTCTTTCACCAGTTTCTGACCAATTTAGCGGAGTTCGACATTTTCTTCCATAGAGAGCTTCGAAAGGAGCCATACCCAAGCTAGATTGGAAACTGTTGTTATAGGCGAACTTGGCAAATGGGAGGCACTTTTCCCAACCTTTACCGAAGGATATAACACAAGCTCGGAGCATGTCTTCGAGGATTTGATTTACTCTTTCAGTCTGACCACCAGTCTGAGGATGGTAAGTTGTGCTAAAGGTGAGATGACTTCCCATGGCCTTTTGGAAGCTTGACCAAAATCTGGAGGTAAAGATACTTCCACGATCAGAAACAATCTTCTTTGGAACACCATGAAGAACAACGATACGAGAAACATACAGTTCTGCCAGCTGACTAGCAGTAATGTCTTCTCGGATAGGAAGGAAGTGAGCAATCTTGGATAGACGATCAATGACTACCCATATAGCATTGTTGCCCTTTTGAGTTTTTGGAAGACCAGTGATGAAATCCATAACAATCTCATCCCACTTCCACTCAGGAATAGGTAGAGGCTGAAGAGTGCCAGCCGGTCTTTGATGTTCTGCTTTTACGCGACGACAAACGTCACATTCAGCAACATAACGAGCGATTTCCCGTTTCATACGGGTCCACCAGAACCTTTGACGGAGATCCTGATACATTTTTGTGCTTCCTGGATGAATAGAAAGAGGGGATTCATGAGCTTCTCGGAGAATTAGATCTCTCAGCTTCCGTTTCTTGGGCACCACCAGACGATTACCAAAGTAAACGACCCCTTGATCATTAACAAAGAAACATTTAGCCTCTCCGTTTGTGACATTACGCTTAATCTTTTGGATGCCCGTATCACGCTTCTGAGCAGCCTTGATTTGATCTTCGAGGGAAGGTTTCATCTCTAATGTAGCAAGAAAACCACGAGGAACAACTTCCAAATTAAGTCGTGCAAACTCCTCATGGAGAGAGGGTTGATCTTGTTTGAGCATCAGATTGTTACAGTAGGACTTTCGACTTAGCGCGTCAGCCACGACGTTAGCTTTGCCGGGTTGATAATTCAGACCCAAATCATAGTCTTTGATCAACTCCAACCATCATCTCTGTCTGAGATTCAGATCCGGTTGGGTAAAAAGATACTTCAAACTTTGATGATCTGAGTAAACCTCGCAACGATTACCGAAAAGGTAGGGTCTCCATTGCTTTAGAGCATGAACCACAGCTGCAAGTTCAAGATCATGAGTTGGATAGTTAAGCTCATGCGGTTTCAGCTGCCGAGAGGCATAGGCCACCACATGACCTTCTTGCATCAGCACACATCCGAGGCCTTGAAGAGAAGCATCACAAAAGATAATGAAGTCTTTGCGCGTGTCCGGAAGGACAAGCACAGGAGCGGTAGTCAACTTGGTTTTCAAAGTCTGGAAAGCTTCTTCACATTCGGTTGACCAAACAAACTTTTCGTTTTTCTTCAGAAGTTCAGTCATAGGCTTGGCAATTTTGGAGAAACTTTCAATGAAACGGCGATAATAACCCGCCATACCAAGGAAGCTTCGAACCTCTTTGACTGTTTCAGGAGATTACCAGTGCAAGATGGCTTGAACTTTATCTGGAATGACTGCAATGCCTTTTTCAGAAACCACGTGACCAAGAAAGATGAGCTCGTTCAACCAGAACTCACACTTGGAAAACTTGGCGTAAAGACGATGTTCACGAAGTTTCGTCAAAACTAGCCGAAGATGTTCAGCATGTTCTTCTTCAGACTTGGAGTAGATTAAGATGTCGTCGATGTAAACCACGACGAACTTGTCAAGATACTCCATAAAAACAGAGTTCATAAGCCTCATAAAAGTGGCTGGAGCATTGGTAAGACCAAAGGACATGACGGTATACTCGTAAAGACCATAACGAGTGATGAATGCCGTCTTCGGAATATCCTCCTTTCTGATTTTGATTTGGTGGTAACCTGATCGAAGATCCATCTTCGAGAAAACAGTTGCACCAGCTAATTGATCAAAAGATCATTGATGCGAGGAAGAGGATACTTGTTCTTGATGGTCACTGCATTCACCGGCCTATAATCAACAACCAAACGTGGAACATCAGTATCCCGCTTCTTGACGAAGATGACCGGACATCCCCAGGAGGATGTACTGGGTTGAATATATTGTTTAAGTTCTAACCCCTCTATTTGTTTCTTCAACTCAACCAACTCTTCTGGAGCCATACGATAAGGTCTTTTTGATATTGGAGCAGTTCCAGGAATTAAATTGATAACGAATTCAACAGCCCGGTCAGGAGGCATACCAGGCAGTTCTTCTGGGAAGACATCTGGAAAGTCACGAACCACTGGTACATCATGGATTTCAAGTGGAGGAAGAACTTCTTCCGCATACAACTCTGCTTCGGGTATGAATGTTGCAGACGGAGGCACTGATGACTCGGACCAGTACTTAACAGTATCACCAGAAGGATGAGTCACTGTAACAGATCTGGCTACACAGTCAATGATAGCTTGATATTTGGTTAACCAGTCCATGCCCAGAATAACATCGATATCATCTGACTTTAGGGCAATTAGGGAGAAGGGAAACTGAAAACTCCCAATAGCTATCACAACCCCATGGCTAACCATTGAAGTTCGATAAGAGTGTCCAGGAGAACGGACCACTAGAGGGGGATTGAGACCCACAAACTCTATGTCATGAGCCTCCGCAAAGGCTTGTGATATGAATAAATGAGATGCACCAGAATCAAACAGAACAGTAGCTGAAACTGTATTTATGTGAAGCGTACCGAGAAGGACGCTAGGATCCTCTTGTGCTTCTTCAACAGTGACGTGTGTCAGATGACCACGTCCAACAACAGGTGGCTTAACAAACTTCTTGGGCGGAGGAACTCCACGACCAACAGCATGGCCTGGAGCAGGCTGAGGCGGATAACCAGTCTTCTGAGGGCATCCCCTTGAGATATGACCAGGTTCACCACAATGGAAACAAGTCACTGGTGGACGAGGACCTGTCATGTTTGCTGGACCACGAGGATAACTCGCCGCTGCAGATGGGAAGGTCGAACGAAGAGCATACCCTGTCGGCCTTGGCTGATAGGGAGCACGTGGAACAGCACTATAAGGAATCCAGACACGCTGACGCTTGGTGCCTGAACCAGACTGCTGAGCATCCTCACGAGGACGCTTGCGAGATTCATCATACTCCACTTTTCCCTTTTCTGCCTTCATAGCCTTGTTCACAAGATCCTGGAAGTTTTGGAAATCCAGGAGATGAATATCACGACGGAGTTCAGGATCAAGTCCCTTGCGGAACAAGATCTGTTTCTTGGCATCCGTAGACACCTCTTCTGGAGCATAGCAGGCGAGGCGATTGAAGTTGCCACGGTATTCACATACCGAACCACTACCCTGCTTCAACATAAGGAACTCCTCTTCTTCTGCTCCATCAAACCCTCCGGAATATGAAACCCTCGGAAAGCATCTTTGAACTCCTGCCAAGTCACAATGTGATCGACAGGCTGCATCACCAGGAAATTCTCCCACCATGAGCCAGCAGCACCTTCGAGGTGATAGGCGGCATAAGTCAACCAATCAGCTCGAGCAACATGACCAGCCTCAAGCTTGCGCTCGATAGTACGGAGCCAGTAGTCAGCATCAAGCGACTCAGGTGAATAGCTGAACACTGGAGGATTGAGACGGATGAAATCATTGATCCCAATATCCTGACGTTGAGCGGTATTGCGCTCAATCCTTTCAAGGAGCCTCATGTTGTCAGCGCGATTGGTTTCATACATCGCCATGAGTTGCACCATAGATGTCGGAGGTGGAAGATTAACATTCTCCTCCGGACCATTGCCACGGCCATGACCTTGACCACGACCAACGGCACTGTCGGGGGAATGATAAATAGATTAACCCGCGGCCCGCAAATAATGCGGCTTATAATCACTGGGCTTGCACTGAGGTGGGCCGACACGAAGAGTCGCAGCATGGTGTAAGAAGAATCCAGAAGATCCAAGATGGCTTAACTTGGAAGGCAAGAAAAGTAGTCTCCAAGTAATTCCTTTGTAACCTAGCAAGCCTCTGGATATATAAAGAGGACTCGCAGGACTAGAGAGACAAGTTCTGAAACCCTAGATCTCAAGGCGACTCGACACATCGATCGCCAACCCCTTGTAACACCATATTCATATCAATACCAATCTAGGATAGGCAGGACGTAGGTCTTTACCTCACATTGAGGGGCCGAACCTGGGTAAAAAACATTGTCTTCCTCGTGCCCTGTGATCTTTAGCTCGGAGACGCTTGACTCGCGTAATCCCACACCTACGAAGTCATCCATGACATCTGACGTGACAAACCCACGACAGTTGGCGCCCACCGTGGGGCCTGCGGTCAAGAGCGTCATGTTCCGCGCTGGATCTGTGCCAGGAACGGAGGATCTCGTCGTCGATTCAAGCTCGGCGACTTCGACGTCGCGCCGGTCTAAATGATTCGACGGTATCAACATCTACATCAAGATCTACCTCAAGCTCGAGTAGAAAGCGTGGAGAAATTCGACCGCGCGATTCGGGGCTCAACTTCGACAACGCCCTTCACGCGCGGGTTACAGGACAGCAACAACGCCCGTATGGCGGACATCACCGGCGGCGGCTCGAAACTCATCTCGACGATCCCTTCGGTGAAAATATGCGCAATCGAGTTTCCTAGCATCTGTCCAAAGCGCATCGGATTCCAACGGTTAGATCTCCGTGGCCGACTCAAACACTGAAGCCCTGTCGAAAGCTGACGGAACTCCGCGAGTCTTTGGGAAAATAATTATCGAGGTCGACTCGGACATCAATTCGAAGATCCCTCCGGTGGAACCTGCGGAATACAATCGCGCAGCACTCCAACAAATTTGAGACAATTCCAACGGTTAGATCTCCCTCAGCGGCTCACGCACTACAGCAAGTTTTGTATCTAGGCGAGTTCGCGAATCCATCACTGGCGACTCATTGCGACTTCGAGTCGCGTACGGCTTCCACATCGTCAAGAAGCTGTCCAAAAGAAAGATGACCCTTTCCATCTCCCGCACGTCAATCCATCTTTGTTTCTTAATCGGAGGCATGATACGCAGGCTAATCAGAGCAAGACACGGAGACGGCCAAAGTGACAAGGACTATGTACCTAGCCCGGTGGATAAAGTTTTACGTGAGCGGTTAGCTAAGCAGAAAATTCAATCTTGCGTGTGGGTACAACTCAGAGCAGCTCACGTGAGAAAGAGAAAGGAGGAAAACAAAACAAATAACGGGGGAAGGTACGATCAGCTCAGAGATACTAGTGGTCGTCATTATCAGCGGCTTATCACGAATTCGAGCCGCGTGCGGCTTCCAGATTCTCGCGACTTCGTGCTCGCGGACCAATTCCAACTCCATACATGAATATCTTCGTCGGAACTGCTAGGACGCACGGGGTTGGACATCAACATCGCCATCGTACACAACTTGTCATCCAACATCTCTTCAGCAACAACAGCGCGACTCATCGTCGCATCAGCCTAGCGATTCATGTGACTGGAAATCCTCAGCGACATCCATACCAGTAAAGAAGCAGCGACTATTCCTTTGGCACCGATCGCGTCGAGCCCAGCAATACGAAACCAGGAGAGGGATGTACGTGCGACTCCAGGCTTCCCTCAAGTCGCAGATAACTTTGCGGCTAACCTGTCATTATTACCCGCGCACACGCGCAACTGGTCTAATTTCGGAGAAGACGGCGACTCACCGTCGCTCGCGACTTATACTTCATCATCAACGCTGGGAGAAAAAGAACAGCTAAGTCACTTTTATGCTCAACTATCACAACCTTTTATTTTTATTAGTTAAGATTAAATTTCACCTTCGAGTTAATCTCGGGGGCTGCATATCTAGGTTATTATGCCTCTTATTAATGTCTTTGCGATTCATATTATATCATGTCGCAGACCTTAATTTATATCTATTTTTGAGATTTAGTTACATCCACTTCGATCTCAAAGTCGGGATTCTTACAACCCGCAATACATTCGTCAAATTAGAGTTCTTTATAACTCGCATTGCAAAGTCTAGCTATTTACAGCTTGCATTGAATATCAAGATCACCACTACATGTTCAAGCATTGATATTTGGTGATTCATTTGTCATTCTATGAGTTATCATTATATCAATTTATGACTGATCATTATATAATTTCATGATTTATCATCATATCATTTTATTAATCATCATCGACTTATTGTCATATCAATTTATGAGTCGCATAGCGATTTACCCCCATATCATTTTATGAGTCGCAAACAGCTCATCATTACATCAGTTTATGAGTCATTAATGAATCATTATATTATCAATATTTGAGTTAAAACAGGTGACTCGCTGTACCACATTTACAGCTAATCAGAGCTGGTTATCATCAAAGCTAATTAGAGCTCGTCACTGCTATTGCAGCCGATAAAAGCAATAATCCTGGTTATTCTCACCTTAAGTCAGAAGTATCTTTGCACTATGCGGCCAAAGTACTGGGGCGCGGCGTCATTCATGAGACTGATGCCTATCATGGCTGCCTATCATGGCCGTTCTCAACGACCCTGAACACGCGTTTACACCTGGGAAATACTGAGCCGCGCGCAGACCTACTTAACGGTACCTTAAGTTAGAAGTATCTTTGCATTATGTGGCCAAAGTACTGGGGTGTGGCGTCATTCATGAGTTTGATGCCTATCACGGCCATTCTCGACCCTGAACACACATTCCCGGGAAATACTGAGCCGCGCGAAGACCTACTTAATGGTAATAGAGATAATTCAGAAGGACTAAAGTACCCGCGTGTGGCGTCAATCGAGTCTGAATGCCTATCATGGCCGTTCTCGACCCTGAACACACATTAGATCTGGGAAATACTGAGTCAAGTACCATATGCTATCATGCATCGTACAATATGCTATCATGCAACTAAGTTGCTATTATGCAACCATTTGCTATCATGCAGATTACAACATGCTATCATGCGACATACCATTTGCTATCATGCAGATTATACTGTGCTATCATGCAGGGTACCATATGCTATTATGCGGAGTACTAACTTTTTATCATAATTATTACCAGCCGCCAAGGCTAACATATTATTATCAAGTTATCATCATTACTTCCTTGGGGGCTTTGCCTTTTGAATTTCAGGAACATATAACTCAGCCAATTGAGTTTGAACTGGCATGATCAGATTTTTTCGGATTGGGATGATCATTCCTGATATCGGCTGTACAAGCCACCATCATTTATTTAATTTCAGCCACATCAAGTGGAATTTTTATGGATGATTCCTTAATTTATATCTAGAATATTGACTGGGATTATCTTTTATCCTAGCATCTCAACTAATATTTCACAGTTTGGAGTTTATATGCGGCTCTGCCCTACTCCAAGTATCATTATTTTCTTGCGGCAAAATATTTGCTCAATCTGTTGCAGGATCAAATTGCAACGATATGTCATCAAGCAGGATAATTAAATCATGCCTGCTTAATGCCGGGGGGCTAGGACAATTAATTTTTTGTCCAACTTGTGATATTTTTGAGTCCCGAGCAGCATGATCAAGCATGCAACCCGGTCCTCGGGGGCTACACATCCACCATATCTGGCGGTCTTTATTATACTCATATACCATGTTTATATGCAGATTTCATTTTTTGCAACACATGGGAATATATATATCCATTTGCGAGTCAAATAAGCGACTCGGAAATCTTTAAATACAAGTTGTGGCTATATGCCCTTGAGCCGCCATGTTTCAACATGCATTCAGATGGCTCATCATGATAACATGACAGATTATTATTCTAATGATTGACCAGCTTATTTATGCTTACGGTCTTTTATGCTTCGATGTCTATGACTCAGCACCTTATACACATTTGACTGATATATCTTGACGCTCATAAGTTATTATTCTTATCATTTCAGCTCAGTCTTACACCCAACAGGAAAAGGTGGTTTTCACCAAGTGCTTCGCGGAAAACTTACCGCGATTCTGCAGTTTCAATGCAACCAAGACAGAAGTGCTCAATTGGCAACATAGTGGCTAAATAAGCCGCAAAGAGAGCGACTCATCGCTTCTACATCAGCGGCTCAATAAGCCGCTATGCGTGCGACTCATCATCAGCGAGTCGCCAAGTGCAACATCGACAAGTCGGCGAGAACTACATACGCAAGCCCACAAGATCATCATCAAGATAGAATCTTCCGGCTGATTCAATGAATCACCCAGAAGCTTGGGGGCTAATGTCGGGGGAATGATAAATAGATTAACCCGCGGCCCGCAAATAATGCGGCTTATAATCACTGGGCTTGCACTGAGGTGGGCCGACACGAAGAGTCGCAGCATGGTGTAAGAAGAATCCAGAAGATCCAAGATGGCTTAACTTGGAAGGCAAGAAAAGTAGTCTCCAAGTAATTCCTTTGTAACCTAGCGAGCCTCTGGATATATAAAGAGGACTCACAGGACTAGAGAGACAAGTTCTGAAACCCTAGATCTCAAGGTGACTCGACACATCGATCGCCAACCCCTTGTAACACCATATTCATATCAATACCAATCTAGGATAGGCAGGACGTAGGTCTTTACCTCACATTGAGGGGCCGAACCTGGGTAAAAAATATTGTCTTCCTCGTGCCCTGCGATCTTTAGCTCGGAGACGCTTGACTCGCGTAATCCCACACCTACGAAGTCATCCATGACATCTGACGTGACAAACCCACGACAGGCACCACGAGTACCACCAGACATCCTGGAGGTTAACAAAAGGATTAGTGACATGATTCGAAGGAACATGATAGAATTGATATGATATGAAAGGAACAAGACATGTGGTATGTAGCATATCATCTTATCAAGCATGGCAGTTAAAAAGCATACAGGACGTATACACTAACCAGCCGGATAACAAACCATAACAATGGGTTGTAAGGATGATACATAACCACTAGATTTGATCAAAAGATGTAGTAGCCAAGAATCTGGAATTTTAAGCATCTGAAGCATAAGATAGATACAATACTTCAAACTCACTGATACAACTTGGAAACTTTGATAGCAACCTGACACGGAGTACTAGAGAAACAACCCAACCCCGTTTAGATCCAAGAGTTGAAACAACAGATAAGTCAGTAAACCTTTTTGTAACCAAATCAGGTAAGATAACCCAGAGTTAGAACGATACCAGATAAGGAGCAAAAAGAATCCTAAGAAGCTTTTCGTAACTCATTTTTAGCTTTCAAATAATTTTCACAACCACTAGACTCAACTTCGACCAACGGCAAGGGTTTCCTACAGACAGTACTGCTCTGATACCAAAACTTGTGGGAGCCCTGACCCCGGAACTATACAAAGATGCTGTGTGTCACTGGTCATGTGATACAACCGAAGGTTACTGGGCACACCGCTCCCAGGCCAAAACCTTTGGCAGGCGTTGCTCGGAATGGATCATCGGCAACACAACACTTCGATTGATGCCATAACACAGACACAACTATCAAAGTATAATAAAGAGATCAAGACTGCAGAACAAGGGTACATCACAGACTCTACGACTCAGAGTACTTATATTACAACTCACAACTTAAGATAACAACTTATTACAGGCAGAGGTCACATGACCCAACATTACACCATACAGCGGAAAGCAAATTAGGTTGTTCTAAACAACAAGATAGCAAAGGGCCTAAGAGGCCAGAACATAACAACATCCACCCATTTCCCGCGGCCTCAGGCTGCTGACTGGGAACCCCAAAGCTATTCGTCGAAGTCTACGTCGGCATAGAAACCACCATCGCACGAGATAGTCTCACCTGTAACAAAAATATCAACGAAGCAAGGGTGAGTACGAAAGTACTCAGCAAGACCTACTAGAGCTACTAGCTCGATGCTTGAGATAGCAAGGCTTCCTGTGGGGCTATTTTGCATAAAGCCAGTTTTCATTTTCAAAAGACTCAAACCATGGCATCGTCTATTGAGAAGTTATAAAACAGGTAAGAGAGCGTATCTCCAGCTCTATAAAACAAGTAACACCTTCCGGAACATCAGCAACACTCTAGGTTGGCACTTTTAAGTTATGATCATGTTATCTATGATCTCGCCCGTTAATTCCAAGTTGTCCGTAACCGTGGACACGGCTATTCGAATAGATTAAACCCTGCAGGGGTGCACAATGTTTGCCACACGTACCAACCGACTCTTAATGCCACTAGGTTGGCGCTCTTCCGGGGAACGCTGGCAGAGGGGGTCGGCCACGACCTTTACCTTGCTTTCGCCTAAACCACGAGTCACTCCAAAAGGGGTAAGTCCGCCATCGTAAGACGGCCGTTCTCCGACGCGGTCCCGTTTGTTGCATGGCAGGGCTGGTTTACCAGAGAGTTCGTCCTCAAGCAACCCTGGCTGCTCCTATATGCTCTATGCACCTCCTCCTCCTCCTGTAAAACGTTTTCGATGCGTATGGGCAAATGGAACACCCGAACTATGTGACTCATGGCAAGACTAGACAAGTTAGTTGGTCGAGAGGGAACCATTGTAGGGCCTCGTGTGGTTGTACGCTCAGTCTTGGATCAAGGTACAAAAACTCGGGTCTTATGGGCGGCTAGTGGAACAAGACACCACAACTGTGGCCTCCCACCAACCTTTAAGCATGTTTATCATATTTCCCTTCATTTCACCACTTCTTCCTATCATGCTAGATTCGTTAACAGCTCTGAACATTAACCAACTGAAATAGCTCGCGAAGCTAAGCATGGCTAAGCACAGGATATATAACAGGTTCTAGCTGCAACACAAGCAAAACCTAGTCATGCTAGGAGCAGTGGATCAAGATATTTAGTTGTCAACAACAAGTTATGCATCAGAATAGGTTACTCTAATTATCGACAAAAGACAGTTGAATCGTATGCAATATTACAATCTGGGACTCAAAATAATTGGGGGAAACATAGGATAGAAATGCTCAAAGATTGGGTTACGCTTGCCTTGTTCGTTGATAGCAAAATATGGATCTTCGGTGGTCTCAGAACCAGCTCCGGACTCGTGTTCTATCGATAAGAACCAAACACCGGAAAAGGAAAAGAGCAATCAACACATGACGTCGATGCACTGCAAACAGTATGGATGATATGACCAATTAAAGATATTGAAATGCATCCTAGGTCATGTAGGTCAATTTAAATGGAGTTGGAATGACTAAAAGATGCCATTTCCACACACTCCATAATTAATATAAAAAGGTTATATTAGTTCTTCTAATTAAACATTGTTCAAAGTTATTCAATCATGCATGGAAATGCATTAGTTGTAAAGGTTTCATTTTTCTGTAAATTTTGGTATATTATTGATATTTTTCTGATAAACAGTGAATATTCTGTTAATTTTACAAACTTTATCCATTTTCTGGAATTACAGGAATTATTAAAAGAAAATATAAAAGAATTGACGAGCGGGGCCCATGTGTCAGCGACACAGAGGGGCAGCGGCGGCTCTGCCGAGCTCCGCTCGAGCAGGCGAGGCCACGCGAGGGCGCACCAGGAGGTCATGGGG
Organism: Poa pratensis; assembly: GCA_947311845.1. Classification (NCBI taxonomy): domain Eukaryota; kingdom Viridiplantae; phylum Streptophyta; class Magnoliopsida; order Poales; family Poaceae; genus Poa; species Poa pratensis. The sequence continues at coordinate 77,882,919 of CAMZMU010000037.1, read as the reverse complement.
AGTAGGAGGAGCGGCGTTGGTGACCATTTGGTCACCGGCTCACCGGCGGCGGCCACAACCGCGGCGACGGACGGCGGCGACCACGGCCACGAAGAACCAGGGCACGGGGACGATGGGGAGAGGGTCCAGGAGGACCAGAAGCTCACCACGAAGAAGATGGAGGGCTCGGCGAAGCCAGAGGCGGTCGGTAGCGAGCGAATCAAGCACGGACGTCCGGCGGCCGGAGTTGGGGGAGAAAGCACGGCGGCGGTGATTGCGGGCTTCCCAGCTCGCGTGGCTTGATGGGGAAGTAGAGGAGGTCGAGGTGGAGGTCGTGGTACCCTCCGATTCGTCGGGGGAGGCTTGTGGTGGCGAGGATGTGTGTCGGCGACGACAACCGCAGCGCGGCCGTGCGCGAGAGAGGAAGAAAAGAAGAGGAAGACAGAGCGAGTGAGGAAGAAGGAAAGGAGGGCACGGCCCTCTGGGCTTATCTCCTCGCGAAGGCAGGCAGGCAAGCAGGCAGGGAGGAGCTGCCACGGCGAGCTCGGCCACGGAGCAGCTTGCCTGCCTGGAGGAAGAAGACAAAGGGAGTTTTGCAAAAAGGCCCTTGGGTTTTCACAAATTACAAAAGAGTCCCTGGAGATTTTAAAACATAACTTTCTATGAATTTTTAGGGACATTTAGGAAGCCCAAAAATAGGGAGAAAAATCATGGAGGCTTCTAATAATATAAGGAAGCTCCCCATATTTTTAGTTTGCATTTTTGGGGATTTTGAACAACATTAAAAAATAGGTGAAGTTTATGACATTTTTAACAAGTTACTACTTATTTAAAATGCGAAAATTTCCTTGTGAATTTTACATGATGCTCATGAGTGCAAGGTTGTCTTTATTACAAACATGGCTGTTACACATCCCTATTTCTTTTTGGTTTACACACATTCAGGTATTTCACTGTTTGTCATTGCTTATTGATGAATCAGGACAAAAGTGTGAAGAGAATTAATTGGTTAAAGTTGTAATTAATTGGGACTGGGCACCCCGTTGCCAGCTCTTTTTGCAAAATTATTGGATAAGCGGATGTATATGCCACTAGTCCAGGTGTAAAGTCCATTTGACAAATAGAATAAAGAATAACCACACTAATTCCTCATGAGCTAGTAAACATTGACACAAAAAGGGAATAATAACATTTTGAATAATTTAAAGGTAGCACATGAAAAAATTACTTGGAGTGGCAAGGAAATACCACATATAGGTAGTTATGGTGGACACAAATGGCATGGATTTTGGCTCAAGGATTTGGATGCACGAGAATCATTCCCTCTCAGTACAGAGTTTAGGCTAGCAAGGTTATGTAAGCAAACAAGAATATCAACCCGTACACCAAGTTTTATATGACAAACATATTGCAAACGTTATAAGACTTCATACCGTCTTCCTTGTTAACCAAACCCTGTTATTAGAAAATATCTAGACCTTAGAGATACCACCGATGCAAACCAAATTTTCAACAAGCTTTACGGTAGTTCTTCACTAATAGGCTTAACTCATGTGATGCACATTTTAATCATGATCTACTTGTTAACTCAAAACAATTGACAAGCATCAAGTTATCCAAATTAATGATCTACAAGATTAAGCAAGTTTTTCCTTATACCAATTACCACATGCAACATTTTCTGAACCAACCAAACACCAATCAACTTATTTAATCAACTCTCCAAACAAATATAAGTGAAGCAAGAGAGTACTTTCTACAAAAGAAAGCTAATAGCTCTGACAAGAGATACATGAAAACAAGAGCTAAAAGCTGAACAGCGCTAGATATGAATACTCAACAAATATAAGTGAAGAATATGAGTATTCTCATGAAAAAGCGGAGCGTGTCTCTCTCCTAATCAAGAATGCTAGGGTCCAGTAAAACTTTATTGAAAATAAAAGTGCAATACTGAAAATAAAAGCACACAGACTCTCCAAGAAAAGCACATATGATGTGAAAGAATTAAAATATAGTTTCACTAGAGATGACCTGATAATTTTGACGATGGAGAAGGGGATGCCTTGGGCATCCCCAAGCTTAGACGCTTGAGTCTTCTTGAAATATGCTGGGGAGATCCAAGGTAGCCTCCCCAAGTTTAAGCTCTTCACTCTTCTTGATCCTATTATATCATCCTTCTCTCTTGACCCTTGAAAACTTCCGTCACACCAAACTCAAAGTAGATCTCATTAGAGGGTTAGTGCATAATCAAAAACTCACATGTTCTATATAGGCGCAATATGACTTGTTACTTTAAACATTAGCTACAGCCACTGATGTTATGTGAAGCTCTTCCACCCAAAAAAGAATTTCACTCAACACTAGTAAAAGAGAGAATGCAAAAATAAAAAGGCATAATCTGTCTAAAACAGAACAGTCCGCAAAGACGAATTTGTTCAAGGCACTTACGACGCTCAGATCGAAAAACTCTAGACTAATGAAAGATTCAGACATTCATAAAGATTACGCACAAAAAGTTTCAGTTTTTTTAACAATCTGGTGATTTTAGGAATTTTGTACAGTGAACAGCAAAAATCTGTTTCTGCGCAGCAATCAAAATTAAGCATCGTCTTAACATTAGAGGCTACTCTTGGCACAACAATGTGAGAAAATAAAGATACAAAGGAGTTGCTACAGAAGTAAACATCTCCTTGACTCAATAAAAGAAAAAATTGCAGAAGTAAAAATAATGGGTTGCCTCCCATAAGCGCTTTTCTTTAACGCCTTTTAGCTAGGCACAAAGCATGCATCAAGTATTACCAAGTGAAGAAGCATCAACATTGTAATTTGTTCGAACAATAGAATCATAAGGTGGCTTAATCTTCTTCCTAGGAAAGTGTTCCATACCTTTCTTGAGAGGAAATTGATATTTTATATTCCCTTCCTTCATATCAATAATAGCACCTACGGTTCTAAGAAAAGGTCTTCCCAGCACAATAGGGCATGATGGATTGCATTCAATATCCAAGACAATAAAATCAACGGGGGCATAATTGTTGTTAACCATGATAAGAACATCATCAATTCTTCCCAAAGGTTTTTTGTAACATCCCAAATTTTTCAAAAAGTTGAAAAATCAGAAAAATTTAAAACTTTTGAAAACTATTATGTATTTTGCTTTGAAAAGAAAATTCATGCATGCATTCATCATCATATAGCTTTGTTTGCATTTTGATATTTCAAAAGTGGGAATAATAATTCCACTTGAAAACATATTTAAGAAAATATATTAAAAGGACTATCTATGTCCAATATATTATTTTGAAGTATTGTGGTATACTCCTTTGTGTTAAATTTTGGTTGTGAATTGTTTGTATGTATTGGAAGTTATTCTATTACTTACCTATTCTATACTTCCAAGTTTTATAGTTTTGTTTTTGAAAGAAAATATTTATTTGAATTTTAATTTGAGTTTTGATTTCATTTTAATTTATCAAACTCTTTATAGACAAAATGATTTGGTGCAAAATTATCTTATTGAGTGATATGGGATCTTATTACCCATATTTTGTTATGGATTTTAAATCTAAGTTCAAAATAATTTTTATAAATCCTATTTATAAAAATTAACATAAAGGTCTAATTAAACCTTTATACATTATTTGATTTTCGAATTTTGAAATGTTTTGGAAAAATGTATTTGAAAGTTCTAACAGACAGATTTTGTTTTTACAAATTTTTAGAAACTGGTTTGAGGTCATTTGGAGTTTTAAAACAAAAGTTATGATAGAAATAAAAAAAAACAAGAAAAGACAAAAAAAAAAAAAAGAGAAACGGGCCAACCGGCCGGCCCAACAAGAAACAAGCCAGCCCAGCCTGACCGGGACCGAGTCGAACCGACTCTGGTTCGAACCCGATGGGGTTGACTCAGGAAATTTTCAGTTTTCTAAATATTTTCCACTTAAATGTAAATATCTTGATAAATATAACTCCAAATCCGGATCCGCTTGATCCTACGCGTTCATAACTTCGAGCCCAAGCTATTCCACCGACACTTGGCCTATATAAACCCCTGTAGCCGCTGGCATCTCTGTTCCCCTTTTCGTTCCACCGAAACCCTAATCAGCGAAATCGTATTTCGTTTATTTACCCACCAAAACGATCTCGAATCGCACCGGAGCCTGAAGCAATATTGTCGAGCGGTTCAATATCTTTCAATCCCGAGAGGTCTCAACTCTTTTCATCAACCGTGGAGGAAGAATTTCGAATCGCAATCCTTCAGATCTGAAGTCGTAATTCTTAGATCTCTTCGCGCTCGATTCATCAAATCGAAATTCCTTTGGTGAGAAGTTAAATCTAACCCTTACCTACAACTTTGCTATTGCACTATTTTGATTTTGACTTACGGAATTTTCTGTACAATACAGATTGCTTTTGACGATTTTCGGAGGAGAAAACAATCTCAAATCTTCGGGCCGTAGTTACGAAAGTTGTTCCCCTGATCAAGATCTTTCTTTTGCCCCAAGCCTCACATCTTTTGGTCGAGCGAGCTAGGAGATTTGCGCGTTCAAAGTTTCGGACCAGAAAGGTAAATTGCGATTTGTGACCAATCTATTCATCCACTTATGTTATAATTGTGATAGTTAGAAAGAGCACGTAATTCTCTACAACTTTCATTAAGATTGTTTTTCCATCCGAGCAACTTTATTTTTGGTCAAAATTCGTAGTCAAAGCCCAGTCAGCCTGCCACGTCAGCGAGTCAAACTCCACGTCAGCGGTCAGAGTCAACAGTCAACCGAAGACCGGCAGTTTTGCAGAAAAACCCTAGATCTTAGATCTATCACTACTTTTTATTGGTTTGGTCAAATGTTACAAATAAAATATTTTTGGAAAGCTTATGACACGTAGAAACTTTTGGCATAATTATTTTTATGTTTTGCCGAATTAATTTTGTTTATTTTCAAAAGTGACTTTATTAGTATTTTTGAACATAACTTCAATTTAAAAGTTGATTTTTGATCAAACTCTTTTGCTATAAATTTGTATGCCTAAGTATTGGCCGTAGGAATATTATACTATTTTTTTAAAAGTATTTTCTACGATTGTTGTAATTATTATTTATTTAATGCTTTTTAGGTGTTATTTTAATAATTAAAATTGATTAAAATTATTTTGACAACACTATTTACTTAGAAAAATTTCAACATCTTAAGAGTGCTAAATATTTTCCTTAGAAAAATTTAGCATCTTGAAAACTTAGTTATGTTATTGTGATAAGTGTTGGTCCTTAGAAAAATTATCAACTATTGTTTTTCATACCCTTCGTTAGAAAATCTAGCACCTCTTATTTTGTTTACTTTTCCTTAGAAATTATTTTGACTTATTGTTGACCTCTTTGGTCCTTAGTTATTTTTGGAGCATCTTACTAGCCTTGCATTAACTTAGAATAATTTCATGGCATGGCATGCATCTCTAGTCCTTAGAAATATTTTGCACTTCTTACATGACATTCCTCCTTAGAAAAATTGAGGATGCATGTTAGCCCTTTTGACCCTCCTAGTCAAAAACTACTAAGTTAGAATTAGTGGAAATCAATGAAGGACTTAGCCAAGGAAACAAGACTCCAGAAGCATCTCCAAGAAGAAAGGACTTAGAAGAAATCAAGAGGAAGATCATGAAGACCATCCAGCTACATTTTCTGAAGTCTTCCTTACCTTCCTCTATTTTCTTCCTCCTTCTCTTAAACTTCTTGGTGAATATTGTACAATCAAGACCAACCTTGATGCTACCAACAATCAAGTCTGTAGAACCATCAAGTCCACATTTTTCAATGGAGTCAGCACACCAAGGAGAAAATTTACAAAGAAGTTGAAGATGCCGGAAGACCAACTACTCCATTCTTTCTATCTTTTCTTCTTTCTACTTTCTATCTCACACCTTGGACAAAGATCAATGAAGGCCATGGAAGAGTTGAAGATTATTTGAAGACCAAAATTATGAAGACTTCGAGTACCCTACAACTTCTCAAGTTGTGGTTTTATCAAGTTTATTTGCTTAGCCTTGACCTTGCCTTAGCCAATTGGATTAAGTTATTTTATGTCTTTTCCCCTAGTTGGTATTGTTTGTCTTTCATACCATAATCCTTTGGGTCATCCTACATCTCATGCATATCATATTTTCTAAGTGTTGCATTTATGATTGTATGTTTATTTGTGATTTTGTTTGACTTGTTAGAAATTCCGGAGAGAGACGAAAGTGGTTGCAACTGCTGCTACTACACTTCTGTTTGCCAAGGCAAGTGGCACACCCCCATAAATTTCCTAAGTATTTTTCTATGCATGACTTAGTGTATTTCTTTATATGCATGTGTTGGATAGTATTGCTATGCTAAAACTACTATCCCCTTTACACTAGTTGTGTCTAGAATCCTATTGATAACTTAGTAGAATTATTGATGCTATGCAAAAGTGTTTTATTGTAAAGTTAATTTCTACTAAGTTAATTAAACACCTGGGTGGATTTGGGCTTGCAAGGCTGAAAGAGTTGAGTGTTTATTCACTTGTGGATTGCCACCCAGGAATAAAGGGACCAATGTTTTGTCTAAGTGAAGATGCTTCCAGTGCAGCCACTTGGTATTATGGCTCTGCCTTGACTAAGTAAGTTCTAGGAACCTGATTCCGGCACGTCTCAGTAGATGAATATCTTTGGGTCTGCCCAGAGGACCAGGGGACTGTTTCCCAAATGTCTCGTCTCAACTCTCTCCTTTTCCTTAGCACAAATTGAGTGCTTGAGGATAGTTTGGGTTTGTTGGGTCTCGTGGTGAAAGTGCACAACTTCTCGAGAGTTAAAAATCTAAGTACTTAGCCGTGTCCCCGGTTATGGACAATTCGAGCAGCTGATCAAGGACGACAACGGAGGCTCCCAACATATCATTTTCTTAAGTTAAAATTTTGAGCAAAGGTAGACAAGAGGATGGTTTTCATGCCATGCCTGTTTTGACAAAAGAAAAGCGTTTTATAAAGAGATAGGAAAAAATGGCTTTATGCAAATTAGCCTTGAACTCCACCAGCCAAATATGCATATAGGCTATAGAGTTATTCCATTAAGTGTCCACATAGTGTCACTTGCCAGATCCATTTTTTTAATGGTATCTGACCCACTCTGTTGCAAAATTTTATTTGTTGCAGATTGTTCTGACGATGAGTGAGTTTCGTTAAGGGTTTCGAGTCTGCAACCAACATGTTTTCGCCTGTGGCACATGCAAAGGATGAGGACTCCATGAAGATTATTATTTCCGCTGCTTTACTCTTTCAAAGCTAGCTATATGCTATGCAAGTTGTAATGAATATTTTACCAAGTCTGGATCATTCGATGTAATAATGATACTTTGTTGTGATACTACATCTTAAACTGTGTGCGCAAATGAAACGATCCAGGGGTTTGCACTATACACAGGTACCTTGCCATATTTTAAGTGCAGGTACGCTACAGATGGTATCAGAGCACTGTGTTGCCTGTAGATTCGAGACCCTAGACATGGATAGAAATAGGTTTGACCATAGGATTAAAAATCTATTTTTATTCAGGTTACTGAAAACAAAACTTTTCATTTTATCTTTCTAGTACTCTCATCTACTATCAACCTTCTAGAAAATACTTATCTTATTCTAGATGACCTACCTCTTTGTGTCTATGAAGACATGTTTGGTGATGACCAAGAGTAAGTCTGATACTTCATGGAGAAATGCTACGACTCAACATGAAGCACTACCTACATGGAAGATCATTGAAGACATCAGATTATGAGCTCAAGCACATAGAAGATTTTGAAGAAAGCTGAAGAAGAACTTGAAGCACTCAAGATGGAGATAGACTAGAAATCACCACCTTATTAGAACAACGACATCGTGTTAGGGTATTGATCATACCAACTTAGGTTGTATGCATTTCACAAAGTTCAACAAAGTTATTAAGGTGAACAGCAGCATCATCAGTACTAACACCAGAAAATTGCTCTTTCATAACAAGATTTAAAAGTGCAGGTTTAATTTCATAAAATTCTGCTGAAGCAGCAGGTGGAGCAATAGGTGTGCATATGAAATCATTGTTGTTCGTGCTAGTGAAATCACACAACTTAGTGTTCTCAGGAGTACTCATTTTAGCAGAATTAAAAACAGGACAGAAAATAACTTGAAAGTAAACTGGATGCAAGTAACTAATTTTTTTGTGTTTTTTATAATTGAAAGCAAACAAGATAAAATAAAATAAACTAAGCAAGACAAAAACAAAGTAAAGAGATTGGAAGCGTGAAACTCCCTTGCAGAAGACTGCTGTCTCCCCGGCAACGGCGCCAGAAAAAGAGCTTGATGGCGTGAATCACACGCTCGTTGGGAGACCCCAAGAGAAAGGTATGATGCAGTTCAGCAGCAAGTTTTCCTTCAGAAAGAAACCAAGGTTATCGAACCAGTAGGAGCAGCAACTCTTCTGAAGGTTGTTGGTGGCTTCACGGCGCAATACGATCACCAACGTGGAATCTGCACACAACACAATCAAACTATTTTGCCCCAACGAAACAGTGAGGTTGTCAATCTCACCGGCTTGCTGAAAACAAAGGATTAAACGTCTCGTGTGGAAAATGATGTTTAATTGCAGAGAATGAAAAAGGAACAGTTTGCAGTTTGTGGTTGTTTAATCAGTGTAAAAGAATGGACCGGGGTCCACAGTTCACTAGTGGTGTCTCTCCATAAAAGATAACTAACATGCTGGGTGAACAAATTACAGCTGGGCAATTGACAAAATATTGAGCGCATGACAATGCATATATATGACATGTTGACTACTATGATATTTAATTAGGCATTTCGACAAGATACATAGACCGTTATCCAACAACATCTATGACTAATAATCCACCGCCGGGTTGTCATCCGAGTCCCCCGTTGGTATTAAGTTGCAAGCAACGGATAATTGCATTAAGTAAAGCGCGTAATGTAAACAAACACATATGCCCGTGGACATAGCATCGTTAGGTTATCCCTAGTGGCAACAGCACATCCGCAACCTTAGAACTTTATGTCACTGTTCGAGGTTAAATGGAGGCATGAACCCACTATCTAGCATAAATACTCCCTCTTGGAGTTACAAGCATCTACTTGGCCAAAGCATCTACGAGTAACGGAAAGCATGCAAGATCTTAAATAACATATAAGATAATTGATAATCAACTTGACATAGTATTCAATATTCATCGGATCCCAGCAAACACAACATGTAGCATTACAATAATATGATCTTGATCATGTAGGGCAGCTCACAAGATCTAAACATGATGGCACAAAGTGGAGAGACAACCATCTAGCTACTGCTATGGACCCGTAGTCCAAGGATGAACTACTCACGCATCACTCCGGAGGCAGGCATGGCGATGTAGAAGCCTCCGGTGACGATTCCCCTCTCCGTCAGGGTGCCGGAAGAGGTTCTGAACCCTCCCGAGCTAGGGTTGACGGCGGCGGCGTCTCTGGAACTTTTCGTCATTTTTGCTCGGGTCCTTAGGGTTTTCGCGTCGGGGGGAATAAGTAGGCGAAAGGGCGGCGGCTGGAGGCCACCATGGGGCCCACACGCACCCTGGGCGCGGCAGGGGGTGGCCCGCGCCCTACCCGCGTGTGGGGCCCACGTGGCCCTCCTCTGCTGCTCCTTCGCTCCGTCAGGCGTGTTCTGGAAAAATAGGGATCCCCGTGTAGTTTTGTTCAATTCCGAGAATATTTTCAGACTAGTTTTTCTGGAATACAAAAACAGCAGAAAACAGGAACTGGCACTTCGGCATCTTGTTAATAGGTTAGTCCCAAAAAATGTATAAAAGTGATATAGAGTAGATGCAAAACATGTAGCAATTGGTATAAAAAAAGCATGGAACATCAAAAATTATAGATACGTTTGAGACGTATCACTCCTCGGCCTTCTTGGCCTCGCGCAAAGTGGCCATGGCCTCCCGGCCTCGAACTCAGCTTTCTCGGCCTCACGCTCAACCACCTCCCACCACTCGAGACGCGCCTCAGCGTCGCGCTCAGAGGAATCCTCCGGCCTCTCCATAGCCGCGTCCTCGCTTTTCTCTAAATTCACCTCCTCCTCCTTCAGCTCGTGCTCCACGCAGCGACGGCGCGCAGGCGGGGAGCAGTTCCCAAAATTTGAAGACGGGGAGGAGTTCCCGGAAGCCGCGGAGGGCGCGGCAATGCTCCACTGAGCCACACACGACAGACGAGCGGTTTTCTTGTGGCGCACCATCATGTACCTAGCGAGTCTACGGTGGCGCCGCTGCTGAGTTCACTGATGAACGGCGGCGAGCAGCATTATATAGGTCGAGGAAGCTGGCTCGTCGCCAACGCGTGCCAGCCTGGAGGAGGCAAGAAGGCTGTACAGTGTACACGCCTCGAACGGAAGCCGAGGAGGCAATTCAGATTACAGGCGATGGTGGACGTAACTCGTGTGTGAAATCGCACAAGAATGCAAATGGGTTGCTATGCTTAACCGTGTGCGATATATCGGAATGCGATAGGGGATAACGCACACGGGCGTTGCTCCCGTGTGCGATGGCGAGGCCTTAAATTGCCCGATATGTACTAGTGGGTGTGGATGTCGGAGCGGCGGCTCCGATTTCGCCTCCGTTGCATCGCGTTGAGTGTTGGAGTGTCGGTCTTAGACGGTTTGGCGGTTTTCATCGTTGGCCCCTGTGGTGCGTGGCCTCGGGACCGGCGTGGATGTCGGAGCGGTGGCTCCGGTTTTCGCCTCATCGCTTTGAGGTGTAGGGTGTCGGCCATGGCCGCTTGGGTGGTTAGATTGTCGGCTTGTGTGGTGCGTGGCCTCGACTCTCGGGGCCGATGTGGGGCGTTGTGTTGTTATATTGGTTTTTGGCCAGTTTTTTTCAGCCAATTCATTTCATTATATATCAATGGAACTGGCAAGCGTCTTGGCCGGTTTAAAAAAAATGTTGGTCTTTTGGTCAGCATGCAGTTCAGCACTGTATGCCACATGTGCAAGATTTTTTTTTTACGAAACACAGTACAACGCGGACGCTCATAAACACGCGCACACACTCACCCTATGAACACACGCACGCACACCCTATCCCTATGAGCACCTCTGAGAGACCGAGTTGGCGGGTCGAGTCTTGAGATTGACGAAGTCACCACGGCGCCTCGCTGTCTACACGACACTATTTCCGTCAGTTTGGCTTCGAAACAGATCGATCTATTTCCTCCTGAAAAACAGAAGGATCTAACTGCCTAGGCTTCTATATACATGCCGAAATCTTCTCTGTTGCCATTCTTCCAACCGAGCTACGTACCTATCCTTCCACCAGAATGTCCAAGCTTTGCAATCTTTCTGCTGCCATTGTAGCTGGATCTGAGAAAAGCTCATATGTGATCAAGATAGATGGATATTCAAGAATCAAGTAACAAATCAAGCATGTCGAGTACGTGAAATCTATCCAAATGGTAGCCCCGCCGTAATCCTTGCCGATTCCATATCTGTTTTTCTGGTTCTTGATTCAGTCATGGACAAGGATGTGAAAGTGAAAGTGAAAGTTGGATTTAGTCTGCTCGACAAGGATGGAGAAGAAGTGGTGCCACCCAGCCGTTCCACCGACGAGACAATCTTCCCTGCCAAAGATTCAACTTGGGGTTTCCGTGATTTTATCAAGAAGGCTGATCTTGAGCGATCGGTTCATCTAAGAGATGAGTGTTTCAGCATCAGATGCGATGTTACCGTCGTGAAGCATATCCATAAAGGAAAGCGGTTTGTTTTGGTTCCTCCGAGCGACTTGCATCAGCATCTCGGCAACCTCTTAAAGAGCACGGATTGAGCCGACGTGACCTTTCGTGTCGGCGGGCAGAGTTTCTCGGCTCATAGGTCCGTGCTCGCAGCCCGGTCACCCGTCTTTAGGGCGGAGCTCTTCGGCGCCAAGAAGGAGAATGCCGGCGGTCCAATTGAGATCAGCGATATGGAGAGTGACGTGTTCAAGTACTGGCTCCACTTCATATACACGGACTCGCTTCCTGTTCTTGAGACGACCCATGGAGGTGAATCCCAAAGTGACGGGGTGATCGCTGGCCATCTACTGGTTTCAGCAGACAAGTACAACATTGAGAGGCTGAAGCTCATATGCGAGGAGAGGTTGTGCAATCACATGGACTCTAACATCGTGGCGATAACTTTAGCTCTAGTTGAGCATCATAGCTTCCACAGAATCAAGGAAGCTTGCTTTGAGTTTCTCGATTCTCCTTCCAATTTGGGGGCTATGATGGCAAGTGATGGCTACGAGCATATGAAAAGTAGATGTCCGTCTGTTCTCAAGGAGCTGGCTGCTAGCTTCCTGCCGGCTGAGCTGAAAGCGGTCAAAGATATTATCATGACAGTTTAGTAGCGTGGCCAGTGATCATCGTATCTAATAATTCAATCTAGTGCTATCTAGTATGATTTTACTTGTCTCTCTGAATATGTTTGCATCTATGGCTCGGGGCAAAACTATGGATATCCGTCTTGCAGTCAAATACGAATTGATTGTGTGACTCATATGTCTTACATTTGCTCTTCTGCTTGCTGCAGTTTTTGTTAAGGTTTCTAGGAACTTGAAGTTGCTGCTCCATGTGTAGTTTTGTTTTTCCCTTCAATGTGCCATTGCCAGAAGAACTGCCAAGTTTTTTGTAGAGTGAAACGCCCAACTACCTTCCTATACAGAAATATTGGTTCAGTGATTCCAAGCCTAAGAGTTTTTTACGTAGAATACTGCAAGCATGATCAGCGACATCGTGATTCGTGAAGGCATGTTGATCTAGCCTTCACGGTTAACAGTCAGACGTCGCTTGCGGCCTTCACGATCAGCACCTTTATAGTTCCCACACGTTTAGGTCCAGCCTTGTGTTCGGCCTGTTAGACAAAATAATGTATTGTGTTAAGTATCCGTATAGGGTATAGAGTAGTACTCTACCCCTATACGGACTCCTTGTACAATGCCACCACAGGGGCTCTTCCTGTGTATTTAACACGTACCCGATCCCCTCAACAGGGGCATCGTTCACCTAACACCAATATGGTATCAAGAGCCTCTCCTCTTCCCTTCTAGCCGCCGCCGTTGTGGTTTTCTTCCGCCGCCGGCTCCAGATCCCTACGACCTTCAAGATCGATTGATCCGCTGAAACAACACAACCTCCAGAACCCACCGTTCCCTCCCAACAGGACCTGATGGCGTCTTCCTCGACTCCGTCCGCCTCGGCCACCATCGGTGCGCCGCCGGCCAACAAGCTCACCCGAGAGAATTATCTCTCCTGGAAGGCGCAGGTGCTACCCTCCCTTTGCGGTGCTCGGGTCATGGGACTCCTTGAGGGTTCCGATCTCCCACCGCCTGAGCTCTTGGAGGTAGAAGATGAGAACAAGAAAAAGATCTCCTCTCTGAACCCGGCCTTCGACGCCTGGGTCATCAAGGACCAACAAGTTATGAGCTTCCTCGTCAACTCCCTCTCTGAAGATGTCCTCCCTCACACCTACGGGCTTGAGCACGTGTCCGAGGTCTGGAGTGCCATCACCGACCTTTTCTCTACTCAGTCCAAGGCCAGGGTCTCCAATCTGCGTGGATCCCTCATCAACAACAAAAAGCTTGACAAATCTGCACAAAGGTATATCACAGAGATGAAGGGTTTTGCCTCCGAGCTCGCTGCGGCGGGTAAGAAGGTAGATGATGATGAGCTTAGGGATTTATTCTCAATGGCCTTGACGGTACTTTCAATCCCTAGTCGCCTCTATCAATGCAAATCCCTCTACTACCCTAAACGACATGTGTTCTCAGTTGTTATCTTATGAGTACCGTGAAAATATGCTCATTGCTACCGGCCAAGGCACTGATACTTTTACCTCCTCTGTCAATGCAGCACCTATGCGTCCAAACCAATCCTATGTGCCTTGTCCACCTCAGCCACCTATACTGCCACTACCCTATCACCACCCACCGCCCCAAACATACACACCGATACCTCCACAACCCTATTACCCACCACCTATGCCCCTATATCAGCCGCAGCCGCCACCACCACACCTGTATCAGCCACCACCACCACAACAGTATCAACAGCCGCGGCCTACACAGTACTACAATCAGCCGCGCCCAAACCAACAGCAGTACTGGCAAGCAGGATCAGGGCCGTCGCCAAAAGGGGGGGCGTGGCAACAAACGTGGCCGTGTTGCCACACCTTGGCAGGATGGTGTCACCTGTCAGATCTGTAAGAAAGAGGGTCATGTTGCTGGTGATTGTTGGTGGAGATATGTGATGATGATGATGATGACACTCCTCCAACCAACAACAAAGGTGCCTATGGTGTAGACACTAATTGGTATGTGGATACAGGAGCCACAAACCATGTCACGGGCCAGCTCAACAAGCTCCAAGTTCATGACAACTACCAAGGGCGTGATCAAGTTCACAATGCTAGTGGACAAGGTATGGATATTGCAAATATTGGTCATTCTGTTTTGCACACCCCACATAGCTCTATACATCTTCGTGATATTCTGCATGTCCCTAGTTCATCCATGAATTTACTTTCTGCTCACAAAATTGCCCTTGACAACAATGCTTTTATTGAAATTCATCCGTTCTTTTTCTTAATTAAGGATCAGGAAACGCACCAAATCATGTTTAAAGGTCCATGTCATGGTGGTCTCTACCCCCTCGTTCCTGTGTCAACGGGGTCCTCCAAGCATGCACTCATCACCATCAAGCCTACCTCCTCCACGTGGCATCGTCGTCTAGGGCATCCATCATCTTTTATTGTTCAGCAGATTCTTAGGAAGAACAATCTTTCGTATACTCCAGAAATAAATTCTTATATATGTGATCCATGTCAACAGGCCAAGAGTATCAGTTACCCTACCCCATTTCCACTAGTGTGTCTACTGTTCCATTGGAACAAGTATTTTCTGATGTATGGGGTCCAGCTCCTCTTTCTGCGGGCAAACATTCATATTATGTAAGCTTCATCGATGATTTTAGTAAATTTACTTGGATCTATTTACTTAAGAAACGTTCTGATGTGTATCAAGTGTTTCATAATTTCCAACAATTTGTTGAGCGCAAGTTTAATAGGAAGATTGTTACTATGCAAACCGATTGGGGTGGTGAATATGAAAAACTCAACGGTTTCTTCCAAAAGGTTGCATAACTCATCATGTCTCATGTCCTCATGCTCATCAACAAAATGGCTCGGCCGAGCGCAAACATCGTCATATTGTTGAAGTAGGTTTTGCCTTGCTTGCTAATGCCTCCATGCCCTTGAAATTTTGGGATGATGCGTTTCTTACCGCCACCTTTCTAATAAACTTGCTTCCCTCAAAGGTTTTAAACTTTGAGACTCCAACACAGAAACTCCTACATATCACTCCAAACTATGAGTTTCTTCGTGTTTTTGGATGTGCATGCTGGCCAAACCTCCGCCCCTACAACAAACAGAAACTTTCTTTTCGTTCCAAACGATGTGTGTTTCTTGGCTATAGTCCTCTTCATAAAGGTGTTAAATGCCTTGATGTCACGACTGGTCGTGTTTACGTTTGACGTGATGTAGTGTTTGATGAGAATATTTTCCCTTTTGCTGCACTTCATCCAAATGCCGGTCGTCGTCTCCGTGAAGAAATTCTTTTGCTTCCTACTGACATTCTACCTTCCGAACCACAAGATAGGGGTGTGCACACTAATGATCATTATTTGCAAATAGTTCCTGTTGTTACTCCTCCAGAGGAACCAGCTCGGCCATCTACACCACCTTGCAGTTCAAACTCAGGTCAAAATTTGGAAGAAAATGATGAAACATGTACATCAAATGATGATTCCAGCCAAGAAACAACAACAGGACAAAACGGGAGCAATCCCCATGCAGATTTTCCGGCAGCATCTGCCTCGGATCACTCGCCGTCAGCCTCTGATGCCGACACACCTGGGCATGCCTCCGAGCCCCGGTCCCCTGATGCCTTGTTGCATGCCAGCGAAGCCGATTCCTCCACGTCGCTGTCTCGCACGGTGCGGTTCCCCGCTGGGTCCTCTTCTCCAGCGGACAGGACCTCGATGACTCCTGCTACGGCCACGCCATCGTCGCCACCTAGTGATTCCCCAGGCGCCCGCTCCGGTGCCGACAGCGCCTCGTCCGCTGATTCGCTCGCTGTGGATCCCGCGGCGGCTTCTGAGCACAGTGCTGGATCGTCTGTGCCAGCCCCTCCTGCAGACACATCTGCTGCTGAACCACGTACTCGTCTACAAAAAGGTATTCGTCAACCAAAAATTAAAACTGATGGCACAATTCGATGGTGTTTGTTAACATCTACAGGAGAACCAGAAAATCTGCATGAGGCTCTCACAGATGATCGTTGGAAGCATGCTATGCAAGATGAATATGATGCACTTCTTCAAAACAAGACCTGGCACCTTGTACCGTCAAGCTCCAACAAAAATGTTATTGATTGCAAATGGGTATATCGTATAAAGAAACATGCTGATGGTACCATTGACAGGTATAAAGCTCGATTAGTTGCAAAAGGTTTCAAACAACGGTATGGTATTGACTATGAAGATACTTTTAGTCCCGTTGTCAAAGCCGCCACCATTCGCCTTGTTCTATCCATATCAGTCTCTAAAGGTTGGAGTCTAAGGCAGCTAGATGTCAAGAACGCGTTTCTTCATGGTGTTCTGGAAGAGGAGGTTTACATGAGACAGCCCCCAGGTTTTGAGTCTTCCGCTACTCCGAATTATATTTGCAAACTTGACAAAGCTATATATGGTTTGAAACAGGCTCCTCGAGCATGGTACTCTCGTCTCAGCACTAAGTCACACTCTCTTGGTTTCACTCCTTCCAAGGCTGATACATCATTGTTTCTGTTTGACAAAGAAGGTATCACTATGTTTCTTCTTATCTATGTTGATGACATTATTGTGACAAGTTCTTCAGACACAGCCATCTCAGCTCTACTTCATCATTTGCGTGCTGATTTTGCTCTCAAAGAT
The DNA here is from genome assembly GCA_947311845.1 of Poa pratensis. Taxonomy (NCBI): domain Eukaryota; kingdom Viridiplantae; phylum Streptophyta; class Magnoliopsida; order Poales; family Poaceae; genus Poa; species Poa pratensis. Next base: position 77,865,922 of record CAMZMU010000037.1, on the reverse strand, counting down.
CTTGGTGATCTCCATTATTTTCTGGGTCTTGAGGTTCACCACACGACAAATGGGCTGCTCTTGAATCAAGAGAAATATGCTATGGACTTACTTCAGCGTGTAGGCATGCGTGATTGCACATCCTGTCCGACGCCATTGTCTACTTCTGAGAATATTTCCCTTAATGTTGGATCACCACTTAGCACTGAGGACAGTTCTCGTTACATAAGTATTGTCGGTGCTCTTCAATATTTGACATTGACACGTCCTGACTTGTCTTTCTCAGTCAACAAGGTATGTCAGTATCTTCATGCACCTACAACAGCTCATTGGACTGCAGTAAAAAGGATATTACGCTATATTCAGGGTACTCATACAGTTGGATTTACATTCCAGAAGTCCTCCTCTACATTGCTTAGTGCATTTTCTGATGCTGACTGCGCAGGTGATTTAGATGACAGACGTTCCACAGGTGGTTTTGCTATATTTTTTGGTCCTAATCTGCTTTCTTGGAGTGCCCGAAAACAACCTACAGTGTCCCGTTCCAGTACTGAGGCTGAGTACAAGGCTCTAGCTAATGCAACTGCTGAATTAATTTGGGTTGAGTCTCTCATCCGAGAACTTGGAGTGACTTTAAAGAGAAGCCATGCTTGTGGTGTGACAATCTTGGTGCTACGTATCTCTCCGCTAATCCAGTTTTTCATGCTCGTACTAAACATATTGAGATAGATTTCTTTTTTGTTCGAGAACGAGTTGCGAGCAAACAACTTGATGTCCGGTTCATTTCCAGCAAGGATCAAATTGCAGATGGTTTTACCAAGACACTATGTCCCAAGAAATTGCAGGAGTTCAGGCGTAATCTCAACCTTTCCAAGGTTTAGATTAAGGGGGCTGTTAGACAAAATAATGTATTGTGTTACGTATCCGTATAGGGTATAGAGTAGTACTCTACCCCTATACGGACTCCTTGTACAATGACACCACGGGGCTCTTCCTGTGTATTTAACACGTACCCGATCCCTCAACAGGGGCATCGTTCACCCTAACACCAATACGGCCGCCGCACTCTCTTGGGTCGACCTGTGGCTTCGGTTACCTCTGGCGCCGGCTCAACGTTATCTTCAGGGGCAAACTCTGTAGTCATATATGCAAGGTGTGGCCGTAATAAACCTATTGACATTCGGTGAACTGCCCATACAAAAACTCTGAACGATGGATCAAGTGTTTTGGTTGAAAGCTGACTTGTTGGAATTCTTTCTCCTTTTCGTTCTATGGTTTCCCCCGTGGACTCGCCATACATAACGTACTTCATGCTAAAGCATCACATAGATAACAATGTTGGTCAGACAAGGTGGACATGGAAATGTGTCAAGGAGAATAACACCTCTTGTTTTGTTTTCTACATGCGAAGCAGCAGGAAATCTCCCACTGCAATTGAATGTGGAAAGTATATGTATGTGGATCTATATATAAACGGTCATTTTAGCCAATTCCTGAATGGAGTTGCACACTGTCTTCTGGCTCTATGACCAACTACAGCCTACTTCATGAATGTAGATTGTTTTCCTTTTTTTAATGATGGATTTTCATCTTGAAGACTTAATCATTTTTATAGGCCAAATACTCCATGCTGCTAAAACGATGATTTCCATGAAAAATAGAACATTTTGTATCACACGGACTAATAAAGAGAAGATATATATAGAGCTAATTTTCCTTTCTTGAGCAGCTATCAGAAGTGCCAATCCATCTAGAGGTGCTCCAATCTAAGTTGCCAAGCAAGTACTCGTTCATCAGCCCTGACGTAGCATACGGCCGAACCTCCCATTGGTTCTCTGTTCTGTTCCGGTACGTTCCTTCCTTCCAAGCAAGCACCTCTAGACATAATGGTCAGAGGGACGATCCATTATAAAATGATGACTAGACCCTCAACAGGCATTATTGATTCGCCAAGTACTAATTGGTCACCTTCGCATTATTGATTCGAGGAAGCAAGAGCACCACACGCTCGCCATGGGCACGTGGCACATCTTCCTCGCCACGATCCTCTTCTCGGTCCCGCTCATCCTACTCCCCCCCTCTTCCGCGGCCGGCGCCGCATCCCGCCTGGGCCGCCGTCGGTGCCGGTGCTGGGCACGTGGTGTGGCTAACCAACTCGCTCGCCGACGTGGAGCCCCTTCTCCGGCGCCTCTTCGCGCGGTACGGACCCGTCGTGTCTCTGCGCATCGGGTCAAGCCTCGCCATCTTCGTCGCCGACCGTCAGCTCGCGCACAAGGCTCTTGTTGAGAGCGGCGCCGCTCTGGCAGACCGCCCCTCCCTCGCTTCCGTCAGGCTGCTGGGCGAGAACGACAACACCATCACGCGCGCCAGCTATGGGCCCGTGTGGCGCCTCCTTCGCCGCAACCTCGTCGCCGAGACGCTGCACCCGTCTCGGGTCCGGCTCTTCGCTCCAGCGCGCACATGGGTGCGCCGGGTGCTCGCGCAGAAGCTGAGCGAAGACTCTGCCGCCGGGGCGCCCGTCGTGCAGACGTTCCAGTACGCCATGTTCTGCCTCCTCGTGCTCATGTGCTTCGGCGAGCGCCTCGACGAGGCCGCCGTGCGCGCAATCGCGACCGCGCAGCGCGACCTGCTCATCTACAGTTCCAAGAAGATGGCCGTCTTCTCCTTCCTGCCGTCGGTCACCAAGCACCTCTTCCGCGACCGCCTCAGACCGTGCTGGCCATGCGGACGCGGAAGAAGGACTTGTTCGTGCCGCTGATCAACGCTCGGCGGGAATACAAGACCCGCGGCGGCGGCGAGCCCAGGAAGGAGACCACGTTCGAGCACTCGTACGTGGACACTCTGCTTGACATCAAACTCCCAGAGGAGGGAAACCGCCCGCTCAACGACATCGAGATGGTCAATCTCTGCTCCGAGTTCCTCGACGCTGGGACCGACACCACCTCCACCGGGCTGCAGTGGATCATGGCCGAGCTTGTCAAGAACCCAGCAATCCAGCACAAGCTCTACGAGGAGATCAAAGCCACCGCGGGAGACGACCAGGAAGAGATCTCCGGGGAGGATCTCCACAAGATGCCGTACCTCAAGGCGGTAGTTCTCGAAGGCCTCCGTAAGCACCCGCCGGCTCACTTCGTGCTGCCGCACACTGCAGCAGAGGACATGGAGGTCGGCGGGTACCTGATCCCCAAGGGCGCCACGGTGAACTTCATGGTGGCCGAGATGAGCAGGGACGAGCGGGAGTGGGTGAAGCCGACGGAATTCGTGCCGGAGCGGTTCCTCCCAGGCGGCGTGGGCGAAGGAATTGACGTGACCGGCAATCGGGAGATCAAGATGATGCCGTTCGGCGTCGGGCGGAGGATCTGCGCGGGGCTCGGCATCGCCATGCTCCATCTTGAGTACTTCGTTGCCAACATGGTTAGAGAGTTCGAGTGGCAAGAAGTCGCCGGCCAGGAGGTGGACTTCGCGGAGAAGAACGAGTTCACCGTCGTCATGAAGAATCCTCTGCGCCCGCGCCTAGTACCCCGAACACTATGACAAAACTAGCAAACCTTGCGCGGCGCCACGCCGCACACTCTGTTAAGCTGGCGTGACGTTTATATAAGAAAAATAAAAGTAAAATTCACCATCACTTGTGGCAAAAGGATAATATTTTAACAAAACACCACGAAAATAGATATTTTTATTTGTATTTACAAATATGTTCATTTTATACAATTTATAAGGTACTCTATTTACCATGTTATATCATAAAACGGAATAAATCTCATTATATCTAACATTTGAATAAACGATTTTTTTTAGACATTAGTCTCTCAGAGCCGAGTTTTAAATTTATAAAGCCATCAACAGCAGATACAGAGTGCAAACACAACTTAGGGCGTGTTTGGTAGCCCACGCACTCCCCAAACAGGCCCTGGGGATGCAAAAACGGCCCGTTTGGTTGCCCACGGGGTGGTTTGGCCCGAGCTCGCACGAACCTTAAAGCACCCCTCAGTCAGCCCGATAGGAACGCTCGAATCGGCCGTTTCTCCAAAGCCACCCTGAACACAACACAGTGGAGCCGAAATCGGGCGCGCGGAGCCGCGGGGATGCAGCCATGGAGCACGCGGGAGATGAAAAATTGGTGCGGGCGTATGGCGCGAAGGCTCCTCTCACCTCCTTCTTTTGGTTGTCACCGCAAGAGGGAGAAGCGACCACATTATTTCGGCATCAAGGTGCAGGCGGAAGCGGCGGCGGATTAGATCTAGCGGTGAGGCAAGCAGCGGCGTAAGCGGCGGCGGAGGCGACGGCCGTAGCGGCGGCAACACCAGCGGCAAGGAGCAAGATCTGCTCTTCTACTCCTCTTCGGCAGCACCAAGAGCTTGGTCTTCTCTTCTCCCATGGCGGTAAGCAGTATTCCCCTCCCCCCACCCCCTAGCTAGATCTTGCATTCCCTGGCCCTATATCTTGACTCTGCCTCGATTTCACTAGGCCGAACCAACTCGTATGCCGCTCATCATTCAGGCCGCAACACTCATAGCTGTGATGCAGGCTTGGATTCCGTTAGTCTATCACAGAGCAGTACGCCGCAACTACAGGGGTGTCATCAGATATGGTCCTTTGTTCACCCGAGACCAGGAAAGGATGGCCAATCTGAACTACATCTACAACAACAATGAGGTCGAGGCTGTGAACATGCTGCGAATGGGCAGAGCTCCCTTTTGCAAGCTTGTGGAGACGTTTCGGACCAGGGGGTTGCTGAAAGATAGCATCCACACCTCTATAGAAGAGCAAATGGCAATGTTTCTTCATGTTGTTGGTCACAACCAGAGGTTCCGAGTGATTCACAGCACTTTCAGGAGATCTAGCGAGACTATATCTCGCTATTTCAAGCAAGTCTTGTTCGCAGTTGGAGAGCTCAGAGCAGAGATGATCAAGCCACCAACTGGCCAAACTCCAAAGAAGATACGAAACAGCTGATACGTCTCAAACGTATCTATAATTTCTGATGTTCCATGTTGATATTATACCAATTGTTACATATTTTATATTCACTTCATAGCATTTTTATGAATTTTCTAGGACTAACCTATTAACAAGTTGGCACAGTGCCAGTTCCTATTTTCTGCTGTTTTCGTATTCCAGAAAAGCTAGTCTGGAAATATTCTCGAAATTGGACGAAACTTGGACATAACCTCCTATTTTTCCAACACGAAGACGGAGTCCAGAGGAGAGCCGGAGGAGGGCCACGTGGAGCCCACACCATGGGGCCGCGCGCCCCCCTGCCGCGCCGTGGGGTGGTGTGGGGCCCTCGTGGCTCCGCAGCCGCCGCCCTTTCGCCTATTTATTCACGAAAAGTTCCAGAGACGCCGCCGCCGTCAACCCTAGCTCGGGAGGGTTCAGAAGCTCTTCCCGGCACCCTGCCGGAGAGGGGAATCATCACCGGAGGGCTCTACATCACCATGCCTGCCTCCGGAGTGATGCGTGAGTAGTTCATCCTTGGACTACGGGTCCATGGCAGTAGCTAGATGGTTGTCTCTCCACTTTATGCTATCATGTTTAGATCTTGTGAGCTGCCTATCATGATCAAGATCATCTTATTGTAATGCTACATGTTGTGTTTGCTGGGATCCGATGAATATTGAATACTATGTCAAGTTGATTATCAATCTATCTTATATGTTATTTATGATCTTGCATGCTTTCCGTTACTAGTAGATGCTTTGGCCAAGTAGATGCTTGTAACTCCAAGAGTGAGTATTTATGCTAGATAGTGGGTTCATGCCTCCGGTAATCTGGGAGAGTGACAATAACTTCTAAGATTGTGGATGTGTTGTTGCCACTAGGGATAAAATAACCGATGCTTAGCTTAAGGGTACGCCGTTAGGTCTAATGCATTTGTTTACTTTACGCACATTACTTAATGCAATTATCCGTTGCTTGCAACTTAATACCAACGGGGAACTCGGTATGACAACCTGGCGGTGGATTATTAGTCATAGACGTTGTTGGATAACGGTCTATGTATTTTGTCGTAATGCCCACATGAATATCATAGTAATCATCATGTCATATATATGCATTGTCATGCGCTCAATATTTTGTCAATTGCCCAGCTGTAATTTGTTCACCCAGCATGTTAGTTATCTTTTATGGAGAGACACCACTAGTGAACTGTGGACCCCGGTCCATTCTTTTACACTGATAATACAACCAACTGCAAACACTGTTCCTTTTCATTCTCTGCAATTTACTACTGTTTTCCACACCATACGTTTAATCCTTTGTTTTCAGCAAGCCGGTGAGATTGACAACCTCACTGTTTCGTTGGGGCAAAGTAGTTTGATTGTGTTGTGTGCAGGTTCCACGTCGGTCGCCGGATTCCCTGGTGTTGCGCCGTGCCATATTCGCCACCAACAACCTTCAGAAGTGATTTCTTGCTCCTACTGGTTCGATTAAACCTTGGTTTCATACTGAGGGAAACTGCTGCTACACTGCTTCATACCTTCCTCTTGGGGTCTCCCAGCGAACGTGTGATCCACGCAATCAAGCTTTTTCTGGCGCCGTTGCCGGGGAGAGAAATTTCTGAGAGCTCCTCTACTCCCTGCAACAGCTCTTTTTCTGGCGCCGTTGCGGGGAGCAAGAGGATTTCTGCAAGGGGAGTTTCACGCTTCCAATCTCTTTACTTTGTTTTGTCTTGCTTAGTTTATTTTTATTTATCTTGTTTGCTTTTATTATCAAAAACACAAAAAAAATAGTTTTCTGCATCTAGTTTATTTCGGTTTGTTATTATGTCTAGTTGTTTACTTGATATCAATGGCTTCTCTCTTTGAAACAAAATCTTTTGGCTAAGTGGGTTCACGGAGGAACAACAAAATTATTATAAGGAATACCGCTTTCTAAAAAGGGAAATATTATGGGAACAAATAAGTAGATTGAATTATTTTGCTAAGAACTTGTGCTCTACTTATGATGAATCCTACTGCTTTAATGAATTTTGTTGTAGAAGGCATAAACACCTCCCTTTCCAATGTGATTATAATGATAATGAAACCTTGGCTGCTTATGCTAAAGGAAACTATGACTTTGGTAATCTTGAACAAATGAAGAATTTTTGTTTTTAAGGGTGCCTATGAAATTGCTGGTTATATTCAATGATGATTCTCCTTATAAATCTGAAATTTTGCTATACTTGGTTATTGCCTTGAATATTACAATGATAATCCTTATATCACTGAATTTCTTGAGAAAACTTATTCTCCAGAACAACTTGCTACCTTTCAGGAACCTGTGGGAGAAGAAATGCTGAAACTGAAAGCTCATTGGATGAAAAAGAGGAAGAGAGTGATGAACAAAAGGAGGATCTACCTTCTAATGATAGTAACTCTTTAACTCTTACATTATATGATTACCCTCCATGCCTACCTAAGGAGGAGAAATGCTATATTGTTGAATGTCATGATTCTATTGAAATATCTCCTTTTGATAAATTTGAAGTAACAACTCCTTGACTCAAGAAAAGGAAATTGCAGAAAGTAAAAATGTGCTCCCTAATGTTATATATGATAATGCTCTTGATGATGGTCCTATATTGCCTAATGATATTTATTATACTATTATTGTCAAAAGTGGGTTTGATAACCCCACTGTTTTTGAGCTTAATAAAAATTATGTGTTTGTAGATCATGAAAAGCATGCTTTATGTGATAGTTATATTGTTGAGTTTGTTCATGATGCTACTGAAAGTTATTATGAGAGAGGAAAATATGGTTGTAAAAGTTTTCAAGTCACTAAAACATCTCTTTATGTTGAAAGTTTTGAAGTTTATTTTTCATCTTTCTATGCTAGTTGCTTTATGCTTCAATAATTTATTTTGTTACAAGATTCCTTTGCATAGAAAGTGGGTTAGACTTAAATGTGTTTGATATTTGCCTCTTGATGCTCTCTTTTGTTTTTCAACTCTTATTCTTATGAGAGCATCATTAAAATCTTCAAGCCTAGCTAAAAGGCATTAAAGAAAGCGCTTTTGGGAGGCAACCCATTATCTTTTGTTTTCAGTTTTTGTCAAGGAGTTGTTTACTTCTGTAACAATTCCTTTGTATCTTTATTTTATCGCATTGTTGTGCCAAGTATTGCCTCTAATAGGAAGATGATGCTAGATTTGGATTTCTGCGCAGGAACAGATTTCTGCTGTTCACCGTTTTAATTCTGTAAAATCACAGAAAAATTATTTAAATCTGAAATTTTTGTGCGTGATCCTCAGATATGTACGCATCTTTCGTTAGTTTAAAGTTTTTCGATCTGAGCAACGTAAGTGCCTCGAAAAAATTCGTCTTTGCGGACTGTTCTGTTTAGACAGATTCTGTCTTTTATTTTTCGCATTCTCTCTTTTACTAGTGTTGAGTGGAATTCTTTTTTAGGGTGAAGAGCTTCACATAACATCAGTGGCAGTAGCTAATGTTAAAAGTAACGGTCATGTTTGTGTCCTTATAGAACATGTGAGTTTTTGATTGTGCACTAACCCTCTAATGAGAATTACTTTGAGTTTGGTGTGGCGGAAGTTTTCAAGGGTCAAGAGAGAAGGATGATATAATGTGATCAAGAAGAGTGAAGAGCTTAAGCTTGGGGATGCTCCCATGGATCACCCCAGCATATTTCAAGAAGACTCAAGCGTCTAAGCTTGGGGATGCCCTTCTTCATCAGCAACTTATCAGGTCATCTCTAGTGAAACTATATTTTAATTCTTTCACATCATATGTGCTTTACTTGGAGCGTCTGTGTGCTTTTATTTTCAGTATTTTATTTTTCTTATGGTCAACTTGATTGGACCCCAGCATTCTTGATTGGGAGAGAGACACGCTCCGCTTTTTCATATGAATACTCCTATTCTTCACTTATACTTGTTGAGTATTCTTATCTAGCTATTGCTATGCTTTTAGCTCCTGTTTTTCATGCATCTCTTATTCAGAGCTGTTAGTTCTTTTAAAGAAAGTACTCTCTTGCTTCACTTATAATTGTTTGGAGAGTTTATGTTGAAATAAATTGATTGGTGTTTGGTTGGAACAGAAAATGTTGCATGTGGTAGATGGTATAATGGAAAAAGCTTACATATTCTTGTAGATCATTGTATTGGATAATTTGATACTTGTCAATTGTTTTGAGTTATCAAGTAGTTCATGTTTAAGCTTTTGTATCATGTAGTTAAAACCTATTAATGAAGAACTACCGTAAAGCTCGTTGAAATTTGGTTTGCATGATTGGTATCTCTAAGGTCTAGATATTTTCTAGTAAAAGGGTTTGGTTAACAAGGAAGACAGTGTAGAGTCTTATAATGCTTGCAATATGTTTTCATATAAGCTTGCTGTGTCGGTTGATATCCTGTGTTTGCTTCAAATAACCTTGCTAGCCTAAACTCTGTACTGAGAGGGAATGCTTCTCGTGCATCCAAAACCTTGAGCCAAATCCATGCCATCTGTGTCCACCATAACTACCTATATGTGGTATTTTCTTGCCATTCCAAGTAAATTTTTCATGTGCTACCTTTAAACTATTCAAACTTATTACTCCTATTTTGTGTCAATGTTTACCAAGCTCATGAGGACGGGGTGGATGTCTTTATGTCAACTGTCAAACAGACTTTACCACCGGACTAGCGGCATATACATCCGCTTATCCATTAATTTTGCAAAAAGAGCTGGCAAATGGGGTGCCCAGTCCCAATTAATTACAACTTTAACCGCTTAATTCTCTTCACATTTTTGCCCTGATTTATCAGTCAAGCAATGACAAACAGTGAAATATCTGCATGTGTAAACAAAAGAGAAAGAGGGATGATCTGCCTTGCTGGTAGAAATAACGTCCTTCATGGGAGCCGCTCTTAAAAGTCTGGTTGGCAGGGGTCATATTGTACTTTCCATTTTCTGATTCGTTGACAATTAACAAACACCTCTCAAAACTTATTTTTACTCTCTATATGATTTCAAAAACTTAAAAAGCTCTAGCACATGATTTAATCCCTGCTTCCCTCTGCGAAGGGCCTTTCTTTTACTTTTATGTTGAGTCAGTTTACCTACTTCTTTCTATCTTAGAAGCAAACACTAGTGTCAACTTTGGTGCAACAATTTTTATATGCTCGTATATTGCACTTATTATATGCTTTGTGTTGACAAATATCCATGAGATATATATGTTGAAAGTTGAAAGCAATTGCTGAAACTTAAATCTTCCTTTGTGTTGGTTAAATACCTTTTACTTAGAATCTATTGCTTTATGAGTTAACTCTTATGCAAAACTCTTTGATGCTTGTCTCGAAAGTACTATTCATGAAAAGTTTTTGCTTATATGATTCAGTTGTTTGCTCATTATCTACTTGCTAGCAAACTATAGACCATTGACCTGGATCACTTCATTCATAACATGTGCTTTACAATATTATTTGATCAAGATTATGATTGTAGCATGTCACCTCAGAAATTATTTTTTTTTATCGTTTTACCTACTCGAGGACGAGTAGAACTAAGCTTGGGGATGCTTGATACGTCTCAAACGTATCTATAATTTCTGATGTTCCATGTTGATATTATACCAATTGTTACATGTTTTATATACACTTCATAGCATTTTTATGCATTTTCTGGGACTAACCTATTAACAAGATGCCACAGTGCCAGTTCCTGTTTTCTGCTGTTTTTGTATTCCAGAAAAGCTAGTCTGGAAATATTCTCGGAATTGGACGAAACTTGGACAGAACCTCCTATTTTTCCAACACGAAGACGGAGTCCAGAGGAGAGACGGAGGAGGGCCACGTGGCACCCACACCATGGGGCCGCGCGGCCCCCCTGCCGCGCCGTGGGGTGGTGTGGGGCCCCGTGGCTCCGCAGCCGCCGCCCTTTCGCCTATTTATTTCCCGACGCGAAAACCCTAAAACCCGAGCCATTATCCACGAAAAGTTCCAGAGACGCCGCCGCCGTCAACCCTAGCTCGGGAGGGTTCAGAAGCTCTTCCCGGCACCCTGCCGGAGAGGGGAATCATCACCGGAGGGCTCTACATCACCATGCCTGCCTCCGGAGTGATGCGTGAGTAGTTCATCCTTGGACTACGGGTCCATGGCAGTAGCTAGATGGTTGTCTCTCCACTTTATGCTATCATGTTTAGATCTTGTGAGCTGCCTATCATGATCAAGATCATCTTATTGTAATGCTACATGTTGTGTTTGCTGGGATCCGATGAATATTGAATACTATGTCAAGTTGATTATCAATCTATCTTATATGTTATTTATGATCTTGCATGCTTTCCGTTACTAGTAGATGCTTTGGCCAAGTAGATGCTTGTAACTCCAAGAGTGAGTATTTATGCTAGATAGTGGGTTCATGCCTCCGGTAATCTGGGAGAGTGACAATAACTTCTAAGATTGTGGATGTGCTGTTGCCACTAGGGATAAAATAACCGATGCTTAGCTTAAGGGTACGCCGTTAGGTCTAATGCATTTGTTTACATTACGCACATTACTTAATGCAATTATCCGTTGCTTGCAACTTAATACCAACGGGGAACTCGGTATGACAACCTGGCGGTGGATTATTAGTCATAGACGCTGTTGGATAACGGTCTATGTATTTTGTCGTAATGCCCACATGAATATCATAGTAATCATCATGTCATATATATGCATTGTCATGCGCTCAATATTTTGTCAATTGCCCAGCTGTAATTTGTTCACCCAGCATGTTAGTTATCTTTTATGGAGAGACACCACTAGTGAACTGTGGACCCCGGTCCATTCTTTTACACTGATAATACAACCAACTGCAAACACTGTTCCTTTTCATTCTCTGCAATTTACTACTGTTTTCCACACCATACGTTTAATCCTTTGTTTTCAGCAAGCCGGTGAGATTGACAACCTCACTGTTTCGTTGGGGCAAAGTAGTTTGATTGTGTTGTGTGCAGTTCCACGTCGGTCGCCGGATTCCCTGGTGTTGCGCCGTGCCATATTCCACCACCAACAACCTTCAGAAGTGATTTCTTGCTCCAACTGGTCGATTAAACCTTGGTTTCATACTGAGGGAAACTGCTGCTACACTGCTTCATACCTTCCTCTTGGGGTCTCCCAGCGAACGTGTGATCCACGCAATCAACAGCCACAGGTGGTACCCATACTTCAAGGTGAGAAAATAATATTTCATAGTTCTTGCTAGCATAGATAACAAATTGTGCATCTATGTAGTGTTAACCTAACACAAAGTCCATGTCAACAGGATTGTATTGGTGCAATTGATGGCACTCATGTGACTGCTAGAGTGCCAAGGTCAGAGTCTGCTGCGTATAGGGTAGAAAGCATTACACCAGCCAGAATGTGCTTGCTGCTGTCGATTTCGAAATGAAGTTCACATATGTGCTAGCTGGTTGGGAAGGATCTGCCCATGATGCAAGCATTCTTGCTGACAGCATGAGTCGACCGGATGGGATCAACATTCCGGATGGCAAGTTCTACCTGGGAGATGCAGGGTATGCTTGTCGCCCAGGTGTTCTTCCACCCTTCAGGGGTACCAAGTACCACCTCAACGAGTTCTCCTCAAGGAACTATCCCAAGGACGCGAAGGAATTGTTCAACCTGCGACAGTCAAGTCTAAGGGTGACAGTTGAGAGGGTATTTGGTGCTCTGAAGAACAGGTTCAAGATCCTTGATCAGAAACCATTCCACCCGTATGAAACCCAAGTTAAGCTGGTTCTTGCATGCTGCATTCTTCATAACTGGATCTTAGGGTGGGGTATTGATGAGTACTTCCCGGACGAGGAAGATGTTACACCTGATGATGATGATGATGTTGGCCATGGTGTTGAAGCTCACGACCAAGAAGCTTGGAAGAGCAAGAGGATGGAGTGGGCTACCGCACTGTGGAACGCCAGAGGTGACACCATGATCTAAAGAAGAAGGAGAAGAAGAGGAAGAAGAAGAAGACGAACAAGAAGAAGAAGAAGAAGAAGAAGAGGAAGACGAAGAAGAAGATGAACAAGTTCCCCCCCCCCCTTCGGCTATTCTGATGGCTTGATGCCCATTTGCTAGAGGTGAACTTTGATGTCCCCATGAACTACCATTTGCTAGTAGCTAGGTGAGCTATGTTGTCGTGACGAACTACCATTTGCTAGTAGCTAGGTGAAGAACTGATGAACTTCGACGTGGTAAGGTCACCACTAGTGAGAAGTGGTAACTGCAACTAGCATTGTTTAGTAACCAAACACCATGCATTTCTAGCTGCCAAACAAACACAGCGGTCCAAACAGTAAGGGCAAAAAAAACTTGCACCCAGCCGAACGGGCCTGGCCAGAACTTTGTTGGAAACCAGACGGGCTGCACAACATGGCTCAGGCCACGTTTTTTCAGGGCCAGGCCCGCCAGGGCCACGGATGCAAAAGTCCCAAATTTCATGCTACCAACCAAACAGGCCCTTACAAACCACAACGAACACAAGCACACGAAATAAAGAAGAAAATGCTCCGCTTGGAACGCTGAAGCCATAGTCTTCAGAAGCGGACACAACACTAGTGGAGGGAAAAGGATCAAAGCATAAGACACCATCGGCGGAAGAACAAGCTCACATCGCTCCCAAATGGACAATTGGAGAGCCAACCTGCCATCTCTATCCCCAAAGAGGGACCCTTTCCCTCTCGCCCTGGCTCGAAGGGTGCTGCACTGTCGGCAGGCAGAGCGACTCACCGAGAATCACCGGGGTTGGTCAATCGAACTGCCAGAGGGAGAAAACACCATGAGTGCCTGCCGTGTCAAAGAAGGTCCACCCGAACATCGCCGGCGGCCACAGCACAACCGCCAGAACAGACTGATGACGTGGAACGCACGTTCGCTGGGAAACCCCTAGAGAAAGGTATGATGTAGTCAGCAGCAAAGTTTTCCTTGATTACAAAACCAAGGTTGTCAGATCCAGTAGGAATTGGAAGAGTTTTAGAAAGGTGTCAGCGGCGCCGTTACCCGCATCAAAGTACTTTGCCCCAACGAAACAGGAAGGTTGTTAATCTCCCCGGCTTGCTGAATACAAAGGATTAAACGTATGGTATAGAATATGATGATGAACACAAAAGTAGCAGCAGGAAGTAACGTAGAGCGTGGTGAAAACGGTGTTTGTATCAGTGTGGAATAAAGGACCGTGGTTCACAGTTCACTAGTGGTGTCTCTCCATAGGACAAATAAACATAAATGTTAGGTGAATGAATTACAGCTGGGCAATTGACAAATTGCAAACGCATGACAATGCAATATATAACAAGCACATGTTCATTGTTATATCTATTGGGCATTACAACAATATACATAGACCGCTTACTAGCTGCATCTATGACTCATAATCCACTCACAAGATAGCTTCTGGGTCTCCCATGAGTATTAAGTTGCAAGCAACAGATTATAGCATTAAGCAAAGTGTGTAATGTAAACAAACGCATTAGACTTAACAGCAGTACCCTTAAGCTAAGCATCGGTTATTTATCCCTAGTGGCAACAGCACATCTACAGCCTTAGTTGTTTCTGTCTATCAAGCCCAGGCTTCTAGAGGCATGAACCCACTATCTAGCATAAATACCATCTCTTGAAGTCATTAGCATCTACTTGGCCAAATCATCTACTAACAACGGAAAGCATGCAGGAACATAGATAAAACATAATATAGATAGATGAACAAACTTGATCATACCTTCACAATTCATCGGATCCCAGCAAACACAACATGTAGCATTACATAAAGATGATCTTGATCATGTTAGGCAGCTCACAAGATCTAAACATGATAGCACAAGGTGGAGAAACTACCAACTAGCTACTGCTATAGACCCGTAGTCCCGTGGAGAACTACTCACGCATCACTCCGGAGGCAGGCATGGTGATGTAGAGCCCTCCGGTGATGATTTCCCCTCCGGCAAGGTGCCGGGAAGAACTGCAGAAACCCTCCCGAACTAGGGTTGAAGACGACGGCGGCCTCGGAAATTTTCGTGGATTTTTGCTCGGGTATCTAGAGTTTCCCGATTAGATGCAATTTATAGGCGAAAGGGCGGCGTCGGTGGCCAGCCGAGGTGGGGCGGCGGCCTAGGTGCGCGGCCCCACCCTGGGCCGCGCCGTGGGCCCGCCGGCCTGCCTAGTGTGGCCCCGGCTCCGTCCTCCTGGCTGTTGCTCCGTCTCGGTCCAGAAATAAATCAGTTAAATTGGCGTCCGATTCCGAGAATATTTCCAGAATAGATTTTCTGAAACAAAAAAAACAGCAGAAAACAGGAACTGGCACTGTGGCATCTTGTTAATAGGTTAGTCCCAGAAAATGCATAAAAATGATATAAAGTGTAAGTTAAACATGTGTTAATCAATATATAATAGGCATGGAACATAAAAAATTATAGATACGTTTTGGACGTATCACAGACTGAGAGGACCGGTGCACAAGGAGCGACGCCACACCTACATTGCAAGGGAGCCGTCGAGGCACCAGGAACTCGCCACCACCGCAACGCCGCTCCAGCCGTTGGGAACCCAATCCCTGAACCGGCGAACAATGGCCACGGAGTGGAGAACGCCGGGGGCCGAGACCCACCAAAACCTTCACAGGGAGATATTGCAAGATGATTAGCACCACCACCACCTTACCCCAGCCACCAGAAGGCTTGCCAACCACCCATGTTGTCCCCGAAAAGCGCCTCCGGGGAGGTAGCGACGTCGCAACGCCGCCACTGCCCAAGCAGGGGAACCAGATTTTCACGCAAGGAGCAAGGGGTGGGTGATATGGAAAGAACCTCAATGAAACTTCCGAGGAGGGATCCCGCGCCGGAGCGTCGACGACGTCGTGGCTGCCTACCGGCCAAGGGTTTCGCCCAGTTCCAAGCACCACACCACCATCCACCCGTCCATGGCATGGATCCGTCGAGGACGAGGCCTCTAGCAACGAGATCCGGACAAGGGAGAACGCCTTACAACTCCGGAGTAGCGATCCCGTCAGATCTGATGCGAGCCCCTCGCACCGCGGACACGTTCGCCGCGACCTCACCATCTGCACGACCGAGGTCACGAGTCCGCACCCACGGACGCCGCTCGCTGCGAAGCCGACGTTGTCCTTGCACTTGAAGCCGCCGCCCCGGCGCCCAGCACCCACCACGCGAGATGGTGCGACGAGGGCCTCGCCGCCACCTTCCTCGGTGCCGCACAGGCTTTCTCGGCGACCATCTCAAGCGGGCGCGATGGGGAGGAGGAGGGAGGGGATGGAGTAGGGTGTAAATGGATAGGATAATTTCTGAACTGTATTCGATTCCAAAACCTTTTTCAAGAATCCATATCCGGTTTTAAGGAATCCGGCGGATAAGGATATCCGATTTCGAACTTGACACCCAGATATGGTATAAGATATGGTATGTTAAATATCCCAAAATATGGATTATCCGAAAATTAAATAGAATTATCCGACGGTTTTAATCCGAATAATCATATTTTCTACCGAAATGTCTAACCTAATAGATAATAATTTTCAGTTATCGAGTTGACGAGTTCGTGCTTTGAACAACAACTCACTTAATTATTCATTATAGAGAGTATGGAGTACAACTTTGTTAGTTACTAGGTTACTGAACAATTATTTTTGGTTGTATAGTTTGGCAATTTACTTATATGCGTATATATCCGATTTATTTTGTTTCCGCACCGAATCTACCCCGTTTCCGAATCCGCGACCACATATATCCGCCTCCGAATCTGCATCCGGTCATTATCCGCTCCGAATCCGATGAAAAAATGTGTAAACGATATGGTAGAGGCAAAATCCTTTTACATCCCTAGGAGGGAGGGAGGCGGCGGGCTAGGGTTCCCCTCGAGTCGCCTGCGAGGAGGCGACGGGAGGGTCAGGCCCAAAAAATGATTTATTTTATTCAGAAATTTATTTGGAAAGACTAATCTCATATTTATTTATGACATATATTGACTTCTTGTGACCCAAACCCATTAATTTATGGTCAATGCTAGGTGTTTACTAGCCGATTGTGGCGGAAATCAGGACCCTCCGATTTCAATTAAGCGGGAGATTAACACTTGTAGAATTGGACATGGTAGATCCATCTTTTTGGGCATGACAGGTGGGTGCTCTCAGAGCCTTTAGCCAGAGCCTTTAGCACTTGTGTTTCCGGTGGAAAGTAGCACTTGAACATGGGGCATTTGCTCCCGTTTCGAAAAAACATTATTTTAATGTTTAAAATTACTGAAAAAAGTTACGCGTGTAGATCTGCATGTTCTATGTGTGTGTAGAAAGTTTCACGCAGAAACAACTATTTAGTTGGCCTATTTAAAAAAGAGAAAAATATGTCACATGATTATTGTTATATAGCACCAAAAATTTCTTTTTTTATAGAGGCAATGTAAATAGTAAGTTTGTCAAGAAATTCATTTGTAGGGCACATGTTTTGCGAGACTTGTGCATGGAATTATTGTTTCTAGTTTTTTGGACATGTTTTTGACATTTCAAATAGGAGGGAGCATATGCCCCCATGTTCACTATATTCACTCTCCGTTTCCAGCCCTCTACTTTCACCACCTACAACCAAACACATTTTTTCACGATGTACTGCTTAATGGGATTGACAGTGCTTTTGGACCAGGCTAACCGGTGAAACCTAAAAAAACTTAAGTGTGAGATCTGTAATCTAACACAGAACTTTTGGATCAACCTTATTTTGCGTGTATGCAACAATAATGTACCATTTTATTTAGTGGTTTGTAAAAACTGTGAAAAAATATTGCAACATTTCGAACATGCTCATTTAGCAAAAAAATCAACATATGCAACGAATTACCATTGGCGTAGCAAAAATATTAAAAAGGTGTTTTGTCGTTTGCAAACCCAATACATCTAACAATGTGTGCAACAAAGACAACTTTGTAAAAACGCATTTCTAGCACTAGAAAATCCCTCTGTTAGCATACATGTATAAACAATTCCACCATTTTACCCGTGATTACACAATAACAATGATACACACTTGTAGCAATTTAATAACACTCTTTACAACATCAGAAATTTCCCGAAAATTAACCGCGAATATTGACCTTGCATGCTACGCCAATTCCTCCGACGGAAGGTTATACGCGTTGCTTAGCTAGCCATCTGCTAGGGTAATTTTACAATTCTGTTTGAGGGTATTTTTAACCATTTTGTTCTGCAAAGAGGTATATTTGTAAAACCAATTCAATATATTTTTACATGCATAGTAACGTGTCATGTCGGGATTGAAGTAAAAGGCAGGAAGGCCCCTCAGCCCAGATTCCGGCTAGGTGAAATTGTCATGTAGTTGTGGGTGGGTGGGTGGGGGGGAGGGGAGTGAGGGAACGTGAGAACGCTCGCCGAAGCGGAGTACATGGCCTTGGTAGCGCTCCTCCAGTTGATTTTGGGGACGGTGCATTTCATCATGTATACACACATAACCAGCGTTTTCCTGGTGCTGGTAATGGAAAATATATTTATTCTTGTATATTTCCAGTTTTATTTGCGATGAGTTTTATGAGAATCATACAAGTGACTTTATACAATAGACATGTAGCATCGTTTTGATAGCAATGGTGTGGAGCAGTCAATGTACAAGGGAGTGTTTAGAGAGGTGGTTATAAAAATAAATAATTAAGGGTTAAATGCCCTAACATTTGTCAGTGAAAAAGCTTCCAGAACGATATAGCTAAACTAGTAACATTCAGGGGCCAAACAAACTTATCTCTTCAGTTCTGGTTCTTAGGGCTCGATACCGATTCTAGCCCAGAACTCAGCCGATCCAGCCACGCTCCTGACTCCTTGACTCCCAACCAAGGGATGGCAATGGGTACCCATTATCCTTTTACCATGTGGGTAAAAACCCTATTAGGGTATGGGATAAAACATTACCCATGGGTATATAAATGGGAAAATATCATACCCATCGGGTAGAGAGGCTATGGTATGGGATCGTATAACCCATACCCGCGTACCCATGTACCCATATAATATTTGACAAGTGAGGCAGGGAGTGCTCGCTACACCCTCCGCGAATGGCGGTCCACCCGTGACTAACTCACTATACCGATAAATTAGCTATCCTAATATTATATGTAATCTATCTGATTCACGTGATCATGTCTCAAATCCCGATAGAGCAAAACAATAAATATATCTCTTTCAGATGAGTTATGTGTTATTTTTACGACTATTTTTTGCTCAATTTAACGTGTTTTAAATGTGGGTGTTTTTACCCGCGGGTAACCATTTACCCTGTCGGGAGACAGGTATGGGAAAAAATTGTACCTACGGGTAAGGGTACGGGCAAGCTTGGGGTCGACGGGTAAGGGTATGGGTGGCTCCACCTTTACCCATACCCTACAGATGCCATCCTTATCCCAACCCTAGCCGCATAAGCATAGCCCTCTCGGTTCTCTACTAAGTCCTGATCGCTCTGCTCTTCCGCCACCATCCCTGCCAACCCCCTCTTCCTTCTCCATCCCTGTGTGGTAGAAGCTTGTGATCCCTAATTTTCCACAAGACCGGCACACCGGCGCCTTACATCATGGGAAGAGGGAACCTCCTGGACTTTTTACCTGAAAATACAAAAGGCGATTCCTTGGTTCTCGCAGAGAGGGACGACGTCAAGGCTAACTGTGTGGTAGACAACCACTTCGTGGTGCTATGTTCCGTGGACATCAACTGGACATGTCCACTTTCAGCAATGGAGAATGAGCTCCCCGATTTGGGTCATGATCTGGCCATGATGTCGGATAGACAAGAATTTACTGATGTTTCCTTCGACGTTGGTGGGCAGAGCATCAGTGCACATCGCGTGGTGCTCGCCGCCCGATCGCCGGTCTTTAAAGCGGAGCTCTATGGCCCAATGGCTGAAAGCAAGATGACCTCTATCACTATCCAAGACATGGAGGCATCTACCTTTAGATCCATGCTACAAGTAATAAGGACTCGATCGTATGGATATGGAAAATATAGGATTTCCGATCCTAGCGGGAAAAGGAGGGAAACGGATACTCAATTTAAACTGAGTAAACATAATTCCATACTCGATCTGTATCTTGGTCACTTTTACTTTTTCGTTATTTCGTAATCCCCAGGAAAACCATGAAAGTCGGTGGATACTTATGCAGAGGCGGGCCTAGACCTTGACAATTTCTTTCCTTCTCGGAAAGGCTGCTATACCAAACATTATTACTTAACTACAAAGAAAGAAAATACTCTACTAGTCACTAGACTTACTATAGTAGTAATGATCTCTCTTCTGTCTAGACGAAAGATCTCATTTTTGCTACCGCTCTCCCTCTTATGAGTCTCTGTCAGCCGTTGTTTAGTAGTAATGTACCATGGTTCACTACTCCCCAGTGTTGGCAAGCCAGAAGATGTTTCTTCCACTGCAGCAGAATACCAGCACCTACTTATAGCTGCTGACAGGTACGGGGTTGAGAGGCTAAAGAAGATCTGTGAGATCAAGCTAAGTGCAGAAGGTATCATGATAGAGAATGTGGTTTCAATGTTGGAACTGGCAGAGCACCACGTCTGCCCCAAACTCAAGGCTAGCTACTTTGATTTCCTCGCCAATGGTGACAATTTCAAGATGGTTGCGACATCCGATGAGTACCTCCAATTGATGCAGACATTTCCAACTCTTTTGGTTGAAGCACGGAACAGGTTCAGGTCACCACATGAAAAGCCTACCATCATGGATCCTGTTGCTCAGAAGAAAACCCGAATGGAAATATGGAGACATTTGATAAATCCAAGCTCATGACATGGGCATGCCCTGTGTGCTTACTAGTTGCATAAAATTGCACCTGGCGTCGCTATCATGGTATCAAGTTACCATTGCATTTCTAGTTAAGGCATGCCATCACTTCACACTTGTATACCCAGTCGTATTTTGGTTTTATGCGACTGTTTATATCTACCATTTTAGTTCACTCTTTCAAGTTGTGTCTATTTCTGTTGAGCAACAGCGTCAAGTTGAATGAAAATTATCCTATATGTATGCGTTGCCCGATACTATTGTTACATTGCCTATTATTTGGGCAGGTGGGAACAGTTAGAGTGATCTCAGCACCAGATACGTCAAGGTAACTCCAGCGACGACACACTCACTGGCGCTCGCCGGCACAGAGCGCCTCCGGAAGGAGCTGGTCGAATGCTTCGAGAGTTGGGGTGACCACACTTTCATAGATAGAAGAGTTGCGCCGCCGGAGGGACCATCACGTTCATGGTTCAGCACTAGCTAGCTTAAACAGGAAATAAGAAAATGGCCAGTGTCTTAAAAGTGCAGATACAAGGATCATGTGATCAAGTACGGTTATGTGCGCTGACTCTTGCACGTGTTTAACTACCGAAGATCAAATGGGTGTCAACGGGGAGTGGTCAAAGCCAAAAAGAAAACGGGCCGGAATTCAGCGCTGCGGAGCTGTCTATGCATGTTCTGGGATTGACGAAGATACTCAAGCTTCAGGATTGGGCAACAGAAGTACTCGGTATTTTTTCCGTGTCAAAGTATAGTAGGAGTAGTATAGTACACGATGCCGCAGGATTTCGTACTCCTAGTCAATTTCCAGCCTGATCTTTGACTTGGCTTTCGGTCAGACATGGCATGCTGACCGATTAATCAAATGTAGGAAATTAACGGTCAGATCCTCCCTTGCAGGCTTGCTCTGTTTTTCAGTTTGTCGCCGATGGTGATGGCTTTGCCGCCTGCTCATGACATTTGAGTACCCAGGTCGGAATCATGATGCTTCCTCTGAGGTAACAGAATGCATAGATTAACCATGCCGAAGATGGACTAATATGCATCTGCTTCACGTGTGCATTTGGGGATCTGTGGTTAAGCTCCAACACGGAATCAGGTATAACCCGCAGCACCTTGCTCTACTCTGCCGGTGTGCCGACAAATCCTATATATCGCGCAGCAACGGCGCCAAAAGGTCGTGGCACCTGGGTTCGCTATGGGCAGGCCCATCTGGCGGATTTTTATTCTTTTTATTTTTTTCTTTCTATATTTCCTTTTCTTACCTGTTTTCTTTTCTGCTTTTTTTCTTTCACTTTTATAATTGTGAAAAATGTCCAATTTTGAAAATTGTTCCAATGTAAAAAATGTTCAAATTACCAAAATGTCCTTATTAAAAAATTTCGTATTTGAAATTCTTCAATGTTTTAAAAGTTCAAATTTCAAAAATGTTTCAGAATATAAAATTGTTCAGATTTAAAAAAATGTTCAAATTTAATAAATGTTCAGAATTGAAAATTGCTGAGATTTAAAAAAATATTAAAATTAAATAATTCGCACATTTGAAAAAAATTCTGAATTTGAAAATTGTTGAAATTTCAATAATGTTCAGAATTGAAATTGTTTAGATTTACATGAAAAAACTAACGGAAATAAGAAATATACTCCCTCCGATCGGAAATGGTTGGCATAGATTTGTAAAAATATGGATGTGTTTACACATTAAATACGTAGAGATGCATCCGTATTTAGATAAATCTGTCTTAATCATTTTCCAGGAGTAAAAGAAAAAGATATGGGAAAAAAGAAAACGTATAAAACGTTGAAGGAAAAGAAGAAAGGACCGAGTTAATGGGCCAGCCCACCGTCGCTCTCTGGGCCACAGCAGGGTGATGTATCACTGGGCTCTGCCTGGAATAACCAGCACAACACCCGCCGGCGCCGCACACGCCGCGCGACACCGGCCGCCGCCTCAGACGCGCAGCACTTCCCGCCTCCACCTCGCTCTGCCCCGTCGCTCCAACGCCTCCGTCTCTCCACGGAAGCTCCTTCACCCGCGACCCGCGACGCCTCCTCGCCCTCCACCTTCGGCCGCCGGGCGCCGCCACCGCCGCCGGTGTCGGCGGCGGCCAGGGGGGGTACAGGAGCGGGGTGATCTCTAGCTAGTATTTGGATGATCATATCCTTCCACGGTTCCACCAGAATGTCCGAGCTTTGCACTCTTCCTGCTGCCATTGTAGCTGGATCTGAGGAAAGCTCGTATGTGATCAAGATAGATGGATATTCAAGAATCAAGGAACAAATCAAGCATGGCGAGTACGTGAAATCTATCTCTTTTACCGTTGGAGGTCACAACTGGGTTTTGAGGTATTACCCAAACGGTAGCCCCGCTGTAATCCTTGCCGATTCCATATCTGTTTTTCTGGTTCTTGATTCAGTCATGAACAAGGATGTGAAAGTGAAAGTGAAAGTTGGATTTAGTCTGCTCGACAAGGATGGGGAAGTAGTGGTGCCACCCAGCCGTTCCACTTGGGGTTTCCGTGATTTTATCAAGAAGGCTGATCTTGAGCGATCGGTTCATCTAAGAGACGACTGTTTCAGCATCAGATGCGATGTTACCGTCGTGAAGCATATCCGGAAAGGCAATCCTATTGTTTTGGTTCCTCCGAGCGACTTGCATCAGCATCTCGGCAACCTCTTAAAGAGCACGGATGGAGCCGACGTGACCTTTCTGTTAGAGATTAGAGAGAAACAATATGACCGAACTCATTTCTCTATTGAACGTGAGATGGAAGATATACATGTTACATGGGCTGGGCCTCTATGGGCCAGAACACACACTAGATATACACTTAACACCCCCCCCCCCCCCTCAAACTTAAGGTGGATCAGGAGCATCAGATACACTAAGTTTGAGAATATGAAAACTATGTTGATCTCGAGTTTGAGCCTTCGTGAAGAAATCTGCAACTTGAAGCTCTGATGGAACATACTGGAGCTTAATAGTAGATTGCTGACAATGAGATCGAGTGAAAGATGCATCCACACCAATGTGTTTAGTCAGCTCATGTTTGACAGGATCATTAGCAATTTGAATAGCAGCAGTGCTGTCACAGAGAAGAGGTGTAGGTGTATGACATGAAACCCCAAGATCAGCCAATAACCAGCGAAGCCACACAATCTCTGATGTAGTAGTAGCAAGAGCCCTAAGCTCAGCCTCAGCGCTAGAGCGAGACACAGCAGTTTGCTTCTTTGATTTCCATGCAATGAGAGATGTTCCAAGAAATATGCAATAACCAGTGACTGAACGTCGATCGACGGGATCACTCGCCCAAGTGGAATCAGAGTAAGCATGAAGTTGGAGCTGACTTGAGTTAGCATAGAACAAGCGGCGAGATGTAGTGCCCCTTAAATATCGAAGCAGTCGAAGTAGATGACCATAATGTACCGAGGTGGGAGCACCCACAAATTGGCTGAGAATATGAACTGCATGTGCAATATCAGGTCTTGTTACTGTGAGGTACACTAGACTGCCAACAATATGACGATAACGAGAGGAATCCTCAAGGGGAGTTCCATCGGTAGGACGCAATTGCAAATGAAGTTCCATGGGTGTAGTAGCAATGCATGTGTCAGTGAGGCCAGAGCGCGAAATCAAATCCCGAGTGTACCTTTGTTGAGAGATATAGTAACCATCATCTGTGTGTTGGACCTCAATTCCGAGAAAGTAACTGAGGGACCCCAAATCTGACATCTTGAATTGCTCACTCAACTTTTTCTTGACAAAGGAAATATATCGAACATCATCTCCCGTGATCAGCATATCATCTACATACAGTAGAAGCAAAGTACGCCCACGCTCTGATGTATGAATGAAGAGAGCTGGGTCATGCTCACTAGGAGAAAAGCCAGCAGCTCGAACCACAGAAGTGAACCTCTCAAACCAGGCACGAGGAGCTTGTTTGAGCCCATATAGAGCCTTTCGAAGACGACAAACATGACCAGATGGAGCCTCAATACCTGGAGGTGGTTGCATATATACTTCCTCATGCAGATCACCATGAAGGAAAGCATTCTTCACATCCATTTGGGAAATTTTCCATGAACGAGTGGCAGCCACAGCAATCAAAGTGCGAACTGAAGTCATGTGAGCAACTGGAGCAAAAGTCTCATCATAATCTCTCCCATGAGCCTGCTGAAAACCTCTTGCAACAAGTCGAGCCTTGTAGCGTTCCACAGATCCATCTGACTTGGTTTTGACCTTGTACACCCATTTGCAAGTGATAGGGACGGACCGAGAAGGTAGAGGAACCAAATCCCATGTACCAGTACCCTCTAGAGCTGCAAGCTCCTCGGACATAGCCAATTGCCACTCAGGTAACACCACTGCCTCCTGATAAGTAGTAGGCTCATAAGCTGCCCCTGCACAGAAATCATTGCGATATCTGCTAGGAATCTCAAGAGAGGAGCGATCACGAAGAGCATACCTTGTTGTCTGAGAGGAGTCATCAGTGCAAGGATCAGTAGTACTGGCCGGAGGAGAAGACAAAGGAATGGATGATTGAATATCTGGTGAAACTCTAGGACGACGACTATAATGAAAAGGAAAACTAGCTAGAGGAGGAGCTGGTGAATCATATGCTGGAGGTGGATCATCTGAAAAAATAGGTGGAAGTGAAAGAAAAGAGGTAGATTCTAAAGAGGTTGATGATGAAGATTGAGTCGAAGGGGAATAGAAAAAGGGTTTATCCTCAACAAAAGTGACATCACGAGAAAAGCGAATGCGACGAGCAGAAGAATCATAGCAACGGTAGCCCTTATGCTCGAGACTATAGCCAAGGAAAACACACTGAACAGACTGTGCAGTCAACTTGGTACGCTCGCGAGGTGCTAAAAGAACATAGCAAATACAACCAAAAACACGAAGATGGTCATACGTGGGAGGAGAACCAAACAAAATCTCACCAGGAGACTTGCCTTGAAGACGAGAAGAAGGCTGGAGATTGATAAGGTAGACAGCAGTCGAGATAGCTTCACCCCAAAACTGAGTA
Source organism: Poa pratensis (assembly GCA_947311845.1). Classification (NCBI taxonomy): domain Eukaryota; kingdom Viridiplantae; phylum Streptophyta; class Magnoliopsida; order Poales; family Poaceae; genus Poa; species Poa pratensis. The sequence goes on along the minus strand of CAMZMU010000037.1, from coordinate 77,840,147 downwards.
GGCACAAAAGATGAAATTAGAAGAGTGCGAGCTGTCTCAACAATGTGTCGGTGCTTGCGTTCAGCAACACCATTCTGAGCATGAGCACCAGGACATGAAAGTTGAGGGAGAGTACCTTCAGAAGAGAGAAACTCACGAAAAGACGTAGACAGATATTCCCCCCCAGAGTCAGAACGAAAAACACGAATCGCACTGGAGAATTGAGTATGCAACATGCACACAAAAGCCTTATATATAGAAATCAATTCAGAACGATGCTTCATGAAATACACCCAAGTATATCGAGAGTGATCATCAATAAATATGACATAATATTTGTGACCACCTTTTGAAACAAAAGGAGAGGGGCCCCATACATCAGAGTGCACCAAATCAAAAAGATGGCTAGAATGAGTAGTGCTAGAGGGGTATGGTAGTTGAATCTGCTTGCCTAGCTTACATCCCTTACAATGAAAACCAGAATCTACAGGGACCCGACCCAAAACACCTTGCTGAACAAGAGTAGATAAACGAGAACCACACAAGTGACCTAAACGATGATGCCACTGGGCAAACGAAAGAGACGAAGTAGAACTTGATGTAGATGCTGCAGAGCGAAACAACGATGCAGTGGAAGCCGAAGGAAGGTGCAAGTTGTTAAGGATGTAGAGGGATGTGGATCCTCTACGGCGATGGCCAGTTCCAATGATCCTCTTGCTCTGACGATCCTGCACATAACAAGAGGAGGCATCAAAACCAACAAAATAGTTCATATCAGTAATCTGACCAACAGACATAAGGTTCATGGACAACTGAGGAACAAAAGAGATGTCCGGAACAGTAAACTTTGATGTGCAAAGAGAACCCTGATGGGTAACAGAACAAGATGTACCATCAGCAGTCTGAACAGATGCACCATCCTTCACTGGCTGGCAAGACACAAGCTGAGAGCGGTCGGATGTCACATGAAAAGAGGCGCCAGAGTCCAAAACCCAAGGCTGAGCTGGAGCCACAGCAGACTGAGAAAGAGCAGACACAGAAGCACTCCTCGCTGGTGTTTCAGTGACAACAGCAGTAGAAGGCCTCACAAACTGAGACTGAACACGGTTAGGTGCATGACGCTGCTGATCCTGAAAGGCTGCTCGTCTAGCATAAAACTGAGCTAACAACTCTGGATGAAGCTGGAAACAACCAGCCATGTTGTGTCCTATCTTCTTGCAATGTGTGCAGAAGTCACGCGACGGAGGTCGCGACGGATATGAAGCCTTGGGAGGACCTGTCCGGTGAGGAAAACCCAAAACACTGTTGTGTAGAGACGGTGTATAAGTCGTAGCCAAAGAACGAAGACGAGTCTCCTCAGCAATCAGACTAGCAAGTGCCTCAGTCAAAGTGGGAGAAGTAGTACGACCAAGGAGTTGAGTGCGGATGTTCTCATACTCCTGCCTCAGCTTCATCACAAACTGGTACATGAGTGTTCGTTGTTCAAATTCTTCCTTAGCCACACAAGATGTGCAACCAGGGCTGCTCTTTGGAGCCATGGAGCTAAGTTGGCCACTAATGCGAGTGAAGGCAGCATAGTACTCATCCATGGACATGTCATTTTGCTGAGTACTGTTTAAATTTTGTAGCAAGGAGAAATGAAGTGCACCACTAGGCTGAAGATACCGCTGCTCAAAATATGTCCAGATTTCCTTGGCTGATGTGTGATGCTCAAGACTCATCCGGAGAGAAGGGTCAACACCCAGAACCAAGGCTCCCATCACACGATCATCAGCCTTTTTCCACTTTGCTGCATCATCATCACGAGTAGGTGGATCATCGGTCAAGTGAGAGGCAAGACCAGCAGCTCTCACAACAGTCCTAGCTGAGAAGGCCCATTCCCTGTATTTTGAGCCATCCAACCTGATGTCAATAGACATGGAACCTGTCCCAAATTCATTCCTCGCCATGGCAGCAAACAGACAACAGCAGCACAGCAGTAAAGAATTGGACAGCAGCAGCAGCAAGACAACAGCAGCACAACTACTAAGGTTGAGGCGAGCTGTGGTGCGCGGAGATGCGCGAGATGCGACGGCAGCGATGTGGTGCTCGGAGACGACGACGGCGGCGATTGTGGAGATGCGCGGCGATGTGGACGATGACGGCCGGACGACGGAGATGCGCAGACGACGGAGATGGCTGGATGACGGAGATGTGCGGAGAAGGAGACGGCCGGGGAGCTCGCCGAAATCAGCTTGTCGACGGAGATGCGCGGACGACGGGACGCCGGCCGGGGAGCTCTGATACCATGTTAGAGATTAGAGAGAAACAATATGACCGAACTCATTTCTCTATTGAACGTGAGATGGAAGATATACATGTTACATGGGCTGGGCCTCTATGGGCCTGAACACACACACACTAGATATACACTTACATGAGATGGCCTCTAACATCGTGGCGATAACTTTAGCTCTCGCTGAGCAGCATAGCTTCCACAGAATCAAGGAAGCTTGCTTTGAGTTCCTCGATTCTCCTTCCAATTTGGAGGCCATGATGGCAAGTGATGGCTACGAGCATAAAGTAGCTGTCCATCTGTTCTCAAGGAGCTGGCTGCTAGTTTCCTGCCGGCTGAGCTGAAAGCGGTCAAAGATATTATCATGACAGTTTAGTAGTGTGGCTAGTGATCACTGTATCTAATCCAATCTAGTAGTACGATCTAGTATGGTTTTACTTATCTCTCTGCATATGTTTGCATGTATGGCTCGGGGCAAAACTATGGATATCCGTCTTGCAGTCAAATACGAATTGATTGAGTGACTCATATGTCTTAGATTTGCTCTTCTGCTTGCTGCAGTTTTTGTTAAGGTTTCTAGGAACTTGAAGTTGCTGCTCCATGTGTAGTTCTGTTTTTCCCTTTAATGTGCCATGGCCAGAAGAACTGCCAAGTTTTTTGTAGAGTGAAACGCCCAGCTACCTTCCTCTACAGAAATATTGGTTCAGTGATTCCAAGCCTAAGAGTTTTTTACGTAGAATACTGGAAGCATGATCAGCGACATCGTGATTCGTGAAGGCATGTTGATCTAGCCTTCACGGTTAACAGTCAGACGTCGCTTGCGGCCTTCACGATCAGCACCTTTATAGTTCCCACACGTTTTGGTCCAGCCTTGTGTTCGGCCGCCGCACTCGCTTGGGGCAAACTCTGTAGTCATATATACAAGGTGTGGCCGTAATAAACCTATTGGCATTCGGTGAACTGCCCATACAAAAACTCTGAACGATGGATCAAGTGTTTTGGTTGAAAGCTGACTTGTTGGAATTCTTTCTCCTTTTCGTTCTATGGTTTCCTCCGTGGACTCGCCATACATAACGTACTTCATGCTAAAGCATCACATAGACACTACCAGGAAACTGCCTTTCTATAGAACGGAATTTTGTGGCGCACCAAAACGTGCGTGCGCCACAAGAATGTGTGCGCATTTTGTGGCGCACGCATCTCAAATGCGCCACTGAAAGAGAACATTTTGTGACGCACGCATGGAGATGCGCCACAGAAAACGTGTGGACCCCACCACCAATCATTGGATTTCGAATTCTGAGGTCATTTCTGTGGCGCATGCGCACAGATGCGCCACAGAATTCATGCTTTCTGTGGCGCACGGTGGTCCATGCGCCACAGAAAGGAGGCATTATGTGGCGCATGTGGGCCCATGCGCCACAGAATGGCTTTCCCAGATGTAAAAAAGGGGCCAGCCCCCGGCTCACACGTGGGCCCATACTTTTCTCCATTTTTTGTAGTTAAACCTATTTTGGTTGATAGACAAGCATATATGTATATCATGTATAAAATAATGGTATACTAAATATAACCAAAAATGTTTTTTTAAAGGTACCAAAAATGTCTTTTTTTATGTATTATTTTGTGTGTGTGAGACAAGCATATATATGTATATCATGAATAAAATAATGGTCTACTAAAAAATGTGTGCATATTCTTTTCTTTAAATGTGTGTCTGTTCTTTCTTTAAATATAACTAAAAATATTTTTTTTAAAAGAATAACAAATGTGTGTATATTTTTTTCTTTAAATATATCCAAAAATATTTTTTTAAAAGAAAAAAAGTGAGACAACCAGGATTCGAACTTGGCTGCCCCAAGTACAAAGGTTCAGTGGCTAACCACTGGGCTATGTTGGAGCTGTTGGCATACAACAGCAGCACGTCTTTTTAAAAGTTCAAACCACCTAATTCTGTGGCGCATGCCTCCAGGTGATGCGCCACAAAATAATGCATTTCTGTGGCGCACCCACAAGGATGCGCCACAAAATGTTCTGACTTAGCCGTTTCAGAAGTGGCCCGCAGCCCAGCACCTTCCCCTCAGACGAACCCTATCTCGAGCAGGATAGCAGCAGCCGCCGCTTAGCGACCCCGCTCGTCAAATCCGGCGACGCCGTCCATCTGCTCGTCCGGCGACCTCGCCCGACCTCTCGTCCGCGTACCGGCCGTCGTCTGCCGTCTCTGAGACCGCCGCCTCTTCCCGCGTACGAGCTCGCGGACGCCTTCCCCTGCACCCAGCCGCCCCGACTTTCTTCGGCCGCCCCGCCCTTCTCCGGTCGTCCCGCCCTTCTCTGGCTGCCGCGAACACCTCCGGCCGTACACCAGCTCGACCTCCACCCCGCTCTGCACGAAGGTAGCTCCTCCTCCTATACCGATGCATCTGATTGATGTTCATTGCTACTGCCATGTTTATTTTCAGTTACAAATCGACCCAGCAGTGTATAGCACTTTGCTAGAAAAATTTGTACTTGGGTATGGTACTTGCTTGCATGATTTATGTACAGAACTATGCTAGAATTTAATTGTGCAATAGTGACATTCATTTTTATAGACTAGTTTGGAGAAATGGCTGCCGAATGGAATGAAGAAAACACTAGGATTCTTAATGCTTCAAATTACCCTTTCAATAAATTAGTTCCATTCAAAATGATGCTTCAAAATACGCATTTGATTAGTTGTTCAGTTAAAATGAATCATCTTTTACTATTGAAGACGTAATCGTCGCGGGAAGCTCAGATCAACCAACCCTTTGATTTGGTACCTTCTTTTGTATTATTTATCATTTCTATTGTCTTTTGTTATGTGTTACATTATCATATGAACCACTGTTAAATATTGTGTTCAGATTCTTATTGGTTATGCAAATGAGCTTGACTTTTTTGGAGCATGCATGTGTTCTGTGCTACCACGACCATCGTGTCGTGGTTGTTTGTGCTCCGAGGTTGTTTGTGCTCCGACCATCGTGTCGTGGAGATGCCGGCTGGAGATGCCGGCCGGAGATGTGGATATTTTTGTGAAATGTTTGCAGGTACCCTGAGAGGTCCTTGAGATTGCCGGAATGTCGATTAACTTCCGTTCCGGCAAATTCGGGTACTCCATATGTCCTTTTTTTAGCAAAGGTCATGCCGAAATTTTTCGTGAATTTTGGTATGACTTTGCTAAAAATAGGACATATGAAGAAGACTCCCTCATAATTTGATAATTGATAATTTAGTTGTCTAGTTTGTAGTATATAGTTGTGTAGCTTAGATTGTAGATAATTTTAGTTGTGAGGGTTCCTTATTTACTTAAAAATTGTGTTTTTAGTTTATTGTTCTCGGCGACGATGTCACTGTTGGACCAGAGGGGCGATGTCCGCGACTGGACTCCGCCGGGCTGGCACTGGGAGGTGCTACCTTCCGGGACGCGTATCTTGGATAAGAACAGTTTTCTTATGCCTTTCTTTTCCGAGTAAGTACACATCCGGTCGCCGCCGTCGTATCTTATGCTTTCTTATAGATTTCTTCCGTTGTTGATCCTTTCCAACATTCCGTTTCAATTGTGTTGAGCAGTGACGAGTATGCAGTACTCATCGTCGTAAGCCCGGGGTGGTCCGTTGCCACTTATTTTGACTCGGCGAGTCTTAAAGACTACACCAGAATAAAGGGTGTTCTCGATGAGGCTCTCGAGGGCTATGCCCAAAAGGGAGGCCACTTCCACAAAGAAAAGAATGGGGAACGTTTAACGAAGGACAACAAACACATTTTCTAGCATGGGACCGGGTTCCATTGCATCAAGCATGCGCCTGGCAGCGTGAAGGATGCCTTCTACGTCCTCCATCACATTAAAGGGCTTGTCCGGGATGTAGAGACAACGAGGTGGCCATCTAGTCTCCAAGAATGGAGCAAAAATGCGGGGGAAATCAGCGATTCTGAGCTTAGAGAAGACTTCCATCGCATCCAGAGTCAGTTATCGCAAATCATCGTGGAAGATGTCATGACAGAAGGGGGTCCTTACACAACGCCAGAGGTAGTATGTATTATAAAAGAAAGCCTTGCCTCACTCGATAGAAGTGCTTCTTTATTTATTTATTATAGACTTATCCACTTAATTAGATGAATAAATCATACTCTATTTATATTATTAACCAAATATATATCCCAATCCATCTCCAGGGTTGTCTAAGTGGGAGATCGAAGAACGCCTAGACAGGCAAAATGACATGAGGACGTGGATGACGAAAGACTGCTATAAACCGTTCCCGGAGCCGATCAAGAAGAAGGCTCAATCCTACCAGTGGAGCTAGACGTGTTCTCCATCATCGCCGATGTACTCGATTTGATCCTAGTGTAGGCGGTGAACACTTCATTTGTAACGTGTGAAACGATGAAGTTTTGTATCAACATTTGTGTAAAAATTCCGCACTTGTCAACTCTATATGTATGTTATCTCGGGATATATATAAGTAATGTGATGACATAGTAATGTGTTTTTTTCATATACCTGTCAAAATATATTATTTTTTCTGTTATATCTGTATAAATACTGTAATATACCTGTATTCCTGTAATATATCTGTATTTGTATACCGGTCAGCAGCAAATTCCAAATACCTGTACAAAAATTCTGTGGCGCATGGTTTTTTGTTCTGTGGCGCACCCCCTGAGGATGCGCCACTAAACACGTTTCAGTGGCGCATGGAACAGGGTGCGCCACAGAATGTTGGGATTTCTGTGGCGCACCAGGGGTGCGCCACAGAATTCACATTTTTGTGGCGACAATTCTGTGGCGCACCCACCATGCGCCACAGAAAGCCATTTTTGGTGCGCCACAGAAAGGCTTTTCCCTGGTAGTGAGATAACAATGTTGGTCTGACAAGGTGGACATGGAAATGTGTCAAGGAGAATAACACCTCTTGTTTTGTTTTCTACATGCGAAGCAGCAGGGAAATCTCCCACTGCAATTGAATGTAGAAAGTATATGTATGTGGATCTATATATAAACGGTCATTTTAGCCAATTCCTGAATGGAGTTGCACACTGTCTTCTGGCTCTATGACCAACTACAGCCTACTTCATGAATGTAGATTGTTTTCCTTTTTTTTAATGATGGATTTTCATCTTGAAGACTTAATCATTTTTATAGGCCAAATACTCCATGCTGCTAAAACGATGATTTCCATGAAAAATAGAACATTTTGTATCACACGGACTAATAAGAGAGAAGATATATATATAGAGCTAATTTTCCTTTCTTGAGCAGCTATCAGAAGTGCCAATCCATCTAGAGGTGCTCCAATCTAAGTTGCCAAGCAAGTACTCGTTCATCAGCCCTGACGTAGCATACGGCCGAACCTCCCATTGGTTCTCTGTTCTGTTCCGGTACGTTCCTTCCTTCCAAGCAAGCAAGCACCACCGGCGATGCGATGACAGAGAGACGAGCCATTATAAAATGACACGATCCACCTTGCATTCGCCAAGTACTAATTGGTCACCTTCGCATTATTGATTCGAGGAAGCAAGAGTGGAACAGCCAGCACCACACGCTCGTCATGGGCACGTGGCACATCTTCCTCGCCACGATCCTCTGCTCGATCCCGCTGATCCTACTCCTCCCCCTCTTCCGCGGCCGGCGCCGCATCCCGCCTGGGCCGCCGTCTGTGCCGTTGCTGGGCAGCGTGGTGTGGCTGAACAACTCGCTCGCCGACGTGGAGCCCCTTCTCCGGCGCCTCTTCGCGCGCTACGGCCCCGTCGTGTCTCTGCGCATCGGGTCACGCCTCGCCATCTTCGTCGCCGACCGTCAGCTCGCTCACAAGGCCCTTGTTGAGAGCGGCGCCGCGCTGGCAGACCGCCCCTCCCTCGCTTCCGTCAGGCTGCTGGGCGAGAACGACAACACCATCACGCGCGCCAGCTATGGGCCCGTCTGGCGCCTCCTTCGCCGCAACCTCGTCGCCGAGACGCTGCACCCGTCTCGGGTCCGGCTCTTCGCTCCAGCGCGCACATGGGTGCGCCGGGTGCTCGCGGAGAAGCTGAGCGAAGACTCTGCCGCCGGGGCGCCCGTCGTGCAGACGTTCCAGTACGCCATGTTCTGCCTCCTCGTGCTCATGTGCTTCGGCGAGCGCCTCGACGAGGCCGCCGTGCGCGCAATCGCGACCGCGCAGCGCGACCTGCTCATCTACAGTTCCAAGAAGATGGCCGTCTTCTCCTTCCTGCCGTCGGTCACCAAGCACCTCTTCCGCGACCGCCTCCAGACCGTGCTGGCCATGCGGACGCGGAAGAAGGACTTGTTCGTGCCGCTGATCAACGCTCGGCGGGAATACAAGACCCGCGGCGGCGGCGAGCCCAGGAAGGAGACCACGTTCGAGCACTCGTACGTGGACACTCTGCTTGACATCAAACTCCCAGAGGAGGGAAACCGCCCGCTCAACGACATCGAGATGGTCAATCTCTGCTCCGAGTTCCTCGACGCCGGGACTGACACCACCTCCACCGGGCTGCAGTGGATCATGGCCGAGCTTGTCAAGAACCCAGCAATCCAGCACAAGCTCTACGAGGAGATCAAAGCCACCGCGGGAGACGACCAGGAAGAGATCTCCGGGGAGGATCTCCACAGGATGCCGTACCTCAAGGCGGTGGTTCTCGAAGGCCTCCGGAAGCACCCGCCTGCGCACTTCGTGCTGCCGCACACTGCAGCAGAGGACATGGAGGTCGGCGGGTACCTGATCCCCAAGGGCGCCTCGGTGAACTTCATGGTGGCCGAGATGAGCAGGGACGAGCGGGAATGGGAGAAGCCGACGGAATTCGTGCCGGAGCGGTTCCTCCCAGGCGGCGTGGGTGAAGGAATTGACGTCACCGGCAATCGGGAGATCAAGATGATGCCGTTCGGCGTCGGGCGGAGGATCTGCGCCGGGCTCGGGATCGCCATGCTCCATCTTGAGTACTTCGTTGCCAACATGGTTAGAGAGTTCGAGTGGCAGGAAGTCGCCGGCCAGGAGGTGGACTTCGCGGAGAAGAACGAGTTCACCGTCGTCATGAAGAATCCTCTGCGCCCGCGCCTAGTGCCCCGAACACTATGAGCAAACCTTGCGCGGCGCCACGCCGCACACTCTGTTAAGCTGGCGTGACGTTTATATAAGAAAAATAAAAGTAAAATTCACCATCACTTGTGGCAAAAGGATAATATTTTAACAAAACACCACGAAAATAGATATTTTTATTTGTATTTACAAATATGTTCATTTTATACAATTTATAAGGTACTCTATTTACCATGTTATATCATAAAACGGAATAAATCTCATTATATCTAACATTTGAATAAACGATTTTTTTTGGACATTAGTCTCTTAGAGCCGAGTTTTAAATTTATAAAGCCATCAATAGCAGATACAGAGTGCAAACACAACTTATGGCGTGTTTGGTAGCCCACGCACTCCCCAAACAGGCCCTGGGATGCAAAAACGGCCCGTTTGGTTGCCCACGGGATGGCTTGGCCTGAGCTCGCACAAACCTTAAAGCACCCCTCAGTCAGGCCCGGTAGGAACGCTCGAATCGGTCGTTTCTCTATAGCCACCCTGAGCACAGCACAGTGGAGCCGAAATCGGGGCGCGCAGAGCCGCGGGGACGCAGCCATGGAGCACGCGGGAGATGAAAAATTGGTGCGGGCGTATGGCGCGAAGGCTCCTCTCACCTCCTTCTTTTGGTTGTCGCCGCAAGAGGGAGAAGCGACCACATTATTTCGGCATCAAGGTACAGGCGGAAGCGGCGAAGGATTAGATCTAGCGGCGAGGCAAGCAGCGGCGTAAGCGGCGGCGGAGGTGACGGCCATAGCGGCGGCAGCACCAGCGGCAAGGAGCAAGATCTGCTCTTCTACTCCTCTTCGGCAGCACCAAGAGCTTGGTCTTCTCTTCTCCTATGGCGGTAAGCAGCATTCCCCTCCCCCACCCCCTAGCTAGATCTTGCATTCCCTGGCCCTGTATCTTGACTCTGCCTCGATTTCACTAGGACAAACCAACTCGTATGCCGCTCATCATTCAGGCCGCAACACTCATAGCTGTGATGCAGGCTTGGATTCTGTTAGTCCATCACAGAGCAGTATGCCGCAACTACAGGGGTGTCATCAGATATGGTCCTTTGTTCCCCGAGACCAGGAAAGGATGGCCAATCTGAGCTACATCTACAACAACAACGAGGTCGAGGTCGTGAACATGTTGCGAATGGGCAGAGCTCCCTTTTGCAAGCTTGTGGAGACGTTTCGGACCAGGGGGTTGCTGAAAGATAGCATCCACGCCTCTGTAGAAGAGCAAGTGGCAATGTTTCTACATATTGTTGGTCACAACCAGAGGTTCCGAGTGATTCACAGCACTTTCAGGAGATCTAGCGAGACTATATCTCGCTATTTCAAGCAAGTCTTGTTCGCAGTTGGAGAGCTCAGAGCAGAGATGATCAAGCCACCAACTGGCCAAACTCCACAGAAGATATGAAACAGCCACAGGTGGTACCCATACTTCAAGGTGAGAAAATCAGATTTCATAGTTCTTGCTAGCATAGATAACAAATTGTGCATCTATGTAGTGTTAACCTAACACAAAGTCCATGTCAACAGGATTGTATTGGTGCAATTGATGGCACTCATGTGACTGCTAGAGTGCCAAGGTCAGAGTCTGCTGCGTACAGGGGTAGAAAGCATTACACCAGCTAGAATGTGCTTGCTGCTGTCGATTTCGACATGAACTTCACATATGTGCTAGCTGGTTGGAAAGGATCTGCCCATGATGCAAGCATTCTTGCTGACAGCATGAGTCGACCGGATGGGATCAACATTCCGGATGGCAAGTTCTACCTGGGAGATGCAGGGTATGCTTGTCGCCCAGGTGTTCTTCCACCCTTCAAGGGTACCAGGTACCACCTCAACGAGTTCTCCTCAAGGAACTATCCCAAGGACGCGAAGGAATTGTTCAACTTGCGACAATCAAGTCTAAGGGTGACAGTTGAGAGGGTATTTGGTGCTCTGAAGAACAGGTTCAAGATCCTTGATCAGAAACCATTCCACCCCTACGAAACCCAAGTTAAGCTGGCTCTTGCATGCTGCATTCTTCATAACTGGATCTTAGGGTGGGGTATTGATGAGTACTTCCCGGACGAGGAAGATGTTACACCTGATGATGATGATGTTGGCCATGGTGTTGAAGCTCACGACCAAGAAGCTTGGAAGAGCAAGAGGATGGAGGGGGCTACCGCAATGTGGAACGCCAGAGGTGACACCAGGATCTGAAGAAGAAGGAGAAGAAGAGGAAGAAGAAGAAGACGAACAAGAAGAAGAAGATGAACCAGTTCCCCCCCCCCCCCTTCTGCTATTCTGATGGCTTGATGCCCATTTGCTAGAGGTGAACTTTGATGTCCCCATGAACTACCATTTGCTAGTAGCTAGGTGAACTATGTTGTCGTGACGAACTACCATTTGCTAGTAGTGATACGTCTCAAACGTATCTATAATTTTTGATGTTCCATGCTTGTTTTATACCAATTGCTACATGTTTTGCATCTACTTTATATCACTTTTATACATTTTTTGGGACTAACCTATTAACAAGATGCCGAAGTGCAGTTCCTGTTTTCTGCTGTTTTTGTATTCCAGAAAAGCTAGTCTGGAAATATTCTCGGAATTGGACGAAACTTCACGGGGTCCCTATTTTTCCAGAACACGCCTGACGGAGCGAAGGAGCAACAGAGGAGGGCCACCAGGTGGCCACACGCACCTAGGGTGCGGGTCCCCCCTCTGCCGCGCCCTAGGGTGGTGTGGGCCCCTCGGGGGTCTCCAGCCGCCGCCCTTTCGCCTACTTATTCCCCCCGACGCGAAAACCCTAAGTGCCTGAGCAAATATCCACGAAAAGGTCCAGAGACGTCGCCGCCGTCAACCCTAGCTCGGGAGGGTTCAGAACCTCTTCCCGGCACCCTGCCGGAGAGGGGAATCGTCACCGGAGGCTTCTACATCACCATGCCTGCCTCCGGACTGATGCGTGAGTAGTTCATCCTTGGACTACAGGTCCATAGCAGTAGCTAGATGGTTGTCTCTCCACTTTGTGCCATCATGTTTAGATCTTGTGAGCTGCCCTACATGGTCAAGATCATATTATTGTAATGCTACATGTTGTGTTTGCTGGGATCCGATGAATATTGAATACTATGTCAAGTTGATTATCAATTTATCTTATATGTTATTTAAGATCTTGCATGCTTTCCGTTACTCGTAGATGATTTGGCCAAGTAGATGCTTGTAACTCCAAGAGAGAGTATTTATGCTAGATAGTGGGTTCATGCCTCCGTTTAATCTGGGACAGTGACAGAAAGTTCTAAGGTTGTGGATGAGCTTTTGCCACTAGGGATAACCCAACGATGCTATGTCCACGGGCATATGTGTTTGTTTACATTACGCGCTTTACTTAATGCAATTATCCGTTGCTTGTAACTTAATACCAACGGGGGACTCGGATGACAACCCGGCGGTGGATTATTAGTCATAGATGCTGTTGGATAACGGTCTATGTATCTTGTCGTAATGCCCAATTAAATATCATAGTAGTCAACATGTTATATATGCATTGTCATGCGCTCACTATTTGTAAATTGCCCAGCTGTAATTTGTTCACCCAACATGTTAGTTATCTTTTATGGAGAGACACCACTAGTGAACTGTGGACCCCGTTCCATTCTTTTACACTGATTAAACAACCACAAACTGCAAACTGTTCCTTTTTTATTCTCTGCAATTTAATACTCATTTTCCACACGAGACGTTTAATCTTTTGTTTTCAGCAAGCCGGTGAGATTGACAACCTCACTGTTTCGTTGGGGCAAAGTACTTTGATTGTGTTGTGTGCAGGTTCCACGTTGGTGATCGTGTTGCGCCGTGCGGCCACCAACAACCTTCTGAAGAGTTGCTGCTCCTACTGGTTCGATAACCTTGGTTTCTTTCTGAGGGAAAACTTGCTGCTGAACTGCATCATACCTTCCTCTTGGGGTCTCCCAACGAGCGTGTGATTCACGCCATCAAGTCGCTAGATGAAGAACTGATGAACTTCGACGTGGTAAGGTCACCACTAGTGAGAAGTGGTAACTGCAACTAGCATTGTTTAGTAACCAAACACCATGCATTTGTAGCTGCCAAACAAACACAACTGTCCAAACAGTAAGGGCAAAAAAACTCAGCCGAACGGGCCTGGCCAGAACTTTGTTGGCAACCAGACGGGTTGCACAACATGGCTCAGGCCACGTTTTTTCAGGGCAACGGATGCAAAAGTCCCAAATTTCATGCTAGCAACCAAACAGGCCCTTACAAACCACAACGAACACAAGCACACGAAATAAAGAAGAAAAGACTCCGCTTGGAACGTTGAAGCCATCGTCTTCCGAAGCGGACAACACTTGTGGAGGGAAAAGAATCAAAGCATAAGACACCATCGGCGGAAGAACAAGCTTACATCGCTCCCAAATGGACAATTGGAGAGCCAACCTGCCATCTCTGTCCCCAAAGAGGGACCCTGTCCCTCTCGCCCTGGCTCGAAGGGTGCTGCACTGTCGGCAGGCAGAGCGACTCACCGAGAATCACCGGGGTTGGTCAATCGAACTGCCAGAGGGAGAAAACACCAGGAGCGCCTGCCACGTCAAAGAAGGTCCACCCGAACATCGCCGGCGGCCACAGCACAACCGCCAAAACAGACTGAGAGGACCGGTGCACAAGGAGCGACGCCACACCTACATTGCAAGGGAGCCGTTGAGGCACTTGGAACTCGCCACCACCGCAACGCCGCTCCAGCCGTTGGGAACCCAATCCCTGAACCGGCGAACAATGGCCACGGAGTGGAGAACACCGGGGCCGAGACCCACCAAAACCTTCACAGGGAGATATTGCAAGATGATTAGCACCACCACCAGCTTACCCCAGCCACCAGAAGGCTTGCCAACCACCCATGTTGTCCCCGAAAAGCGCCTCCGGGGAGGTAGCGACATCGCAACGCCGCCACTGCCCAAGCAGGGGAACCAGATTTTCACGCAAGGAGCAAGGGGTGGGTGATATGGAAGGAACCTCAATGAAACTTCCGAGGAGGGATCCCACGTCGGAGCGTCGACGACGTTGATAACCCACAAGTATAGGGGATCACGTGTAGCCTTTTCGATAAGTAAGAGTGTCGAACCCAACGAGGAGCTAAAGGTAGGATAAGTATCTCTCAAGTTCTATCAACCACTGATACAACTCTACGCACACTGAACGTTTACTTTATCTAGGAAATAAAACTAGACAAGAAAGTAAATGTTAGTGCTGCAGCAATAAAGTATACTAAGTAACCATAAACTAATAGTACCATGAGTGTGGAAAAGTGGTGGTAATTGTGATGGCTTTGTCCAAGATTAATTAGTGAAGATATCGGGTTCATTGTCTTCGATGCAGTTTTCTATGTGGGAGAGGCTAAATATACATGCACTCCACTACTTGGGATTACAAGTACTATATGATTGGATTGTTAGCAAACATCCGTATAAACTAACAATGCAGTAAGGTTTCCCCAACCATAGCCTTAAGTTTATGGTCCTCTTACTCCCATATGTGCAACTAACCGGTTCGACTCCTCAGGTTTCTGTCGCTCCGGCAGGCCTACCCCATTCCTTTGCACATACTACTAACCCTAGGGTGTTGATCCATGCGCGCACAAATATAATGGACACCAAAGGATAGTACAATATCAACATACAACTCTAATGAACCAAAGACATTCAACCATTCAATCTAAGAACAAATAAACTACGGAAACATGCATAGATCATAGGATAAATATTATAGCATCAAACATCATGTTTACATAGAGCGGTACAGAGGTTTGTGGGAGGATGAACCACTGAATACAAGGAGGAGTTGGTGATGGAGATGGCGGTGAAGATGGCGGAGAGGCAGCGCCGTGGCGCAGGGCGGCGGCGGCGCCGGCGGTGGCGCAGGGACTCCTCCTGCGCGCCGCCGGCATGGAAGGGGAGCGCCGCCCCTTAGCCTCCTTCCTTCATGGCTTCTTGGGAGCCCTCCCCCATGGAGATGAGTCCATGGGGGAGGCAAAAACGTGGCTTTGGTGGCTGGAAATTCGTGGGTATGGGGTGTTCCACGACCTAGGTTTCCTCCCTTTATATACTTCTCGATTCCGTCATCCCATCTAGGGTTTCGGTAAATCGGGATTATCTCGGCCGTCCGGACTCGGATTGGGCCGAATTTTATGTCCAGATCCATTAGGAGAAAATTCCCTGCAACTTTCGCGACTAGACTTTTCCGTTTGACGTCGTTTCTGTCCGGTACGTGACAATCTTCAAAAAGAGTTTTCAGACAGATTTCAGGAAAGTCCCAATTCGACTCCAACAAGGTTTCCTCTTATATTTTTGATAATTCCTACACATCAAAGAGTAAAACAAGAACATTGTGCAAATAAATCATAAACTTAATATAAAAACAAGTGTCAAAGGCATAATATTAACATGAAACAATCAAAAATTATAGATACGTTTTGGACGTATCAACATCCCCAAGCTTAATTCTGCTCGTCCTCGAGTAGGTAAATGATAACAAAATAATTTTTGATTGTAAATGCTATGATCAGGTCTTTAACAATTGCATGATGTATGGATAATAAAACTTAGCAATCATGTTACCTAATGAAAAGTATCAACGAACTAAGAGCTTATAACATGAAATTTATAAACATCAACAAGATTGTAATGATCATAATAAAGCATGATAGAGTGGTATCTCGCTTGCCCTTAATTGTGGAGCAAAACATAAATGCCAAGGCACCTCTGAAGTTCAAGTGAAGACTAGATGTAAAGATATCAAAGGTAAAAGCATCATAGTTATACCGCAGATAACCGTATTCTGGGACAAGCACATTACACTAAGAATGACAGTTAT
This sequence comes from Poa pratensis, assembly GCA_947311845.1. Classification (NCBI taxonomy): domain Eukaryota; kingdom Viridiplantae; phylum Streptophyta; class Magnoliopsida; order Poales; family Poaceae; genus Poa; species Poa pratensis. The sequence goes on along the minus strand of CAMZMU010000037.1, from coordinate 77,823,933 downwards.
GCTCTCGAGAAGGTGCTCAAAGAAAGGATGGTGACTCAACATAAAAATAAAAGATTGGCCCTTCGCAGAGGGAAGCAGGGATTAACATGTGCTAGAGCTTTTTATTTATAAAACAGAAGTAAAAATATGTTTTGGGAGGTGGTTGTTCCTGTCAACGAATCAGAAAATGGAAAAGTACAATATGACCCCTGCCAACCAGACTTTTAAGAGCGGCTCCCATGAAGGACGTTATTTCTACCAGCAAGGCAGATCATCCCTCTTTTCTCTTTTGTTTACACATGCAGATATTTCACTGGTATCATTGCTTGTCTGATAAATCAGGGCAAAAATGTGAAGAGAATTAAGCGGTTAAAGTTGTAATTAATTGGGACTGGGCACCCCATTTGCCAGCTCTTTTTGCAAAATTAATGGATAAGCGGATGTATATGCCACTAGTCCGGTGGTAAAGTCTGTTTGACAGGTGACATAAAGACATCCACCCCGTCCTCATGAGCTAAAAACAGTGTCACAAAATGAGAAGTTTTTTGAAGGTTTTAAAGGTAGCACATGAAAATTTACTTGGAATGGTTTGAAATACCATGCATAGGAATTTATAGTGGACTCTTTGGGATAACTTGGTTTTAAGGATTTTGGATGCACGAGCAGCATTCCCGCTCAGTACAGTGAAGGCTAGCAATAGACTGGGAAGCGACAATCAAGAGAGCAATAACCGTCATAATCATACTTGCGACAGAATAAAATTAACGGAGGCATAAAAATGATACTAAAACTCTGAGGCAAAATAGATCATCAAGGCTTAATTGACTTTTATTTTTCAGTCATGAACATGTGTGAGCATGTGCCAAGTCGATTCAAGTAAATCATTCAGAGGAGGATACCACAATTCCATACCATCTTATGAACAGGACAATGCATGTTAATATCAAAATAACATAATATGCACTATTAGCTAGTTGAGACTAACCATAAGAAAACATAAACTACTAAACAGTATTATTCACACATCATTTTTAAGTTTCAACAAGTAATCCATTAACCAAGTAAACATTGAAAACAGAGGATAAATAAAATATGTGACGATCAACTTATTAATGTAACCGGTGTTTGATGCTAAGATAAATAAATAATAAGATACAGACGCTCCAAGAACAGCACATATGATGTGAAAGAATTAAAATATAGTTTCACTAGAGATGACCTGATAATTTTGACGATGAAGAAGGGGATGCCCTTGAGTCTTCTTGAAATATGCTGGGGAGATCCATGGGAGCCTCCCCAAGCTTAAGCTCTTCACTCTTCTTAATCCTATTATATCACTCTTCTCTCTTGACCCTTGAAAACTTCCGCCACACCAAACTCAAAGTAAATCTCATTAGAGGGTTAGTGCACAATCAAAAACTCACATGTTCTGTAAGGACGCAATATGACCGTTACTTTAAACATTAGCTACCCACTGATGTTACGTGAAGCTCTTCCACCCAAAAAAGAATTCCACTCAACACTAGTAAAAGAGAGAATGCAAAATAAATGACATAATCTGTCTAAAACAGAACAGTCCGCAAAGACGAATTTTTTCGAGGCACTTACGTTACTCAGATCGAAAAACTTTGAACTAACGAAAGATGCATACATATATCAGGATTACGCACAAAAATTTCAGATTTAATTCACAATCTGGTGATTTTATGAATTTCGTACAGTGAACAGCAGAAATCTGTTCCTGCGCAGCAATCAAAATTTTAGCAACATCTTATCATTAGAGACTACTCTTGGCACAACAATGCATGAAAGTAAAGATACAAAGGAGTTGCTACAGAAGTAAACAAACTCCTTGACTCAAGAAAAGAAAAATTGCAGAAATAAAAATAATGGGTTGCCTCCCATAAGCGCTTTTCTTTAACGCCTTTTAGCTAGGCACTTATTGCAATACATAATATTTCCAAAGTGCTGCTATTAAACCAAATCAAATTTGTTTTTAAGTTACAGAAAGGTTGCTTAAATGGCCAACTTCTAAATGAAAGGTAAGAACCATTAATAATCAAATGAAAACGCAAAGAGGCCACTCTTGCAACAAAAGTCAGAATCTGTCCAGAAAAACAGCAGCTGGCAAACGTAATTTTTAGGTGCTCTAAAACATGTCCGAAATTTTAGCCAATTTTTGTGCATGCATAGGATTCGGTGATACAACATCAGTAATTTTTCGTGATTTTTAGAGTTTCCAGTAAAATATGAAAAATCGCGCAATGAGCAGTAGATACCGAAAACAGAAAATCACTTTTTACATATGTCAACTAAGCTAAAGGGTAAAACTTGGTACATTATTTTTGATAAACTAAAGACCAGAGGCTAAGCAAGACCTAAACATGCTAGCTACAGCAAGGAAAACTCTAAATAAAAATCAAAAGTAAAAACCAAATAAAATCAAAATAAAGAACCAAACAAAGAAGCAAAACAAAAGAAAATATTTTTGTTGTTTTGAATTTATAAGTGAAAGTAAAGAAGAAAAAAACCAAATAAAGAGCCTAATAAAACTAAAGAAGGTAAAACCAAGACATATAAAAGCAATTATAATACAAGTTAAGACAATACATATCATGTGGACGGGTAATATAGAGTATGAACGAGACAACCTCATGTTAGTTGATGAATAGGGGGATGACTCGGGCATCCCCAAGCTTAGATGATTGTATCTTCTTGAATATGTTCTTGGGATGCACCTACACATCCCCAAGCTTGAGCTCTTGCGTCTTCTTGTTCATCTCATATCACCATATTGATTACAACTTATAAGCTACATCCACATAAAACTTCACAAAACTCATTAGTAGGGTTAGTACTCATTAAATAAAATCCACTCATGTTCAAGCATTGGCAAGTTTAATTTAACATTACCTACTGTATACTAACCAATTTATAACGTTTATTGATCAAATAAAATTATAAACATTGAGTATAAGCACAATTCTAAATAAGCATAACAATCTGCCAAAACTGAACAGTCTGTAAAGATGACACTTAACGAGATAGCTACGTAGCTCAAATGAAAAAACTCAAAACTAATGAAAGACAGATAATAATCTCAGGTTATGCACAAAAATTTTCAGGTCAAAATACTATTCTGAGATTTATCAAGATTTTATTTACAGAGAAGCACAGAAATCTGTCTAAACTAAACAGTCAGTAAAGATCGAATTTTTCGGGACATCTACGTAACTCAAATCAGAAAAGTCAAAACTAATGAAAGAAAGATAATAAGCATTACTTTGCACTCAAGAAATTTCAGATCAAGATCACGTTCTGGTGATTTTAAATATTTTATACGGTGGAGCACAGAAAATCTGTTTCTGGACAGCAAAGCAAAACTATCAACTTTCAATTAACTAAGACTATAATTACATTTTATTTTTATGTACAGAGGTATATACACAATATTTACATGTTTTTGATGAAAGCTTCCATGGAAAGATTTGTTTTGGTTTCATAGGCATGAACACAAGTGTTCAAGGTCGACCCCCACTTAACCATTACTCATCTTTCCAATCATTTTTTTTGAAAACGTTTTTAGATAACAAGTACAACTAATTTTTTTTATAATTCGCATTCCCTATCCATACTAAGATAGAAAACAACTTAAAACTGAAAATAAAAATTACTTAGAGTAAAGCAAACAAGTGCACACAAGAATATTCACCTACGCTATGGCTCCCCGGCAACGGCGCCAGAAAAGGTCTTGATAACCCACAAGTATAGGGGATCGCGTGTAGCCTTTTCGATAAGTAAGAGTGTCGAACCCAACGAGGAGCTAAAGGTAGGATAAGTATTCTCTCAAGTTCTATCAACCACTGATACAACTCTACGCACACTAAACGTTTACTTTATCTAGAAATAATACTAGACTACAATACGGGTATGAGAGATAGCTTTGCGAGATAATAAATACAAGAAAGTAAATGTTAGTGCTGCAGCAATAAAGTATACTAAGTAACCATAAACTAACAGTACCATGAGTGTGGAAAAGTGGTGGTAATTGTGATGGCTTTGTCCAAGATTAATTAGTGAAGATATCGGGTTCATTGTCTTCGATGCAGTTTTCTATGTGGGAGAGGCTAAATATACATGCACTCCACTACTTGGATTACAAGTACTATATGATTGGATTGTTAGCAAACATCCGTATAATACTAACAATGCATTAAGGTTTCCCCAACCATAGCCTTAAGTTTATGGTCCTCTTACTCCCATATGTGCAACTAACCGGTTCGAGTCCTCAGGTTTCTGTCACTCGGCAGGCCTACCCCCTTCCTTTGCTCATACTACTAACCCTAGGGTGTTGATCCATGCGCGCACAAATATAATGGACACCAAAGGACAGTACCATATCAACATACAACTCTAATGAACCAAAGACATTCAATCATTCAATCTAAGAACAAATAAACTACGAAACATGCATAGATCATAGGATAAATATTATAGCATCAAACACATGTTTACATAGAGCGGTACAGAGGTTTGTGGGAGGATGAACCACTGAATACAAGGAGGAGTTGGTGATGGAGATGGCGGTGAAGATGGCGGAGAGGCAGCGCCGTGGCGCAGGGCGGCGGCGGCGCCGGCGGTGGCGCAGGGACTCCTCCTGCGCGCCGCCGGCATGGAAGGGAGCGCCGCCCCTTAGCCTCCTTCCTTCATGGCTTCTTGGGTCCATGGGGGAGGCAAAAACGTGGCTTTGGTGGCTGGAAATTCGTGGGTATGGGGTATTGGCCACGACCTAGGTTTCCTCCCTTTATATAGCTTCTCGGATTCCCGTCATCCCATCTAGGGTTTCGGTAAATCGGGTTTATCTCGGCCGTCCGGACTCGGATTGGGCCGAATTTTATGTCCAGATCCATTAGGAGAAAATTCGCTGCAACTTTCGCGACTAGACTTTTTCCGTTTGACGTCGTCTTCTGTCCGGTACGTGACAATCTTCAAAAAGAGTTTTCAGACAGATTTCAGGAAAGTCCCAATTCGACTCCAACAAGGTTTTCTCTTGTATTTTTGATAATTCCTACACATCAAAGAGTAAAACAAGAACATTGTGCACTTTTGCAACTATTAGTAGGTTAGTCCAAATAAATCATAAACTTAATATAAAAACAAGTGTCAAAGGCATAATATTAACATGAAACAATCAAAAATTATAGATACGTTTTGGACGTATCAGACATCGTGGCTGCCTGCCGGCCAAGGGTTTCGCCCAGTTCCAAGCACCACACCACCATCCACCGTCCATGGCATGGATCCGTCGAGGACGAGGCCTCTAGCAACGAGATCCGGACAAGGGAGAACGCCTTACAACGCCGGAGTAGCGATCCCGTCAGATCTGACACTGGAGTCGACGAAGAGCCCCTCGCACCGTGGACACGTTCGCCGTGACCTCGCCGTTCGCACGACCGAGGTCACGAGTCCGCACCCACGGACGCTGCTCGCTGTGAAGCCGACGTAGTCCTTGCACCTGAAGCTGCCGCCCCGGCGCCCAACACCCACCGCGCGATACGGTGCGACGAGGGCCTCGCCGCCACCTTCCTCGGTGCCGCACAGGCTTTCTCGGCGACCATCTCAAGTGGGCGCGAGGGGGAGGAGGAGGGAGGGGATGGAGTAGGGGTGTAAACGGATAGGATAATTTTTGAACCGTATTCGATTCCAAAACCTTTTTCAAGAATCCATATCCGGTTTTAAGGAATCCGGCGAATAAGGATATCCGATTCCGAACTTGACACCGAGATATGGTATAAGATATGGTATGTTAAATATCCCAAAATATGGATTATCCGAAAATTAAATAGAATTATCCGACGGTTTTAATCCGAATAATCATATTTTCTACCGAAATGTCTAACCTAATAGATAATAATTTTCAGTTATCGAGTTGACGAGTTCGTGATTTGAACAACAACTCACTTAATTATTCACTATAGAGAGTATGGAGTACAACTTTGTTAGTTACTAGGTTACTGAACAATTATTTTTGGTTGTATAGTTTGGCAATTTACTTATATGCGTATATATCCGATTTATTTTGTTTCCGCACCGAATCTACCCCGTTTCTGAATCCGCGACCACGTATATCTGTCTCCGGATCCGCATCCGGTCATTATCCGCTCCGAATCCGATGAAAAAATATGTAAAGGATATGGTAGAGGCAAAATCCTTTTACATCCCTAGGATGGAGGGAGGCGGCGGGCTAGGGTTCCCCTCGAGTCGCCTCCGAGGAGGCGACGGCCGGGAGGGTCAGGCCCAAAAAATGATTTATTTTATTCAGAAATTTATGTGGAAAGACTAATCTCATATTTATTTATGACATATATTGACTTCTTGTGACCCAAACCCATTAATTTATGGTCAATGCTAGGTGTTTACTAGCCGATTGTGGCGGAAATCAGCACCCTCCGATTTCAATTAAGCGGGAGATTAACACTTGTAGAATTGGACATGGTAGATCCATCTTTTTTGGGCATGACAGGTGGGTGCTCTCAGAGACTTTAGCCAGAGCCCTTAGCACTTGCGTTTCCGGTGGAAAGTAGCACTTGAACATGGGGGCATTTGCTCCCGTTTCAAAAAAAACATTATTTTAATGTTTAAAATTACTGAAAAAAGTTACGCGTGTAGATCTGCATGTTCTATGTGTGTGTAGAAAGTTTCGCGCAGAAACAACTATTTAGTTGGCCTATTTAAAAAAGAGAAAAATATGTCACATGATTATTGTTATATAGCACCGAAAATTTCTCTTTTTTATAGAGGCAATGTAAATAGTAATTTTGTCACGAAATTCATTTGTAGGGCACATGTTTTGCGAAACATGTGCATGGAATTATTGTTTCTAGTTTTTTTGACATGTTTTTGACATTCACTCTCCGTTTCCAGCCCTCTAGCATATGCCCCCATGTTCATTATATTCACTCTCCGTTTCCAGCCCTCTACTTTCACCACCTACAACCAAACACATTTTTTCATGATGTACTGCTTAATGGGATTGACAGTGCTTTTGGACCAGGCTAACCGGTGAAACCTAAAAAATACTTAAGTGTGAGATCTGTAATCTAACACAGAACTTTTGGAACAACCTTATTTTGCGTGTATGCAACAATAATGTACCATTTTATTTAGTGGTTTGTAAAAACTGTGAAAACATATTGCAACATTTCGAACATGCTCATTTAGCAAAAAAATCAACATATGCAACGAATTACCATTGGGCGTAGCAAAAATATTAAAAGGTGTTTTGTCGTTTGCAAAACCAATACATCTAACAATGTGTGCAACAAAGACAACTTTGTAAAAACGCATTTCTAGCACTAGAAAATCCCTCTGTTAGCATACATGTATAAATAATTCCACCATTTTACCCGTGATTACACAATAACAATGATACACACTTGTAGCAATTTAAAAACACTCTTTACAACATCAGAAATTTCCCAAAAATTAACCGCGAATATTGACCTTGCATGCTACGCCAATTCCTCCTCCGACGGAAGGTTATACGCGTTGCTTAGCTAGCCATCTGCAAGGGTAATTTTACAATTCTGTTTGAGGGTATTTTTAACCATTTTGTTCTGCAAAGAGGTATATTTGTAAAACCAACTCAATAGATTTTTACATGCATAGTAACGTGTCATGTCGGGATTGAAGTAAAAGGCAGGAAGGCCCCTCGGTCCAGATTTCGGCCAGGTGAAATTTGTCATGTAGTTGTGGGTGGGTGGGGGGGGGGGGGGGGGGGGGTGGGGGAGGGGGGGAGGGAGGGAACGTGAGAACGCTCGCCGAAGCGGAGTACATGGCCTCGGCGGTGGGATGGGTAGTGGAACACTCTACCGCCGAGGAGCGGCGATGGGCACACCCAACACCTAAATTAGAGACACGCCATGGTGAAGTAGATGTTCTTGATCTTTTTGGTGGTGGATGATACTCGCTAATATTTAGTTTAGAAAGAGAAGAGTTCTCCTCTATTTTTGTGTGGGCGAGGTGTCCCTGAAGGAGATCTCCCCCTCCTAATTTTTTTGTATATGGGGAATTTGTAGCTGCTGATTTTGTGTGGCCGTGGTAGCGCTCCTCCAGTTGATTTTGGGGACAGTGCATTTCATCATGTACACACACATAACCAGCGTTTTCCTGGTGCTGGTAATGGAAAATATATTTATTCTTGTATATTTCCAGTTTCATTTGCGATGAGTTTTATGAGAATTATACAAGTGTTGACTTTATACAATAGACATGTAGCATCGTTTCGATAGCAATGGTGTGGAGCAGTCAATGTACAAGGGAGTGTTTAGAGAGGTGGTTATAAAAATAAATAATTAAGGGTTAAATGCCCTAACATTTGTCAGTGAAAAAGCTTCCAGAACGATATAGCTAGACTAGTAACATTCAGGGGCCAAACAAACTTATCTCTTCAGTTCTGGTTCTTACGGCTCGATACCGATTCCAGCCCAGAACTCAGCCGACCAGCCACGCTCCTGACTCCTTGACTCCCAACCTAGGGATGGCAATGTGTACCCATTATCCTTTTACCCTGTGGGTAAAAACCCTATTAGGGTATGGGATAAAAGATTACCCATGGGTATGTAAATGGGAAAATATCACACCCATCGGGTAGAGAGGCTATGGGTATGGGATCGTATAACCCATAGCCGCGTACCCATGTCCCCATATAATATTTGACAAGTGAGGCAGGGATTGCTCGCTACACCCTCTGCGAATGGCGGTCCACCCGTGACTAACTCACTATACCGATAAATTAGCTATCCTAATATTATATGTAATCTATCTGATTCACGTGATCATGTCTCAAATCCCGATAGAGCAAAACAACAAATATATCTCTTTCAGATGAGTTATGTATTATTTTTACGACTATTTTTTGCTCAATTTAACGTGTTTTAAATGTGGGTGTTTTTACCCGCGGGTAACCATTTACCCTGTCGGCAGACGGGTATGGGGAAAAAATTGTACCTACGGGTAAGGGTACGGGCAAGCTTGGGGTCGACGGGTAAGGGTATGGGGTGGCTCCACCTTTACCCATACCCTACGGGTGCCATCCTTATCCCAACCCTAGCCGCATAAGCATAGCCCTCTCGGTTCTCTACTAAGTCCTGATCGCTCTGCTCTTCCGCCACCATCCCTGCCGACCCCCTCTTCCTTCTCCATCCCTGTGTGGCAGAAGCTTGTGATCCCTAATTTTCCACAAACGAGGGTGCGGCGTCACATAGAAAACCTGCATGTTGCACTAGCATGTGTTCAAGGGGAACAGAACAAGGCAACAGTGTAGGGAATTGAGAAGTAAATATACTTTTTTAGGCAACTTGCCTTTGATAATCTATTTGCCGAACACACTTATCTATTCAATTCTGATTCTTACGGACCGAAACAGAATTCCAGCACAGAATTCAGCCGACCAGCCACGCTCCCGAGTCGCGACTCCATGACTCTCAACCTAGCCACATAGGCATAGCCCTCTCTGTTCTCTACTCAATCCTGATCGCACTGTTCTTCAGCCACCATCCCTGCCGACCTCCTCTTCCTTCTCCATCCCTGTGTGGCAGAAGCTTGTGATCCCTAATTTTCCACAAACAAGACACATTAGCTCGCCGCCGCTTCGCTGTTGCTGCCGGTTTCCTCTGTCGGATCGATCATGGCGGATGACAAGCTATATGATTGCGAGATCGTCCCTACAAGAGACAGTCGCACCTTCAATTTCCGGGTAAAATTGCCATGTTCCCATCTCTGGCCCGTCTGCAGTTCCAGTTCCCATCCCTGGCCCGTCGGTGCGAAAGAGCACCATCGTTGCTGGATGCAAATGCACCGCAATTTGCTGGCCTCTACCCACGATGTCCAGAATGATGTTCGCTCTCAAAGTCCGCCCTGATCCCATGCTGCGAGGCTCTGCCAAGGTGTCCACACACATGGTTTTACTTGACAAGACCGGCACACCAGCGCCTTACATCATGGAAGAGGGAACCTCCTGGACTTTTTACCTGAAAATACAAAAGGCGATTCCTTGGTTCTCGCAGAGAGGGACGACGTCAAGGCTAACTGTGTGGTAGACAACCACTTCGTGGTGCTATGTTCCATGGACATCAACTGGACATGTCCACTTTCAGCAATGGAGAATGAGCTCCCGATTTGGGTCATGATCTGGCCATGATGTCGGATAGACAAGAATTTACTGATGTTTCCTTCGACGTTGGTGGGCAGAGCTTCAGTGCACATCGCGTGGTGCTCGCCGCCCGATCGCCGGTCTTTAAAGCGGAGCTCTATGGCCCAATGGCTGAAAGCAAGATGACCTCTATCACCATCCAAGACATGGAGGCATCTACATTCAGATCCATGCTACAAGTAATAAGGACTCGATCGTATGGATATGGAAAATACAGGATTTCCGATCCTAGCGGGAAAAGGAGGGAAACGGATACTCAATTTAAAGTGAGTAAACAGAATTCCATACTCGATCTGTATCTCGGTCACTTTTACTTTTTCGTTTTTTCGTAATCCCCAGGAAAACCATGAAAGTCGGTGGATACTTATGCAGAGGCGGGCCTAGACCTTGACAATTCTCGGAAAGGCTGATATACCAAACATTATTACTTAACTACAAAGAAACAAAATACTCTACTAGTCACTAGACTTACTATAGTAGTAAGGATCTCTCTTCTGTCTAGATGAAAGATCTCATTTTTGCTACCGCTCTCCCTCTTATGAGTCTCTGTCAGCCGTTGTTTAGTAGTAATGTACCATGGTTCACTACTCCCCAGTGTTGGCAAGCCAGAAGATGTTTCTTCCACTGCAGCAGAATACCAGCACCTACTTATAGCTGCTGACAGGTACGGGGTTGATAGGCTAAGAAGATCTGTGAGATCAAGCTAAGTGCAGAAGGTATCATGATACAGAATGTGGTTTCAATGTTGGAGCTGGCAGAGCACCACGTCTGCCCCAAACTCAAGGCTAGCTGCTTTGATTTCCTCGCCAATGGTGACAATTTCAAGATGGTTGCGACATCGGTGAGTACCTCCAATTGATGCAGACATTTCCAACTCTTTTGGTTCAAGCACGGAACAGGTTCAGGACCTTCAGGTCACCACATGAAAAGCCTACCATCATGGATCCTGCTGCTCAGAAGAAAACCCGAATGGAAATATGGAGACATTTGATAAATCCAAGCCCATGACATGGGCATGCCCTGTGTGCTTACTAGTTGCATAAAATTGCACCTGGCGTCTAGTTAAGGCATGCCATCACTTCACAATTGTATACCCAGTCGTATTTTGGTTTTATGCGACTGTTTATATCTACCATTTTAGTTCACTCTTTCAAGTTGTGTCTATTTCTGTTGAGCAACAGCGTCAAGTTGAATGAAAATTATCCTATATATATGCGTTGCCCGATGCTATTGTTACATTGCCTATTATTTGGGCAGGTGGGAACAGTTAGAGTGATCTCAGCACCAGATACGTCAAGGTAATTCCAGCGACGACACACTCACTGGCGCTCGCCGGCACAGAGCGCCTCCGGAAGGAGCTGGTCGAATGCTTCGAGAGTTGGGGTGACCACACTTTCACAGATAGAAGAGTTGCGCCGCCGGAGGGACCATCACGTTCATGGTTCAGCACTAGCTAGCTTAAACAGGAAATAAGAAAATGGCCAGTGTCTTAAAAGTGCAGATACAAGGATCATGTGATCATTACCTGCGCTGACTCTTGCACGTGTTTAACTACCGAAGATCAAATGGATGTCAACGGGGAGTGGTCAAAGCCAAAAAGGAAAACGGGCCGGAATTCAGCGCTGCGAGCTGTATATGCATGTTCTGGGATTGACGAAGATACTCAAGCTTCAGGATTGGGCAACAGAAGTACTCGGTATTTTTTCCGTGTCAAAGTATAGTAGGAGTAGTATAGTACACGATGCCGCAGGATTTCGTACTCCTAGTCAATTTCCAGCCTGATCTTGACTTGGCTTTCGGTCAGATATGGCATGCTGACCGATTAATCAAATGTAGGAAATTAACGGTTAGATCGTCGCTTGCAGCCTTGCTCTGTTTTTACTACTCTATATGGTTTCAGTTCGTCGCCGATGGTGATGGCTTTGCCGCCTACCCATGAAATTTGAGTACCCAGGTCGGAATCATGATGCTTCCTCTGAGTTAACAGGATGCATAGATTAGCCATGCCGAAGATGGACTAATATGCATCTGCTTCACGTGTGCATTTGGGGCTCTGTGGTTAAGCTCCAACACAGAATTCGTTTAACCCGCAACACCTTGCTCTCCTCAGCGGGTGTGCCAACAAATTCTATATATCACCCAGCAGCGACGCCAGAAGGTCACGCCGTCTGAAGGGTTTCGCTATGGGCAAACCCATCTGGCGGATTTTTCTTTTTTTCCTATGTTTTATTTTTCCTTTTATTTCCTTATTTCTTTTCTACTTTCTTTCTATTCTCTTTTCAATTTTTAAGATTGTGAAAAATGTTCCGTTCTGAAAAAAATTCAAATGCAAAAAATGTCCTGATTAAAAATGTTCGTATTTGAAATTGTTCAATGTTTAAAAGTTCAAATTTCAAAAACGTTTCAGAATATAAAATTGGTCAGATGTAAAAAATGTTCAGATTTTAAAATTCTGAGATATAAAATGTTTAAACTAAAGAATATGCACATTTTAAAAATATTCAGAATTTAAAAAATGTTCAGATTTAAAATAAAAAACTAACAGAAATAAAAATATAAAAGAAAAAAAGATATGGGAAAAAAAAGGAAACATAAAACGTGAAAGGAAAAGAAGAAAGAACCGAGTTAATGGGCCAGCGCACCGTCGCTCCCTGAGGCGGCCCGACTGGCATGCGCTGCGGCAGGCTGATGTATACGACCACTGGGCTCTGCCTGGAATAACCGCACAACGCCCGCCGCCGCCTCAGCCGCGCAGCACTTCCCGGCGCCTCCACCTTTCTCTGCTGCGTCCGTTCCAACGCCTCGGTATCTCCACGGCAGCTCCTTCACCGAATCCCTCCACCAGAATGTCTGAGCTTTGCGATCTTTCTGCTGCCATTGTAGCTGGATCTGAGGAAAGCTCGTATGTGATCAGGATCTAGATGGATACTCAAGAATCAAGGAACAAATCAAGCATGGCGAGTACGTGAAATCTACCCCTTTTACCGTTGGAGGTCACAACTGGGTTGTGAGGTATTACCCAAACGGTTGCCCGCTGTAATCGTTGCCGATTCCATATCTGTTTTTCTGGTTCTTGATTCAGTCATGGACAAGGATGTGAAAGTGAAAGTGAAAGTTGGATTTAGTTTGCTCGACAAGGATGGGGAAGTAGTGGTGCCACCCAGCCGTTCCACCGACGAGAAAATCTTCCCTGCCAAAGACTCAACTTGGGGTTTCCGTGATTTTATCAAGAAGGCTGATCTTGAGAAATCGGTTCATCTAAGAGACGACAGTTTCAGCATCAGATGCCATGTTACCGTCGTGAAGCATATAAGCAAAGGCAATCATTTTGTTTTGGTTCCTCCAAGCGACTTGCATCAGCATCTCGGTGACCTCTTAAAGAGCACGGATGGAGCGGACGTGACCTTTCATGTCGGTGGGCAGAGTTTCTCGGCTCATAGGTCGGTGCTCGCAGCCCGGTCATCCGTCTTCAGGGCGGAGCTCTTTGGCGCCATGAAGGAGAATGCCGGCGGTCCAATTGACATCAGCGATATGGAGAGTGAAGTGTTCAAGTACTTGCTCCACTTCATATACACGGACTCGCTTCCTGTTCTTGAGACGACCCATGGAGGTGAATCGCAAAGCGAAGGGGTGATCGCTGGCCATCTACTGGTTGCAGCGGACAAGTACAATATTGAGAGGCTGAAGCTCATATGCGAGGAGAGGTTGTGCAATCACACGGACTCTAACATCGTGGCCACCACTTTAGCTCTAGCTGAGCAGCATAGCTTCCATAGAATCAAGAAAGCCTGTTTCGAGTTCCTCGCTTCTCCTTCCAATTTGGAGGTCATGATGGCAAGTGATGGCTATGAGCATCTGAAAACTAGCTGTCCATCTGTTCTCAAAGAGCTGGCTGCTAGCTTCCTGCCGGCTGAGCTGAAAGCGGTCAAAGATATTATCATGACAGTTTAGTAGCGTGGCTAATGATCATCGTATCTTATCCAATCTAGTACTATCTAGTATGGTTTTACTTGTCTCTCTGCATGTGTATGGCTCGGGGTAAAACTATCAATAACCGTCCTGCCGTCAAATGCGAACTGATTGTGTGACTCGTATGTCTTCATCTTGCTGCAGTTTTTGTTAAGGCTTGTGTTTGAAGTTGCTGTTGTTCCATGTGTAGTTTTGTTTTTTCCCTTTAGTGCGGCATTGCCAAAATGCCAAGTTTTGATGGAGTGAAATGCCCATCTACTTTGCTCGACAAAGATATTGGTTCAGTGATTCCAATCTTGACGTGAATACTGCAGCATGTTGGTCCGCTCTGCAGTTGGATTATTTGTCTGCGTGCAATATATCTGTTGAATTTTAGAGATCACAATGTTGCAGCTTCAGTAGGAGTTGCTTTTTAGTTTGTGGATTCACATCTGCTCTCACCTCCGGACGCAGTGGATTCCGGATGGTCTTTGTTTTGTGTACTGTGACATGCATGGAACTCATTGGATTACAGGTCTTTAAGTGCGACTCTTGCATGTGTTGAATTACCCGTGACCAAATGAGTTTGGAAGTCCTAAGTAATGCTGTCAGGCTGAGAATGTCAACGGGGAGTGATCAAAGCCAAGAAGAAAAACGGGCCGGGATTCAGCGCTGCTTGGAGGTGCATCAAATGACCACGCTTTCAGAGATGGAAAAAACAAAGACCTTCAAAGTCAAGCCAGAGTGGGAAATGTAGTTGAGCATTAGCTAGGTGTATAGTGGAGAAAATAAGAAAATGCTCAGCGTGTCTGAAGAAGGCAGGGGCTTATATACAGCAGGAGTGTCAGCAGCAAATCATGGGATCGAGGTAAGGTTATCTGTGCTGACACTTGCACGTGTTCAATTACCGACGATCAAATGGATGTCAACGGGGAGTGGTCAAGGCCAAGAAGAAAAACGGGCCGGAATTCAGCGCTGCGAGCTGTATCTGCATGTTCTGGGATTGACAAAGATACTCAAGCTTCGGGATTGGGCAACAGAAGTACTTAGTATTTTTTTCGTATGTGAAGTAGCAGATGATGCCACGAGATTTCATACTGGTCAGTGGTCAATTTCCAGCATGATCTTGACTTGGCTTTCGGTCAGATATGGCATGCTGACCAGTTAATCAAATGCAGGAAATTAACGGTCAGACGTCGCTTGCAGCCTTGCTCTGTTTTTAGTAGTAATCTAGATGGTTTCAGTTCGTCGCCGATGGTGATGGCTTTTGCCGCCTGCCCATGAAATTTGAGTACCCAGGTCAGAATCATGATGCTTCCTTTGAGGTAACAGTATTCATAGATTAGCCATGCCGAAAAGGGACTAATATGCATCTGCTTCACGTGTATATTTAGGGCTCTGTGGATAAGCTCTAACACGGAATCGGGTATAACCTGCAATTTCGTTAGTTCCACTTTTTAGTCTTCCGCGTGATCCACAAAACTTACTACACCATTCAAAATCACAGGTGAAATTAATATTGTTAGTACTAAGATTCACAAACTCCCAGCCTGCAGAGAATAGTGGAACCCATTAACGTGATGAATACAACTAGATTAACTGGAAGTGACGCTGAAGAAACTAGATTAGCACTGTCGACTTGAACTGACCTGTTGCTCTGACTAATTCAGTGATATGTTCTCATAAGCGAGCGAGATCCTGGCATACATTTCGCCTTTACAACTTGTGAGGCGCATATAAATTGAACGACATGACAACGAGAGTGGCACAACTTGGAGTGTGAATAGTGGGAAACCATGACAGGAATACTACTAATAAAGTAGCGCCCATTGTCTTAATTGTCATCCGATCATGTGAACTGAGTTGTACAACAGATAACAAATAGTTTTCCCAACTTAAAAGCGGCACCCGACGTGAAAACGAAGACTTGCTAACATCAACAGTTCTTAGACGACTATTGCGTGGACAACAGGCATCAAATTGATCTCTCGATTAATCTTACTATATGGTACTCTCTGTTTCATAATATAAGATGTTTTAGAGGAAGAAGAGATTTCGTGTTCTCGAGATACAGTGATACTGGTTGCTCAGAAAATAGAAAAAAAAAGTATTTATGACTTTTTCAATAAAAATGAAAAAAATCCTGGATTTAGCCAATAGTGTATTCAACAAATGTGCAAAAAATCACTTTCAAATACTTTGATTCCACGCTACACAAAAATGATAAAAGTGTGGATCTGAATATGCATATTTTCAAATCTCCAAATTTATCAGATTTTGTTATTTCTGTATAGTCCAGAATATAAAGTATTTGAATTTGATTTTTACACGTTTGTGAGATACACCATTGGCTACAGCCGGGATTTTCAATTTTTTTTGAAACTCATAATTTTTTTTCCGATTTTTTAATTTATCAAGACTACTCGAGCTCGGAAGGCAAAAACACTTTCAGTTTTAGATACTTCAATACAGACTACATGCGGATCTACCCTCTAAATTACGACTACATACGTACGAATCAAGAAAAACTAAAAATGCTTGAAGTATGTATATCCCAATCGTGCACTGTCAGAGAATGGAAATTCAGGTCCGGGCATGATCAATCGTAGCAATCCGTGGTGGAACCCAATCGATCAATGGTTGGACTCAGAACGAGTCCGGTCCTTGACAGCTTTGACTATGATGCATAAAGAAAGAACAGAAGGTCCGTTGATTCCCACGTGTCACGACTGTACCTTCAGATATCCTTAATACTTGAAACAAACTTCACAAGTACTCCCTCCGTTCCAAATTAATTGACTTCCATCCACATGTGGTCAAATGGAAGTCAATTAATTTGGAACGGAGGCATGTCTAGATACATCCACATGTGGGCAAATGGAAGTCAATTAATTTGGAACGGAGGGAGTAGCATCCTCTAACATTTGGCAGTAGACTAGTTATATATATCTTGCTACTTGTTGCATCCATCAAGCCAGTCTTAATTTGGGAGTAGCAGCCGCATCCAAGTCAAATGATCTGGTGGAGCAGTGACCGGTCAACAATCCATGAAAATATTCTGGCCTCGGATCATACCCGTTTTTAATCACACTGTTTGAATATTCTAAAAAGACTGGGTGAGGAGCATTCACCTATTTGGTCATGCATGCATATTTTCTTCCGCACATTTTCTCCTCTCCTGGTCACATTTTTAGGCTGTACGTGCCAGCAAGCCAAATTTATGTTCGAATATTAATGGTGTAGGAAAAAAATATGGCACGAAAGACTTGTTGTGAGGAATATATGGAAATGATTTTTACAGTGTACAGTTAATATTCCCCTAGTTGTCAAATTTGGTATTTATCTTGTCCGTTCATAATCATAGCTGTTTTCCGTTTGCTACAGAGGATCCATTATACATAGCGGTACATCTTTGTCGGCGAGAGAACGAAAAGTAGAAAGAGACGGAGTAGGTGCGAGTGAAATGAAAAATCTATGTCTTAGGGCATGTCCCCAGGCCAAAAAACGGCGCTATTTGGGCCGCCTGGGGGCAACGGCGCTATTCGGCTTGCTGGGGCGGCGTTTTCCCAGTCGCCGAACCCAGGCCGCCCCTCAGCCTGCGATTTCGCCGAAATTTGACATAAAAAATTGCACAAACATTTCGGCATACAAATGCACACACAAATAGTTTAACATACAAATACACACACAAATAGTTCAACATACAAATGCGCACACACAAATAGTTTAACAACGCAAGCAAATAGAACAAATAAAACAAGGCATCGCCATTGCCATTGCCTTTGCGCCTCCACAAATGCTACACCAGATCATTCTACAGCCGTGTATGCTTCACTGGGTCTCGAATCTCCTAACACATAGCGAGGAAGGTTACCCATGTTGCCGACACCTGGTGATCTATATCTACAAGAGGACCCTGGCGGTAGTATGGCTCACTATCATCCATCGGATCATTCCGCTCGCTCTCAATGATCATGTTGTGCAAGATCACACAACAGTTTATCACCTTAGACATATTGGCCTTGGACCAAGTCAGAGCTGGGTACATGATGGCGTGTAGTTGACGGAAAAAATATTCTGCAGGAAGCTTCGTATCTTCCCCTGCTACGGCGCCAGAAAGCACTCTTGATGGCCCTTCACGTAGTTACCTGCGTGAAATGTAAATGGGTTAGGTTGAGACTCCAAGTGCAGAGTGTGTAGTAAGTGGAAGACGTGTTTTCCCCCACGAGGGTGACTCGAGGGTTTAATATCGAACTCTCGGGGAATCAGTAGTGAAGATTTATCTTTCCTATCCTTTTTTTGGTTAACTACAAACAAGTAAATGTTTTGGTCCTCAACCTCACCTAGTGGTTGTCAAGCACAAGGTGTGAGAATGATATCAAGATAATATGCAATGCAAACAAGAAATAAATATGCAATGGTGGTAAATAAATATGCAACGATGGTGGTAGCAATGATTCCTACGTGGGAGAAACACGTGGTATTTTGATAGAGGAGGGTGCAACAACACCGAAATTGCAAGCATGATGACTTGAACTCGGGTGGGTGGAAAGGCATCAACCCCTCCCCACCACTAGGCCACGCCTTAGTCTGCACGATGGTGGTAGCAATGATAATGATATTTTTGGGTTTTATATGATGAATGCAAGATGTAAAAGTGTTTTTGTATTTTCGGATTTTTAAATGGCAGAAAATGGAAAAGTGGTAAAATGGTTGGAAAGGTGTTTCTTATGATTAAAAATGGACCGGGGTTCATGGTTTCACAAATGCACTCTCTCTTTAATAAAGTGGTAGACAATGGAACACTAGAGTTGACATATGAGATTGCAACACAACAGTTTAATGACAAGTTATAATTATATGGGCATCACGTCCTAACATAGAGACCTTTTGGTTATTAGTCTCTCTTATACTCCACCAAGATGCGAACTAAATCATAACACCTCAGTAATTAAGATAACTCAGAGTATAGCAATAAGTATCATGACATGAAGTTAAAATAAGAACATGCTAGATCTAGTCATGGAGTAGTGGCAATGGTCACACCCACATCTCCGGTAGCATGGTATTTCTTTTTATCCCTAGTGAGGCAACAAAGTAAGGTAAAATACCCAAGTGGATCGCAGAACTTTCTCTCACGTTCACTGCACTAGCCACCCCCCGTTACTCCAACTAATGCACACGTTCCCCCCACACGCTCTCATAAACATGCTTGATCATAACAAGTAAATAAGAACGGGGTACATAATATGCATCTACTTTCATAACTGAAACAAAACCATTGCAATCTCAAACATATATTAACTCATAAAAAGATCCACCACAAAGGTATTACATAGATGACCGTAATCATGTTCAGCAGCTCATACGGTACTAATTAGTGAAGCTCGAGAGAGAGAGATACATAAGTTACTTCCACAAACCCATAGTCCAGAGGTGGACTACTCCCTCTTCATCATGGAGACGGTGGAGAAGTCGTTGGAGAAGATGGAGACCACGCCGGCAGCGCCCCGCCGGAGTTTTCCCCCTCCAATCTGCAGCTCCAGGTCTCTGTTTCGGTGTTTCTGTGTTTCTGCGGCGCTCCTTCCAGAGAACGTCGGGGACTATTTTTATAGGCTTTTTAGGTCAAAACGGAGTCGGTGGAGGAAAGATCGACGGCAACGGAGCTCGAGGCCCAAGTGGGGGTCCCACGCGGCCAGGTACTGGGCCGCGTGGGCCCACCTCTTTTGGCCCTCGGGCTCCGTTGTTTGCTTCCTTCGCCCCAAGTCTTGTTCCTTCCAAAAATGATGCTCGTAAATTTCCAGGTCATTTGGACGTCGTTTGGGTCCCTGAAACATTAAAATAAGAAATAGGGTTTTCTGCCTGCGCAGGGTTAATTCCATAAAAAATAGGAAACATATCAAATATTCCCAAAATCATTATAAAACAGTGATATAACCCTTATATGATGCAAATATGACTGGAATATAAGTAAAATAATGCAAAGTTCATGTATGCATTTTACATGCATCAACATCCCCAAGCTTAACCTATACTCGTCCTCGAGTATGAAGGTGATAAAACTAACATGGACTTTGCAATTTAATACTATCAATGGATATCAAAGATGATTACTATTGCTACATAGAGTCAAATGATTCATTCTTAAAAGAAGTAGATCAAGTGTATTCAATGCAAGGATGTTCAATGATAATTCACAAAGTGTAACATAAGAGAAAGTACTATGGACCACATGTATGCATAATAATAAGTAAGAACATCCTACAATGGTCATAGAGTATTGATGAAAATCTGAATATAAAAGGTGGACACTTTGGAAAGATATATATGAGTAGAGGTAAAGCATGAATAAATTTCATCTAACTTCTGAACTTCTCTACTTAAGTCAATGATTGTAATATGGTAATCCTTGGTGTCAAGCTCTCATTCCCCTATCATAGCATCTTGAATGATTAAGTTTAAAGTGAAAGCAATACGAGTAGTGTGCTTGACAAAGTACAGGTTGAAAGTCTCATGCCCCTTGAATACAAGTACCTACTCCATGTGTTACTCAACTTGGAAAACAAAGCAAGTTCAAGTTAAATATCATTGTAAGTAATAATAGTATCATTAAGAGCGTCAACTGGGGTACCTCTTGTCCCAGGATATGGAACAAGCCCATATCAAAATGACAAGACAAACAAACAAATGAACAATCTCAACACCCTTTTTATTTACCATTGGATAGCTTTTTATTGTAAGGTGTATCACAGAAGGTTCACCATAGCATGTAAGTAAATTTCCACCATGAATGATGCATGGCTTAGATTAGCGGCCCAGGCGTCTCTCTAACCATTTATACAAACTCATTTAAACTCACTTCATTTCCCATTTATTTCACCCATGGTAAGCATCCATAAACAAAAGTACATGATATCAACTAAATGAGATGATGTGCAATGTTGAAAGCTTGCCATGTGACAGCACATATGAGCTAACTCTCAACCAAAGACATTTGTCAAGTCCACAACTCATAATTTTAATCACAATGGGTCATATTTTATTTATGCAATGAAAGTAAAGTGTGCATCAAGTTCGAGAGAGCTATATAACCAACTTTTCCCACAACAATAACAACATAATTTTCATTCAGAGGTATAGATAACACAAATATCATGATAAACATACTCGGAATAGCATAAAGCTAATAGGTAGATATGGTGGACTCACTGGAAAAACTTTGGTTGAAGGTGTTGGAAACAAGTTTTTGCTTGTTGGAATTTTTGGGCTAGCAAGAGGGAGAAAGTTGACCATCTAAATGCATGCATGAGTGTCCATAGAACTAACTAATCCATGTTAAAACAAGGTAAATAACATTTAGCATCAAAACATGAATAAAAGATAGCTCTTGATAAAATTTGCAAATTATTACTCATTAACAAGCTCATGAATCATGCAATATATGTATCTTTTAAAATTAACTCAACATCCCTTTTCCCAATCTTATAATAGCATCCAACATAATTCAACCCAAATTTCCAGTAGCTCTCTCATATATAAATGATAGTGTGGTGGTCTCACAAAATAAAAATCAACCTAAACAAACAAAAAGACGCTCCAAGTTTATGCGATAAAGTGTTTCGATCGAAAAACAGAAGTTAGACGTGTGCAAACCGAGAGTGTGTAGGTCCAGTGGGGTTGTCTTCACATCCCCAAGCTTATGGTCTTCACCATCCTTGGATAGCTCTTGGTGCATCTCCTCTAATCCCTGTGAAAAAACTTCAAAACACCGTTTCTCCCATTTCTTTTTCTGTGGGGCACATTAGTAGTGATAAACAAATAGATTTCTTGCTGCATATAATCCTTAGACAAAAATTCATATGAATGTCCAGAAAGTGTATAATGTTGTATGCCTACTCATAAACTCAATTGGATCAAAAAGATTCATGTTAAAAGTTCTAAGCATGCATCAAACAAAATGGGACAGAATCTGTCCAGAAAAACAGCAGCAGCTAAACGTATTTTTCTACCCTACTTAACTTTGTCGGAAAATTCCGAAAAATTCATGCATACAGAGGATGAAAAGTTGCACTACAGTTTAAATATGAGCTCATTCGGAGTTACAGAATAAGAATTAAAAATCATACCGTGCACAGATTCGTGCAGGAATAAATCTCCGAACGCTATAAGCAACTTTTCATACCAAAATGAGTAAAACTTGGCACTTTATTAAAAATTCCAGAAACTAAACTAAACACTAAGTCTCTTGTTACAGCAAGAGGACACAAAGAAAATCACAAATAAAAACAACCGGGTTGAAAGCGCTTTCTTTATAGCCATATAGCTAGGCTTCTTACTTGATGTTTATTGTGGACGAAGCTCATGAGGGAGCTTGAATGATGTGTCCCTCTTCCTTGGGAAGTGTTCCATGCACTTCTTGTGTGGAAACTGAAACTTCACATTCCCTTCTTTTGAATCAATGATAGCACCTGTAGTACGAAGAAAAGGTCTTCCAAGAATAATTGGACTAGAGGTTTTATTCCCCATATCCATGATTAGAAAATCAACAGGCACAAATGTCATATGTAACTCTACCAAACATCACTTACTTTTCCTAAAGCATGTTTAATGGAATCATCAGCAAGTGCAAGTTCAATAGAGCATTTTTCAAGATTTTTCAATTCAAGTACTTCATATAGTTCTTTAGATAAAACAGAGACACTAGATCCTAGATCAAGTATAGCATGGTGTGTCTCTTTTCCAATGGTTACTAGGACTTTGGGAATCCATACATCCCCAAGCTTAGGTGGTATCATAGCCTCTTGGTTGTACCTAGCAATCTTTTCTTTTAACACATGATTAGCAATATAAGAACCAAAACCAGCTTGGTTAACATTAATAGAAGGATCACTTGCAAATTTTTGTAAGATAGATATTAATTCATGCAAGCTACAATTCTCTAAGTCAAGCAATGGTTCCTTTACTTCACTAAGCATTTTAACTTCTCAACTTTCTTCTCTTTCACCCATAATAGTTTCCTTAGCAATTCTCTCTTGCTCATGAATATGTTCCCAAGATTTATTTATAACCTCTTGACAATATTTAATTGTTTCCTCATGTTTTTGAGCTATAATGGTGTTCTTTAATGAGGAAACTTCCTTAGTGAGCTGATCTACCCTTTCAAACAAAGAGTCTTGTTTTTCAAACTTAGATATAAATTCCTTATTAAGCTCCTTTTGAGTAGATATAAATGATCTAATGGTGTTTTCCAAATCACTAGAAACATTACCACTAGTATATTTGTTTGGCACATATGGGGGTTTATTATAAGAGTTATAATTGTTGTTACCATACCCATTATTACCATAGTTCCTAATGAAGTTGACATCAATATTTTCAGGATTATTACCAACTAGTTCTTGCAAAGGCACATTTTCAATATTTTGTTTATTAATGAAAGCAAGAATAGTATCCATTTTAGATGACAAATCATTTGTTTCTTCTATGGAGTTCACTTTCTTAGAAGGATTAGGTGCTCTATCAGTATGCCATTGACTATAGTTTTGCAAAATACTTTCCAATATGTTCTTAGCTTCTACTATAGTTTTTCCCATAAAAGCACCTCCAGCAGCAGAATCAAGAATATTTCTAGACATGTAATTTAGACCATTGTAAAAAGAGTGTAATATGGTCCATTCGTTGACCCCATGTGATGGACAAGTTCTAAGCATAAGTTTAATCCTATCCCAAGCCATAGCAACATGTTCATTTTCATTTTGCCTAAAAGAAAGAATGTTGTTTCTATTTTGCAAAATTTTAACAGGGGATAGTATTTCTTAATGAAAGCTTCTTTTAAATCATCCCAAGTTTTAATGCTATCAATAGGTAATGAATGCAGCCACTCTTTAGCTTTTCCTCTAAGTGAGAAAGGAAATAACTTCAGTTTTAGAATATCACTTTCCACATTTTTAAATTTCTGCATGTCACATATTTCAACAAAATCATGAAGATGCATAGAGGCATCCTCCATAGCACTACCGCCAAATTGTTCCCTAGTTATCAAGTTCAACAAACTAGGACTTACTTCATAACTCTCAGCATTTATCTTAGGTGTGGCAATGGGCCTAGCAATAAATTGATCATTTGGAGTGTTTGTGTAATCACACAACTTAGTTCTTTCTCCCATTTTAGCAAGTTTTTATGTGTTTTTTAATTTTTTATGCAAAACTGAAAATAAATATGCAAGACAATGACAAAACAAGATAAATTGCTTTGAAGGTAAAGATGGATAAGATGATGCTCACGTAGGTGCAACCTCCCCAAGCTTAGGTGTTAGCACAAGTTGGTGATGAAGTTGACTTGGTGAGATATCCTTGGATAAACCTTTCAGCAATGATTCCCCGGCAACGGCGCCAAAAACAGTCTTGATGGCGTGTAGTTGACGGGAAAAATATTCTGCAGGAAGATTCGTATCTTCCCCTGCTACGGCGCCAGAAAGCACTCTTGATGGCCCTTCACGTAGTTACCTGCGTGAAAAGTAAATGGGTTAGGTTGAGACTCCAAGTGCAGAGTGTGTAGTAAGTGGAAGACGTGTTTTCCCCACGAGGGTGACTCGAGGGTTTAATATCGAACTCTCGGGGAATCAGTAGTGAAGATTTATCTTTCCTATCCTTTTTTTGGTTACTACAAAACAAAGTAAATGTTTTGGTCCTCAACCTCACCTAGTGGTTGTCAAGCACAAGGTGTGAGAATGATATCAAGATAATATGCAATGCAAACAAGAAATAAATATGCAATGGTGGTAAATAAATATGCAACGATGGTGGTAGCAATGATTCCTGCGTGGGAGAAACACGTGGTATTTTGATAGAGGAGGGTGCAACAACACCGAAATTGCAAGCATGAGGACTTGAACTCGGTGGGTGGAAAGGCATCAACCCCTCCCCACCACTAGGCCACGCCTTAGTCTGCACGATGGTGGTAGCAATGATAAATGATATTTTTGGGTTTTATATGATGAATGCAAGATGTAAAAGTGTTTTTGTATTTTTGGATTTTTAAATGGCAGAAAATGGAAAAGTGGTAAACGTGGTTGGAAAGGTGTTTCTTATGATTAAAAATGGACCGGGGTTCATGGTTTCACAAATGCACTCTCTCTTTAATAAAGTGGTAGACAATGGAACACTAGAGTTGACATATGAGATTGCAACACAACAGTTTAATGACAAGTTATAATTAGATGGGCATCACGTCCTAACATAGAGACCTTTTGGTTATTAGTCTCTCTTATACTCCACCAAGATGCGAACTAAATCATAACACCTCAGTAATTAAGATAATTCAGAGTATAGCAATAAGTATCATGACATGAAGTTAAAATAAGAACATGCTAGATCTAGTCATGGAGGAAGTGGCAATGGTCACACCCACATCTCCGGTAGCATGGTATTTCTTTTTATCCCTAGTGAGGCAACAAAGTAAGGTAAAGATACCCAAGTGGATCGCAGAACTTTCTCTCACGCTCACTGCACTAGCCACCCCCCGTTACTCCAACTAATGCACACGTTCCCCCTCACACGCTCTCATAAACATGCTTGATCATAACAAGTAAATAAGAACGGGGTACATAATATGCATCTACTTTCATAACTGAAACAAAACCATTGCAATCTCAAACATATATTAACTCATAAAAAGATCCACCACAAAGGTATTACATAGATGACCGTAATCATGTTCAGCAGCTCATACGGTACTAATTAGTGAATCTCGAGAGAGAGAGATACATAAGTTACTTCCACAAACCCATAGTCCAGAGGTGGACTACTCCCTGTTCATCATGGAAACGGTGGAGAAGTCGTTGGAGAAGATGGAAACCACGCCAGCAGCGCCCCGCCGGAGTTTTCCCCCTCCAATCTGCAGCTTCAGGTCTCTGTTTCGGTGTTTCTGTGTTTCTGCGGCGCTCCTTCCAGAGAACGTCGGGGACAAATTTTATAGGTGTTTTTAGGTCAAAACGGAGTAGGTGGAGGAAAGATCGACGACAACGGAGCGTCGAGGCCCAAGTTGGGGGTCCCACGCGGCCAGGTACAGGGGCCGCATGGGCCCACCTCTTTTGGCCCTCGGGCTCCGTTTGTTCGCTTCCTTCGCCCCAAGTCTTGTTCCTTCCAAAAATGATACTCGAAATTTCCAGGTCATTTGGACGTCGTTTGGGTCCCTGAAACATTAAAATATAGAAATAGGGTTTTCTGACTGCGCAGGGTTAATTCCATAAAAAATAGGAAACATATGAAATATTCCCAAAATCATTATAAAACAGTGATATAACCCTTATATGATGCAAATATGACTGGAATATAAGTAAAAATAATGCAAAGTTCATGTATGCATTTTACATGCATCAACATCCCCAAGCTTAATCTATACTCGTCCTCGAGTATGAAGGTGATAAAACTAACATGGACTTTGCAATTTAATACTATCAATGGATATCAAAGATGATTACTATTGCTACATAGAGTCAAATGGTTCATTCTTAAAAGAAGTAGCAATATGCAAAATAGTTTATGAAGTGATATCAAGTATTCAATGCAAGGATGTTCAATGATAATTCACAAAGTGTAACATAAGAGAAGAAGTACTATGGACCACATGTATGCATAATAATAAGTAAGAACATCCTACAATGGTCATAGAGTATTGATGAAAATCTGAATATAAAAGGTGGACACTTTGGAAAGATATATATATGAGTAGAGGTAAAGCATGAATAAATTTCATCTAACTTCTGAACTTCTCTACTTAATTCAATGATTGTAATATGGTAATCCTTGGTGTCAAGCTCTCATTCCCTTATCATAGCATCTTGAATGATTAAATTTAAAGTGAAAGCAAAACGAGTAGTGTGCTTGACAAAGTACAGATTGAAAGTCTCATGCCCCTTGAATACAAGTACCTACTCCATGTGTTACTCAACTTTGGAAAACAAAGCAAGTTCAATTTAAATATCATTGTAACTAATAACAGTATCATTAAGAGCGTCAACTGGGGTACCTCTTGTCCCAGGATATGGAACAAGCCCATATCAAAATGACAAGACAAACAAACATAATGAACAATCTCAACACCCTTTTTATTTACCATTGGATAGCTTTTTATTGTAAGGTGTATCACTGAAGGTTCACCATAGCATGTAAGTAAATTTCCACCATGAATGATGCATGGCTTAGATTAGCGGCCCAAGCGTCTCTCTAACCATTTATACAAACTCATTTAAACTCACTTCATTTCCCCATTTATTTCACTCATGGTAAGCATCCATAAACAAAAGTACATGATATCAACTAAATGAGATGATGTGCAATGTTGAAAGCTTGCCATGTGACAGCACATATGAGCTAACTCTCAACAAAAGCCATTTGTCAAGTCCACAATTTCATAATTTTAATCACAATGGGTCATATTTATTTATGTAATGAAAGTAAAGTGTGCATCAAGTTCGCGAGAGCTATATAACCAACTTTTCCCACAACAATTAACAACATAAGCATTTTCATTCAGAGGTATAGATAACACAAATATCATGATAAACATACTCGGAATAGCATAAAGCTAATAGGTAGATATGGTGGACTCACTGGAAAAATTTTGGTTGAAGGTGTTGGAAACAAGTTTTGCTTGTTGAAGGTCTCTGTTTCGATGTTTCTGTGTTTCTGCGGCGCTCCTTCCAGAGAACGTCGGGGGACAAATTTTATAGGCGTTTTTAGGTCAAAATGGAGTCGGTGGAGGAAAGATCGATGGCAACGGAGCGTCGAGGCCCAAGTTGGGGGGTCCACGCGGCCAGGTACAGGGGCCACGTGGGCCCACCTCTTTTGGCCCTCGGGCTCCGTTTGTTCGCTTCCTTCGCCCCCAAGTCTTGTTCCTTCCAAAAAAATGATGCTCGTAAATTTCCAGGTCATTTGGACGTCGTTTGGGTCCCTGAAACATTAAAATATAGAAATAGGGTTTTCTGCCTGCGCAGGGTTAATTGCATAAAAAATAGGAAACATATCAAATATTCCCAAAATCATTATAAAACAGTGATATAACCCTTATATGATGCAAATATGACTGGAATATAAGTAAAAATAATGCAAAGTTCATGTATGCATTTTACATGCATCAGTACAGGACAACAGCGAATCGAGACTGCAGCGCACCAAATGCCCGCTCAACATCCTTCCTGCAAGCCTCCTGGCACTTGGAAAACCAAGCTTTCGCGCTTCCTGGCACAGAGTTGGAGATAGTCTTCACAAATGTTGACCACTTTGGGTAGATGCCATCTGCAAGATAGTAGCCCTTGGTGTACTGGTGCCCATTGATCTCATAGTTCATCGGAGGAGCATGACCCTCAACAAGCTTGGCAAAGACATCCGAGCACTGCAGAACATTGATGTTATTGTAAGTTCCTGGCATGCCAAAGAAGACATGCCAAATCCATAGATCATGTGTAGCCACAGGCTCAAGAATCACACTGCAAGCTCATTTGTGGCCTTTGTACATCCCTGCCAAGTAAATGGACAGTTCTTCCATGCCCAATGCATGCAGTCGATATTTCCAAGCATCCCAGGGAAGCCTCTTACTTCATTGGTGGCAAGGATCCGGACAGTGTCTTCCGCATTCAGTGATCACAAGTATGTTGGCCCAAACACTGCCACCACTGTCCTGCAGAACTTGTTTAAGCAATCAATGGCAGTAGACTCGGACATGCGCAGATAATCATCATGCGAATCAGCGGGAGCACCATATGCAAGCAATCTCATCGCCACCGTGCACTTCTGAATTGAGGTGAAGTCTACCGTGCCGGTGCAATCCGTCTTCAACTTGAAGTAGGTGTCGAACTCCCGGATGGCATGCATAATGTCGAGGAAGAGCTTTCGTTTCATCCTAAAACGGCGCCGAAACACCTTCTCATCCTGCAGGGGATTATCGGCGAAGTAGTCGGAGTAGAGGATGCAGTAGCCTTCGTAGCGCTGCCTCGGCTGCTCTTGCGGCGACCGGGCGCCGAGCCACAACGTCGCGGCCTTGCCTCGTTTGCGAGCAGGTCGGCAAGACAGGTGAGGATGAGCAAGTGTTATTCATCGTCGATGGCAGCCTCGGCTTCCTCATCAAGTAGTTCGGCGAGCAGCTCCTCATCATCGGAGTCCATGGCTGGGCGGACAAAACGCCGAACACCTGGCAGGTGAGGTGGGCGCGAGCCTTCCCGAGAACCTTCCTTGTGGTTAGATCACGGCGGAGGGAGGAGGGGCTACCGGCGGCGTGGATTGGGCGAGATGGTTGGGCTACCTAGCTGCTTGTGTGCGGCGGAGGGGGAGGGGTGGTGCCGGCGGCGACATGGCGGCGACGTGCCGGGATAGAGGAAAGGGCGAGGCGGGGGTCGGGAAATGCGCCGTCTCGCCGACAGTGCTGGCCCACGCACGTTTTCACCCCCAGGCGGAACCCAATGGGCTGGGTCTGGCCTGGGAGCCCCGGCGCTAATTTCGGCCGAAATGGCGCTATTTGGGTTCCTGGGGGACCGACTGGGAGAAAAACGGCGCTATTTGTCCCAAACGGCGCTATTTCGGCTCCAGGGGGCACAGCTGGAGATGCCCTTACGACCGGGCTCTTTACAGGGTGATCGTGGCCACGGTTACACGTGACGCGCGTCAGGGTGGGCCCACCTTATCCCTTAGCTACGATCTCTTCTTCCTCTCGTTTCGCATTGCAGAACCAAGACCAGCACGAGGCAACCATCTCCTCTCCCGATTCTCCTCTCCTGATCTCCTCCCTTCTCGCCGCCTCCTTCTCGCCGCATCCTCCTTGCCGGAGCACTAGCCAGAATCGGCAATTCTGCGGCCGCTTCCTCCTCGCCGGACCACGAGCCGGAACCAGCGACGCCGCGGCTAGCCGCGGCGGAGAAGGTTCCGGCGAGCCGTGACCAATCCAGAAATGGGGCCGACACGGCTGGCCGCGGCGACGCCGGCGTAGGGTCGGAAGAAACTTAACTTAGGGGGTGGGGGAGTGCGAGGTCGCCGGTGCCAAGGAGGAGGTGGGGGGGTTTAGAGGGAGGGCCTGGGGCGGCGGAGGAGGGGATTTGGGCAGGGCGGGGTGGTAAGGCGGCGCAGGGCGCCGCCGGCCACGGGTGGCGGTGGCCGACGGTTCGGCCGTGCCGGCGGCGGGGGAGATGGATGGTGGTCTCGTGGGGTTCGGTGGTGATCTCGCGGGGCTCTCCGGCGGTGCGGCGGCGGTGCTTCGTTTCCCCTCCTCTCTGGTGGCGCGCAGCATGTGCTCCTCCTCTTCTCTCCCTGTTCCGAAGAAAAGCGTGCACGTGGGCTGTCGAAAACTCGACCGTGCCCACGGTCACCCGTAAGCTAGCAGCGCCCTCTGTCTTACGTGTTCGGACACGCGCTTTTACTTTGTTTTTACCTGGAGACACAGTACAGTCCTACACGCCTTTAAACTTGACCGTTCTCTTCTGAATGACAAGAAGGAAGTCAGGAACGGTAGACCCGTCTCGGTTACGTTAAAAGCTCACCAACAGTACACTGCTAAACTTTGTAGCCACTTCATCTGATGCTTTGACCTCATAAGCACAAGGTGCTAATTGAGCATAGTATGTTTACTGTTAAGACGAAAGAGAATCCTCCCATGTAACAATGCTACTACTCCCTCCGGCCGAAATGATTGACATTGAGTTGTCTAAATCCGGATATATCTAGACATGTTTTATTGTGTAGATACATTCGTATTTAGACAAATCTGCGTCAACCATTCCCGATCGAGGGAGTACTTGTTACTTAGCCACCGAAAAGTGAAATCCGCCTCGACAGGGACCGAAAATATTATGTGTACATGGGTACTGTAAATCTGAATTTCAAACTATCTCAAAAATCGTATTTTAAAGTAGAAAAATTGAAATAATTCAGGCACGTACATATTGCCTTGACACTTACTCGCGTAAAAGTTTAAGAAAAAAATATGATCATATATGGCCTACACAGTAAAGACACGGAACTTTGTACTGTTTTGCCGACTAAAAACCGGGTCATAACATGGACACTTTGTCTTTTCGCACAAGTTACATAGTTTTATATTTTTGTTTCATACTTGTCATGCACATATAATTCTCTGCACACATTTTATGCTAATTTTTATTTTCTTTCATATATTTTTATGATTTTACCGTACAACATCACATGCACCCATGTCCACCAAATCCGCATCGTTGTAGGGAAACACTAATTTTGAGAGATATCCTGCTTCGCAAAACTGTTTACTTGTGTGACTATACATGTGTTATGTGTGCTGGCAATGTATCTCGAACTATGGAATATTTATTCTTTCATTGCAAATGTCTTCGGGCTTGGTGGACCTATTTATGCCAAGGATGGTATATTGCTCACAATGCTACACACTTGGAGTGTATAAGTTTGTTGAAAGAAAAGTTACATAACTCCGTTCCATAGCGGTAATCATCCTTGATGTCTGGTCTATTTGGAAAAAATCATCTATGACTGTATTTTCATAAAAAAAACTCGGGTTTAGCCTTAATAGGAGCATAGCAACAAGGAAAACATTCACACTTTTTTCCGGACTAGGCTGATAACTTCATTTGATTTACCTTCATTTTTTTTTGGATTAGCTCCTTTTCTTCATGTACCATTGTCTTGTACAATTGTAAACAATAAACACAAGATTCATAAAAATATGCACTAGCAGAGCTATCGTTTGCTGTTAAAGAAATAATAATACATGATGTGTTAGTAGCAACAAATTGTAAGGGAGTGAGTATTTCTGAGTGAACTAAGTGATATTTATTTCTAATCTAAAAAAGTGATATTTATTTCTCGGTTGACATTATGGAGATCTTCTCTTTATTTTATTTTTTTGCTTATATATGGATATGAATGTAGAAAAATGGACAAACTAATCATAAAAAATAAAGCCATTTGTTGATCTCTCCATTAGATAACATTATACTGTAACAAGTGTCGTTGTACAAGAGTAAGAATGACAACAGGGCTGGTTTGGTCGGGGTAGTACTTCTTCAAATCCATTTTATGAAAAAAGAACTAATTCATTTCTTAAAAAAGAAAAGGCACGGAGCTCATCATAAAAAAAGAACTCAGAACTCAAACGCCATGTCCATCTGTGGTTGTTTGGCCGATCGAGAGTGACCGCCCCTCTCTAGTCTCTCTACCGCGTCTCCGGTCCAGCACGTGTACACGAGACCGCGGGGGCGACGGAACGGAACCCACACGACACGAAGCCGCCGCCGCCGCCGCGGCGATCCAAACACCCGACGCGGTCGCGCCACGTCCATTCTTCCCCAACCCCGCCGCGTCCTCCCTCCTTTCTCTTCCGCCGCCCCTTTTACCTTTTCAACGCACGCCAATTTAATCCGCGCCATCCCTCTCTCCTGCTCCTGCTCCGCTCAGCTCCTACTCCCGCCCCGCCGCCCAGCACCTCGCGGATGACGGCCGCCGCCGGCTCCCTCCAATGACCGCGCGTCCATACTGCCGCTCCTACTCCTGCTGTTCCTGCTGCCGGCGGCGCCCGCCACCGCGTCCACGCTCGCCGTCGCGGGAAACTCCACGGTCTGCGGCGTCGCGGCCGACAACGGCACAGTCTACTGCGTCGACTTCGCCAACGCATCCTCCACCACCTCGTACTCCACCGCCGTCGCGCCGTCCTCGTCTTCTCGCGCGTCTCCGGCGGCGCGGGCTCCCTCTGCGGGCTCGGCTCCGGCGGCGGCGACGCGTCCGTGCTCCTCTGCTGGCCGCCCGGCACGTCGAACCAGCTCAGGCGGGTCTACAGGGGCGCGGCGCCGCTGTCCGACCTCGCCGTCGGGGACGGCCACGTCGCGGCCTACGACGCGCAGGCGCGCGGGATCCGATGGTGGCGGGGCTCCGGCCGCTTCCCGGACCTTGTCACCGGCTCCTTCCGCAACCTCGTCTCCGGCGACGGATTCACCTGCGCGCTGGAGCCCACCTCATCCTCCTCCTCCAAGAAGGTCCGCTGCTGGGGGCCGAGCGGTAGCGCGGTGCAGGCGGCCTTCGCGAACGCGTCCTCCGTGTCATCCCTCGCGGCCGGCGGCTCCCGCGCGTGCGGCGTGGACGCGGCCACCGGCGCCGTGCTCTGCTCCGGCCAGTCCGGCGCCGGCGCGCTCGCGCAGAGCGGCCTCTACCCGCACGGGCTGGCCGTCGGCGACTCCCACGCCTGCGGGCTCCGCCGCCCCAACCACACCGCCGTCTGCTGGAGCCTCGCGGGGCCCACCCCGACCGTGTACTACCCGGCCCCCGACACGGCCTTCGAGTTCCTCGTCGCCGGCGGCAACCTCACCTGCGGCCTCGTCACCTACAACTACACCGTCGTGTGCTGGTCCACGTCGTCGGACAACGCCGCGGTGGAGCTGTTGTCGCTGCCCACGGTTTCTCCCGGAACCTGCGTCCCCGACGAGTCCTCCTGCGAATGCGGCCTCTTCCCGGAGTCGGGGGAGCTCTGCGCGGGCGCGGGCGGCAGCGTGATCTGCAAGACGCTGTGCGACGTCCCACCGTCGCCGCCGCCGGCGGCACCCGCGTCGCCTCCTCAGCCGCCCCTGACAACAGCTGGTTCCAAGCGCGTGTCCAAAGGTTGGATCGCATTCGCCGTCGTCGGCGCGGTGGGGGTCTTCGTGGGCCTCTGCTCCGTCGTCTACTGCCTCGTCTTCGGCTTCTGCAGCCACAAGAGAATCCACAACTCCGTCCAGCCCAATCTTGCCGGAGGCGGCGCCGGCAACGCCCCCGCCGCGGCCGATAACAACGTCGGTGCTGTCGCCGCTGGCGGCGTCAGCGCGAGCCCCTACGGCTCGCCGAACGGGTCGCGCGCGCGGGGTTTCCTGTTCCGGCGGCAGCTCTCGCGCGCCATGACGCGGCAGCGCAGCGGGCCGTCGTCCTTCAAGGAGCAAACCGAGGAGTACACCTTCGCGCAGCTGGCGTCGGCGACGAACGGGTTCGCGCCGGAGGCCAAGATCGGGGAGGGCAGCTTCGGGACTGTGTACCGCGGCAAGCTCCACGACGGGCGCGAGGTGGCCATCAAGCGCGGCGAGTCGTCGGGGCCGTTGGCGCGCAAGTTCCAGGAGAAGGAGAGCGCGTTCCGGTCGGAGCTGGCCTTCCTCTCCCGGCTCCATCACAAGCACCTGGTCGGCCTGGTGGGCTACTGCGAGGAGAACGACGAGCGGCTGCTGGTGTACGAGTACATGAAGAACGGCGCGCTCTACGACCACCTCCACCCCAAACCCGCCATCATCATCGCCGACGAGCCGTCGCCGGTGCTGTCGTCGTGGAAGCTGCGGATCAAGATCCTGCTGGACGCGTCGCGCGGCATCGAGTACCTGCACTCGTACGCCGTGCCGCCCATCATCCACCGCGACATCAAGTCGTCCAACATCCTGCTGGACGGCAGCTGGGTGGCGCGCGTGTCGGACTTCGGGCTGTCTCTGAATGGCCCATCGCCGGAGTCGGACGATTCTTCGGCGACGGGGACGGGGCACCTGACCATGAAGGCCGCCGGCACGGTGGGGTACATGGACCCGGAGTACTACGGCATGCACCACCTGACGGTGAAGAGCGACGTGTACGGGTTCGGCGTGGTGATGCTGGAGACGCTGACGGGGAAGCGCGCCATCTTCAAGGAGGCCGAGGGCGGGGACCCGGTGAGCGTGGTGGACTACGCGCAGCCGAGCATCGTGGCCGGCGAGCTGGGCAAGGTGCTGGACGGGCGCGCTCCGGCGCCGTCCCCGAACGAGGCCGAGGCCGTGGAGCTGGTGGCGTACACGGCCGTGCACTGCGTGCGGCTGGAGGGCAAGGACCGGCCCGCCATGGCCGACATCGTCGCCAACTTCGAGACGGCGTTCGCGTTCTGCGAGGGCAGCGCGGGAGGCGAGGGCGGCGGCCGCGATGGCCGTGCCGCCAGCGGGTTCAGGAACAGCTCGTCCAGCCTCTCCATGACGTCCATGGAACTGTCGGGGAGGATCGGGGATTAGATTTTTGGTTTCTTATTCTTCTTTTGAAATTTGGTTCAAGAATTTCATTCAAATTGTGATTAGCCCGGGAAGAAGGAAGGGAGGTTCTTGAAAATTTGATTCAGGAGTTCCAAATTGTGATTAGCCCGGGAAGCTGGAAGCAATGTTCAAATGTGTTGTTGGTTAGTTCATTTTTTGGGGTAGAATGGAATTGGAGATTCCTCCGTGTGTGTGTGTGGTATTATCTCATCTCATCGCACACATTTCGTTCTTGGTGGATGTACATGATCTCGATGAGAAATTTTCCAGATTCTCAACACAATCCTCTGCCTTTCCACTGGCCACATTTCCAACACGATCAATTAGCGTTCTCTGGATGATACTCCAGCAGAATCAAAGGCGCTCGAGCATCCATTCTGGAAGAATCTCTTCTCATCATCGTCCGCGCACTTTCCAAGTTTGAACAGATCAAGTGCTATCTTCCGTTTTCCGGTCTCCGGTCCAGGATAGTGGAATGGTCAAAACTCCAACCTGTGCATGCTGCTTTCGTGAGTCAAACGCATCGCTGGCCGGTCAATCGGGGTTCGTTCGCTCGGAAGTTGTTGGAATCTTGGGATGGACGATGCTTCCTCCAAGCCAACAAGTTTGGTGTGTATGGGGTCGGGTCTACCTTGACAAGTCGTACGTCGTTTTCTCCGTCCGTTTCGCACCCGTTCAGGCCATCTCTATGTTCCAGAGAATCGTATACAGCAGAAAATCTCCACGCATAGTATCATGTTTGGTTCCAGTCGTAGTCAAACGAACACAAATTTGAATAAATAAATAAATAAATGTTTGAACCAAGCTAGCATAATACTAGTCAATAAGAAATAAAGATGTGAAACTTTTATTTTATAACTCAAAACTTTGTACAAAAACCTGAATGAAGAATACTAGAATGTTTTTTGAATGGAAAAGTTTAGAAAAAGCAGATAAAAGGAAATTAGGAAAATTAAAAAAAAAGAAATATTTGTTTTTCATGAGCATTCTCTGAGTTTTTTATTTTATATAACTCCCTTTCATTAAATACCTTATTTTGTTACTTTTCTACAAATATACATCTTCAAATATTTTAAAAGTAATTAGGTAGTTCAAAGTAAACAATTTAGGCTGCCACATGTGCTGCCTCTTCATAACCGTTGCCACGTCACCATTCAAACTTCTACCAAAGTTGTTCGGAATCTGGGAAGGATGATGCTTCTACTTCCTCTGGGGCGAGCAAGTTTGGCGTGTATCCGGTCTACCGTCTACCATGACAAGCAACAAGTACACTATGAGGTCGATTTCACCGTGTTTCACATCATTTTTTGTTTTATATTTTTACCGTGCGTCAATGACTATCTCTTCGTTTACAGAACCATAAATTAGAAGCATTTTCATGCTTAGTATTATTACCTTTTTTTAGAAAATTACCATTTCGGTTTTCTCAACTACTGGTTGAACCTAGTTTTGGTCCCTAAACTCTAGAACTAGACAAGCTCGAGCTTCAAAATTTCATTATGGGATGAAGTGGTAGTCCTCTGACCACAAAAAATAAAATTGTATATAAATTAGCAAAATTATCAATAAACAATAAAGGTAAAAAATAAAATCTGAGAATTAAAAATGAAGACAAATTAATGAAAATATTACAATAGTTTTTTAATGGTAGAACTTTGAAAAAGTTCAAGCTCGAGAGTCTCCATTGCCCACTTTGATAGAAATCCCATGCATGGTATAGACACAAAAGGAAGAAGTAGGAGAGAACCCACCCCCGACCCCCGTGTGGCGGCGCTGCGCCACACCGGGGAAACCTCAATCGCCGGCGCCCAGCCCCCTCCCCAATCCCTCTCCCCTCCCCCCGCCGCCGCCGGTGGTGTCGCCGGACAAGGCTCGCGCGGCAAGGCGGCGGCGGGGCATCCGCTGGTTGCACCCCCGGGGTGAGGAGGTGGCGCCCGTCCTCTCTCCGTCGGATGCGGTGGTGAGCGGCGGCGGTGGCCGGAGAGCCGCCATGCGACGGCGGCAGGTGATGGCGGCTGGTCCGCAAAACCTGCCCCGGCGCTCGACAACCGGCGTGTTGTCCCGTCCGCACCACATGGACGCCGGGGCGGCGGCCCCGGGCATGACGGCGGCGATCTCCCCTGGCCGGAGATGGTCGGCCGGCTTGGACCTGGTGTGGGGGATCTCGGGATCCCACACCAAGTTCCGGTGGAGACAAGGCGGCGGTGCGGCGGCGGCCGCCATGGGAGGCGCTTGCCGGCACGCTGCAGGGAGGCGGTGGCGCGAGCACAGATGGGCTGGCGCGGAGCTGTGTCGATCTGGGCTAGGCCAAGAGGCGGCGCGACCTGCTGCGGCGGCGCGTGCATCCGTAATACCTTCGGTTATTGCGTTGTTGCAGAGGTTGCGTGTAATTGGTATCTCCGCGATATTAATATATGCTCTTTATCTATAAAAAAAAAGAAATCCCATGCATTATTGTGTCCTTTCTATCGTAAGTGCCATAACGAATAGTGTCACAACAAGTTGATTGACCTACTCTAGAAAAGAAAACGAAATCCATAGACCTAGCTAGGCTCGATAGATATTACTGTAGCTACCATGCCGAGACGTCTCAACAATCCGTCTGTCCATATAGGAGAACAAGCCCATACGTCCTATATATGGTTGGTGAAACGAGCCCTTCATCGTGTCGCGCTCGAGATGACAGCTTCTCCCGTCGTGCCATGCGGCCCATGCTCCCCATGCTTAACTATCCGGCCATCGACACCATGCATCCATGTTGCATGTGAAGTGTTGGGCAAATACATATCATTTTCAGTGGAGCAATAAAAAGACTATAGAGGATTGTGTGGATTTTTTCTTAGAAGATGGGCGCCAATGACTCTTTGATTCCTGCATACTCCATCCGTTGCAGTGAATAAGCTTGATCAACACTTAGTGAAAAGTCGACATCTAAGTCTGACCAATCTTTATATTAAAATATGAAAATTTAGTATATGAAAGCAATATGATCAGTAGGTTCATCATAAAATATATTTTCATAATTTATTTATTCAGTATTTAGATAGCTAAATTTTCTATATAATTGGTCAAATTAAAGACTTTTGACTAAATTTATATGCGGTATTCATTAAATCAGAGGTAGTATTATTTGGAGTCGAGAAAATGAATAACTCATACAGTGATTTGTTTCTTAAGCTCACTTGCGCACAGACTTAGCGTTCCAAAGTACTTTGGTTTATTAACCATCATCTACTACATCTTGTTTGCTCTATTTTAACGGTTATCTACCGACTTATCCTTCATGACCCGACGAAGAGTAAGCTTATGTCACTCATAACTTCCCCATCGCAGATGGCTGGTCCTTTGCTTCGTTGTTCTTGGCCTCGAGTGTAGTGGGCAGCTACATCTGCAAGGTGTGTGCCATGTTTTCTTATTGTGCTTGCCAGTGTGTGTTGAGTTGTACCTTGCTCGTCGAGC
Source organism: Poa pratensis (assembly GCA_947311845.1). Taxonomy (NCBI): domain Eukaryota; kingdom Viridiplantae; phylum Streptophyta; class Magnoliopsida; order Poales; family Poaceae; genus Poa; species Poa pratensis. The sequence goes on along the minus strand of CAMZMU010000037.1, from coordinate 77,785,300 downwards.
TCTTCGCATCGTTCGTTCGTCGGTGTTGGTTGTACTCTGTAATCCCGGTTGAGAGTTTTGGTTAATTCAAAGCAGTGCTCGTGTCGAGCCTTTTATCTAAAAATGTATGGATGCTCTTAGAGAATTTTGCAGTAGGTTCTAGTTTGATTTTTGTCGATACATATGCATCTCAACAACTGTGCATACCTACAAACATGGAAAACCATCTCGGTCCAAAAAGAGCCAATTAGCTAACCATACATAAATATAAATGCAATACTCCCCTTTTGTTTGTTGCTAATCTTTTCCCGGTTGTATTCGAGCGATGGATCCATGGAGGTACGATTAGTCAAACAAAAAAGTGATTAGCAGGGCCTAGTCTGATTTATTCAGCTTCGGATTTCCCATCACTAACCAACCTCTCATGTGTGTCCTTGTCCCTGTCCTTTTAGGCGGCAAGCACTTCATTTATTCTCAAGGTACGTGCATGTGAGAACACAGGACCTGTAGGTGTTCATATTTGGCGCCATTGTTAACCTTGATGCCGCCACTATAATATAATCTGCCTTTAATTTCCTTGTGATGATCTTTACACAAAGCAAACTGTGGTCTGGTGTGTATATATGGTAGCGCCACTGGAGCCGACTCCAGGCGGCTAAGATGCTTTCGGCCGAAAGCGTTGAGGTCAAGTTGGCTGGCCCCGGAAAAGTATTTTACACGATTGGGTTGGTGCAGTCTTATGTTCCTTTTCTTGACTCATTACCCTTTGCGTTCTTGAATGCCATGCGTTGGTAGCCTTTTCACCTGGCTTTGCTTACTTGTTTTGGTTGTGTGTTCGCGATTTTAATTTGAAACTTGAACTTTTCTATTCCATATTTTGATGAAATGTGCGAAGTTTGGTGGCAAAATGAGAGAACTCGATATATCGAGATTTGATTTTCGTGACTCTCATGAAAACTAAGGATTTCAGTTCGCGGACAATGGAATCTATCATGTGATTCAGAAGAAGAAAATATGAAGAGAGAAGACATTTTGGAAATTTTCGAACTGAGTTGACCATGCCCTTTAATGTTGTCTTTATTTTTTATAAGAAAGGATTTCTCCTGATTTTCATTCATAGAAAATCCTCACATGTCTAGATATTCTTGCGTACTCCCTCATGTACGGTACGGGTCACTCCAACAAGTTAATCCAGTGACATATTTGATGAAGTATTACGATCGGATCACTATGCGGAAATTTTTGGAAGTAGGCAACAAGGTTATTGGCTCTCTAAATACCTTAGATGACGGCTGAGTATATCTGGCCATGGATAGCCCGGCCCAAAAATATTGGGTTGGGCCTGCACATCGGGTCGGGCTCACCATGCTCGGGCTGGGCCGGTCAAGGCATAGTCGGTCTTTTTGGGTTCGGGGCTGATTTCTGCGGCCCGACGTTTGGGCCAGGCCGGGCTCATGCCTGGGTTTTTAGCGTCGGGCTTTTTTAGGCCGGCCGAAGTATGGCCATGTATACCGCCAAGACCCCAACCGCCAACAATTCCTTTTTTTTCACGCAAAGCCTTTCATCAAAACGTTGAGACAAACGTCGGCATTGACAAGAATTGACAATTGGACCATGTTCTTTTGTAGCTATGGCATTTCACTCCTAGACACGAAATTTCACTCTCTTCTGTCTCACTCAAGAGAATTCGTTTCGAGAGCATTCTGCCATTGGACCATGCTCTTTTGTAGCTATGGCATTTCATAATATTTTCTCGATCTCCTTCCAAAACTGAAGGGAAAAGTGGTTTTCCCAGTTTATCTTCATGATTTATTGCCAGGTTTTGCTGTGTTTTTGCATGCAAACTATTCATATATTGTATCGAGAAATAGTAAAATCAGTACATTCAAGTGGGCCGACTGCCAGGCAAGTCTAGTATTGGTTTGAATTGATGTTATCCATGGAGCATAAGTATTGTGAATAGGCGGAAACGATACCCCGTTAGGGGCTCGGGTTCGTGTTTATATATGAGAGAAGAGCCCTCTCCGTGGCAGTACAGGTGGGATACGGTTTGGGTTGGTGTACTACACCATACCCAATACCGTACAATACATGATGTTCAACAGCCCCCCTTAATCTAAACTCTTACAAAGATTTAGATTACGCTTAAATTCATCTAACTGTCTAACAGGAAGAGCTTTTGTAAAGCCATCAGCAACTTGATCTCTACTAGAAATAAATTTAATTTCTAAGTTCTTGCTTGCCACTCTCTCACGAACAAAATGATAATCAATCTCTATATGCTTAGTGCGGGCCTGAAAGACGGGATTTGCAGACAAATAGGTTGCACCTAAGTTGTCACACCATAAACAGGGCTTATCTTGTAACTTGACACCGAGCTCATGAAGGAGTGCTTCTACCCATATCAGTTCAGCAGTAGCATTTGCTACAGCTTTGTACTCAGCTTCAGTGCTTGAACGAGAGACCGTGGCTTGTTTGCGAGCACTCCAGGAGACTAAATTTGGTCCAAAAAAGATGGCAAAGCCACCAGTGGACCGCCGATCATCCGGACATCCTGCCCAATCAGCATCTGAAAAAGCACTCAAAAGGGTGTGAGAGGAGCGCATAAATGTAATACCAAGTTGTAATGTACCCTGAACATATCTCAATATCCGTTTTGCAGCTGTCCAATGATCTGTTGTTGGTGCATGAAGGTACTGGCATACTTTGTTAATCGAGAAGGATAAATCTGGACGTGTGAGTGTCAGGTACTGAAGAGCACCAACAATACTCCTGTACTGAGAGTTGTCTTCAGGACCAAGAGGTGTCCCCCCTTGAATAGAGAGCGACTCAATAGAGGACAATGGTGTGGGGGCCGGCTTACAATTTTTCATTCCCACTTTTGCTAACAAATCCATGGCATACTTTTCTTGTGTCAATATCAACCCATCCTTGTTTTTCTTGACTTCAATTCGCAAGAAGAAATGAAGATCACCAAGATCTTTTATAGCAAAATGTTCATTGAGATTACGAAGCAAGGCAGAAATTGCAGCATTTGAAGAACTCGTGACAATAATGTCATCAACATAAATGAGGACAAAAATAGTGACATCCGAACTCTGAAACAGGAACAAGGAAGTGTCACCTTTGGATGGTTTAAAACCATGGTCGTGTAATTTGGAACTGAGCCGAGAGAACCATGCCCTTGGTGCCTGTTTTAATCCATGGAGGGCTTTATCAAGTCTGCAAATATGATTAGGAGCATTCGGATTTTCAAAACCAGGGGGTTGCTTCATGTAAACCTCCTCTTCCAGAACACCATGTAAGAACGCATTCTTGACATCTAGCTGCCGTAAACTCCATCCTCTTGAGACTGAAATGGCTAGAACAATACGAATAGTTGCAGCTTTAACAACAGGACTAAAGGTATCTTCATAATCTATGTCATATCTCTGTTTAAATCCTTTAGCAACTAAGCGAGCTTTGTACCTATCAACTGTACCATCAGCATTTTTCTTGATACGGTAAACCCACTTACAGTCAATCAAATTTCTGTTGGAACTTGGAGGAACCAGGTGCCATGTTTTTTTCTGAAGCAAAGCATCATACTCTTCTTCCATCGCCTCTTTCCATTTAGGATGAGCGAGGGCCTCAGAAAGCGAAGAGGGTTCGCCTGTGGATGTTAGCATGCCATATCGAACAATATTTCCTTCCTTATAAATGTTTGGTTGCTTACCATATTTAATAGTGCCATCATTATACTGTTTAGGTTGTTGTATACCTTTCTGAAGTCGTGTGCGGGGTGCAGGTTCAGGCACAACAGAAGTTTGCGCAGAAGATCCCGAGCTGGCTGAAGAAGCCCCAGATTGACCTGCACCATGGCTCGGTGCAGCGGATCCAGCAAGGGACAGACCACCGGTCGGCAAACCTGGTGGCGACACGTCATGGGAGGCATCGGTGGCAGACGCGGCCGAGGCGTCCGTAGCGCTGTCGTCTTCTGCATGCGCGCCTGCATGCACATGGGCAGAGGCGGGCTCGGGGGTCCCGCCTGGGGAATCGTTTGTCGCTGTTGGCGACTTGTTGAGCGAGGGTGTGGGCGAATCCACGTCGGGACCCACATGCCCAGATGGATCAGCATCGGGATCGACAGATGCCTGATCCGAGGAAGCTTCGGAATCTGCACCAGATTCTGTGCCAATTTCGTCTTCTTCTGAACTCATTTGTGCTTCATTTTCTGCACTGTTTTCAGGTGTGTCTGCATCAAAATGAGCAGAATTTTCGTGTGCTTGCTCCTCTTGTACCTGGCCTTAATTAGTGATCGGAACAATGGGCAAAGGCATATGATCATCAAAAAGTGCATCCCCATGATTTGATGAAGTAGGAAGAAGAAGTATGTCATGACAAAGACGAGAACCGGTGTTTGGGTGCAACGAGGCAAAAGGAAAAATATTCTCGTCAAAGACAACATCACGAGAGATATATACGCGGCCGGTTGAAACATCAAGACACTTGACTCCTTTGTGGCGTGGGCTATAACCCAAAAAGACACAACGTATGGAACGGAACGCTAGTTTTCTTTTGTTGTAGGGACGAAGATTAGGCCAACAGGCACAACCAAACACACGAAGTGAATCATAATTTGGTTTGATGTGCATAAGTCGTTCAACAGGAGTTTCATGGTTTATGACTCGGCTAGGAAGCAAGTTTATTAAAAAGGTGGCAGTCAAAAAGGCTTCATCCCAGAATTTGAGAGGCATGGAGGCATTGGCAAGCAAAGCAAGACCAACCTCAACAATGTGGCAATGTTTGCGCTCAGCAGAAGCATTTTGTTGGTGTGCATGGGGCAAGAAACGTGATGCGTAATGCCAACCTTTTGAAAAAAGCTATTGAGTTTTTCATACTCACCACCCCAGTCAGTTTGCATAGTGATGATTTTTCTATTAAATTTGCGCTCAACAAGTTGTTGGAAGTTAAGAAACACTTGATAAACATCAGACCGTTTCTTAAGCAAATAAATCCAAGTAAACTTACTAAAATCATCTATGAAGCTTACATAATAAGTGTGCTTGCCAACAGAGGCTGGAGCTGGGCCCCATACATCAGAAAAAACTTGTTCCAAAGGAACAGTGGAAACACTAGTCGATACAGGATATGGCAATTGATGGCTTTTTGCTAGTTGACAAGGATCACATATGTAAGGATTTATTTCTGGGGAATGGGATAACTTATGCTTCCTAAGAATTTGCTGCACCACAAATGAAGAAGGATGCCCTAAACGACGATGCCATGTAGAGGATGACGGCTTTATTGTGATGAATGCATGCTTGGATGACCCCGTAGAGATTGGCACTAGAGGGCATAAACCACCATGACATGGGCCCTTAAGAAGAAGTCTCCTTGTGGCCTGGTCCTTGATCAAAAAGAAATGTGGGTGAAACTCAAGAAACACATTATTATCAAGTGTGAGCTTATGAACGGACAAAAGATTTTTGGATGCATTTGGAACATGAAGGATGTTTTTAAGATGTAAAGGAGCATGCGGGGTGCACAATGTTGAATGACCAATATGACTTATGAGCATACCATTTCCATCGGCCGTGTGGACGCGTTCGCGTCCCTTGTACTTCTCATGCGTGGTGAGCTTGTTCAGCTGGCCGGTGATGTGGTCGGTGGCGCCAGTGTCGGAGTACCCAGTTGGTATCCACGCCATAGGACGCCATGTGTGCAGCCTTGTCGTCGGTGTCGGAGTAGTCGCTGTCGGAGTCATCATTCTGGTAGTGCCACCGGCAATCTGCTGCAGGGTGGCCGTGGATCTTGTAGATCTGGCAAGTCACGTCCACGAACGGCGTCGGTGCACGATCGCGGCGACCACGCAGACCATCGCGGCGCCCACCATCATCACGATGCCCGCCGTCATCACGACGACGTCGTCCATCATCGCGGCGCCCTCCGTCATCGCGACGGCGTCCACCATCATCGCGGCGGCGCATGTCGCGGCGTCCTCCATCGTGGCGGTCACCACGGTGACCACGGTCACCGCGATCTCCGCGGTCATCTGGACGCCCGCGGTCACCGCGATCTCCGCGGTACGGGCGGTTGTCACGGCGCCCCACATCTTGGTAATCACCACGATCTCCGCGGTACGGGCGGTTGTCACGGCGCCCCACATCTTGGTAATCACCGCGATCTCCGCGGTACGGGCGGTTGTCACGGCGCCCCACATCTTGGTAATCACCGCGATCTCCGCGGTACGGGCGGTTGTCACGGCGCCCCGCATCTTCCCGGCGGGTGATGTCTACGCACGCTTCTATTCTTGTAGACAGTGTTGGGCCTCCAAGAGCAGAGGTTTGTAGAACAGCAGCAAGTTTCCCTTAAGTGAATCACCCAAGGTTTATCGAACTCAGGGAGGTAGAGGTCAAAGATATCCCTCTCAAGCAACCCTGCAATTAAGATACAAGAAGTCTCTTGTGTCCCCAACACACCCAATACACTTGTCAGATGTATAGGTGCACTAGTTCGGCGATGAGATAGTGAAATACAAGTGATAGGGATGATTATAAGTAGTAACTGCAATCTGAAATAAAGATGGCAGCAAGCAAACATGTAGCAGAACTTGTTGTAAACGGTGTTTCAATGCTTAGAAACAAGGCCTAGGGATCATACTTTCACTAGTGGACACTCTCAACAATGATCTCATAACTGAATAAGTAAAAGCTACTCTTGAACACTCTCTTATTGGATAACAAATACCATTCATTGTGTAGGGCTACAAAAGCACACCTCAAGCCGGAGTAAACAAGCGCCACAACGTCATAAAGGAATCACACACGGTGCACACACTGTCACCTTTACACCGTGGAGAGTACCGGAGTTCATATTAAAGTAACCTCTGGAGTGCATAATAGATAAAGAGCAACATCTACTTATTCAACTAGATTACAAAGCTCATGATCACATAAAGATCACACCATGGGAGAGAGAGATGAACCACATAGCTACCGGTAGAGCCCTCAGCCTCGGGGGAGAACTACTCCCTCCTCATCATGGGAGTCAGCAGCGGCGATGAAGATGGCGGTGGTGTCGATGGAGATGACTCCGGGGGCAATTCCCCGTCCCGGCGGCGTGCCGGAACAGAGACTTCTGTCCCCCGAAACTTGTCGTCGATGGCGGCGGCGCTGCGGAACTCTTCTGGAAATATGACTTGGTGTTTTAGGGTTTTTGCGTCAGAGAGAATAAATAGGCCAAAGTACGCTGGTCAGAGCCTCCCGAGGTGGGCTCCTCACCCCACGGCGCGGCGGTGGGCCCTCCCGCGCCACCATATGAGGAGGATGGCCCATGGGCCTCCTCCTTCTCCCCTTTGGACTCCGTGTACATGTCGGGAAAATAGGAACTTCGCCTTTTGTTTCGTCCAATTCCGAGAATATTCGCAGAAGTACTTTTCTGGAACCAAAAACAGCAGAAAACAGGGAACTGGCACTGTGGCATCTTGTTAATAGGTTAGTCCCAGAAAATGCATAAAATGATATGAAGTGTATAAAAACATGTAGCAATTGGTATAATATAAGCATGGAACATCAGAAATTATAGATACGTTGGAGACGTATCAAGCATCCCCAAGCTTAGTTCTACTCGTCCTCGAGTAGGTAAAACGATAACAACAAATAATTTCTGAGGAGACATGCTTTCACACAATCTTGATCATAATATTGTAAGACATGTAAGCTGTGATCAAATCATTCAAGCAAATGTATATAGTTGATATCAAAAGACAAAGCAAGAGTCAAACAAGCTAAAAGTTTTCATGAACTATTGCTTCAAAGACATGAAACCGTACAAGGTTCATTAAAGATGATTTAAGTAAGTTCTATCCTTCAAACCAAGCATCAAGTAAATTTTCATAACATAGAAGGATTCAGCCAAGTAAACATAAACATGAACGTCATGAATCAACTGTTTCGAAGTCTACTCAACCGGTGAGCGCAAGCATTTGGTATTGGCACCAGATGTTATGGCAAAGAGAACATTAATGGGGGTTTGGAAGGCCAATGGAAGAAAGTCTCACAAAGCTATAAGTGATCATTAGACAAGAGGAAGTCTTATATCGAAGCTATGTAAGGAGTAGTGATTGCCATGCAACGGATGCACATAGAGCTATATGTGTATGAAAGCTCTCTAATGGAACTAGTGGGGGTGCATCCAACTTGGTTGCTCATGAAGACCTAGAGCACTTTTGAGGAAGCTCATCATTGGAATATACAACCCAAGTTCTATAGTGTAAATTCCCCACATAGTTATACAAGTAGAACATGAAAACTCTCTCACATGGAGTATAGGTGCTAAACATGAGCACAAATGATGACTATGAATACTGCAGGTGCTAAACATGAGCACAAGTGTGATAAAGGATAGTAATGTTGCCCCCTTTTTCTTTATTCTTTTTTTTCTTTTTTTTTTTCTTTTTTCTATTTTTTTTTCTTTTTCTGTTTCACTTTTCGATGGCCTCCATGGCTCTTTTCAGAGGGGCAACACTCTAATATGATTACAACTTTTTGGTACAAATAACTCATAATGAACAAAACATGATGTATAAAACTGTATGCCTCTGCCAGTGTAGCAGGATGTGCAATGATCTAGCGTAACATGGGTAAACCACACATCAGCTGTATAGAATCATGCAAAGCAATATATAAGTGATGAATGACAACAAGTCATGTAATGTAAATGGATGTTGCATGGCAATATATCTCGGAACAGCTATGGAAATGCTGTGGTAGGTAGGTATGGTGGCTGTTTTGAGGAAGATGTATGGGCTTATGTGTAGGAGAACAAGAGGAAGTCCTCCCACGGGGTTGGATGTACTGGCGAAGTATGCACAACTCTCAATGTGAGCAGAAGGCAATGCACAGCACCGAAGAGGCTAGCAAATATGGATGGTGGAAGTGCCAAAAACCGTAGCTTAACATTAGTCAAAAAGAACTCACAAGTTTATTGCAAACAACTAGCAGGTTCAACATTAAGAGCATGATTAAAATTCACTCCAAGAAGGGCCGTTCACGGCGGTACAAGTACCCCGTTAGATCCCTCGACCTTCAGCACAACTTAGTTATTACAATGAACTTTCAGACATGGAAAGCTATCAAGTCCAACTACACCTTCAACAATTTTAGAGTTTGTAGTACGGTACAAGCTTAAAGACAACAATCCACTAATGATTTTAACTTAATTAACCAGCAAGCTTTACCATCTAAATACTCAAAACATTTGCAAAGAATCAAGTTATCAAAGTTTCAATGATCTACAAGATTATGCAAGTTTTCATACCACTACCACATGCAGCATTTTCTTTCTTCCAAGCAAACACCAATCAACTTTTAAACATAAACTCTCCAAATGATAATATAATGCAGCAAGAGAGTATTTATAAACACGTGCTAACAGCTCGAAGAGATGCATGAAAAACAGGAGCTAAAAGCACTGCAGTAGCTAGTTAAGAATACTCAACAAATATAAGTGAAGAACATGAGTATTCACATGAAAAAGCGGAGCGTGTCTCTCCCACACAAGGATTGCTAGGATCCGAATTTATTCAAACAAAACAAAAAAAAAAAAGCACACAGACGCTCCAAGTAAAGCGCATAAGATGTGAAAGAATTAAAATATAGTTTCACTAGAGATGACCTGATAAGTTGTTGATGAAGAAGGGGATGCCTTGGGCATCCCCAAGCTTAGACGCTTGAGTCTCTCTGAATATGGTTGGGATGAACCACGGGGGCATCCCCAAGCTTAGCTTTTCACTCTTCTTGATCACATAATATCACCCTTCTCGCTTGATCCTTGAAAACTTCCTTCACACCAAACTCAAGACAGTTCTCATTAGAGGGTTAGTGCATAATCAAAAATTCTCATATTCTGTAATGATACAATCATTCCCAAAGCTTCTGGACATTAGCTACAGCCACCAATGCTTTGTGGAGCAAAGAAATCCACACAAACATCGTAAAAGAGCGAATGCAAAACAAAAGGCAGAATCTGTCAAAAACAGAACAGTCTGGAAAACGAATTTTTTCGAGGCACTTAAGTTGCTCAGATGGATCTGGCCATAATGAAAGTTGCGTACATATCTCAGGAAGATGCGTGATTTTTCGTAGAATTTTTCGAATTTTCTACAGGAGAAAAGCTCAAATTCGTGACAGCCAAAAATCTGTTACTGCGCAGAAATCCAAATCTTGCATCAACTTTCAATATAGAACTTTACTTGGCACAACAATGCGATAAAATAAAGATACAAAGGAGTTGCTACAGAAGTAACAAAACTCCTTGACTCAAAGAAAAAAAAATAACAGCAAATAAAAACGATGGGTTGTCTCCCATAAGCGCTTTTCTTTAAAGCCTTTTAGCTAGGCATAGTGATTTTTATGATGCCCACATAAAGATGAGAGTTGAAACATAAAAGAGAGCATCAAGAAGCATATATAAAACATGTTTAAATCTAACACTCTTTCTATGCATAGGAGTCTTGTAAGAAAACAAGTCAATGAAGAACAAAGTGACTAGCATAGAAGCAAAACAAGTGTAACTTCAAAAATTTCAACATAAAGAGAGAGACTTAATATTATTGTGATATATGAAATCGTGTCTCCCTCTCTCATAAGGACCAGTAGGTCTTAAAGTACCCAGCAAATAAAAGCAAATCAAGAGAAAGCTCAAAACTTCATCATAAAGAGAAGAAATTTAGTAACATGAAGATTTCTATAACCATACTTTCCTCTCTCAAAATAATTTTCAGCGGCATCATGAATAAACTCAACAATATAGCTATCACATAAGCATTCTTATCATGATCCATATGCATAAAGTATCATTACTCTCCACATAAGCATGAACATTATCATTAGTAATAGTGAGAGTAAAAGTATCACATCCATCATTGCAATCATCAAAATTGGAGGCATAGAATAATCATAATGAATTTTATCCTCAATAGTAGATGGACTGAAATATCATATTCATCATTGTAAACATCATATATAGGAGGCATATCATAATCAACATAAACTATATCCTCAATAGTAGGTGGACTGAAAATATCACAATGATTATAATTATCATATATTGGAGGCAAAGTATCATCAAAGCAAATTTCCTCCTTAAAGCTTGGGGGACTAAAAATATCATATTCATCACAACCAGCTTCCCCAAGCTTAGACTTTTCCATAGCATTAGCAATAATGGTGTTCAAAGAATTTATAGTAATACCATTGCTACCATCATGCAAACAAGCCTCCATAGGTTTTTTAATTTTCTCTCAAAAGCATCATGTCCTAATTCAATATAAAGTTCATAAAGATCTCTAATTTTTTTGTTGTTTTCCATTAAGCCTAACTAGTGAAAATAAAAACAAGAAACAAAAAATATAATTGCAGAATCTAAAGGAAATAACTTCGAGCACTCACACACTAGCAACAATACTAGAAAATAGCTTTGTAGCCAGAGGATGTGAATACCTTTTACCTTACCTCCCCGGCAACGGCGCCAGAAAATAGCTTGATGTCTACGCACGCTTCTATTCTTGTAGACAGTGTTGGGCCTCCAAGAGCAGAGGTTTGTAGAACAGCAGCAAGTTTCCCTTAAGTGAATCACCCAAGGTTTATCGAACTCAGGGAGGTAGAGGTCAAAGATATCCCTCTCAAGCAACCCTGCAATTAAGATACAAGAAGTCTCTTGTGTCCCCAACACACCCAATACACTTGTCAGATGTATAGGTGCACTAGTTCGGCGAAGAGATAGTGAAATACAAGTGATAGGGATGATTATAAGTAGTAACTGCAATCTGAAATAAAGATGGCAGCAAGCAAACATGTAGCAGAACTTGTTGTAAACGGTGTTTCAATGCTTAGAAACAAGGCCTAGGGATCATACTTTCACTAGTGGACACTCTCAACAATGATCTCATAACTGAATAAGTAAAAGCTACTCTTAAACACTCTCTTGTTGGATAACAAACACCATTCATTGTGTAGGGCTACAAAAGCACACCTCAAGCCGGAGTAAACAAGCGCCACAACGTCATAAAGGAATCACACACGGTGCACACACTGTCACCTTTACACCGTGGAGAGTACCGGAGTTCATATTAAAGTAACCTCTGAGTGCATAATAGATAAAGAGCAACATCTACTTATTCAACTAGATTACAAAGCTCATGATCACATAAAGATCACACCATGGGAGAGAGAGATGAACCACATAGCTACCGGTAGAGCCCTCAGCCTCGGGGGAGAACTACTCCCTCCTCATCATGGGAGTCAGCAGCGGCGATGAAGATGGCGGTGGTGTCGATGGAGATGACTCCGGGGGCAATTCCCCGTCCCGGCGGCGTGCCGGAACAGAGACTTCTGTCCTCCGAAACTTGTCGTCGATGGCGGCGGCGCTGCGGAACTCTTCTGGAAATATGACTTGGTGTTTTAGGGTTTTTGCGTCAGAGAGAATAAATAGGCCAAAGTACGCTGGTCAGAGCCTCCCGAGGTGGGCTCCTCACCCCACGGCGCGGCGGTGGGCCCTCCCGCTCCACCATATGAGGAGGATGGCCCATGGGCCTCCTCCTTCTCCCCTTTGGACTCCGTGTACATGTCGGGAAAATAGGAACTTCGCCTTTTGTTTCGTCCAATTCCGAGAATATTCGCAGAAGTACTTTTCTGGAACCAAAAACAGCAGAAAACAGGGAACTGGCACTGTGGCATCTTGTTAATAGGTTAGTCCCAGAAAATGCATAAAAATGATATGAAGTGTATACAAAACATGTAGCAATTGGTATAATATAAGCATGGAACATCAGAAATTATAGATACGTTGGAGACGTATCAGCGGGTAACGTTTGCAGAGGAGACGAAGGAGTCGCCACCCTTCCCGGCGGCGGCCAGCATCTCCTGTCGCATGTCATGGGCACAGATCTGTGCATAGAGATCATCAAGGGTGGTACCTGGGTTACCATTGACGGAGGCCACCACCGAGTCGTAGGAGCCGTCGAGGCCGTTGACGATGTACCCGACGAGCTCATCTTCTTCAACTTTCTTCCCGGCTGCCGCCAGTTCAGAGCAAAAGCCCTTCATCTTGGCAAAGTACTGAGCAGCCGTGGAGTCGTCCTTCTTCGTTCCTCCGAGAGCAGTGCGGAGGTGGTTGATCTTGGACCGAGATTGGGAGGAGAACATGATGATGATGACTCCCCAGACCTCGGCAGTCGTCTCGGGCCCGACAATGTGGGCAAGTATCTCCGGTGAGAGGGAGTTCACAAGGAACCCCATGACCGCTTGATCCCGGAGCACCCATGCCGAGTAGGCGGGGTTTTGGACCATGCTTTTCTTCTTGTTTTCGTCCTCCACCTCTATCATCTGTGCCGGTGCAGCGTCGGAGCCGTCGAGGAGACCGTGGACTTGCGCGCCGCGGAAGGCAGGCATCACGAGCGTTTTCCAGAAGAGAAAGTTGGCTCGAGTTAGCTTCTGAGAGGGAGGAGAGCCCAGGCCAGAGACCAGGGCAGGCATGCTCGTCGAGGATGATCCCATGATGGCACAGGAAGGTCTTGGTCGTGGTTCTTGGTTTGGATCGTGGTTTTTGGCTTGCATATCGTAGGCTTTGGGTTGTAGATCGTAGGTTTTTGGTTTTTAGGGTTTTGGGATCGCTTGCGGCGGCTAGGTCACGGAAGAGGCAGCTCTGATACCATATTGTGAATAGGCGGAAACGATACCCCGTTAGGGGCTCGGGTTCGTGTTTATATAGGAGAGAAGAGCCCTCTCCGTGGCAGTACAGGTGGGATACGGTTTGGGTTGGTGTACTACACCATACCCAATACCGTACAATACATGATGTTCAACAATAAGAACCACAATTGGGCCTGAATTCTAGGTTCTGCGCACTTAAACAGTGGCAGACACTCGAGAGGAAACGCTGATTGCTTTTGCTTTTGTGAACTTGACTTGATGTGGATTAGTTTGAGGTATGTGTAGTGGTTCACTGGTCCTTAATGATCATGTGACTAGATTAATTAGGCGAGGTCGCCTTTTGATGGCTATCTAGCTATAGTTTAGCTAGATGCTCCTGTTGTGTAGCCTTGGCATGGGATGGGATGCTGATACTAGTCTCAGAAATAAGGTATTTAGCTTTCTTCTTTCACCTCTGTACTAGAGTACTAGACCATTAGACCATGGATATATATGCTTGCCCTAAGAGAAGAGGAGCAGCTGAGCTGGAGGGGAGTAGCTCAAGCTTGACAATGGCGAGCGCCACCTGCTCTGCTCTCCAACAACTACACCCTGCAACTGCACACAGCATATATACATCTCCCTCATGCGGCGTTCTCCAAGAAGAATAGACCTCTGAGACGACCGGAGTACCAACAATGGCGTCCCACTTCCCCTCCCTCGACGGCCTCCTGGCGCGACGCTCGGTGCTGCTCTATGCGGCCACGTGGACCGCGGTCGCCGCCATGTCTGTGGCCGTGGCAGCGCTTGCCCCGGAGCTGGCCTACGTCTGGGCTGTCGCACCGGGGGCGCCGCTCACCAGAGCCTGCCCCGGCAGCGGCTTCAACGGCGGCAGAATCGGGCTACCGCTCGACGGGCCGCCATGGGACGCAGTCTGCGTGCCCGCGGGCATGTTCGGCCGCACCATCCCCGATGTGGTCGTCCCGCTCGTGTTCGCCGTTGTCGTCGTGGCCAGCGCTGTCGGGTTCACCACCGCCGTTGGCGTCTGGGAGGACGCCGACGAGGAGGACGGCGAGGGCCAAGTAGGACAGGTGTAGGCTATGGCAACTAGATCACTCGACATGTACTTTACAATTTCTGAATGTTTTTAGCGGCAACAGAGCAGACACAAATCTTTCTGAATTTTTCAGCATCTTGTAGTACATGTACCACTGGAAAATTTCCAGGCAAAACATAAATCTGAAGAAGGATGATACTAATTTGCCCATCACTCCATTTAGCTGAGGGTTAAGACCTACATAACGGACTGTTGCTGCTCCCTGGAAAACAAAACACAAAACATCCTTTTTTAGAAAAAGGTTAAATTCAGAAGGAACGGCAAAATGATACATATTCTTCGTTGCTTGCATCCTGTGACGGTTATAGTCGTTTATTTTGTTAGGAATAAGAATTTTATCAACGACAAGAACAGAGAACCTGGGACACATTCTTCCACCGCATGTAGGTGACGACTCGAATTGCCTCTGCAAGCGAAAACAGACAAGTTCCATAACGCGGTGGAGAGATAAAGGTATTCCTGAAACTTGGATGTGCATAGCTAAACTTGATGTTTCAGAAACAGATTCACAATGGCAATGCGCTCAAGAGCATACTCGTGAGGGCAAAGGATTGCCTCATCAAATTGGTCATGATCGGGGGTAGATAATTTTCTATGTGGAAGTACATGTGATGAGCACGCCTCGGAACCGCTCCCCTCCCGAGCGGTTCTTGGGGCGACCTCCCATCCCGTAACCCTAGAAAGCCCATCCATCCTCCGCCCAGTTGGCCGCCGCCGCCGCCCTTGCCGGCGGCGGGAGCGGCGCCCTTCTCGCCGAAGACGGCGGATGGGATGGGGAGGTGCTCTTCGCGGGTGTTTCACGGGAGGACGGGGGAACATCGGTGAGGGCATGGGGCGGCGCGGCCGTCTCTAGCTGGCGCTTGAGGCCTTCCTCCGGCGAGCCGTCATGGAGGAGATGGTGCGCCCTCTGCACGTTCGCGTGCTTCGCGGTGAGCTGGGTCGTCGAGCCGATCTCGGCTGAGGCCCAATCTGGCTTTGACGTGCTCAGCCTAGGCCATGGCGGCGGGATCTGGTGGGTCTTCGGATCACTCGGCACCTGCAGCCTTGCGCCTTGACTGTTCCCATCCATCTTCGGTCTCTCCCGCTTGGAGGCGACTGGCGGCGTGGGGGCCTGCTGGTCTCGTGATTAATGGTGGCGGTCCTAAGATTTCTCCTCGTGTCAAGATAAAGACCTGCCGGTTGTCTGTACTCATTGATCTGGCTGAAGTGACGAGTTCCGGAAGGCTCCGCCGGCAACTCCACTGGGCGATTCATGCCTGGAGATTGCTAGATCGGGTGGGATTCGATCGTGCGCACCATGTTTTACTCTGGCCATTTGGTTTCAGAGGGAGCGCTTCGAAGCTCTGCTGGCTGTTAATATCATGGGACATGTTCTCGTTCCATGGTGCTGGTGGAGAAGGTCATGTCAGTCGAGATCTGAGGCTAGCAATGGTGGTTCGAATCTTTCTCGCGATGAGGAATTGGCTTGGTGTTTCATGACTTGGAGCAGCGGCATGTAAGTGGGGGCGACAACATACGTGAAGTCCAAACTCCTACCTTTCAGGGTGAAAATCCAAGGTCTGGCCTTAATTGGTTGTGCCTGACAGTGGTCTTGCTGAAGACATTGTTTTGAGTGTGAGGACTATCTTCAGGGTGAAAACCCAAGGTCTGGCCTTAATTGGTTGGGCCTGGCACTGTTCTTCTTGAAGGCGTTGCTTTTGAAGAATTGGGCATCAGGTGTTGTTTTGGTGGTGGTTGTGCGGCTGCTTGAATGACTGTAACTCTGTAGCGGGACTTTTCTTTTTATTTCTTCTTCTTATTGTTTTTCGGCTGTGTGCATCCGTAGTAACTTCGGTTATTGAGTTGTTGCAGAGGCTGGGTGTAATTTGTATCTCCGCGATATTAATATACACTCTTTATCTAAAAAACATGTGATGAATAAAATCAATGTCCAGTCGTTGAATGCTACTGGTTTAGTAAAAAGCTGTCAGATGTTGAACGACGCGGGGGGGGGGGGGGGGGGGGTAGATAATTTTCTATCTGGAAGTAGCTGTAATGAATAAAATCAATGTCAATGTCCAGTCGTTGAAAGCTACTGGTTTAGTAAAAAGCTGTCAGATGTTGAAAGGGTTAATGATACAATTCAACATAAGCAAGGATATTATAGGGCTTACAAAATCTCTGTAAGTATTAATTAAATTTTATTTTGAACAAAGGACGTCCTAACAATATCCAACAAATTCTTGAGATCTGAAGTAATTTGATTCTCATAGCTTTTACTGGCTATTTCATACTCCATCTATTATATACTAAAAGCAAAATGAGGGAGTTTAACGGAGACACCATGTTAATCCACATAGGCTAAAATATATAGACCATCGGCCCTAATTTTAATGGCTGAGATTTAAAGCCTTTAGGTGTTACGTAAAAAGTGTCACGTACCAGTTACGAACATAAACATCATAGATGACCACGTACAATCGCAAGCATAATAATAGAAAGAAAAAATTATGGAGATGTGTTACGTTTTTTTTGTAACAGAAAACGTGTAGTATGAGGTACAATTGGACAAGGACACCACGCATCAATCTGAAGGAATCAGATTAAAAAAACTAGCTAGCGTGGCCTTATGGTTATGGGTCTCTTGGGACTCAAGGGGCCGGAGGCCGGAGCAGAAAATGCGTGGCAAAATAGTGCTTGAGAAATCACTATTGTTTAATAATATAGTATAAAATATTAAAATTCCTGTCCGGCCGATGAAATATATGATAAACGGAAGAGGGAATTAATCTCATGGATCTGTACATGCTTAGAACCAGCGTGCATCTATTTTCCAAATCCGGATTTGTTTTCTTTATCCGTGCAAGTCGAGATTGAGTTGATACAACTACAGATGGGTCAAACTATATTTTCAGTTATTTATAAGAATTCAGAAATAGTTTTTAACTACAACTACGAATTAAGTTACAAATTAGTTGGATAAATTTATAAGCCCGGATTTATTTTCTATTTATAAAAATCTTGAATTGATATATAGCTACAACGTTCGCGTTTGATTGGAAATATGTTGTCTAAATGTAAGACCATTGAACGTTCACTATGAAAAGATCACCAAGAGTCATCCTTCGACAACCTGCCCTATTGATCGGAGCAACGCTACCTCGAGTTGTTATCGCCAAGTGTCATGGATTTTGGTGGAGATTGTTTTGAACCAATCCAGGACCTAGAAAACCTTAGACTAAGTCGTTCTTCGAAAACCTTTGATCCATGTGCCTTTAGAGTTAGTTTAATATTAACTAAATAATATTAGAATCCTCATTTGGATTTGAGCTCGATGGCATTGTAGTAACCGACTGATATAGTCGGTGACAACCAAAAAAGAGAGATCAAGCGTAGGATATACATAGACGTAGACATTCATCTATTGCTCAATAGATACAACACAATGATGTTAATGTATAATTAGCGAGTAATGTTTATCATGAATATCCAGTAATAAGGTTTCAACTTTTTGATTGACGTAGCAGCGGAATTTTAATTAAAAGAGTTCTGTGGTCACGCTAAATTAGTAAGGAAAACGTTCTTTGGGTCCAGCATGTTAGAAAAAATATCTTCACCTATGACTTCGTGAGTTCATATATAGTTTGTGTAACCAAATACACTTCCGTGCAAGACGTGGGTTTTTCTATTCTTTAAGATTTATGTATATGTTCCATTGCAATCCAACTGTTAATTACTCTTATCATGGGACTCAAGTAATTGCGTAGTATGAAAATGTTGCTGGGTTGTATAAACAATCGATGAGGGAGAAATTGGTGCTGCAATGGGATTGTAAAGATTATTGTGATCACATGCATGAAGCTGACGACTCACTGAAACGATGTACCATTTAATTATGTGATTGAACTTCACTAAGTTACATGGAACTATGTGCCAGTCGGTGTAGTCATTGTTACATGTCACACAAAGTATATCAATGAGAGAGAGAGAGAGTAGAACACCCGGACTGAAGAGCGAGCGATAGTAACAATAGAGTTAAAATATATCAAAATAGCAGTAAAAATAGAGGATGTTCAAGAATATATAGTATGGTATTTTTTAAATGGTTCAGAATACTACCCACATAAACATAACATGATATGTTTTGGCACATATAGAGTACTATGATTTACAATTACATGTTTCGAAATTCTTTGAAACCATAAATTTATTCGTGAACGTACTCAACACAGTAAAGACGATGCCCTCGCATTTGCGAGGGCCACCTTGCTAGTTCTTCTGAATAAAGGAAAATAAAAAAAGGGCCAAAAATTGGAGAAAAGAATGATACCTTGAGCCGTCTAGAGAGCTCTTTCGCGTGCAGTATGTTTGCAAGAGACTGTCCATAGGCCATTTTTATCATCGTAACTGCCAATACAAAATCATTAGCAACAGTTGAACCCATAGTAGATTTTTCTTTTAACGAACCATACGAACAAATACATTTTCTTGCCACTGAGTCCATCGAACTGAATCCTATTTGGATATGTATGGAGATGGGCGACTAAGGACAAGTTTGCAATGCCATCCTCAATAGCCGTAGACTTATCAGTGGCTTTCATATTATCACGGAGAAGGTTGGTCACTAAAAAGTGACCTGATTGAGCATGAGTGAAAAAATCTTAGTTTTTGATATTTTCTGTTTATAGTATTTTCTGACAGTTAGAGACAATACGAAGATGATTGGTGGCAAACTGCATCTCGCCCTCATCTTCAGACAGTTGGAACGGACAGAACATGCCACCTGCATTGTTTCTGCAGAACAGAAAGATTTTGGACAGTTTGATTCAGTGAGATGACCAGTGCTGCAATAGACTCAGAGATATCCGAATTGAAACTGAACCACAACGCAATCAATGTACAAGTAAAATAAGCAACTATCATATAATGGATGCCTGGATGGTGGGGGTTACACTTACATCAAGATGTTGAGAGGAAGAATGATTGAGTTGAACTGTAAACCCAAGTGCCCAGCACCTTCTTCTATGATTACCGAATCAGAATCTGCCCCGGCCCCCCCTAACACCAATGATTTGCTGCTAAAATATATGAACAGTGTTGATTTTGGAAAAAAATTAGCTAACCGGCCCCCCTTAACAGTCAAGATTAAGCAATCCTGCCTCCGCCATTGCGGTGAACTATTTATGAACATGGAATAGTCCTGATAGTCGATTAAGTTTAAGATTCTCCCCAGTCGCACTAGGAGATTGATCTTCTGTGCCAGGCCCATCTTTCTTCATTTGTATGGCTTTCACCAGTATCCTCGTTCTTGGTTATGGAGTCATACCTCTCTCTCGACTTCATTGTCGTCTAATATTGCAACGCCTGGTCCAGCTTACCTGGGACTGAAGTCCATGGACCATAATAGTAAATGATCGCTGATCTCGACCTGATCAATTGCTCTCCATCTCCTCCCATATTTGTTGGGCCCCCTTCTCATATTTCATACTGACATAAAGGTTCTATGTTCAGTTACATGTGTCAGAATCCAACTTAAAGCCTGATTCCTCCATCCTCCGGATCTAATTAGTCGTCTTCAGAATGTAGGTGTATGCCATATTAATTGTTTGGAGAGTTAAACGCTTGAGGGGTCACGAAGTTGCCACAGATGAGCGCATTGTTCACGAACTCAAAAAGTGCTAAATTTTGGTCACGTAGTTGTGTGTAAGAGCCCCGTTTGTCACTCCGTCGAAATGGACGTTAAGTCGCTGACGTGGCAGTTTTCCTTTTTGCAAAATGCACCCTGATTTTTTCTTCTTCGCATCTATTTGTCCTGTTGAAATTTTTTGGGCCAGGCATATTCTCAAACAGGTGATGGACATCTTCGACGGCTATCACTGCTTCAACTCCGTGGCGGCCCCCCTCGCCCTGCCTTTCTCCGTGGCCGTGCTCGCGTCCCAGGCCATGGCGCCGTCGTCCCTCTTCCCAGCTCGCTAAAGTGTCCGCCTTCTAGCCTCCCTTTGCCCGCCGCCGTCCCGCGCGTCGTCCTTCCCGATCCAGATCGGCTTCCCCACCTCCCTCGCCGACCTCGTCGTCAGGAACCATGGCAGCCTGGCAAGGTCGACCTGGTAGACCGCCATGCCGTTCGGGTAGTACAGGCCCCAGTGCCGCTCGGTGCCCGGCCCGGGCTTGAGGTCCTCGTTTATAGGGAGAAGACGAACCGGCATCCTGGCCCCGGGCCCCGCCGGCACGCCCGGGTCTTGGCCATCCGCGCCGCGAGGTTCCTGTTGTAGACGGCGGCGTCGCGGGCGTTCGCGCCGATCTGGTCGTAGTCACCGCCGTTGGGCCAGCCGGTCTCGGTGATGGCGAGCCTGACCTCCCCGTGGCTTAGCTTGGACATGGCGGTGCCCACGGCGTCGAGAATTTTGTCGAGCAGGTTGGTCCCGTTTAGGAACCGCAGAAGCGGGCGCATGACGGGCTCTGTAACATCCCAAAATTATTATCAGGATTACATTCCAAAAATGAGAGCCAACAAAAACTTTTGTTGTTCATTGTATGTTAATTGCTTTTGTTACTTGAGATGTTGTTCTTGCTGTTTGTGTGAGTGTTTGCTCTAATGAACACTAGTAAGAAAGAAAGAAAACAAAATATAAAATCAAAGCAAGAAAAATAAAAGTGACAAGTGGTCACATGAAAATCTCCAAGTGACAAACTCAATTATTTTCAAACCAAAGTCAGTGGAGTTGTAATGTAAACACTCCCCATTTTGTTCCTACCACTTTCCCCTCTCAAATATTATTTTTGAATTAGTTTTAAAAGTCTAAAATAAAAACAAATGGAAATAAATTCAAATAACATAAACAAAGTACTATAAAAGAAAATGTTTCAAAACATTTTATTATTTTATGCCAATTTTTGTGGAGCTTCTGTACTTTATGGGAAGGCCCCACAAATTTTTGTAAATTTTTCTAAAATGTTTAAATACACTAATTAAATCCTAGAAAACCTTCTGGTTTTAACAGAAGGACTAAAACAGAAATAAAAAAAGAAGCAGAGAGGAGGCAGGGGGTTTTCTGCAAAAATGTCATCCCCTACCTCTCTCCCTCGCCCCGACGTGCCGCCGTGTCGCCGTGCTGCGCCTCACCGTTTCCGAGCCGCCCAGGCCCCCCTGCGCGCGCGCCCGGTGCCTCTGCTGCCTCTGCGTGCAGGAGAGAGCGCTCGAGCCCCTCCCCGCGCCATTACGCCGCCCCCTGCCCCGATGCATCGCCGTGGCATCCGCGGCGTCGCCGGCCAAATTGGCCCAGCCCTCTGCGCCTCGACACGCCCAGCTCCTCTAGACGCTTCTAGAACGTGTCCGGACCCCGTTAAGCACCAAGCCGCCACGAGCCTCTGCACCCTCGCCGCGTAGCCGAGAAATTGGTCGCCATAGACGCGCCATGGTCGCCGCCGTGGACCTCGACCACCATGGACCGCCCCGAGCCTATAAAGCCACCCCAAGACCTCACTGAAACTCCACACCCCTCCCTCGATCTCTCCCTCGCTCCAATTTGGTCTGTGCACCGCCAGAGGGCCGTGCACCGCCGCACCCGTCGCCGCCGTCAAGGTCGATCATCGCCGCAACACCACACCCTCCCATTCTTCCCTCTCTGGCCTGCACTTGCTTCCCTCTGCTTCACCGCACTCACCGCACCCTTTTTCCCTCTGGATTGTGTCCAGATTCGCCGTGGGATCATCGCCGGAGCTCGTGCCCGTGGCCGTGGAAGTTGCAGACCACGCCATCACCGCTACACTCCGTCCCAGCAAGCACAACTCGCGCCACAACCTTACCCGAGCCTCCGCCGTCGATTCACGTCATCGCCGCCGTCTGCCGTGCCCTCTAGGTGAGTTTTCCGTCCACCTCGCCGTCGCCGGCGCGGCAGCGCCGCTCGTTTTAGGTCGTCGCCGATGGCGACCTCCGTGAGCCGATGGATCGAAGATCTACGGCCACGTACCGCTTCGTATTAAGTTAGATTGCCATGTGGGTCCCACTGTCATAATTTTAATCTTTTCCCTCGCGCGCGTACCGTTTCGCTGAGTCACTGACGGGTAGGACCCACCCGTCAGGGATTTCAACATTATCCACAACAGTGGTTTTTTCTAAATTAAATTCTATGAAATTCTCAGTACTGATGTCAACTTTGAAATTAAATATCTCGAGATTTAAGAATCCAAATAAATCAAACTCAAATGTTCTGGAAAGCTTATGAAATTGTTTAACCAACACAATTGGTCTCATGTCATTTCATTAAATAGTTAAAAAGTATTATTGAAAATGCCACAGAAGGTTTAAAATCTAAACTTGTTTGTTTCTGATACTCTGTTAGTCCAAATAATTCCAAACCAATTTTGCTAGCTTAGTACTGCCTTGTGTTAGCTCCCCTAATTTTGGTAGAATTAATTAAGCAGTATTAATTGTTGACTTTAAGATAAACCCTTCTGGACTAAAACAAACAAATATGTTTATTGGTTGATCCACATGAGTTAGGACCAATTTTGTTAGCTCACATATATCCATGTTTAGTTACCCCTAAAAGGGTTTAATTTTTGGAATAATAGAATTTAAATGGTAGCTAAAACTTGATTATTAAGCTACTGGATTCAATCCAATGTGTAGGGAGTTTGGTAACTCCAAATGATCCAATTCAAATTGGGTTGTATTCTGCACATCAGTGGCTTTCCATAGAATTTTAGTTTATATTTTTGTGACCAACAGAACTCAAGTTGTGGAATTAAACATGAATAACTAGTTCTGCCATAATTTAGAAGTAATTAAAAAGTGTTTAATTCAATTTTGTTTAAAAATCAAATTGTGTGGTTTGATGTGTGCAGTAGCTAATTGTGATGTTGATGATGGTTATGTTGAGATGATTGCTTGTATAGCTTAGTGATTGTTTGCATTGTTTGTTTGTTAATTAGACGAGAACGTTGTCGGATATATCGAGGAAGGAGAGTTTGCTGAATTTGAAGAACAAGAGCAAGATCACTTTGCCAAGCAAGGCAAGCTATTCTCTGAGCTTGCACTACCAACATATGCATCTACTTTCATAACATGTTTACTCTCAAAGCAGGATTTACAAAACCCTTTCAAAAATATATGGATATTATTTTGCCACCGTATGTAGTAGTTTATATAAAACTTTAGGATGGGAAAACAATATTGTTTATTCAAAACTCCTTTGAAATTTCTTATGAGTTTATGAAATACCGAGATGTCGGTGTTGGAGTGGAAAAGTGGAAAAATGGTGATGTTTATGCAAAATGCACAGTGTCCTAGTACTATGGAAACCAATCCTACCATGTGCGACCACATTTACCACATATGGGAAAAGGCGTAGTCATGTAGTTTGCTCTTATTAGTATGGGATACCTCATCGACGGAGATGACTCCGTTATGCATGAGGGGATGGTCCGAGGATCTACCCCCTGACCCGGGTCCTCACACAAGTTGGTGGGGAGGATAGAAGGTTCCACCATAAACCGCCGGACAAAACTATGAGTCCTCACACTTAGGGTTTCTGACGGGAAACCGGACTGGGTGTCGATGGAAAGTGTCATATGGGAAGGATCCTATACTAGCATGAGCAAATAAGAGGCTATGGCCGGCGGCTTACTTCGCATACACCTGGTATGGCGAGACGTGGCAGACACGATGAGTTGCCGGATGGATGTGGGTTAAAAGCGTGCTACCTCTGCAGAGTGTTAAAAACTATTCGAATAGCCGAGTCCTCGGATATGGACAATTGGGAGACTGTCCTAAGACCTTGTGCAAGTTTTAAAAAGGCTTTAAGTTTTTAAAGAAAAATGGAGTGGAGAATGTTTCCTACACCTATACCAACGGATCGGTATGAGGTGGTGGGATGAAAGTGGACCATGACGGGCTATGGTCGGGAAAAAGGAGAAGTTTTGGAAAAACAGATGAAAACGGTGACTTCTTTAAAGATAGTTATAAAACTCTTCTTACCTTTTTCAATAAAGATATAGAGATGTTTTAAATAAGAAAAGTTGTCAACTAAAATAAAACTGGTGCATACTCATGTTGGGGTAGTTTGCGAGTACATTCAAATGTACTCATATTGGTTTCGTCCCTGGCTATTGTCCTAGCCAGACTGCGAGGAGGAACACTACGCAGAGCAGGAATATGGCGACTCCTACGCCAACTAAGGATCTCCACAAGTCAGCTGCCTGTCGGGTCGTCATCGTTAGAATATGATGTCGATTACGCCGTAGCTTCCGCTGATATATTTGGTTTGGCCCATGAAGGCACCTATGTAAGAACTTGGTCTAAATGACCATTTATGTAAGACTTTTATTCGGTACTGTAATGGATGTAAACTTTGGTATCCAATTCGGATTATGTGCAACGACAGACTGATCACGGGATCGTTGTGTTAAGCATAATCGGGTATTTCGGACAGCTAGTCCGGGGTCCCCACAGGCTCGGCGATGTCGGGCCGGAACGCGGCGGCAGACGGCGGGCGCGGGAACCCGCCCGTGAGGAGCGCGTCCATGGCGAGCGTGGTGTTGATTTTTTTCGCGGCTGACCCTGCGCACCCGGAGGCTGAGGTGGAGGTTCTCCACGGCCAGCACGATGCACGGCCAGACGGTGGCGGAGGTGGAGGTGTTGGAGAGCACCTCGTTGCTGACCAGCAGGTACTTGACCCGGGTGCCAGCGAGGTCGGGAGCGGTGGGGAGTCGGGATGTCGTCGGCCACCCTGCCGTAGTTGACGCCCAGGACACGCGCGTGGCTGTGGGCGTGGCCGTACGGGCTCCTGGTTCCATCGGCTGCTGCAAGAGCAAAGACAGAGTCACAGAAAAGGACGCGTCAGCTAGGAAGCTACCGGCTCGGGCAAATTCGCCGCCTAGTGCCAACTCATGTGCCGGCCGGGGCTGCTTGAGCGCGAGGTCTCACAAGGAGATGAAGGAGGAAGGCGGCAAGGACGGTGGAGGCAAAATAAAAAAATCTAAAAAGGACCTGGCGATTAAAAGAAATAAAATTATAAGGGTGTATTTGTAAAAAAACTGTCAGCCATGTCAGCGACTTAACGTCCATTTCGACGGAGTGACGAACGGGGCTCTTACACACAACTATGTGACCAAAATTTAGCACTTTTTGAGTTGGTGACCAATGCGCTCATCTGTGGCCACTTCGTGACCCCTCAAGCGTTTAACTCTTGTTTGGAGAGCATCCCTTCTTCTCCATTACATCCAAAAGCTCACAATTTCTTTGTGTGCACCTTATCTTAAAGAAGTATTTTATCAAAGTGTTGTAGGTAGCCTCATCTGCTTGACAACCACTTTCTGAGAGCACTAGACCTTCTCTCTTTCAGGATTGATTCCCACTCACTGCCTGATAGCAGGCTTGGCCCATGAGACCTATTGTCTTACGATCACTCATCTGGCAAAAGATCTTGTGCTTGTAGGATCTTTTTTCTTTAAGCACAATTGGTCAATGATACAGTCGCAGATCACCACATCACATCGGGATTGATTCCTTTCCCCCAGTCCTTTTTTTTGCGAGGAAACCATTGATAATATTAAAGGTCGGACAATACAGAAAGGCACCCAACAAAGAAAGAAATTACAATCCAGTCCTTCTGCAAATCAATGTCGCCGGCATGGAGCAGGACGTGCCGGTGGCGTGCCGCCGCTGCATCTTCCTTCAAGCCTTGGAGCAGAAGACGTCCCCTAGCGGACGGGAAGTCGCCGGACCTCGAACTCCGAGGAGCCTCCACCCAACTCCAGCTGCAACATCACCGACCTTCAACATCATCGGCTTCAAAGGTCAACCCAGATCCGCCGCCGCGCGGGACCTGGGAGGGGGATGGCGCGCCCAACAGATCTAAAGATCCGAGGGAGCGGAGGGAGCAGGCGCACCACCGAGGATCTCCACCGAGCTCCGTCGTCGAAGGGGCGCGCACCTGCACCAAAAGCACCGCCGGCGACCCAACCACCTCCATGGCGCCTCCGGTTGAAGACCCCACAAACCCTACGCTATCTACACCCGAGAAGCAGGGATCCCCCGCCCTCCCGCCGCCGGAGTGGCCGACGAGGACGAGGGATCCGGCGAAACGGCGGGGAGGTGGTGGATCTGCGGGGAAGGTGAAAAATCGCCCTCTCAGCTACAGTGGCGGGGGAGGGGAGACGTCCAGGCTTGTCGACGTGAACAGTTTCCACGCCGTGCTAAGTTTGCCAGCTTTGGTCAGTGCATGACCGACCCGCTGCGCTCTCCAGGGATCTCGTAAAAGATCTGCCTCATCAGCCTGGCATTCTTCATCCGCCCAACGATGTCGAGCGTCTCGGTGTAGGTTCTCGGGCCGTGGGTGTACGCGGGCAGCCACGCCGCCTAGTTGAAGAACGACAGCGTCACCTCTCACCTGCCAGTTGTACCTCTGCTCGTTCACGCTGGCAAAGCGACCGAGATCTTTGCCAAGGTCAGCGTCGGCATCGCAGGACATGAGGGCTCGCAGGACTTCGCTGGTGTGGACGACGTCCTGGGAATCCTGTGCCGCGCTGGTGTGACAGAGTCTTGGAATCTTGGTGATCTGAGAGCACGTCCTCTTCGAAGAAGGCTTCCGTGGAAGCGTGGAGGGTTGGAGGCGATGCTGCGTGAGGAAGCACATCGAACGCATTCCGTCGAACAGTCGGTGGGCAAGCATGATCGCCCAGCAACCTAGGAACTGCGCGCGACACGAACAATGTCTAATTTAGCAACGAGGGGAGCGAACTGAAAGAGGAGGAAGAAGAAGTGGATACGATGCGTATCGGAGACATGGTTTTTGGTTCCTGAAGGGTGAAGGCGGCGGCGAGCACGGGTTACGCCGGCGCCGGCGGCATCTTGCCTGCGGGCGTATCGCTTTATGGCCCTCTTGAAGTAGCTCGATAGACTTGCTCTCTCCTCCTTATCCTCTCACTCTCCTCTCCTTGAGAGTCAACCGCCAGGGTTGCCCAGATCCAGCCACTCTCGCCGCCGGCGTTCGCGCTAGTTGGTGTGGAGATGCTTTAGGTGCCGGCCCGTTCTGTACAGCAGTAGTCTAGGCAGTAGTTTAGGTTTGTTTGCCTCCGGCGAACGTGGGGAATGGCGCTATGCCGTCTTCTCTGCCCCAAAGGGAAGTTGCTCCGGCGTGCTGGCGCGGTGTCGAGCACATCATCGTGATGCTCTCCGTCAAATCTCCAAGGTGGAGGAGGGATGGAGGAGGCGGATCGATGGTTTCCTTCTTCAATAAGCGTCTCTGCATCTATCTTCTGTGGATTACTCTGCTGCCAAGGTGGTGAGGGGGAGAAGTGGAGGAACTCGCGGTGGATGTTGATGCGCAGCAGGTATCCCGGCGGTGTTGCGGATGCACCGCTGGAGTGGAACGGTTTGCTGGTGAGTGGAGCTCCATGGAGTAGTTCATCAGCGTCAAACTGCGACTGCTGCTGCTTTAATAAGCATCCGTTTCGTGCTTAGGCAGCTGGATTGGACGTTGCTGCTCTTCTGCGCCGCGGTGGTAGCGGGAAGGAGAGCCGGCGTCTTGATTCGGCTGTTTCTTGGGAAGATCTTCAGGCTGCAGCTGACGGAGCCCATCAATGGCAGCGTGTTTCTGCTGTCGTTATTTTTGACCGATGGGGCCGCTCCGTGCCTTGGTGCTCCTGGCGTCACGGCGTCTTCAACCTCCAGGCCGATGTCCCAGTGCGGAGGCCCTTCTTCAGCTCTGCTGCGGCGTTCTACGTTGAGCTATCTCCAAGTGGTCATGTCCCCGGCGATGGCGTCGACGGTCGGTGCGAGCTGTGTTTCCATGGTGGAGAGGGACCCAATTGCGTTCCCAAATATTTAGTTGAGGTCCTTTCTGTAATAGCCAGGGACATGGTTGTATTTCTTTTTTACTTCGAGGTCCTTGTTGTATGTTGTAATCCCACAAATTAATGCAGTTTGGACCCTTCGGGTCCTTCCCTTGTTAAAAAAAAAAGATTGATTTACAGGCTTACGGCTATGGGAGCGGCGCTTCCGCTTAGTGGGCCGACTTTCAGGCTCCAAAACTCTCAAGTAAATAAGAAACACAGCCCATGAATTATGTTTTTTTATTGTCACCCACCCCACCTGCGATTGGTTTATTGTAAACTTGCTCCATCTGATGTGAACATGGAATAACTAACCTGCCATTTATCTCTCCATAGATAAAATGTATTATATACCCACTAGAGTTACTAAAGTTTTTCTTTGCTTATAATGACTCGAAAAGTCTCGAGCGAAAGGACGCACTGCTCCTGCCTCAAATATGTCAAAGTCGATTCGACCTAGAGACAGAATCCAGCCATTTTTTCGTTGGCACGATTTTGGAGGATTGGGTTGGTGAAATCTTTTATGTCATTTTTCCTTGGGTTGTTACATTCTGCACGCTGGAATGCCAGGCGTAGTAGTTTTTTTTGCTCCTGGCTTAACTTGATGCATACAACAACAAAAAACTTGATGGCGGTTACTTCACGATTATATTTCGACAGTCCAACTTTTTGAATCTATCTAGGCTGACAGTAATGCAAGCGTAATATGGGTTTGAATTTTGAAGTATCAACTATCAAGGACTCTCAAGGTCAGAACTGGGCTTGGATTTTATACTCTGCGCACTCACCGACAATCCGACATATGCCAATACTGAGACCGTATCAGTTCCACATTCTAGGTTGTATTTTTTTTTTTCATTTTTCCAAGATCGATAGCAACATGCCTTATCCTAAATTTGGGAACACCGCAAAGTCAAATTAAAAGATGAAAACATATTTTAGATATTAAATGTATACGATGCTTGCTTTAAAAAACAGATCGAATTTGGATCAAGCAGACCGTCTAGACCTCCATATTAACTCATGTACCATACCAACAGTCTCCTCATCCTGCCCTGGGATTGAAATTATTGGAGAGAAGTGATCACATGAGCTCAAGAAAAAAAAACAGAAAAGGAAAAAAATCAAAGGGCTTAACGAGCATATAAATAGAATGCACAAAGTCGACTGTAAATTACATCCACGGCTACACGAAACTACATAAAGTCAACCCATTGATAGCTTTGTTAAATAAAGTCATGGTCAACAGTCCACAATTATAGGTAGATAGAAGAAAAGCAAATCAAGTGGTGACAAAAGTGCATTATATCTCTAGAAATCCTTGAAATTACCTCATACGATACAACTTCTTACTCAAACATTCTGATGATCAAAGAAAAGTACAACGAAGAGAAAAAAACATGCTCCGTAATTTTGAATGTTCCACTTGTGTACGTCTCTGTCGGTCACAAAACCATATTAACTGTAAGTAATTACTTTTTTTGAAATATTCACACGAAATAAAACTACACACCCCATAATTAAACCTTTCTTTAAAAACATTTCAGATACGGCTAAGTGGCGCGCGGTTCGTCACCCCGAGCACACCGCAAAGCCTAACAGAGAAAAAATAGCCGAGGGAAGAAGAAAACCCGAGAGGAAGAAGAACCTACCCCTGCACCAACCTACCCCCTACCACCTCCATTCCCCCGCCGCCTGTCGTCGGCCAAACCGGCGGCGACGACGCTCCATCGACGCCTCGTCACATCGTCTTGTCCGAAGTCGCCTCTACCGGTCCGCCACCACCATGACATCCCCTACGCCCCCACCGCAGCCTTCTCTTATCCAGCTCCGGCGAAACACCCCCAATCCTAAGACCTGAACCCCTTAACCCTAAGTTTGTTGAAATAACATGTCAGTGGTGAAAAGAAAAAGAATAACCGATTCGCAAAAACTTAAACAAAAACGAAGCGAAAGAAACCCCAAAAGAACCCATATCCACAGGGGCGGAGCCAGGGGGGGGCTAGCAGGGGTCCGACCCCCCCCCCCCCCCCCCCCAATGGTTCGTCCCCCCCAACTATTCTATACGTATGTTTCAGCATGTAGTAGCAGCATATACAGTGCATCAGTAAAAACTCTGTTAGCCGTGTCCCGTGGACAATTGCGTAGTCAATACTTAATTAAGCCCAAAGCTAGCAGAGTAACAGCAATCCATGTAGTAGTGCGCAGAGAAGCCCAGCAAGCATGGCCCATATACATTGCTCGCTAGGCATAGATCGTGCTGCGGTGCCGCCCTTCTCATGCGTCTCCTTTCCCCTCGCACATCGATCTCGCTACTCCTCCCGGCCGCCGACCCTGAAGACTGGTACAGCAACCGACTGGCGGTGAATACGGCAACGCCGCTCATCCTCGTTGCCTGCCGGTTGATGTACGTCCGCACAATGACAAAATCCCTTCATTTCGCCACCGGATTATTTGTCTATCTAAGGTAGTACACACTACAATACTTGTGATACGCATCTGCTAATTCTATATAGATTCCCTTTTGTTTCAATTTTACTAGTCATCAACAAACAAAAAGAGTACAATGGGTTGTTTTTTCACGTTAATTGTGTAAATCTTGGATCTTCCCGGGTGCTGAAATTTAAGATCTAATCTTCAACACAGAGCAACCGAGTATATCTAAAATCACCAAATGGTAGATATTTAACGATTGAGATAATTTATGTACATGTAATGGCTTTGCCAACCATATGTTGATATCTTAGTAAGATGACTGGCTGGTTTCTCTAGTAGAAATCGACACGGCAAGCTCGTTTGCTAAGAAAAATCGTTTATTCATTTACCATTTTTTGGTTTCATATCTTGATATACAATACTTCACACGCGACAGTCACAATCTCGCCCCCTATGTCGAAATCCTGGCTCCGCCTCTGCATATCCATCTGAGAAAGAAAGCAAAACCCTCGCCCTCATTGTCGTCCGCAAGAAGCCAAAGCCAACCCCACCCAAGTTGGGCGCCGGAACCACCTGCCGCCGCCGCAGCAGCCGCCGTCGCCATCCATCCATCCACCCATCGATGGAGGCCGACTACTACAAGGTGCTCGGCGTCGGCCGCGGCGCCACCGACGACGAGCTCAAAAAGGCCTACCGCCGCCTCGTCATGAAGTACCACCCGGACAAGAACCCGTCCCCGCAGGCCGGCCCCCTCTTCAAGCAGGTCTCCGCCGCCTACGACGTACGCCCCTCCGCCCCTCCCTCCCTTCATTACCACCGCCAAAGAGAACCACCGCCGAATCTGTCACCTCTGACGGTCTCTGTTTTCTCCTCGCAGGTGCTCAGCGACCCGGACAAGCGCGCCGTCTACGACCAGTACGGCGAGGAGGGGCTCAAGGCGGGCGTGCCCCCGCCCTCCGCCTCCGCCGCCTACGCACACGCGCACGGCGGCGGCGGCACCAGTTTCCGCTTCAGCCCGAGGAGTGCTGACGAGATCTTCAAGGAGATGTTCGGGAACTCCTACTTCCGGCCTAATAATCCCTGCGGCCCCGCCGTTCCCCAGAGTGTCCCGGGGGTAGGCGCCACCGCCGCCGCCGGATTCTCACCTGGGTCAGGGGAGGCGTCCGGGGGGTCGGCGAGGAAGGCGCCGGCGATTGAGCGGCATCTGGCCTGCAGCCTCGAGGAC
The DNA here is from genome assembly GCA_947311845.1 of Poa pratensis. Classification (NCBI taxonomy): domain Eukaryota; kingdom Viridiplantae; phylum Streptophyta; class Magnoliopsida; order Poales; family Poaceae; genus Poa; species Poa pratensis. Next base: position 77,753,055 of record CAMZMU010000037.1, on the reverse strand, counting down.
CTGCACAAGGGCGCCACCAAGAAGATGAAGATCTCTAGGGATGTCCTCGATACCGTGGGGTGAGACTCTATCCATCCTGTACCTTACTTAATGTATCAGATTTATTGGTAGATTAGCTTATAAACATCGGCATTGTTGTGATCCTGATGAATGATTTTCGGTTGAGTAGTAAAAATCGAGAACCTGTACTGACTTGAACTTCAGTAACCAGCCCTTGCCATTTGATATGCATGTGTTGACTAGAGGAAAGAGCGTGCCTTTGTTAGCTGGCTCTCGGTCTATCACTACCTGAAATGGCCAGATCACAGCAATTTCTAATAGTTGATGGGTCACGGAAGATAAGGGTGGTCAATAGTGAGAGCAATGCCGATAACAGCTGCTTAACTTGTCTGGTGTCATATGGGCTCAACACTGCATATTCTCCCCGACATACCCACTTAACCTAATATTGCATCAAACCATACATGAACCTTAGAGTGTTTCAGATTTACGACTCTTCAGCCTCTCAGTACTTCCTCCTACTTCCTAGTAGTGCTGACAGTGATATATTTGTACTTCGACAACAACCTAGGTGCCTGAAGGCCTTAAACCATAGCTCTTTGGTGTGGTTCTTAGGTGTTGTGATGTTTCTGTCTTCTAGCGATATGATACCTTTGAGTAAATCTGAACTGTTCTATATCCATCTTTTTAGTATTTTAGTAATTCTCCCCAGCGGCTACTTGAGCAGTATTTGCAGAAATCATGTAGTCTAATAAGGCAATTAGTTTTGTTTGTTTACCCTGTTGTCCTTTTCCTTTTCTGTTTCCAGCACGTCATTACTCTTAAAGTAATGTATTTGTTCACCAATGAAGAAGTTATTAGGAGAGCACTAACATGATCTTTCACCGTTCCTTTTTATGATGCACGTCATTACTCATGTTTTTCTTACCACAATTATGGGTCATCTTAAAAATCAGCTTGCGACTTTGATTTGTAGATCCACATAAGCCAAATGCTGGGTAAAGGCATATTAACCTTCAATAATTCTCTAAGGTCCGACTTTGGTCGTAAGCCCAGAATCTACAAAACGCATACCAGTGTTCAGAGACATGCATAGTTTGTTAACTGGGCTACTAATATTTGAGAGATGATTTAGTGAAGATCATTGATGTTGAAAGTTGTTTTTAAATTTCGAAATCGGAGTAGATATATTGTAGTACAGTGTGTAAAAAGGTGCAGTAAAGTGTGCAATGCACACTGTGTCTTTGAAGTTGAACCTATCAAGTCACATGTTTGACGTGAAAATGGTATTTAGATACATGTTGAAGGATATTGAGTGGTTTTTTCTGTGCCCGGATGAACATGCTTAAAGCAATTTGGTATCTCGATACCTGTAATTGATTGAGGTTGGATAGGAGATGATGATATCCTGGCTCATTGGTTTCAGGGGTTTGAGCGCAATGCATATGAGTTACTATTTATATACAGGTCCATTTTTTGTGTCAGACTATCTAGAATATTTATTTATCATGATGGTATTTAGCTATTCTTTTGTAAGTAGTTCCTACGCTTATCCATGCATGGTTGCACCTCTTCTATGGCTAATCAATGTGGTCACAGAGGATAAATAGCGATTTAGTTATCTTCTGATTTTTTTTTCAAAACTAAGAATGTAAGATGGCTTTTTAGATAACTGAATTTTGGATAAATTACACAGATAGAGCTTGTTTGCCTTAATGACAGTATAGCCTCGCCTCTTGGGTATCCATTTGTATTTGCTCTTTCGTGGATAACAGTTTTAATAAAGTTTTGATGACGTGCTGCATGGATAAGGCTTCCTATTTGCTTATGTCAAGTTGCTATGAAGTCCTAAAGTAGTTTGAAACTTTGACCACTCACGAAGCTTCAACTTTTCAGGGAAAAAATAATTTTGTTATTTCCATGTTTCGTTTTGAAAAAACTTTTCCATGTTTCTTTTTGCAGGAAACCGACAAGCGTGGAGGAGATCCTAACGATCGATATCAAGCCCGGTTGGAAGAAGGGCACAAAGATCACCTTTCCTGAGAAAGGCAACGAGACCCGTAATGTCATACCATCAGATCTGGTCTTTATAATAGAAGAACGGGCACACCCGAAATTCAAGAGAGATGGGAACGACCTGGTTTACACACATAAAATCTCCCTCGTGGATGCTTTGACTGGCTGCGCTGTCCAATTGACAACTCTGGACGGGCGAAGCTTAACTGTTCCTGTGAAGTCTGTCATCAATCCCACCTACGAAGAAGTTGTTCCTGGCGAAGGGATGCCGATCACAAGGGAGCCATCTAAGAAAGGAAACCTAAGGATCAAGTTTCAGATCAAGTTCCCCACCAATCTATCAGCTGACCAGAAGGCAGGGGTCCAACAACTTCTGTCTTAGCTGTGTATAATGTGAACCTGTCTCTTGTGCTTTCACCATCTTTATCCTAGTGCCGTCTTTATCCTAGTGTAAAGGACATGATTTCCATGCTATGGCATCTTTGCTCTTGATTGCTAACTGCTGACCGAGTACAGCTATTCAACTGGCAGATCTAACATCCGTTCAGATTATCTGATGGTTCTTTCAGACCGTAAGTTGCATATTTCTCACAGGCCATTAGTTCTTGTTCATTTCTTGACAAAGACCATATGGTCTTTCTCAATTGATTTGCCATCTTGTTGCACAAAATCAAAAAAATCAGGTAGCTATTGTCAGAGTGGAACTCTTACATGTCATGACACTTGAACCTGAGACTTCATTAATATCAAAGATCTCATGACTTCATTAATAAAACTAAGAATGATCTAATTTTTCTTCATACATGAATTTTTTGGTAGCTGATATTTGACAAAATATTTTTCTCTCATTTTTTGTTATTGATTTGTTTCAACAAATGAACTTCTCATTTTTGCTCTCAGAGAGTATATTTCACTAGTGGAACTTTCGTTTCCTACCAAGTACCAAAGAATGCATGGATGTTATTCAAAATCGGTAACTCGTGCCGCTGTCTCAAGCCTCTTTGATTAAAAGGATTCTTAAAACACAGGAATAAGAAGGATAAGAGTATTGTGTCCAATTGAATCCTGTGGGATTTGAAACCTACAGAAACGATTGTTCGATGAATATTTGAATCACAGGAAAAAACAAAAAAGTGTAACATGAGATTCGAGTGGATGAAATTTTCATGCAAAACATAGTGCAACGCAATTCGTGCGGGAAAATTTCCTAAGGATCTAATCATTCGAATCAAATGACGTACATAGATTTCTTTTGTAAGGATCAATATCCTCCAAATTTTCTATTAAATTGCTTTGAACCAATCGAACCTTGATGGTTGCTGTCAGGAGCGGGGCCACCAGGATCTAAGGCGGAAAGGGCCAACATAAAACAGGGTGTTTAGATTACAGCTGTTGTCGGGTATATTTTGCATTCCCATTGTGGTTGTCATACTGTTTTTTTCTTCTCACTTTACTTTTCATTCCCATTTTTTGAGAAGTACAAGTTGCACTTTTTGACACTCAGCTACACTTTTCTAAATGAGTGCAAGTTGAGCTTCTCTAAATCGATTGAGATATAAGAAAATCCCAGTCGAACGAAACTCAACAAAGCCCTTTCTTTTCATTTACATTCTTCTATAAAATAAAATAATCTTGTAATTGATGAACTGCACTAGACTCTATATATAACTAAGGCTTTATTAAGGCCCTGCTTTAGGAAAGCAGCCACGAGAGGTTCATACAGAGGTTCGAAAAAAATAAAAAGACTACTAGAAGTCTGAAAGTGACACAACACCACCGGTGCCCACGCAGGGGACAACCACCACCCAAGTCCCACGCAGGGGAGAAAAGTAAAACACCTACTCCAAAGGCTAGAAAGAGCACAGCGAATCAAGGTCGACATGGTTATCCCACTCCACTACGCATGGAGACAACCAGTTGCATCTTCCTGACGAAATCCTTCAGCAAAACCATCTTCTCCCAATCGTCTTCCCGCTTTCCCCGCAACATGCATCTCCACTGATTTAAAAAAGAAGACATTTTGAACAGGTTAGTTCAAGGCGAGGAAACCACCTTTTTATTAAACACCAAATCATTTCTAACAAGCCACAACGACCAAGCCGCAGCACCAAAAATCGCCCAGGTCATGCCAATACCAAAACCTTTTTTGCCCTTCATTGCAATATCTAAAAAATCCTCACAAGACAGGGGTGGACGATCCCAAGAAAAGGTTTCCTTGAGCCCCCACCAAAGGAAATGCGAAACAGGACACTGGAAAATAAGGTGATCCACCGATTCGCTTTCTCCACAAAGCTTGTCTTTATAGGGATTTTCCCTAGTCTTAAACTCTGTAAATAACATTCTTTTCTATCTAATCGGATGGCAGATACGATCGTCTTAAAACTCAAAAAAAAGCTTGCAAATGTCATCCCCGGCCACCCTTTGGCTTTAAGTTCTAGCGTAACCTGAATCCGCCCTCGAAAGCACATCCACGTGAATTTTTTTACTTTCAAAGGAGTTTTTGCCTTCCACATTTCCTGCATCTGGACGTCAACAACTCCCTGATTGAGCAATTCCTTGTAAAGCGACCCAGAGGAGTACATTCTATTGCTATTCAAGGTCCAATAACCCTCATCAACTTCCTGTGTCAACTCAATTGACAACATCTTTTCTTTTAAAGATTCCCATTCCTCAATCTCTTGTGGACCAAACGCCCTTCGAAAAGTTAGATCAAGACCATTTTGAACACAAACTTCTGCCACCGAGGCATTTTGCTGTTCACAACAGGCAAAGATCCGAGGAAAAATATACCTAAGAGGCACTTGACTCTCATAGTCTCATTGATTGAATGATAGACAAATAGAATTGACGTGTACGATCAAAATAAAATTTGTCAATAGTGATTTTACCAACAGTTAATCCAACACTATGTCTATGTGGATTATTTTGCACACAATGTAACACCGTTGAATCCGTACTAAAACCATTACCTTCTCATGATTTGATATATCACTATTGACAAATTAGTATATAAGAAACTTATGTTTCAAGTATAGTTTTCGTTCTAAAAAGGAATAATTGTCAAAATACCCCGAAAAACAAAATGGACCGTCCAGCTCTCTGCATGGTTTTGGGTGTCACCGTAATACTGTGGGCAGGCCCAAAGTCCTAGAGAGACCCATGAGACGAGGGTTATCGTTTTTTAATAGGAAAGGTCATCGGCTGATCGCTTTACTAGGTTTTACTTCTCGTCCCGTCCCCTCGAGGCGGAGGAGAGTTTACAACTCACATCTCCCGGAGTTAGTTCATCATGTCTGCCGCCGCCACCATGCCGTCGCGGTCTGCCTCCGCTATAGTCTCCTCCACAGCGAGCGGTTACCAGTCCCAAGATCGCATGCTGCTGTTTGAGTACAAAATTAAAAAAAAAACTACTCCTATAAGACAGTTCACAAAATACTGAAACAAATCAGAGATAAACATGTCCAAGTGTTTTACATACGTGCAAAATTTCATTCAGAAATGACATTTTTTGTGCTCTCTGCAAAAAAAAAACAGTGCTCTATTAAGACATTTTTAAATCCTATGTTGGCCACTTTTGTTTTTACGCACAGGGCACAAAATCTGTTATTTCTTCACGAAATTTTGCATGTGCGTAGAACATTTGAATATGTTTCTCCCTGATTTTTTTTATAATTGTTTGGATTATTTTTATTTACTTTTTGGATTTTGTACTCAAACTGGAACATATGAGCTCGGGAGTTATATTAAACTTCCGAAAATTAAGTTGGGTATAGGCACGCACACATAAGCACCACGCTAGCTATATGTTGTCTCCCTGTTCTGTTGATTTTTTTTACTTTAGTTTTAGAAAGTGAAAAACATTCAACATGTGTGATATCTCTGAACTAAAGTTTGGAACTTTCGAAAAATTTGAAATATCGAAAAGAGTTAGCGTCCCAGGCCCACACGTCATCCTTTGAAAAGTCATGGTGGTCCTAGCTGGAATCCGAAGGCTCGGATCGATCAAACAGGGCCGATCAAGAGCACGTACTACGTGGATTAGTGGATACAGGCGTGTACGCTATGTAGCACGTGCGCAACTAGACCACGGCCGGCCACCGCCGAAGAAGCACGAGGCATATGCAGAGGCACTCAGCTGTGTCGTACTACTTCGGGCATCCATGTCCAGCATGCAGCCAAGATGATCGGACAGATGGTCCACCCGGTCGGTCTGGCTGATCCCGGCCGTTTGAGAAACAGGAAATCAAAGCAGTGTAAGTTTTGGTTCTTAGTTACTTTGATTTACCCCTACGTAGTGCATAATGTGAATCAAAACAGGAAACAGGAAATCAAAGCGGACGCGCCCTACGTAAGTTACTTTGTTAGCAGGGAAAACTGCAGCGGAGTTGGTGACTACTTCCGAACTTACTTTTAAAAGATTGCGTCAAGGTGATCCTTTATCACCTTTGCTGTTTAACACAGTGGCTGATGCTTTGGGGGCTATGATTATGGCGGCTAGAGATGCTGGTAACTTGAAAGGTTTAGTCCCGCATTTGATAGAGGGAGGGGTTACTCATTTACAATATGCGGATGATACGTTGCTTTTCTTGGAGTATGATGAAAAATCCATGGCTACGGTTAAATTTCTGCTTTTCTGTTATGAGGCAATGTCTAGTCTTAAAATCAATTTTCACAAAAGTGAGGTTTCTGTCTTTGGTGTCGACCAAGCAGAGCAAGAGATAGTAGCGAACTTGTTTAATTGTGGGGTAGGTGACTTCCCTATGAAATACTTAGGCGTTCCAGTTTCACATAAGAAATTGCTTTCCTCTGATTTGAGTTCTAGCCAACTAAAATTCAAAAGAGACTTGGTACCTGGCACTCTGGCAGCCTACCTCGTCGGGTGGGAGATCAGTGCTGATTGACTCTTGCTTGGACAACATTCCTAACCATATCCTTGGTTTTTATTGGTTGCCGGAGGGCATCCATTACAAAGCAGATATGGTTCGTGCTAAGTTCTTTTGGGAGGGCTATGGTAATCAGAGCAAGTATCATATGGTTCGATGGGCTAACTTGTGTAGACCTAAAAAGATGGGCTTTGTGGAGAGTAGAGCCCGAAACACTGCCTTCCTTGCAAAATGGATTGTTAAACTTGAAAGAGGAGACAATGACCTGAGTTGCCAAATCCTTAGGAAGAAATACCTGGGAGAAGGCAGCTTCTTCCAGTCGGGTTGTGCAGGGGCGTCGCAGTTCTGGAAAGGGTTGCATGCAATGAAGAAATGGGCTCGCAGAGGTATGGCTTACCACCTGGGTGATGGTAAGAAGATCTGTTTCTGGAGAGATGTTTGGATAGGGCAGGTCCCGCTGGGTATCTGCTTCCCAATAGTTTTCAGTTGCTGTGATGACCCGGATATTCTTGTGCCAAGTGTCATTACTGGGGACGGGTGATAATCCCCAAGAGCAAGGAATCACTGTAGCACAATTCGATAAGTATTTGAGTGTCGAACCCACGAGGAGCTGAAGTTAAACTATATATTCTCTAAAGCCCTATAACCCTCTTATATGGCCGTTTGTGCAAAGCAATAAGTTTAAATATGAAAGGAACTAACTAATGAAAGCAACTGATGTGGAATGGGTTTATCTAGTAACAAGTTTCTCAATCAAGTTTCAAACGCAAGTTTCTTAGATCCAGTTTCTCAAAGTAGCAAGTAGCAAATATCTCAAGGGAGCAAATGTTCTAGCAATTGTTATTTCATTCGTGTGGTTGTCACAATTAGTGAAGCACATGTTTCAGTCTTAATTGTTTCTTCTAGGAAGGAGCCATAAATAGGTGTAGCCAAGTAAATGAACTAAAACCGCTTATGATGGATCTCATGGCCAAGTAAATGAGCACACAAGAATTATTAAGACATAAAAGTCCCACCATAGCCTTAAGTTCTAAGAGCATCTCCAAGCGGAGTTGCCAAACCGCCCCCAAACGTCCGGGCGGACAGCCCGGACAAGATTTGAGGTAAAAACATGCACCCAACCATGGTCTCCAAACACTCCCCATAGGTCCGGGCTGTCCGGCAACCCCCAAACCCACCCCATATGTGGGGAGGGTTTGGGGGCGACCGACGCGACCGGACGCGTCCGGGCGGACAACTTTTGCTTTGTTTTCTTTTCTTTTGTCCTTCATTGATCCTTCTCTCTCCTTCTCCACCAATCACATGCAAATGGCCCCACAATTTGGGGAGATTTTGGGGTACTTGGTTGGAGGAGGCCACTTTTGGGGGCTGTCCGGTCACCGTCCGCGGATGCGTCCGGACGCGTCCGGATGCAGTTTGGGAGCCGGATTTGGGGGTTCCGCTTGGAGATGCTCTAAGGCCCCCTATATATATCCCCCAATAAAGTAACTTCATGACTCGGTCTCAGGTTTACATGTCCTCCCAAGTCTCCCTCACTCCATTACATTACCGGTGATCACCTTACATGCATTCCCCAACATATGTGTGCACTCATATATTGTACATAAAGACAATCATAAAAGATAACAAAACTTGTATGCAACCAATCAACGAACTATTTCACTATTGCCATGAACAAATCACTTCTCAAACATAGATGGGGAGACACAATAGATCAAGGGAATAGTATATTGCATCATATATCATGTTGATGCATGTAAAATGCATACATGAACTTTACATTTTATTACATGTTATTCCATGTTATTTGCATCATATAAGGGTTATATTCATGATTTATATTAAGTTTTGGGGATAATTAACAACTCCCCCATTTTTCTGGAATTAACCCTGCGCTGTCAGAAAACCCCTTTTTCTATATTTTGATGTTTCAGGGACCCAAACGACGTCCAAATGACCTGAAACTTTACGGGGATCATTTTTTGGAAGGAACGAAACGTAGGCGCAAAGGAATCGAAGAAACGGAGACCAGAAGGCAGAAAGGGGTGGGCCCACGCGGCCAGATTCCCTGACCGCGTGGGTCCCCCATCCTGGCCCTCGGGCCTCCGCTGCCGTCGATCTTTCTTCCCGAAGCTTCGTCTTGACCTAAAAACGACTATATATAGACCCCCCAGGGCTTTCGCGAAAGAGAGCGCCGCCGAAACACAGAAACCACGAAACAGAGATCTGGAGCTGAAGATTGGAGGGGGAAAACTCCGGCGGGGCGCTGCCGGTGTGGTCTCCTTCCCCTCCAACAACATCTCCACCGACACCATGATGAAGAGGGAGTAGTCCACCCCTGGACTATGGGTTTGTGGAAGTAACTTATGTATCTCTCCTCTCTATGAGCTTCACTAATTAGTACCGTATGAGCTGCTGAACATGATTACGGTCATCTATGTAATTCCTTTGTGGTGGATCTTTATTATGAGTTAATACATGTTTGAGATTGCAATGGTTTTGTTTCAGTTATGAAAGTAGATGCATATTATGTACCCCGTTCTTATTTACTTGTCATGATCAAGCATGTTTATGAGAGCATGTGAGGGGGAACGTGTGCATTAGTTGGAGTAACGGGGGTGGCTAGTGCAGTGAACGTGACAGATAGTTCTGCGATCCACTTGGGTTTTCTACCTTACTTTGTTGCCTCACTAGGGATAAACAAAAATACCATGCTACCGGAGAGTGGATGTGACCTTGGCCACTCTCCATGACTAGATCTAGCATGTTCTTATTTTAACTTCATGTCATTGAACTTATTGCTATGCTCTGATTTATCTTAATTACTAAGGTGTTATGATTTAGTTCGCATCTTGGTGGAGCATAAGAGAGAGAACAACTTATACTTGAGATCTCTATGTTAGGACGTGATGCCCATATTATTAATAACTTGTCAAACCATGTCTTGCCATCTTCATGTTAATTTTAGTGTTCCATTGTCTACCACGTTATCAAGAGAGAGTGCATTTGTGAAACCATGAACCCCGGTCCATTTTTAATCATAAGAAACACCTTTCCAACACTTTTATCACCACTTTTGTTTGCTGCCATTATTAAATCCGAAAATACAAAAACACTTTTACATCTTGCATTCATCATAAAAAACCCAAAAATATCATTTATCATTACTACCATCATCCTTGCATATTTATTTACCATCATTGCATATTTACTATGTTTGCATGCATATTATTTTATTATCATTCTCACACCTTGTGCTTGACAACCACTTGGTGAGGTTGAGGGCACAAAACAATTTATTTTGTTGCAGGTTCTCAAGAGAAGGATAAGGAGATAACACCTGAAATACTGGTTCCCCGAGAGTTCGATATTAAACCCTCGAGTCACCCCTCGTGGGGAAAACTGTCTTCCACTACTACATACACTCTGCACTTGGAGTCTCAACCTAACCCATTTACTTTTCACGCAGGTACCACGCGAAGGGCTAGCAACTGTTTTCTGGCGCCGTTGTGGGGTAACTACGTGAAGGGCCATCAAGACGTTTTCTGGCGCCGTTGCCGGGGAACCATAGCTGAAAGGTTTATCCAAGGATCACTCACATCAAGTCAACTTCATCACCAACTTGTGTAACAACCTAAGCTTGGGGAGGTTGCACCTACGTGAGCATCATCTTATCCATCTTTACCTACAATCATTTTATTTTGTTTTGTTCTTGTCTTGCATATCATCTTTATATTTCGGTTTGCATATTTATATTCAGTTTTGCATTTTTGTGTTGCATTTGTTATTTCGAGTTGCATTAGTGTCATTTTACTTTCAGTTTTGCATAAAAAATTAAAAACACATAAAAACTTGCTCAATGGAGAAAAGAACTTTTTGGCCATTTAGTGTTAAGAATTTTCCTCAAGATAGGAATTTCCCTGTTAAAGAATTTGAGATAGATCCTAATGTCACTAAATTGATTTTTGAAAATCGTTTTTCTGGGAAACCGAAAGAAGATGCTCTTCAACATCTTAGTAAATTTAATGAAAGATGCAAAGAATTAAACCTGATTCATGCCAATGCTAATGTGATCAAAGTAAAGCTTTTTCCTTATTCCTTGGCTGGAAAAGCTCTAGATTGGATATTAAAATGGCCACCTGGGAATTTTAGCAATTGGTTTAATTTGAAAGCTGCTTTCATTGAGAGGTTTTGTTTTTCAGCCATGGTTTATAATATGAGAGAAATAGTTATCACCTTTAAACAAAATAAGGAAGAAACCTTGGTTAAAACTTGGGAAAGGTTTAGAGGTATAGCTTATGGAATGGAACATGGTATTAGAGATTGGATGCTCATGCACATATTTTATAAAGGATTGTCTGAAACTTCTAAACTCTTTTTAGACAATGAATGTAAGGGTTCTTTCATAAATACTACTATTGCTGATGCTTACATTCTACTTGATGGCTTGATATTGGAAGTAAAAATTAAAGAAAGTTTAGAAAAAGCTCAAGTACCTGAAGATGTGTTTGATGACCGTTATGAATTATTTAATCTATATAATAGAGATAAAAAAGTTGAGGAAGTTAAAATGCTTAGTGAAGTTAAGGAACCATTTGTTGATTTAGAGAAGTGTAGCTTGCATGAATTAATTTCTATCTTACAAAAATTTGCAAGTGATCCTTCTGTTAATATTAACCAGGCTGGTTTTGGTTCCTATATTGCTAATCATGTCTTAAAAGAAAAGATTGCTAGGTACAATCAAGAAGCTATGATACCACCTAAGCTTGGGGATATATGGATCCCAAAGTACTAGTAACCATTGGAAAAGAGACACACCATGCTATACTTGATCTAGGATCTAGTGTCTCTATATTATCTAAAGAACTATATGAAGTCCTTGAACTTAAAAATATTGAGAAATGCTCTATTGAACTTGCACTTGCTGATGATTCCATTAGACATGCTCTAGGAAAAGTAAGTGATGTTATGGTAGAGTTACACATGACTTTTGTGCCTGTTGATTTTCTAATCATGGACATGGGGAATAAAACCTCTAGTCCTATTATTTTGGGAAGACCTTTTCTTCGTACTACAGGTGCCATTATTGATTCAAAGGAAGGGAATGTGAAGTTTCAGTTTCCACACAAGAAGAGCATGGAACACTTCCCAAGGAAGAGGGACACACCAAGGTTCAAGCTCCCTCATGAGCTACGTCCCCTTTGATTATCAAGTAAGTAAGCCTAGCTATATGGCTATAAAGAAAGCGCTTTACGGGAGGCAACCCGGTTGTTTTTGTTTGAGATTTTCTTTGAGTCCTCTTGCTGTAACAAGAGAGTAGTTTGTTAGTTTTGTTTCTGGATTTTTAATAAAGAACCAAGTTTTACCTATTTTGGGTTTGAAAAGTTGCTATTCATTTTCGGAGAGTTTTCTGCCTGCACGAAGTCTGTGCACGGTTTGATTTTTCATTTTTTATCTGTAACTCCGATTGAGCTGTAATTTGAACTGTAGCTTCAACTTTTCATCCTCTGTATACGTGATTTTTTCAGATTTTTCTGACGAGTTTAAGTAGGGTAGAAAAATGCGTTTTGCTGCTGCTGTTTTTCTGGACAGATTCTGTCTTGATATTGTTTGATGCATTCTTTGAGCTTTTTGCTTGAATCTTTTTGATTCAATTGAGTTTATGAGTAGGCATACAACATTATATACTCTCTGGACATTCATATGAATTTTTGCCTAAGGATTTTATGCAGCAAGGAACCTATTTGTTTATCACTACTAATATCACCCCACAGAAAAGAAATGGGAGAAACGGTGTTTTGAAGTTTTTTCACAGGGATTAGAGGAGCTGCACCAAGAGCTATCCAAGGATGGTGAAGACCATAAGCTTGGGGATGTCAAGACAACCCCACTAGACCAACACACTCTCGGTTTGCACACGTCTAACTTCTGTTTTTCGATCAAAGCACTTTATCGTATAAACTTGGAGCGTCTGTTTTTTTTGCTTTTGTTATTTCGGTTTGATTTTTATTTTATAAGACCACCACTATCATTTATATATGAGAGAGCTACTGGAAGTTTGGGTTGAATTATGTTGGATGCTATTAAATATATTGGGATAGGGATGTTTGAGTTGATTTTAAAAGATACATATAGTTGCATAATTCATGTGCTTTGAATGAATGTTAATTTGCAAGTGTGTTGTCAAGAGCTATCTTTTACCATGTTTAGATGTTGAATTTTAACTTTACTTGGTTTAACATGGATTGATTAGTTCTATGGACACTTATGCATGCATTTAGATGGTCAACTTTCTCCCTATTGCTAGCCCAAAAATTACAACAAGTAAAAAGCTTGTTTCCCAACACCTTCAACCAAAGTTTTTCCAGTGAGTCCACCATATCTACCTATTAGCTTTATGCTATTCCAAGTATGTTTATCATGTTATATTGTGTTATCTACATTTCTGAATTTAAATGCTTATGTTATTGATTGTCATGGGAAAAATTGGTTAAAAGCTCTCACGAACTTGATGCACAATTTACTTTTATTGCATTTAATAAGCATGAACCATTGTGATTAAAATTATGAAGTTGTGGGCTTGACAATTGTTTTGGTTGGGAGTTAGCCCATATGTGCTGTCACATGGCAAGCTTTCAACATTGCACTTATTTATATTTAGTTGATGTCATGTACTTTTGTTTATGGATGCCTATCATGGGTGAAATGAATGTGGATACTTAGTAAGTTCAAAGAGTTTGTATAAATGGTTAGAGAAATGCCTGGGCCGCTAATCTAAGCCATGCATCATTCATGGTGGAAATTTACAGCATAACCATAATGTTCATTCAGTGATGCACCTCATAATAAAAAGCTATACCCATAGTAAATAAAAGAGTGCTGAGATTGTTCATTGTCTGTTTGTCTTGTTGTTTTGACATGGGCTTGTTCATGTCAAGGGGCAAGAGGTACCCCAGTGCAGTTCTTGATGATACTATTATTACTTGCAATGACCTTTATTTGAATTTACTTTGTGGACCAAAGTGAGTAACACATGGTGTAGGTACTTGTATTCAAGGGACATGAGACATTCAACCAATACATTGTCAAGCACACCACTCATATTTGCTTTCACTTTAAACATTAATCATTCAAGATGCTATGATAGGGGTAATGAGAGCTCCACACCAATGACTACCACATTGCAAGCATTAACTTAAGTAGAAGTGTTTGGAAGTTAGATGAAACTTATTCATGCTTTACCTCTACTTATTTATCTATCCAAAGTGTCCACCTTTTATATTCAGTTTTCATAAGAAGTACTCTATGACCACCATAGGATGTTTTTACTTTTCATTATGCATACATTTGGTCCATAGTACTTTCTTCTATATTACACTTTGTGAATTTATCATTGAACATCTTTACATTGAGTATTTGATATCACTTCATAATTTATCTTGCATATTGTTATTCCTTTGAAGAATGAATCATTTGACTCTATGTAGCAATAGTAATCACCTTTGATATCCATTGATAGTATTAAAATGCAAAGTCCATGTTAGTTTTATCACCTTCATACTCGGGACGAGCATGGGTTAAGCTTGGGGATGTTGATGCATGTAAAATGCATACATGAACTTTACATTTTATTACATGTTATTCCATGTTATTTGCATCATATAAGGGTTATATTCATGATTTATATTGAGTTTTGGGGATAATTAACAACTCCCCATTTTTCTGGAATTAACCCTGCGCTGTCAGAAAACCCCTTTTTCTATATTTTGATGTTTCAGGGACCCAAACGACGTCCAAATGACCTGAAACTTTACGGGGATCACTTTTTTGGAAGGAACGAAACGTAGGCGCAAAGGAATCGAAGAAACGGAGACCAGAAGGCAGAAAGGGGTGGGCCCACGCGGCCAGATTCCCTGACCGCGTGGGTCCCCCATCCTGGCCCTCGGGCCTCCGCTGCCGTCGATCTTTCTTCCCGAAGCTTCGTCTTGACCTAAAAACGACTATATATAGACCCCCCAGGGCTTTCGCGAAAGGAGCGCCGCCGAAACACAGAAACCACGAAACAGAGATCTGGAGCTGAAGATTGGAGGGGGAAAACTCCGGCGGGGCGCTGCCGGTGTGGTCTCCTTCCCTCCAACAACATCTCCACCGACACCATGATGAAGAGGGAGTAGTCCACCCCTGGACTATGGGTTTGTGGAAGTAACTTATGTATCTCTCCTCTCTATGAGCTTCACTAATTAGTACCGTATGAGCTGCTGAACATGATTACGGTCATCTATGTAATTCCTTTGTGGTGGATCTTTATTATGAGTTAATACATGTTTGAGATTGCAATGGTTTTGTTTCAGTTATGAAAGTAGATGCATATTATGTACCCCGTTCTTATTTACTTGTCATGATCAAGCATGTTTATGAGAGCATGTGAGGGGGAACGTGTGCATTAGTTGGAGTAACGGGGGTGGCTAGTGCAGTGAACGTGACAGAAGTTCTGCGATCCACTTGGGTTTTCTACCTTACTTTGTTGCCTCACTAGGGATAAACAAAAATACCATGCTACCGGAGAGTGGATGTGACCTTGGCCACTACTCCATGACTAGATCTAGCATGTTCTTATTTTAACTTCATGTCATTGAACTTATTGCTATGCTCTGATTTATCTTAATTACTAAGGTGTTATGATTTAGTTCGCATCTTGGTGGAGCATAAGAGAGAGAACAACTTATACTTGAGATCTCTATGTTAGGACGTGATGCCCATATTATTAATAACTTGTCAAACCATGTCTTGCCATCTTACATGTTAATTTTAGTGTTCCATTGTCTACCACGTTATCAAGAGAGAGTGCATTTGTGAAACCATGAACCCCGGTCCATTTTTAATCATAAGAAACACCTTTCCAACACTTTTATCACCACTTTTGTTTGCTGCCATTATTAAATCCGAAAATACAAAAACACTTTTACATCTTGCATTCATCATAAAAAACCCAAAAATATCATTTATCATTACTACCATCATCCTTGCATATTTATTTACCATCATTGCATATTTACTACTGTTTGCATATATTATTTTATTATCATTCTCACACCTTGTGCTTGACAACCACTTGGTGAGGTTGAGGGCACAAAACAATTTATTTTGTTGCAGGTTCTCAAGAGAAGGATAAGGAGATAACACCTGAAATACTGGTTCCCCGAGAGTTCGATATTAAACCCTCGAGTCACCCCTCGTGGGGAAAACTGTCTTCCACTACTACATACACTCTGCACTTGGAGTCTCAACCTAACCCATTTACTTTTCACGCAGGTACCACGCGAAGGGGCTAGCAACTGTTTTCTGGCACCGTTGTTGGGTAACTACGTGAAGGGCCATCACATGTTTGCCAAGAGTTTACAGTGGAGAGATGGAGATGATCTTGCTGTAGATGTTGATGATGAACACGCCGGAGGTGGGTGGAGCCCTCCAGAGGTGATTCCGGCGGCGTTTCCCCCCTCCGATCTTCTCCGGCGGCAGCCTTCTGACTCTCTGTTTCGTGGTTTTGTGTTTCTCCGCCGCCTCCTTCTGAAACTCCTCGGTGGACTATTTTTATAGTCGGTTTTAGGTCAAGACGAAGCCACGGAGACGAAAACGGACGGCATCGGAGCCACGAGGGGGAGAGAGGGTGCCTCACGCGGCCAAGGGACCACCTAATTCCCTCCTCGGACTTCCTTTTTCGCGGATCCTTGGCTCGTATGTCTTCTTCCTTCCAAATATTGGGCCCCGTAAAATCTTAGGTCATTTGGACGTCGTTTGAGTCCCTGAAAGTCAAAAACATGGAAAAAGAGGTTTTCTGTTTCTGCAGGGTTAATTCCAAATAAATGGGGAAACTGTGAATTATCCCCTAAAATCATTATAAAACATAATATAACCCATATATGATGCAAATAAGTTGGAATATCAAGTAATAAAATGTAAAGTTCATGTATGCATTTTACATGCATCAACATCCCCAAGCTTAACCATACTCGTCCTCGAGTATGAAGGTGATAAAACTAACATGGACTTTGCATTTTAATACTATCAATGGATATCAAAGATGATTACTATTGCTACATAAAGTCAAATGATTCATTCTCAAAGGAGTAGCAATATACAAGATAGATTATGAAGTGATATCAAATATTCAATGAAAGGATGTTCAATGATAATTCACAAAGTGTAACATAGAAGAAAGTACTATGGACCAAATGTATGCATAATGAAAAGTAAAAACATCCTATAATGGTCATAGAGTATCTTGTAAATCTGAATATAAAAGGTGGACACTTTGGAAAGATAGATAAATAAGTAGAGGTAAAACATGAATAAGTTTCATCTAGCTTCCAAATGCTTCTACTTAAGTTAATGTTTGCAATGTGGTATCCATTGGTGTGGAGCTCTCATTACCCCTATCATAGCATCTTGAATGGTTAAAGTTTAAAGTGAAAGCAAATATGAGTAATGTGCTTGACAAAGTATGGGTTGAATGCCTCATGCCCCTTGAATACAGTACCTACACCACGGTGTTACTCAACTGGGCACAAAGCAAGTTCAAGTTAAAGTCATTGTAAGTAATATAATAGCGTCATCAAGAGCGTCAACTGGGGTACCTCTTGTCCCAGGACATGGAACAAGCCCATGTCAAAATGACAAGACAAACAAACAAAATGGACAATCTCAGCACTCTTTTATTTACTATTGTATAGCTTTTTATTGTGAGTGCATCACTGAAGGTTCACGTGTGTAAATTTCCACCATGAATGATGCATGGCTTAGGTTAGCGCCCAGGGTCTCTCTAGCCATTTATACAAACTCCTCAAACTTACTAAGTTTCCCATTTATTTGGCACCATGATAGCATCCATAAACAAAAGTACATGATATCAACTAAATATAATTAAGAGCACGTTGAAAGCTTGCCATGTGACAGCACATATGAGCTAACTCCCAACCAAGACTCTTGTCAAGCTCACAACTTCATAATTTTAATCACAATGGTTCATGTTTATTAAGTGCAATGAAAGTAAAGTGTGCATCAAGTTCGTGAGAGCTTTTTAACCAACTTTTCCCATAACAATCAATAACATAAGCATTTTAATTGAGAAGTATAGATAATACAATATAACATGATAAACATACTTGGAATAGCATAAAGCTAATAGGTAGATATGGTGGACTCACTGGAAAAACTTTGGTTGAAGGTGTTGGAAAACAAGTTTTTACTTGTTGGAATTTTTTGGGCTAGCAAAAGGGAGAAAGTTGACCGTCTAAATGCATGCATAAGTGTCCATAGAACTAACCAATCCATGTTAAACAAAGTAAAGTGACATTCAGCATCAAAACATGAATAAAAGATAGCTCTTGATAAAACACTTGCAAATTAATACTCATTAAAAAGCACATGAATCATGCAACTATATGTATCTTTTTGAATCAACTCAAACATCCCTTTCCCAATCTTTTTAATAGCATCCAACTTAATTCAACCCAAATTTCCAGTAGCTTTCTCATATATAAATGATAGTGGTGGTCTCAAGACAAACAAAAATCAAAATAAAAAGCAAATAAAAGACGCTCCAAGTTTATGTGATAGGGTGCATTGATCGAAAAACAGAAGTTAGACGTGTGCAAACCGAGAGTGTGTTGGTCCAGTGGGGTTGTCTTCACATCCCCAAGCTTATGGTCTTCACCATCCTTGGATAGCTCTTGGTGCATCTCCTCTAATCCCTGTGAAAAAACTTCAAAACACCGTTTCTCCCATTTCTTTTCTGTGGGGTGACATTAGTAGTGATAGACAAATGAATTGCTTGCTGCATAAAATCCTTAAACAAAAATTCATATGAATGTCCAGAAAGTGTATAATGTTGTATGCCTACTTATAAACTCAATTGGATAAAAAAGATTCAAGTTAAAAGTTCAAAGAATGCATCAAACAAAATGGGACAGAATCCGTCCAGAAAAACAGCAGCAGCAAAACGTATTTTTCTACCCTACTTAAATATGTCGAAAAAATCTGAAAAAATTCATGCTACAGAGGATGAAAAGTTGCAACTACAGTTCAAATTTCAGCTCATTCGGAGTTACAGAATAGGAATTAAAAATCATACCGTGCACAGATTCGTGCTGGAATAAAATCTCCGAATGCAAAAGCAACTTTTTCAAGCCAAAATAGGTAAAACTTGGCACTTTATTAAGAATTCCAGAAACTAAACTAAAAACTAAGTCTCTTGTTACAGCAAGAGGACACAAAGAAAATCAAAAGTAAAAACAACCGGGTTGCCTCCCGTAAAGCGCTTTCTTTATAGCCATATAGCTAGGCTTACTTACTTGGTATCAAGATGGTTGGAGTGAGGTGGCTTGGCATCCCCAAGCTTAAATTCTTGTACTTATTTGATATATGTAGGGTGAGCCTAGGGGTAACATCCCCAAGCTTGAGTGTTTGTCCCTCGTGATCTTTATTCATCACCCTCAACTCTTCCACTTGAAAGTTCTCTTCACACAAAACTCATCATAAAACTTGATTAGAGGGGTTAGTGTCTCCATAAATGAAATCCTCATAGGTACAGCAAAGACATATCATGAGTTGATTCTACACATTAGCTAATATTACTATGGTTGTGTATTGCTCTTTGATCAATAGAACCACACAAAACACAAGTAATGAGAGTAATGCAAAATAAAGACAGAATCTGTCAAAAATGGACAGCCCGTAAAGAGTGAATTTTCAGAGGCACTTACGTTGCTCAAATCAGAAAACTTTGAACTAATGAAATGTGTATTAATAACTGAATATTGCTGTCGTAAAATATCAGGTCAAAATTCCTCTTCTGTGATTTTATACATTTTTCGCAGTGAAGCTCAGGCATCTGTTTTCTGGACAGCAAATCACTATTGTTTAATCCTACCTCTCAAAAGAGGTTATTCTTGCCATTAAGATGAAAAAAAGATACAAAGGTGATGTTACGGTAGTAAACAAGCACCTTGACTCAAAAACCCAAAACTTAAGCTGAAGATAAAAATAAAAAGAAACAAAAAGAACCAAGCAAGAATCAAGAGAAACAATCAAAGAAGAAGGAAAATATTTTTGTTGTTTTTGATTTAGCAAAAAGGCAAAAGGAGAAGCAAATATATACAACATAAACACTCTTTTTATTTGGTTTTAGCTTTGGGAAAAGTTTTAATGATAGAGACTTTGCAACGGTTCCATTGGCATGAACAACACATGTTCAAGGTCGACCCCAACTTCTCCATTACTCATCCTTCTCATTTACTTTCCCAAATTTTATATAAAATGAAAATCTTAAACTAATTGTCACAAAACAGTAGGTAAAGATATTTTACATGTTGTAAAGATATAAAGGTGTGCTCAAACCGAATAGGAAATTAAAGCATAAGGAACACACCACAGAATATTAAACAATTTACTTTTAAGTCTAACTCTCTTCCTATGCATTGGAATTTTATATATGAATAAATAACAACAAATTTGAGGTAACCAATGCATATAATAATCAATAGCTTGCATTTTAAATAACATAGAAACATAAAGGGGATTCTTATCTCTTCCTCTCTCATAATAGTTGCAAGCATTAAAGTTAAACATAACCACATAGTTTTGAATAGAATCACCACATAAAGACTTATCATCTAATGAGCATAATGGATCATCAAACTCAATTAAATCACTTTCATCCTCAATAGTAGGTGGACTGAAAATATCATATACATCATTGTAATCATCATAAATGGGAGACATAGTATCATCAAAATAAATTTTCTCTTCCAAACTTGGGGGACTAAAAATATCATATTCATCAAAACAAACTTCCCCAAGCTTAAGGTTTTCCTTAGCATTAGCAATAAAGGTGTTCAACGAATTAGTACTACCACAAACATGATTGTTATGCAAATAAAATTTAATTTTCTCCTCAAACACTTCATGTCCTAACTCAAGATAGATATTATACAGTTCTATAATTGTTTGGTTGTTTTCCATTTTATAATAATGTTTTAGATTTATATGTTAGTATGCAATGCAAACAAGAATAAAAGCTTAGCACAACGCTCCCCGGCAACGGCGCCAGAAAAGTGCTTGATAATCCCCAAGAGCAAGGAATCACTGTAGCACAATTCGATAAGTATTTGAGTGTCGAACCCACGAGGAGCTGAAGGTAAACTATCTATTCTCTAAAGCCCTATAACCCTCTTATATGGCCGTTTGTGCAAAGCAATAAGTTTAAATATGAAAGGAACTAACTAATGAAAGCAAGTGATGTGGAATGGGTTTATCTAGTAACAAGTTTCTCAATCAAGTTTCAAACGCAAGTTTCTTAGAGCAAGTTTCTCAAAGTAGCAAGTAGCAAATATCTCAAGTAGCAAATATCTCAAGGGAGCAAATGTTCTAGCAATTGTTATTTCATTCGTGTGGTTGTCACAATTAGTGAAGCACATGTTTCAGTCTTAATTGTTTCTTCTAGGAAGGAGCCATAAATAGGTGTAGCCAAGTAAATGAACTAAAACCCCTTATGATGGATCTCATGGCCAAGTAAATGAGCACACAAGAATTATTAAGACATAAAAGTCCCACCATAGCCTTAAGTTCTAAGGTCCCCTATATATATCCCCCAATAAAGTAACTTCATGACTCGGTCTCAGGTTTACATGTCCTCCCAAGTCTCCCTCACTCCATTACATTACCGGTGATCACCTTACATGCATTCCCCAACATATGTGTGCACTCATATATTGTACATAAAGACAATCATAAAAGATAACAAAACTTGTATGCAACCAATCAACGAACTATTTCACTATTGCCATGAACAAATCACTTCTCAAACATAGATGGGGAGACACAATAGATCAAGGGAATAGTATATTGCATCATATATCATGTTTGCCAAGAGTTTACAGTGGAGAGATGGAGATGATCTTGCTGTAGATGTTGATGATGAACACGCCGGAGGGGGGTGGAGCCCTCCGGAGGTGATTCCGGCGGCGTTTCCCCCCTCCGATCTTCTCCGGCGGCAGCCTTCTGACTCTCTGTTTCGTGGTTTTGTGTTTCTCCGCCGCCTCCTCCGAAACTCCTCGGGGGACTATTTTTATAGTCGGTTTTAGGTCAAGACGAAGCCACGGAGACGAAAACGGACGGCATCGGAGCCACGAGGGGGGAGAGAGGGTGCCTCACGCGGCCAGGGAATCTGGTCGTGTGGGACCGCCTAATTCCCTCCTCGGACTTCCTTTTTCGCGGATCCTTGGCTCGTACGTCTTCTTCCTTCCAAATATTGGGCCCCGTAAAATCTTAGGTCATTTGGACGTCGTTTGAGTCCCTGAAAGTCAAAAACATGAAAAAAGGGGTTTTCTGGTTCTGCAGGGTTAATTTCAAATAAATGGAGAAACTGTGAATTATCCCCTAAAATCATTATAAAACATAAATATAACCCATATATGATGCAAATAAGTTGGAATATCAAGTAATAAAATGTAAAGTTCATGTATGCATTTTACATGCATCAACGGGTTAGCTCTAAGATTTAGGAGGACGTTTGGCCCGGAGGAAATGGAGGAGTGGAGACAACTTCGGGAGTTGCTTGCGGGAGTAGGTTTAAATGGGCAAAGTGATGTGGGTTACTGGGCTCTTACGAGCTCCGGTAAGTATACTTCCAAATCGCTGTATGATTTGATAGTTGATCCGGGGGTGAATGACCTGCGGATGCTAGATATTTGGAAGAGTAACATGCCACTCAAGATAAAAAACTTTGTGTGGATGTGTGTGAGAGGGAGGATCCAAGTGGCTGTGAATCTCAAAGCGAAAGGGTGGCCTGGAGGGCCGAACTGTAAGCTCTGTGGTGAGTTAGAATCTACTAATCACCTAATTTTTGGGTGCCCCATCTCCCATTTCTGTTGGTGGTGGGTAAAAACTGCGTTAGGTTGGAAGAAGGTTCCAGCTAATTTCGATGAGTTTCAGGAAATGGGGCTTGGGGTACCAGGAGGCAGGAGCGAGTAACAATTTCCTTGGATGGACTTTGTTGGGAGCGTTGGTGTGGACTATTTGGCTAACATGAAACGATTTTGTTTTTAATAATAATCTTTGCAGCTCTCCGGCGACTAACATTTACAAAGCTGTATCTCTCCTGTCGCAGTGGAAGCCTCTAGTGCCGGAGAAGCGTAGAAAGGATTGGGAGCTGTTGCTGGAGCGGCTGAAAAACTCATGCATTTTGTTCTCTGCCCTCGTAGCGGTGTTGGCTAGTTTTAGGTGGTGGCAAGCGGTAGTAGTTTTTCTTCTTCTGTCGATCTTCTTTAGCTGCTCCTGTTGGATCGATGTTGTGCTTCTGCATGTTTGTAATAACTGATACGCTGGTTTTCCCAGTGGGATGTGTTCCTTGCTTTCAATAAAAAGCAGGGCCGTTTGTGGCCTTTTCTCGTAAAACTGCAGCGGAGTCAATCGGTGCAGTAAATAACGTACGTTGCCCACCTACATCACATGTGACTGCACGTTGTTGCATGCCTGATCAGGCATGTGCCATCCGACGCATGCCTGCTGGCTCCGCCATTTGTAATATGGTCTACAACAAAAATGAAATGTTTTGATAAAATTTTGATATTTGAAAATAAGCATAATCAAACCTAAATTTTTGTTATTTTTATGTAGCTCACAATACAAATTGTTTGAAATTATATTTTGCACGTTTATGGGATACACCATTTTCTATATCCAGATATTTTTTTATAAAAATTGGCACATGAGGTTCGATTTTTTTTTAAATATCAGAACCATTGAAACTCGAGTCAGAAATCTCCACTTTACGTATTTCAAATGATTTGCGGCCAGACACACGTCATGGTTTGCTGACAAGTACGAGGCACTTTTGGGGGCACGGCAGGATAGCTAGGAATTAATGAGAGCAAAATTGGCACGTGCTGAAATGGACATATGGTACTGCTCTCTTGGTGCCCTAGCGAGACTTAATTATCTACAGTAGCTAGCTACCACACGTACGTTCTCATTTCAGCAAGTGAGTGAATTAATAGCAAAAGCAGCTACGTACACTCTAATAATGGCGACGTGGACAAGTGCAGTCCGTTTCTAATTAATCCCATGAACGAGACACAACTTCGTGTCAACCACACGAAAAGGAACTACCGGCCGGAAACCCATCCGTGGCCACTTGTGTGTAATTAATATTCTCGCGACATATGGTTTTCCTTTTCATGCAGCAACGTCACCAGATTATTAGGTTTTCTTTTAGAGATGAACTGAACACACCAGATTAGTATCAGTTAACTGGGCATAGAGCTGAGAATCATGTGATGGATTAGCGATGTGCTAATATATAATCCACCACGACACACCATGCGTTAGCAACTTAGCATGTTCTCGATCTCTTCTTTGAACCACTTACAGGTTACAACATCTCATCTCCACCGATGATCAAAGCCCTCATTTTTATTTGTCGCCGCTAGAACAAGAGAAACTTGGGATAGATAGATCCTTAAATCAATTTATTCAGGATCATCGTCTGTAGTCTCCGCCCGTGGCCTTGACCGACTCGACCTGGCTCTTCCCGCGTGGCCCCTTCCGCCGGATGAAGAGGCGATAATCGTCAAAGGTCATGGGCTGGTACAGCGCCGGCCTCTCCGGTGGCGCCACAAGCTCCGGCATAGGCGCCAGCAGGAGGAACTAAGTGGTGTTATATTTGTTTTCATATTTTTGTGCAAGCGGAAACGAAATATAGATGCCCGAAAACAAATATTGTCAAAAACAGATAAGAAAACAGATGTTTGCCGAACCAAGGACCCTTGAATAATGCAGCAAAACTCAACCAAACTTTTCAAGTTTTTAATATGCAATAAAATATAAGGAGATATCATTATTTATATACTATAGTGTGCATAAGTTATCAAGTTTTTTAGTTAGGTAATAAGTTATCAATTTTGGCAGCATTAAATACCTACTATCATCCCTAATCCTAATGCAGCACTGAAATGGCAAACTGGGAATGACTTGAGAGGGTGATGATAAGTGTATATGGCCTAAACATGTTTCCATTGGAATTATTAGACCCGCTGGATTCTACCGCATAGCAAACAACGGAAAATTTCATATTATCGGAAATGGAATTTTGTTTCGGGGTTGTTCCGTCGAAATACGCCGTTCGTTCCCGTTTCTGCATAAAAATTTATGTTTTGTTTTTTCCGTAAAATTCTGTTTCCATACTTCCGTTCTGTTTTCTTTTTTCCGCGAAAAAGTTAGAAATTATCTTTTTTGGCATCCGACAACTTTATTAATTAGGAATCAACGATACATCGTTTGCGATTACAGCATTAAAAAAGAGTAAGAACATGCATGAGGGGGATAGGACCAGGCACTGCACCCGACCCCTCGCGCCGCTCCCCCAGGCGGCGCCAGGGGAGAAAAATCCCCGCCGCCAAGCCCTCTCCCCACCCGGCGCCCTCTGCTGCTGCCGGCGCCGGCTTGGTCCGCGGCGGTGCCCCCCCCCCCCCCCCCCCGCGCTGCCAAAAGGTGGCCGGGGGGATGGTCCTCGCGAGCTCGTGCGGTGGCGGACCGGCCCGTGGGGCGGCGACGGTCGGGGCTAGGGGATGCCGAGCCGGCGGGCTCGGATGGAGATGGTGGCCGGCGAGGCCTTCCGGCGATGGTGTGGCGCGGTGGGTGCCATCGGCGTGGACGGCCTCGCGCTTGGGCTCGATCTGGGCCTGGCGGGCCCAAGCGGGCGGCGAGCGGACGGCGTGGCAAGATGGCGTGCGGCGACGGCAGGCGTGCGTCACTAGTACAGAACGACACATCGGAAACGGGCCAAAAAGCCCATCGGAAACGGAAAAAGGGTCCGTGTCCCTGACCCTGTCACTGATGTGAAGGCTCTCATCGGCAACGGACAAGAAAAACCGTCACCGATGAGGCTTGATTTTGGCTACGGTTGCCATCCAGTCTCCGTTGCCGATGTATCTGGACATCAGAAACGGAGATTCTGTTTCTGCTCGTTTGCATTGAGGTTTCTTCATAAGCCTAGAGCAGGAATAGATTTGGCACTGGACATTTAAAATTTCACAGCAGAAGCACAAAAATGCTAACAAATTCATTCATAAGGTATAACAAATGTCACCGATACATTGCATCACAAGACAACCAATTACTTATCTTCATTGTCATGCGCCTCTCTAAATCTATCATTGACATGTCTAGCTAAATCTATCTATGTCATGCCTCTCTAAACTTATCCTTGTCATTTCCAACTTAATTTATCTTCATGACTTGCTATTAGAGTTTATGAATTGAATCTTCTTCTTGGACGGTGTCGCCAAAATATAATCAACTCGCCGCTTTGTCCCCGACCTTGTAGTTAGCTCATTTAAATGAGCTAAACGGATCAGCACCATGCTCTGCACATAGTGCAATAAGCGAGTGCTGATGTACTGAAGGTGGCTCTTTTGTAAAGTGGTCACTGAAATGCAAAGAGAGAATATATGACTCCATGTTAGCTCACTATACATCTAGCATAAAGGACATACAACACAAAAGGATGCATAAGACAGAATAACAAACTTACAAATCTATTGCATAGTTGTTGTGTACCAACAATTATGCCGGACGACAAGCGCACCTTGGCTAAGGACCCGGCTTTTTATACAGTGTCACCGAAATGTACATCTGTTTTGCAAAGGAGATAAGTCAGCCATGAGTTTCATACACTACCGATTTGTGCTAGTTATGTTCTTTTCGAGCGACACTACGTAGTCGTCCTCATCGTCCTCGGATGTATTACAACCCTAGTTCTAGTTCTGTTCATGAGTGTCCTATGGAAGAAAACCAAAGCAGAACAATGACAACAACCCTAGTTCGTCGGCACGACGGCCGGTCACAAATAGATGTATTACCTTTGGATCTGGCGGCGGGAGTACGTAGTCGTCCTCGTCGTCCTCGGATCGACATGCCATGCGCCCTCCAGCTACAGATCAGGCGACGAGATCTGCCCGGGTGGAGCAAAGAACGGGTACGCGCTGCCACGGTCGGAGGAGAGGAAGATGCGCGTCGACACGGTCGGAGGAGAAGAAGATGCGCGCCGCCACGGTCGGAGGGAGGGAGATGCGCGCCGCCACGGTCGGAGGGAGGGAGATGCGCGCGCCGCCACGGTCGGAGGGAGGGAGATGCGCGCCGCCACGGTCGGTGGGAGGGAGATGCGCGCCGCCACAGTGGAGCTAAGATCTGGTGCTGCGTGGAGGCGCCGCCACACTTTGAGAGTGAGGCTGAGAGTGAGCGATAGAGTTTAGGGCTGTGTGAAGGGCGCATTTATAGCAAAGTAGAACATCGGAAACGGAGGGTATAAACAACCGTTTCCTTTGATTTTTTCACTGACACACTGGGCTTATACTGATCTCTACTAGTATTGAAGTTGAAGAACATAAAAATAAATAACTATAACTACTCCTCGGCCTCCGCCTTCTCCTGCTCGTATGCGAGGAGAGCCGCGTAGTCGTCCGTGTCGTCGTGCGGCTCCTCGCCGACGATGTCATCGCCGCCCGTGCGCCCCTCCCACATCTCGTCGTCGTCGTAGGCAGGATCGTCGCGCAGCTCCGGCGGGAGGAGGAGACGGCGGCTCTGAAGCAGCTCAACTCTTTCCGGCGGCATAGGCACCGACGCGCGGTTGAGGTGCCAACCACCGGGTAGCCGAACCTTTGACCATGGCACTGGCCTCCTATATTGCCAGTGCCGCTCCGCGACGGCCTGCCCGACGATGACGCGGTTCCATCCAGGCGACCGCGGACGAGCGTCTCTCCGCCGCGGCGAGCGGCTGCGGTCGCGGGCGCCCGAGGATCCCGCGTCCTCTTCCGGCGGCATAGGCACCCTCCTGTCGTTGACGCGCCAGCCAGCGGGGAGGCTAACATTTGACCAGGGCACTGGCCTCCTATATTGACAGTGCCTCTGCGCGACGGCCTCCGGCACGATGACGCGGTTCCAATTCAGCGAAAGCGGGAAACTGCTGCGGCGAACGCCCGAGGAGTTGCTAGGAGTATCCATGGCTGCGGCGAAGTGGCGTACTGAGATGGACGGTGCCGCGCCACTACGCCATAGCAGTTACTCCGCCTCGCTTCGAATTCCAAGAAGATGGAACGTGTCCACATTGGAAACGGACACCCAAAAGTCTCTGTTGCTATAGAGGCACATATCGGAAACGGAGCCAGAATTAAGACCGTTGCCAATACTATGGGTAACGGAGTTAATACTTTCTCCGTTACCTATGTTGACGGGCCAGCCACGGCACAGGTCAGGTTTGTACGCACTGGCCGCGCGGAAAGCGCGATTCTCCGTCGCCTAACGCCTGCCGTTTCCATAGAGGGGTATCCGATGTGTCGTTCTGTACTAGTGCGTGCGTGTGCTGCCTGCGAGGGGAGCGGTGCTGGCCGGCGTTTTCCGTCGGCCCGAGGCTCCCGGGGAGAGGAAGCCGGGGCGGCGGCCCCGGATCGATGGCGCTGCGCGAGGTGGCCAGGGCGCATCGCTGCGGTCGGGGTTTGTCCCGGCCGTGTGGCCGGCATGAGGTGGCCATGCTGCACCTCCGGCTATGTGTTCGTCTTCCAACCGGTCGAGAGGATGCCGGGCAGCGGCCCCGGACACGGCGTCATGCTGCTTGCTACCTGCTGCGGCGTGAGGTGCCACGGTAGCTGCGGCATGCGGTGTCGGTGGCCTGGCCGGTCTCCGACGAGCGGATGCGGGGTCTGTGACGCATCGCCGGGCGAAAGCCCTGCCCAGGTTGTCAACCGGGGCCGACGACGGCGACGCCCTCGGAGCGCCGCTTCCTTCTTGAAGGCATCGTCGAGGTGGTGCTCTCGCTTCCCCACGCCGGGTTCTCCGGGGAAAACCCTTGATCCCACGCGGGATCGGGCGAGGGCGGCGCTTCTGCGCCGCTTGCCTCTTGGGGCCTCGCCTTGGAGGTTCCACCGGCCAGGGGGACCAGTGGATTCTGGTGGTGGTTGGCGGTGGCGAGCCTTCGTCTTCGGCTAAGGGGTGCATGGCCCTGGGGCCGGCGTGGATGTCGGAGCGGCGGCTCCGGTTTTCGTCTTGCGTTGAGATTGTCTCCGCCGTGTTAGTGTCGGCTATGGTTGCTAGGGTGACATGGTCGTCGACTCGTTTTTGGGGCGTGGCCTTGGGGCCGGTGTGGATGTCGGAGCGGCGGCTCCGGGTTTCGACTTACGTTGAGGTTGCCTCCGCCGTGTTTGTGTCGTCTATGGTTCGCTAGGGCGACATAGTGGTCGACTCGTTTTTTTGGGGCGTGGCCTTGGGGCCGGTGTGGTGCCTTGTGTTGTATGGTTTTCGGCCGGTTTCCCTCATAAATTGTCCAACTCTTTTCGAATTTATCAATCAAAGTCATTGCCGAGGTTCGAAAAAGCATTCAAAAAAGAGGGAGGATCGCCGTGCCAAACACCATGGTCCTCCTCACTAAACTTTGCAATATCATGAGCTTCCCTATTGGCTTCTCTAGGACAATTAGAAACTTTCCGTTTTGTTTTCATTGGTACCTGCGTATGGCACGACCAGAAGAAAATCGTTCAAGTTATTTTATTTTTAACTAGCTGGGTGGCCCGCGCAATTGCGCGGCTAGCAATATTACTTCAACCTTCATATGTAATGTATTTTTTCTTCTTGATTCCATCTTTTGGAAAAATGAAGCTAAACAAAAAGTGTAATATATTTTAAAACATTCCGATACTCACTTTGACGTAGAGCTTGGGTACATTTCACATGTTTCTATCCTGGTGATACAACTCGCGTAAATGTTGTAAATACACAACCGAATAACTTCATTGTTTATTCCTCCAAGTTATATTATGCAAAGATGACTCTAACATTCAACCTGTATTCTACTCAACTTGTATATTATTTGCACAAACTATGCATTAATTTGTATTTAGGCTTGAAACTTTTTTTATGTTAGAGTGGAGTCTACCCTTCAATTTATATTTTTTCCTCAAGCTGCCTGTGACCACTCGCTCTTGCAGTAATTTTGCCATCAATTAATAGTAACATTAAAAAAGATGAGTGATGTACTGGATACATTATGGACACCCACTACATATTATGCTCCGTTTTGACTAATCACGTGAAGTATAATACTTCCTTGATCAATCACGCGAAGTATAATACCTGTAGTAGATCCATCGAGCTATATTGTTTGTGATAGCCTGGACATGAAGCAATACATATGTGATTGACTTTCATAGGTAGGGTAAATTGACGAATTACAGAAACATCCTACGGGCCTTGCCCCATTCCACCCAGGCTCTGTTATGATGTATCTACAGAACCATCAAAAAAAAGTAAGTAATAAAAGCTACCTGATATGAAGCTGAATTACTGAAATTATGTTGTAATGTATTTAACAACCATGCATTATCCTAAAGGATCCATGATCTGCAGTAATGAATAAAAATGAAATATATCAAGAAAAGTCTATTCGAGGAAGTAAGCTTTCGTTGTTGTTTTGAGCATAAATAGCCAGTAGAAGCAGCAATTGAATGTTCCCACGCAAAAAAAATGGTAGTAGTTGCAGTTTCATAGGCAATTAAGCGATTTATCTCCCAGGCATATCAAGCAAGACATAATTGTTAGGAAATTTAATGGCGTCCTTAGTGGAGTGACTATGAAATAACATAGCATGTAATATGTACACTAAAAAACGATCGATTTGTTATATAATAAGTGTTTGCCTCTTTTTATAGACACGGTTCCATAAGGATGTAAGTATAAGAATATGACATTTCTGATGAACTGGGGATCATAATATGTATTTTTTCCATAAATAAATTCTTTCAAATTCTGGCGATGATATGGGGATCATAATACGACAGTTTGCATCAATTTTACATTAAAACTGATATATAGACTGTACCACTTACAACGGAGTTCAAAAGATATGTAAAAACCCATGCTTTAGAGACCAGGTTTTTTTAGAGACCAGTTAATCACTCACCTAGTCTTCACTCTGCCATCAAGTCCAAGATTCCATCTTCTGCCACCAGATTGCTTCACCTACAGAAAGAGTGTAAAATGGTTAAAAAATTACAGAGTCCCTCTTCTACAGTATAAAAGAGAGATATTCAAACAGGTTTCCTCTTGCGTTGCATGTAATGCAAAACCTCCAGCAGAAGTGGATGTCAGTTTGCCTTGGATAACATCACTGAACTCGAAAAGTTGTCAGATAAAAGTAAATTCATAGTTGGGGTGAAATATTTAACGAAAGTCTTAGAGATCCAATCTTACGCCTTTATATGTTTGGATATGCAACGAAAGTTTTGATTTAAAAGTAATGCCAAGCTCGGTCAGTCCTGAATGCATGTACATACGTAGAGAAAAATAATACTTTCATGTGTCAGCGCGGAAGCAGACAAGCAACGAACAGAGAATTAGGGCTAATCCATACGTGCAAGCTAGGATATGCATGCACCAAGAGAGGGAGAAACTACCTGGAGCCATCGAATCGGAGTACATGGACTAGCTGGTGTCCACAGAGAACAGCTTATGCTCCTCACAGGTTACTTCTCATGCGCGTGGTCGCCGTCCATGACCTGCGTGGACTGGATCCAGTCCGCACGGGGGGGGGGGGGCCGCCGTAATTGGATCCTCGAGGTGAACGATCCAGTAGACAAGCCTAAGTATGAATCTCCGTCGGTCCTTGATGGAACAGACCCCCTGGTAAAAAAATTGATATCTCTCGCCGTCCCGAGCATATCAGACATGCGGCACTTCGACTGTGCCACCGCATGGCGTAAGAGAAATTTGGTGTGGGGAAAAAGTAAGATAAACTTGGTAATCTATTGTCTGTTCTCAAACTCGATCAAACTTTCCCTAGATCGACAAATTTCAACAGCACTGAAAACATGAACCAAAAAAGTGGAAGTCTGCATGCAGATCACATAGAAGACTCTGCTCAGTGATGAAAATTTCTGAATGGCATGAGGCAACCATCAATGTTTCACCTGCAGAAGGAAGAAGTCAAGATCATGGAAACTGCATGCTCGTACGATACTTCCATATAATGACCACTCTTTTAGTGATCTATTGATGCTTAGGTTGATGGTGGTAATTGATATACCGAGAATCCTGGCATGGGAGACAAAATAAAATTCAACTGACGAAACTGAAAGCATGTACCGTAAATGGTATTAGAGGGATATTAATTACCTACAAAACATCTTTTGCACCGTGAGCATGTTTTTTCTTGAACACAGCCTCATCACTGCATTAAAATTAATCCATCCATGTCATCTAACAGTAAGAGAGAGAGAGAGAGAGAGAGAGAGAGAGATTAATGTGCATACAGGAACATGATTTGCAGAAGTATAGTAGTCACCTCTAAATCGTCTTGGTAAACCACCTCTACATACAGGAACATGATTTGTTCGATCTTCCACCATTTAGAGAACCACAACCGAGTATACATTGAGAAGTGATATGCTAGCAAATAGGGCGATGGTGAATTTCCCTATCCTCCTCACTTTGTAGCAATGGATGATCTACTAACCATTGATTCTTGCTGATACCATTATAACTGAAGGAACAGTAGACAATTATTAATTTTGTCCTTTAAGATGGAAGTAATACAAATGTATGAATACCTAATTACTAATGGGAACTTTGCAGTTCCAAAAAATATATTTGAATGTGCAAACAATGATATCAGTCTTTGGAGATTACTCTCATCGTCTTACCTCAGTGATCCACTTTTTACATAACACTTTCTATCTTCAGATTGACCGAAAGTTACATCCAATGGGCACCTTAATCAAGAAATAAATTAAATAGGTAAGATCACAAAACACAGGTCTGTAATTTCAAAATGGCTCATTAAGAAAACATCTGAAAATAAAATTTGACATTGTTTACTGTAATGCCTAGTTTATCCTAACCTTGATGGAAGAGATTCCGTTCCAAACTTGCAATGACTAAGCAAGGAAGCTACATTACTTGATCGTTGATCTCTTGGGCCCCATCTAGATTTATATATTGTTCACAAAATCCATAATATACATGAAAGGACCAAACAACCAATATAACAACTCCTGAATAGTGCTACTATTGCAGTTAGTTTGGTACCGATAGAAGGAAAATGAGAAGCTGGAAATACAATACTGTGTGTCTGGATGAAAACTATTGGCCCATATGTATGTCTCAGCATAACATCACCGAATATATCTTGTGTCATCCAAAAGAATTAACTCCTAATGCAGCCAGTGAAATAAATCCGCATAAACTGCTTTCATCATCTTGCATCAACAATGATCATCCAAAAGAATTAACTCCTAATGCAGCCAGTGAAATAAATCTGCATAAACTGCTTCCATCATCTTGCATCAACAACGATCAAACAACGATCAATCAGGACCAGAGCTCTCTATCTTGTTGGCTGCTGGGCTAATTTTTTAAAAGGAATAGATGGCTGGATATAGACAGGTAAATTTGCATAGCTTCGTCCTTGTCCAAGTCGGTTACAGCTAGGTTCATGTCTGGCAGCTCGTAGGGCATGTTTGCTGGTCCAGTGACCTTCCTTTCTGGTCTGTAATTAATCTCCATCGGCCATGTCCTTCATCCTTCCCATGCTCTCATCTCTCTTGTTCAGGTGAAATCAGCAATAGGAACGCGACGTGAGAGACGGACACCGGCCATCGCGATTAAAAACTGGGCCTGTTACTTCTATCAATAGGTACAATTATCAATACATCGATTAGTTTAGATTTTTCAAATTAGTTTCATAAAGAACGGCAGATTAATGTAAAAGAGAATAAACCTGAGACCAATAGGCAGGAGTACGTAGGATTATACTATCGATCCGGCTTCGTCGGCGTTGACGGCATGGTGAAGATACGGCTTGGGACGTCGTGCATTGTCGGACGGCCGCCGGCGACCGCATGGACGCCGAGTTGGCAGTAGCACCTCCTCCTGTTATGCGCCATATAAGACCAGCAGAAGGATTCTGCTTCGATCCAAGTTCATGACATCCAGATCGCTTGTGGTATTGCAGCAATAGGAAGACAACAGTTCATCCTCGAACAGGATCCTGCCGTGAAGAAGTATGCTAGATGTCCTCCACATCCACGATATCCAGATCGCTTGTGGTATTGCAGCATCAATTGTCCGGCCGCCGGCGAGTTGTAGCATGTATATTATATCTATTGAAAGAGGGGTTCGCTCGTGCGCACCTACTTCGTACCAGGATGACTCCGTCCAATCTCTCAATCTTTAAGAGGAAAAAATCATCTATAATCGTTAATTTTGGTGATATCCGGTGCCTCAATAATCGATGGCGGCCGCCTTTCATTGAACAGTCGAAGAGGCGGAGGAGAAGGCGACCGGGATTCTCTTCTTTTCCACCGTGATGGGCTGCTGTTTCTAGACGTGGGGAAGACGGACATCCTATATGTGTATTGAGATCGAAACCAGCCCAATGTTACGAAAATTAAATCTTGGCCGTTGTTACTGTGCTGATTATATCTAACAAATCTTCACCGTTGATTGTTTGTTGTTTGAATAATATAATAGATAGATTCGGGAGGATGGTGTTATTTTGTTTTTTGAGAACCCACTAAACTTTATTACTCAACCACACGAGGAACAGGTTGATGGGCCGTGGACCAGTGGGCCTGCGATGACTATGCCGGGCTTTGAGGACGAGAGAATCAGATCTGTGAGCGTGCGTGAGAAACGTGCAGCTCCCTTTGCTGACGAGAATGAATACTACAGTACACAGTAGCTCCGTGTACTGCCGCTGCTGCACCGGCATCAGCATTGATCGAGCAGGATCCTGGGACAGCCGAGGCTTGGCTGGACCATGTACTCCGCTAGTGGCCAGTAGATCAAGGTTAGATCTGAAGGGACAAACTGGCATTACAGTTTCACCCCAGCAACGTACCTTCCCGTGTTTTCTCATTTGCTAACTACGAGAAGACTATCTATCGTCTGACCGGTACATGTAGACGAGGAAATTTTTTTTTGGGTATATGCATGCACACAGGAAGCACACGCTAGCTAAGTACTCCCTCCGTTCCAATTTAAATGACTTTCATTTGTACAAATGTGGATGTATCTAGACTTGTACAAGTCTAGATACATCCACATTTGTACAAATGAAAGTCATTTGGATAAATATGGAAGTCATTTAAATTGGAACGGAGGGAGTAGCTATTAAGCTATATATGTTCTCTCCCTCATTTGTTGATTTTTCTTTTCTTTTCTGAATTTAGTTTTAGAGAGTGAAAAAATAAACATGTGTGAAATCTCTTAACTAAAATTTAGAAATTTCGGAATATCCGAAATGAGATCTAGCGTCCCACTAAGACGTCAGGCTCGAGTAGAGCCCTGCTTTGAATTAACAAAGCCATCAACCGGCCAAGGAATTACACAAGGCCACCCGTACAACCACGAACACCACCCACACCGGCAGATACAAGGGAACACACCGAACGGCTTACAACTCAACACAAGCAAGCACGAGCTTGCAAAAGCGAAGACCGCCACACTCGGGAGGCAAGGGCCAGGAGCAGGCGAGGCACTGCCTTGAAGCAGGGCGGGGGTCTTGAACGGAGCACGCAAACTGAAGGCACCAGGTCACCATCTTGATCTCATGCCGAAGAGGGACCCTTCCCTCTCGCCTGGCTCGAAGGCGTCAAACCATCGGACATGGGAGGAGCTCACCCGAGAGCTGAAGAAGTGGCGGACTCGAGCCTCGAAACAGCCCCCGAACTCGACCACCATGGGAGGGAGAGCACACCTTCATTGGCCGAAGCATCATCTTCACCTCCACCTCCAACATCACCACCACCACCTCCTCCAACATCACCACCACCACCTCCACCTCCAACACCACCACCACAACCATCACCATCACCAACACCAACACCAACACCAACACCTCCATTGGCCAAAGCACCATCACCACCACCACCACCACCATAAGACGGCGGTGTACCATAACCAGCCATGAGATTACGGAGCTCTTGCCTCCTCCGAAACATGATCTCCGCTCTTGCTAGTTCCCAAAACTCTCTTGCCGTTGGCTCCATGGAGGTGGGATCGAGCATCATCAATCGGTTCTCTTCGGCTTTCTTGTCGGCTTTGATCTTCTCCTCTTCAATGGATATCTTGCGCTCTTCGAAGGAGCATCTTGTCATCCACTTCTTCCCTTTGCCTACACTTTTCTTTTCGGCCAATGCTACCTTGATCTCCAAGTGCTTGGCCATCATTGCTTCCTTGGACTTCATCATCGATGCAATTTGGTTGAACCTTTCATGCGCAATGAGATCATAGTCATCGATTCTGACACCGGATGGCGGTGTATTCCTCACTTGCTCCAAACATCCACACCACCGGCCACATGTTTGCTTGATGAAGTCCCAACGGCCTTGGAGAGACCTCAATGACCGAAGTGACGGCACCGTCATGAGCTTGTGATACTTGTCCTCAATGCGCCACCAATACCTTGCTCTTGTTTGATCATTGCCCACACCGGCATCAAGAGACACACTCTCCCATGCTCGGATCAAGGTGGTGTCCTCCAACTCGGTGTAGTTGCCGCTCCGCTTTCCGAACCA
Source organism: Poa pratensis (assembly GCA_947311845.1). Lineage (NCBI taxonomy): Eukaryota > Viridiplantae > Streptophyta > Magnoliopsida > Poales > Poaceae > Poa > Poa pratensis. The sequence goes on along the minus strand of CAMZMU010000037.1, from coordinate 77,716,538 downwards.
TGGTCCATTGGCATCGAATTCATCCTCTTCAATTTCTTCGAGGTCATCGTCGCCAAGTTGTTCTTCCCCTCTCCTCCGGCCTCGGGTATGTCAAACGAATCAAGCGGAGCACTCATAAGGTCCACCGAATTGTCCTCCAACAATTGTGTGTACGTTGTATCCGCGGGACATCTACACAATCGAAATGTTCGGACTCATAAGTAAATCCATCGATCTTAGAAAACCGTGGAAAAAGATAAGATTTGACCTCTCCGGCGCTTGGTCGAACACGTTGTAGGCGTCGAAGGAGGCGGCAGATGGGGCAGCCGATGCACGAGGAGCACGACCTCGTGTTGCCGGAGTCTTGGCCTTCTTCACGGCTTGCTTCGGCCCGGCGGCTTGAGTCTTCGGCTTCTGTTGGCGCGACCCGGCAGGAGGACGGTGCGATGCGGCGGTGGGCGAACGCGGCGCCGCGACACCGAGATTCGACGCGGCGGGAGGACGGGGCACCCCCAGCGTCCACGGCCGCTTCTGGCCGGCAACGGCCGGGACGGGTGAGACGGCAAAACCGCCGGCCGCCGGAGGCGCGGGAGCTCGCGGCTGCGCTCTTGTGGCCGGCTGCGGGACGGCTCCGACGACCGGCGGTGGCTGCGACGGGTCCATGGGGCCCAAATCGGTGGTGGGGCAGCGGCGGAAGGAGCCAACTGGCGGCGAGGCGGCTGAAATGGCGGCGGCGGCGCCGGGGTCGATGGGTAGGTGAGCTAAAAGTTCCGCGTGGGAGAGTTCACGCCAACAATCGGGGATCGGGATATTCAGCCGCGGAAACGGAACAAGTAGGGCACGGGGGTGAAATTTTCCTGCTCCCCCGATATTTATTTCCGGTATGGGGGCTTATCCCGCTTCTGTTCGGCCCTAGATTTCGCCCCGGACCCGGAAAAAAGCAGTTATTTTCCGGGTCGGAGGCTTATGCGGTATCTGCTAGAGATGCTCTTACTCCAATGGCTCTCATTTCCCCGTTGTTTCTTTCCCTTGCCCCCTCGTTTCTGAGAGCTCCCACGCCGCTCTCGGCCCCTCTCCTCCCACTAGTAGGGAAACCCTATATAGATAGGTTGGCACTCTGTGGCGCACCCTTAATTGGTGCGCCACAGATTTTTTTTTCGTGGCGCATCTGGTTTCATGCGCCACAGAAAGTCACATTTCTGTGGCGCACTAAACCAAATGCGGCGCCACAGAAAGTCACATTTCTGTGGCGCACATGGCCAGGTGCGCCACAGAAAGTTATCTGGGGGGCGGGTTAAAATTTGAAAAAAACAATTCTGTGGCGCACCTGGCAGGTGCGTCACAGAAACTTGACATTATGTGGCGCACCTGGCAGGTGCGCCATGGATCGCCTTTTTAGTCTTGCAGGAATTAAAGGAAAATGATAAAAATTTCAATAAATAAAATCCTTTGACATATAGTTAGGTTTGAGTGTCTAGTATGTATAGAAATTTTGAAATGTGAATTTTGACCTTTTCTGCAACAAACAGGAAAAAAAACTTGTAACGGCCATAACTTTTGAATACGACGTCGAAATAACGCAAATAATATGTCAAAAAAATCGTGAGAAAAATCCGAGTTCAGCAATTCACACATTCCTCAAATTCCAAAAGAAAAAAAAGTTATTTCAAACAAACGATTTTTCGCAGCAAAATCAAAATGAAAGAAAAAAAGAAAAAAATAAAAAAAAATCAAAAAGTCCAAAAAAGACACAGAAATGTATAACAAAGAAGATTGTTGAATTTTTTTGAAGTGTTTTGACTTTTTTGAATTTTTTGGATTTTTTGAGTTTTTTGGAGTTTTTTGAATTTTTTTGGAGTTTTTTGAATTTTTTTGGATCTTTCGAAACTTTTGAATCTCCTTTTGAAACTTTAGAAGTTTTTGAAAAATCTGAAATTTAAAAACACACATTTATAACACATACCACACATATACACATACAATACTTAAGAGGGTTCATATGATATATATATCAATAAGACTTGAGTAGCATAGGGGTAGCTGGACTGGATAGAACTTAGAAGTTAAGCGTGCTAGGGGGAAGGTATCAGTTCAAAAAATTGAAAAAAATATGAAAATAATTCCAATAATTAGGATTTTTCATATTATTTCATATTCTGATTTTTCTGGATTTTTTTTGAAACTTTTTATATTTTTTTGAATTTTTTGAGAATTCTGTGGCGCACCAGGCTAGGTGCGCCACAGAAATGTGAGAATTCTGTGGCGCACCAGGCCAGGTGCGCCACAGAAATAATTTTTGTGGCGAGAATTCTGTGGCGCACCCAGCATTTCTGGGGGTGCGCCACAGAATACCAAATTGGTGCGCCACTAATAGCCTTTTCTGTACTAGTGTCCTCTCCTCTGGTGGCCTCGTTGGCCGGAGCGGGAAGGGGAGGGGGGCCGACCCCTCCTTGTATATACTAGCTTTAGGGTAGTTTGCCCGTTTGCTTCCTTCGTGGAGAATGGTGTGATGTCGTCTTCCCTATGTTGGCGCTTGGCCCTTCTGTACAGCGGCCACGACGAGATGAGGCTACTTTCCGGCAAAGATCCGAGGTGGATGGCGCTGGTTGATGGCGGATCCACACGTGCGTGCTTGAATAACCTCGATGGGGTGTGCGCGCGACAGATATGGAGAGTTTCCATCTTCTCCTTTGCTGGCATGGTGCTCGAGAGGGAGAGCTGGAGATGATGGCCTCTGTGGTGGCTACAACCCGGCGGGACGAGGGCGTGCACGCGAGTAGTACGTGGCGTATGGATATTGCAGCGTCCTCTGGCGGAGTCCCCAAATGGCGGCACGAGTTGGCCACCGTTATCCATGGCCTAGGGTGGCCCTATTTTCTGTTGGAGTAATATTTGCAAGAAATTGATTTTCCCCATCTTTCTGTCATTGAACTTTTTTCAACAAATGGACTTCTTTTTTTTTGCTTTCAGAGAGTATATACTTCCACAAGTGGAAATTTCGTTCCTTTCCTATCAGAGAATATATATACGTGGTCGTGGATACTATTGAAAACGACAATTAGTGATTGATGTCGGATGGTTGCTGTCAGGAGTGGGATCACGAGGATCTAAGGCGGAAAATGCCAACATAAAACACCGTATTTAGAGTACAACGTTGTCGTGTATATTTTGCTTTCCCATTGCGGTTGTTACACAGTTTTTCTCTTCTCCTTTTCATTTTGGGTCCGTCTATGTTTCAATTGTACTGAAATTTTCTTAAGTCTCGATCAATTCAGAAAAGTGTAATTGCATTCCCACTGTTCAAATGTGTGCTTTGATCAACAGTTAGTCCAACAATGTGTGGGTTATTTTGCACATGGTGTAACATTGTTGATTTTGTATTCTAAAATTACCTTCTCGTTTGATTTTGTAATTATTGATAAATTATTATTTGAAAAAATTATGTTCAAGATATAATAATGGATACTCAAAATACCTCTTACATGTTAGAACGGGAAAAGTACATTTGTTTCTCTACTCTGAAATCAGGGGCGGACCCAAGTGTAATTGTGTGGGGGCATTGGCCCCCACTCAAAATTTTGAATTACTAAAGTATTTGTTCATAATTTACATATATTTCTTCAGGTTTTGCAAATTTGTACGAAGCCTGGCCCCAGTCACTTGATTTGCCTCCACTCCTAATTTTTTCTGGGTCCGCCGGTGAAATGGACATACAAAAGGCATGTCACACCATCTCCAAGGGTGTTACCCGAATCCGCCCCATTTGTATATTTAGGGAAAATGGACACGGAACATCACAAAATACTGCTCCCATTTGTTCAGCCTTCCCTAAAATGTGTTCACCGTCACCATTTCTTCATTTCTTACCCAAATTTGGGAAGAAACAGGGACATCCCCACTCGTTCACAATCCACATCCAAGTCAACACTTCTTCAAAGTCCCACGTGTCAGCGACCTATCCCCTCCCACCTACTCTCTCTCCCCGACCGACCCAGTGCACCTCCTACGGGTAAGGATGCCAATTTTACCCATGGTTACGGGTACCCGCGGGTACCGTACCCGTGTGGGTAGGGTATGGGCAAAATTTTATACCCATGGGTAGTACCCATACCCTACCCGTTAAGCCGTGGGTAGGGTACGGGTATAACCTCGTACCCATGGGTATACCCATACCCTACCCGTTAATGTGCAATATTTATTCTCGTGAGAATGTTAATCCATGTTAAAATTGTCATCAATTGTCAATTTGACTTGAAATAATAATATGTGATATTGAGTTGGGATAAATGTTTTTCTTTTATAAATGTATTATCGATGAATGTAAAATTATGAATAACTTGTGTACTATTTAATCTACCCGTTGGGTACCCAATGGGTATGGATACCCGTCGGGTATGGGTACGGGTGAAGTTTTATACCCGTGGGTACGGGTATGGGTAGACTTTTGTACCCATTGACTACACGGGTATGGGTATGGTATTGCTCTACCCGCCCCATACCCTACCCATTGCCATCCTTACCTATGGGGCAATGTGCACATCGGCACATGAAATTGAAAAAGATTAATTGCACTAGTAGAAAAAGGCCCTATGGTCCCGGTTCGGTTGGGCTATCAGTCCCGATTCCCGAACCGGGACTGGCCAATCGGGACCAATGTTGGTCCCGGTTCGGCCACGAACCGGGACCAATGGGTGTCCACGTGGTCTGTTCTGCAGCGCGTGGGGGGAGACTCATTGGTCCCGGTTCGTAATACGAACCGGGACTGATGTTTTGACTTTTTTTTTGAACAATGATTTTGTATTTAGGGTTTAGGTTTATTAGGGCCACTTCTCTTTGTCCCGTCGCCTGGCGCCTCCATCCACCCCCTCTCCCTCTCGCCGGTGCCTCCGTCGTCTCCCTCTTCTTCGCATCGCCGACATGCTCTCCATCTCTCACTCGCCAGCTCATCGAGGCCAAGTTTCGATATTTCTGTGCAGGTACTACTCGCCGGCTCATCTCTCACTCGCCGCTCTCCATCTCGCACTCAATTCGATGGTACTACATACAGCAATGAAGGAACCACTATTACACATCATCGTCATGAATATATTACACACATCTCATTCGTTGTGCTTGGTCGAAGATATTACAAACGGTACATGTACACACGAGTTTCATGCATATATACATCTCTTTTACACTCACCCTTACATTTCAATCTTCCGATAGTATTCTCCCTTCGGATCTAGGACTTCTGCATCTAAGAATCCCGCAATTTCCTCTTGAATTGCTCGTACGCGATCTTGTGGTAGAAGACCGTCCCGCAACCGTTCGATCTAATTTAAAGAAGGGGTCAATATATATGAATGAAACTAAACACAATTGATGGCAATAAACTAAAATTGTGAATATTGTTTACGTACTTCAAGTTGTTCTAAGTACCGGCTGCCCGTCTCTTGGGTCGTCTGGCGAATGAACTCGCAAACGTAGTATCCACATAAATTATTCCCATGTTCCTGCCTCAAGCACTTTACGAGAACAGAGTTCAATCAAAATAATAATCAAGCATGATAATGGTATTAAAACTAGAATCAAAGAGATGCGCGGATCTAGCTAGTAGTACTTACATTTACTGGTTCAAATGTAAGCTCCGGCGCCCAAATACCCCTAGCCTTGGCGGTGAACCGTTTCCAAGCCCTGTCCGGCTAAGAAAATGAATAAATGAGTTATATATTAATTACTTGCTACCAGGGAATGAACGGAAAGTTGCCGATATAGTGCCATAATGATTGAAATTATCCTTGGAGGAATTTCTGCATGTCCGCCCACTCCTCAAGGGGTTTATGTTTCGAGTCCATGACTTGTACTACTCCTTTGTCAGGTTTAATGATTAGCAGAATAAAGTGAAAGCTGCGCACGCATAAGTCATCAATTATACACTTAACATCGAGTAAGCGAAATAGAATGTGTACAAGACAGTAACACTCACCCGTAGTTGTAAGGAAATAGTATTTCCCTTTTGGTTTCGGAAAACCTTAACGGCTTTACCAAGTTATTCTCTGTGTCGATGTAATGACCTTGGAGAGTTTTTTGATGAACGAAATATGGGTCAATGAACCCAATGTCATAGATTTGTCCTCTTTTGCATTGGAGAATCTTCATTCTGCATAATTAATATAGTGATGAGTAAGATTATACATGCAATGAACGAGCTGAGCTAGCTAGAGACTTAATTACAGAAATAATACTTACAGACAATAGGCACTGAGGATAGATTTGTCGATGGCGTCTTGTTGGTATAACTGAAATAATTCACTAAATTCAATCATTATCATGCCATCTCCATGCCCGTAATGCTCGTTTTTATATCCCACGTAGATCCAGTTTCCCCCTTCCTTTGAGGCTCGCATGTACCACTTATGCAATCTTCGCATTTTTGTTGGTAGACCGTCGACTAGCTCAGGTTTGACGAGAGTATACCCGTGCCGGTATTTGTATGCTACCTCGTGGAACTCTTGTAACTGCTCTAAGTACTGAGGAATAGACATGCCCTGAGCAGAGGCCGCTTCTCCGTACATTGCAACAAACTCAGGATCGACGTCGACTGCACCTCTGCTTGACCCCACCTCGGTATTGGAAAACACTTTGAGCGGGGGGCACGACTGGTTTTTCTGTTCTCCGAGCTGGGGAACTGATTTCCCGCTTGCACTACTACTCTTCAACCGCTGCTTATTTGCCTCAGCCGACTTGCGAATAGAGCGGTCATAGTCTGGTGTCAGCCTTGGCGGGGGTTGTTCAAGGGTCTTCAGCATTTTGAAGACGGCAGCTTTTTCTTCTGGGGTGGCGGGGAACACTGGCGCTTTCGGCTTCTTCCGGTTAGCCCACCACTCTTTATTTTGGGCATTTGCGATCGCGGCATTTTCCTCCTCCGTATAGTCGTAAGGTCTCATGGGAAGATTCTTATGAGGTACTTTTGGGAGGGGCGACCTTTTACGTTTCGGTGATCGCTTACCCCTCATAGTACCTTTTGGGAGCGGAGACGACTGACGCGGCGGCGGAGACGGCTGCGCTGGAGACTGGTGAGGCGGCGGAGACGGCGCCTGAGGCGGCGGCGGCGAAGAGGACTGTTGCGCTGGAGACTGGTGAGGCGGCGGCGAAGATGGATTGCTACTCTGAGGAGTCGCTGGCCTTGGCTGCCAGTTTGGAAGCACGATGAATTCCTTTGGCCATAGAATGGTCCCTTTTTTTGGCTTCTCCAAGTTCAACCACCTCCCCATCTTCACCTGCAAGGTGTTCCAGCTTCAGCTCCTCAAATTCTTTCATCACTTCATCCACCCCGACAACAGCGTAGCCATGTGGAACCGGAGAGAAATGGAAAGTTGGTTTAGGTCCAATTGGTATGGCATAGCCGACCGCCACCTTCATTGTTAAGTTAAAAACTTTCACATGTAGCTCACAAGGTGTGCTCTCCATGATATCATCCACTGGGTAGCGACGAAGAGGAGCCATCGTCAGTGCATCATCATTACCATCCTGGAGGTCCATGGAAGCCACACTGCTTTTCCGATTCGATGGGCCGCCGGTACCATCGCATGCAGCTTCTACCATGTGCCGCTGAGATTGGCCGCAAGTACCTTGCTGGCTAAGTGCGTCAATTTGATCCTGCTGCCGCTTTAATTTTTCTTCTATATTACGCAGCCGGTCTGCAGCAGCGCGTGCTTCCATTGCCTCCCTTTCCTTTCTCCTCTGATGGCTTCTATCAGGAAATTTCTTCCTGTCCTCGGGAATCGCAATTTTCTTGGGCTTGGAGCCTGGTACGCCTCGTGTTCGTCCGTCGTGTTCCTTATTCCCAAGGGCGCGTGTGAGCTCGTCATCCTCTCTATCGGGACAGAACCGTCCCTCTTCAACATCCTTTACTGCATTTCTAATGCCTTCGATGGGTAGTTGACGAGGGGTACACTCATCAAATCCCATGGTTAAGGACCTAGGGTTGAGATTATGGGGAGAGAACTTGGTAGTACTGGTAGTTTCGTCGGCTGACAAGCAGAGGCAAAGATTTACCCAGGTTCAGGCCCCTCGGGTGGAGGTAAAGACTCTACTTCCTGCCTGTCTGTTATTGATCGTGGGAGATTATGAGATTACAAGGGAGCTCCGGCGAGATGTCGATCTCGCTAGGGCTTTTGGTGGTTCGAGTATGGCTTTTCTAGATCGGCACCCCTCCCAGCCTTTAAATAGGCTGGGTCTCGGGAGTTCGTAACCGACCTAGTTTACACGTAAGGAAAGTCTAAACCGACTATGCCTATGTCTAATCTTGGAGGGTACTCCATCTTCTTGGGCCTCTTGTCTTGGGCTTCGAGTAGGCTCTTCGCTATTGGGCCTTTAGTCGTCACGTGCACCAGGTACCCTCACGTTAGGGTACCCGAGATGTATACCCTTGTCAGTAGCCCCCGAGTACTTGTCTGACTCGAAGAATCGGGCATGGACTCATGCATAAGTGCACGTCATATGCTTTGTATTTTATAATTGGAATTCCTGTATGAATAACACATGTTGGCTACGTCGAGTATCTCATCGACTGTGGTTTTTGCTTATGATGATCAAGGAATAATAGCTTAGCAGGCCCAGTACACTCGACGGATCGGGACTGGTTAACTACACATTGGGGTAAAACCTTACTAGCTTTCAATCAAACTCGAGTCCCCGGACTCGAATCTGGAACAAACTGGTCAGATTCGACTAGGCCGCTGAGGTCTTACTGAGTCGATCTGCAGTATAACTTTGAATTTTACCCAACGCGTCCGTCGGGATTTTTCATCATGTCTGCTGACACGGAAAGTATAAGGATTGATGTTGCTGGAACGGTCCTTAGCCCAGCTCGAAAGTTCGGCGGGTCTTACCTTTGCACTATGCGTGCAGCATCCGAGGTATTTGCGACGGACGCAACTCGGGAATGTTTCGAGTATGATTTTGTATATGAACTGAGTCGATTATTTTGTCGACTGACCATTTGACGTTATTCTATCGGGTGCGCGACAGCGCTCCCGATGGGAGTAGCCCCCGAGATTGTGCTTTATTGCTTGCAATGGAGGATAATCTCAAAATCTTCTTACCCTGCATATGTTAATCAAAGAAATTTTTGCTGTAATTCTATCGGGTGCACGACAGTGCTCCCGATGGGAGTAGCCCCCGAGATTGTGCTGTATTGCTTTGCAATGGAGGATAATCTCAAAAATCATTTTATCTTGAGCATCTTCAGTCGAAGAAATTTTTGATACACTCCCGATGGGAGTAATATGCCTCAGCTGAAGGAATGGTCGAGTGACCAATTTTTTCTTATCATTGCATTTTCACACCCGAACCAAACAAGGCAGTCGAGTGACCGATATGCGTTGGGCGGACTCGAATGTATTTCTGATCAAAGCGCTTGAGATGACATCAGGGATGACGTTTTTTGGCGACTGCGCTGCCTGACACGCGTGGCGTGCGTTATGCTGTGATGGATGGGACGTGACACATCGGTGGGCCCATTTGTGCAGAGCTGACCGAACGACGGTGCCGTTTGGACTTGATTTGACCACTCTGGCCCACTTTTTACGGAGGCGATTGGTATGCCCATACCTACTGACACGGTCAGTGACAAGTTATCACTCGACCAGGTAATAGGTGATCTTGGCGCTACCTTTGTCGAGGCGAAGGATGCCCTTGCCAAGTCTGCCAGCACCCTCGGCGCCGTGCACAAGAACGTGCTTCCATTGGAGGAAGTGCCATCAACTGCGGATGGCTTCGCTGACGTTCTTGAACCCCGGACTTCGACCATGACGAGTTTTGCTCGCGCTCTTACGGTACGCGGCTCAGAGTCCACCCTCAAGCTCATTTTGGGTCATGGAATAAAGGGTGACCTCGAAGCGGCCATGTCCGACTTCCCTCGGAAGCCTAATGGGAAGCCGGTGTCTCTGAAGAATGTTAGCGAGCCAGCCACCCGGCTGGCCAACCTTTTTATGAACACCATGGAGCGCCGGGCAACAGAGGTCGCCGCCCGTGCGAGTAGGGCTAGGTCGGAGTCGGTGTCTGAGAAGTAGGGCAGCCGCGCCTTTTATGCCTTGTAATTAAACTTATGAACATGCGAGTATGCGTGTGCTTTTGCTACCTTTGTATGAATTTAATTTCCTCGTTATGCTTCTGCCTGTAAGGCTGTGTGATGTTACTCGCCTAAGCGTTGTGATGAGTTTCTCATGAGACTTTTATGATGTTTGGAACAGAAACGACCAGCCGCCACTTCATCCGGCTCGTCGCGGCATCGTGCCCCTACTCGATCTCGAGCTCAGGTGGCAAACGATGACGCGGTAATGCGTTATATGAAGGCTCGAGTCGCAAAACTGGAGCAAGAGCTGGGGAATACCCGAAGTGAGCTGGATAGGATGAGGGCGAGGCCTTCTTTACCCACTCAACGGGAGGAGTATGTGCTTGGCGAGATGGAGATCGTGAACAGACAGCTCGAGTGTAAGCATGATTGCCTTGATCTCGAGAGTTCATAATCTGTCCTTTTTGTTGATCCAATCGTGCCTTGCTGCAGGTTTTGTTCCAGACTTCCAGGCGGAGCAGGCTCGTGTTGACGAGCAGTTGAACAATGCGACTGACGAACCAACAACGGGCCGTCAGCATTTTCGTTTGGATAAGCACCGAGCGCGCATACTCGCAACTCTGCAGGATCGAGTGTGGCGGAGCACTATGCTTCTTGAGTTATGCAGGTCGGCCTTCAGTCGAATCAACCAGACGCTTTTCCCGACTGGGCCGCAACCTCAAGGAATCCACGCGTTGCTCGGGCTTTTCCGGAGTACAGGTCTCATTCGAGACTTTATCACCCAGAAGCTTGTGGATGGAGCCAACGCAACGATGGCATATATCCGAAGTCAGCGTCCACATATGCAGCTACGTCCACCCGTGCCTGGATCGTCTTTGTCACAGTCGCATCTGGATGATACAGTCGAACATGCGAGGGTGTTGGTTGAGAGTTATCACGCTCAACTTATGGGTCCTGTTCTTCCAGTCAAGGACGAACCGGAAGTTTAGGGTATTTCTGTATAGGGAACAGCCCCCGAGTGTAAATTTGCCATTTGTACGTAGTATATATTTGTATGTATGCAGCCCCCGAGTGATACAGAGTGGAGTTTATGAATTTTTGTGAGATTTGAAGCTTCAACTTATACCTGTAGGCTCAGCCCCCGAGTAGTTGAGTGGGGTTGAGCAACTTTTTCCTTTATGTATGAGTTTTATGACCCAGCCCCCGAGTATTCGAGTGCGGCTGGAGTATTATGTTTGAAGAAGGAGCGAAAGCTCATGCTTTGAGGTAGCTCAGCCCCCGAGCATTCGGGTGAGGCTAAGTTTATGCTGATAAGTTATGCGAGTAGTAAGCAGGGAGAAATATGAGGAATTATTGACTATATTCCATTTATGAATGTTAGGCAGCAGGCCGCCTCATTAAAAACCTTCCAGTCCCCTTAGGTACCCTGGTAAGGAAAAGAGCGCGTCTGAAACCTGCAGCCATCCGACATATGTGCCTATTACATTGTGCGACTGAGCAATCTAAGCATAGAAACGGCGCAGCTGCGCAACGTTCCAAGGATTATGCGAGAGTTCGCCTGTCTTCGCGTGCTTCAGTCTGTATGCTCCACCACCAATGACCTCGGTGATGATGAAGGGTCCTTCCCATGGAGAAGCAAGTTTATGCACCTTCTTTTGCTTCAGTCGAAGTACCAGGTCGCCAACCTCGAAGGACCTGGTACGCAGTCGACGGCTGTGATAGTTGCGGAGGTCTTGCTGATAACAGCTGTGCGTGCTAGCGCCGTGTTGCGTGCTTCTTCTAGCAAGTCGACTGCATCTTCGAGTGCTTCATCTGCATCTTCTTCGTTGTATGCTTCGACTCTTGGTGCATTGAATCTTACATCTGATGGCAGGATTGCCTCTGCGCCGTAGACCATAAAGAATGGGGTGAATTGTGTTGAAGCGTTGGGAGTTGTGCGTAGGCTCCATAGCACAGACGGGAGTTCTTCGACCCAAGCACCCGCGGCCTTTTGAGTGGCACCAGGAGGCGTTTCTTGATTCCGCTCGTCACGAGTCCATTGGCCTTTTCGACTTGGCCATTGGACTGGGTGTGCCACGGATGCAGTTGAGCGTGATATCTTGCTCTTTGCAGAAACGGAATTCTTCAGCCGTGAAGTTTGTACCGTTATCAGTGATGATACTGCTTGGCACCGAAGCGGTATATGATGGATTTTATGAAATTGACTGCTGTAGTGGCAGTCGAACTTGTGATAGGGACTGCTTCAATCCACTTGGTGAACTTGTCGACCGCCACCAGAAGGTGAGTATGCCCTCCATGGGAGGATTTTTTGAGTGGCCCGACCATATCGAGCCCCCATTGGGCGAAGGGCCAGGCCAATGGTATTGTCTTCAACGCCGATGCGGGTGCGTGCGGCTTTGTGGCGAATTTTTGACAGCCGATGCACCTTTTGACTATGTCCTCCGCGTCTTTGAGTGCTGTGGGCCAGTAGAAGCCTGCGCGAAAGGCTTTGGCTACGAGTGATCGACTGCTGGCATGATGCCCGCAGGTACCTGCATGAATATCACGAAGGATGGCTTGGCCATCTTCAAATGCTATGCAACGTTGGAACATACCTGATACGCTGCGTTTGTATAGTTCGCCGTTGATGGTGTATGCTTTAGATCGTCGAGTGACGTCTTGACTCTGTTATGTCTTCAGGTACCTCGCCGCGGAGTATGTATGCGAGGAAAGGTTGAGTCCAAGTTGGCTCGATGAGGAACCTCGACTGGCGGGTCCTCTGTGCTAGGTGCTTTGCTCTTGGCTGGTGCGGCTGATGTAGGAGATGTTCGCTTTTCTTGATGGACCTGTGCTCGATGCGCTCGAAGAAGACACCAGGTGGAACTGGTGCTTTGGTCGCGCCAATGTTGGCTAGCTTATCTGCTTCTTCATTGCTCTCACGCCCTATGTGCCGCAACTCGCAGCCTTCGAAGCTGCCCTCCATGAGTTGTACAGGTCACGGTAGGCGATCATGTTATCTGCGATTGCATCGCAGGCCTTCATTGTTTGCTGCACCACAAGATTCGAGTCACCGTAGATCATCAGTCGAGTGCACCCGAGGGCTTTGGCCATCCTCATGCCATGGATCAGGGCCTCGTACTCTGCTTCGTTATTGGATGGGAACTCGAATCCCATCTGCAGGATATAGCGAAGCTTGTCGCCTTTTGGTGATATGAGGATGACACCTGCGCCTGCGCCTTCGTTTTTCTTTGAGCCGTCGAAGTACATAGTCCATGAGTTGGACACATCTGGTGCTCCTGGCAGCTGAGCTTCGATCCACTCGGTGTGGAAGTCAGGTAAGACTTGTGCTTTGATGGCCTTCGGGTAATCATACTTGATATCTCGGTGCTAGCTCGATGAGCCATTTTGCGACTCGCCCAGTTGCGTTGGGGTTTGTGAGGATGTCCCCGATCCCTGAGGTGCTGATTACAGTGATCGGGTGCTCGGAGAAGTAATGCGTCAGCTTCCTTGAGGACATGAACACGGCGTAGGCCAGCTTTTGATAGTGCGGGTACCGCTGCTTTGATATGGAGAGCACTTCACTCAAGTAATAGACTGGACGTTGTATGCTTTGGGCGTGTCCCTCCTCCCTTCGTTCGACTACCAGTACGGTGCTCACCACCCTGTTAGTTGCAGAGACATATAGGTACAGTGGCTCGCGTTCCCTTGGTGCGACGAGGATTGGAGGGCTTGTGAGGACTCGCTTGAGGTCCGTGAAGGCTGCTTCGGCTTCTGCGTCCACTCGAATTTGTCTGCTTTCTTCATCAGTCGATAGAACGGGAGTGCTTTTTCGCCTAGCTTGCTGATGAATCGACTGAGTGCTGCTACTCGACCCGCCAATTTTGCACGTCATGGAGCTTTGAAGGCCTTTGCATCGTCAAGATGGCCTGTATTTTCTCCGGGTCCGCCTCGATTCCTCGAGCTGAGACTAGATACCCGAGGAGTTGCCCGGCTGGCACGCCGAACGTGCACTTCTTCGGGTTGAGCTTGATGTGGAAGCGTTTGAGGTTTGCGAACGTCTCTCGCAAGTCATCGAGTAGTGTGTTTTCCTCCCTTTTGTGATGACGATGTCATCTACATAGACCTGGACGTTTCGCCCAATTTGCTTCTTGAGGCATCTTGCATCATGCGCTGGTAGGTTGCGCCTGCGTTCTTGAGCCCGAAAGGCATTGTGTGTAGCAGTAGACCCCGAGTGGGGTTATGAACGCCGTTTTCTCTTCATCCTCTTCCTTCATCCTTATCTGGTGGTAACCGAGTAAGCATCCAGGAAGGACAAGCGAGCGCACCCGGCGGTGGAGTCGACGATCTGGTCGATTCGAGGTAGTGGAAAGTGATCCTTTGGACAGCACTTATTGAGTGCTGAAATCTACGCACATCCGAAGGATATCTGTGTTCTTCTTCTCTACGAGTACGGGGTTGGCCACCCATTGTGATTTCTTGATTCTCTGATGAAACCTGCTGCGAGTAGTCTGTCGACTTCGGCTTCGACTGCGGTTCTTTTGGGCCGGATATGCGGCGCATTGTTTGCTTGACTGGTTTAGCATCTGGAAATAATTGGAGAGAGTGCTCGGCGAATTCCCTGGGAATACCTGGCATGTCGGCTGGACACCACGCAAATATATCCCAGTTCTCACGGAGGAATTCGACGAGCGCGCTTTCCTATGCGATAGGCAGACTCGACGAGACATTGACTGTCTTGGTCGGGTCAGTCGGGTGCACCTGATGCGACCTTGTGTCATTGGTGGCATTGAATGCTCTGTCGACTGCCACCTTCTTGTGCTCTGGCATAAGTGTTCGATCGTTGGAGACCGCTAGATCGGCGAGTGTTGCTTCCATGCCGAACATCTCAGAGATTTTGCTAAACTCTCGGTCGCAAGAGTCGGACTTTTGGAAGTTCCCTTTGACTGTGATTACTCCTTTTGGTCCAGGCATCTTCAGCTGGAGGTATGCATAGTGTGGAACCGCCATGAATCGAGCTAACGTCGGGCGTCCAATTATGCGTGGTATTGTGATTTCCAGTCGACAACTTCGAACTCAATCGACTCTGTCCTGAAGTGGTTCTTATCCCCGAACGTTACGTCGAGTTGTATGGTGCCTTCTGGGCTTATTGCTTTGCCTGGGACGATACCGTGAAAGGTATTTGAAGATCTTGGCAGGTTTTCGACTGACCTGTTCATTTTGCGGAGTGTATCTGCGAAGATGATGTTTATGCCGCTGCCACCATCCATGAATACCTTGGATATTGTTGGGAATCGTAGGCAGAAAACAAAAAATTTCCTAACAACGATAACCATAAACTAGCCAGGATCTATACTATGCAGATATACTATACGGAGGGGAACGGAATACATACCCTTGTAGACCGAAAGCGGGATTACGTTCCCGCACAAACGTTGACGATGAAGACGACGTAGCCGACCTCAAGGTCGTGTAGCGGAAGTAGACACTCCCAGCGCCAAACGATGGCGCCTCGCGGTTCCACACACGTACGGTGTGGATGACGACCTCCGGGCTCCAGATCCAGCAGAGCAGCGGAAGTGGAAGAGTGGATCTAGCAGCACGGTGGTGTGCATACCATAGAGAGACTTCTCTCCTCGTACGAAGCTCCAGAATCGGAACCCCGCTCAAGGTAGGAGAGAAGGAGAGAGGAACTTGTGTCTTTCAAGGCAAAAGGGGCACCTATATTTATAGGAGAAAAAGGAGTGCCAACCTCCTTAGCTCCCCCATGTGGGACTAAACCCACATGGGGGGTGCGGCTGCATGGGGGGTGCGGCTGCCTTGGTGGGCCCCATGTGGCCCACTAAGGTGGCAGCCCCCCTTTTTCCTTTTTCTTTTCTTTTCTTTTCCCCTAATGGGCCTCTAAGGCCCATTTAACTTTTAATGCCTTTTAAATTCGAAATTAATTAAATAAAAAATGTATTTAATCATTAATAACACTTATTAATATTAGATACATATTATTTAATTCATTCGGACCCCGAAACATATTTCGTGGCCTCCGATCAATCATCGGACAATTACCGGAACACTTCCGGAGCTCCAGAACACTTCCGGAGTTCCTGTTTCTATTCTCTCTAAATCCAATCTAATCGTCACCCACCCTTAAGTGTGTTACCCCACGGTTCGGGATCACTCCAGACATGATCGAGACTCTCTCTCCGATCAATCGACTAACAGCGGAATCTGGATATCCATGATAGCCCCTGTGTGTCCACGAATGTCTCTTTATTCGTTTGAACCTGTAGACGTCCAGTTTCAATCTCTTGCCAGGCGATACTTAGATTGTGAGCGTCGTTTTCCGGTATCACATTTTACCGAGCTTGACCTCATCCTTGACAATCTATCTTTTCTCGTCTGTGATGTTACATCCCCGTGACCTAGTCACATGCTTGCAAGCTCATTAGATGTAATCTCACCGAGTGGGCCCAGAGCATCTATCCTGCTATGCGGATTGGCAATTCCCGCTATTGATACTCGCCCCGACTACTTCCTTCCAATACCCGAAAGTGTCATCTTATTGTCGCTTATGAGGCATGACGTTTATGCGATCAGCCATATCTTTCAGAAGCAGCGACTTGATATAATCTCACGGTCAAGTATGAAACTACGTTTCTATATTTTGGGTATGTCCATCAAATCATTCACCCAATGATATGACTCCGTTGTTAACCGGTTAATGCCCATGATCAGGAAACCTTGATCATCTGTTACACAACGGACTAGTCAAGTAGAGGCTACTAGGGACCTGGTTGTTTCTATACCACACGTGTATTATGTTTCCGAGTAATACAGTTATAGCATGGTATTAAAACTTATTATGAACTATTGAGATATGACAATAAAATCTATTTATTAATTGCCTCTAGGGCATATCTCCAACAGTCTCCCACTTGCACTAGAGTACCAATTAATCTAGTTTACAACTTGGTAAAAGCTTGACACCTATAGCATTATGGTGCATGCTCGTCTCGTGGAAGAGGTTGAGTCATCAGATCTTCCCACATTGAGATCTGTATGTGCTTTGCAACACTTCTATGTCACCTAGTTTGACATCATCCCGTATCTTATGATAACGGTGAAATATATGTTTTGTCGATGGAGTGAGACTAAATTTCACGCAGCATGAGCCTTCTATTAAGGGAAACCAGTCATGCTCGGGAAAACAGCACAATCCAATCACACTTGCTATTTCCGAAATAGCCATATATTTCTATACCTATGTAGATCATGCGACAATGCATTCATATGCAATTTCGCGAACTAACCCTTCTATAGAATGCATTCATATGCAACTTCGCAATCTAACCCTTTCTTCAAAACAAAGGACTTCTCCTGTATGAGATTTCTAGCCGTATGGGTTAGTGCATAACTTGCATCATCGTAAACCTTTTACGGCAAGTTATCTCTTCACTCTTACCCCATACCAGAAAACATATCCTCAGTTCTCTTTAGACACTGAAGGATCTACTTAACGTTTGTTCATTGATCCATCCAGGGATCACTCTAGAACCCGTTCTTCAACCAAGAACTTGGGTCACACCAAGTCGAGCTTTCAGTATGATAGAATCTATGTCTGAGGCATAGAGGATGTCGGACATCCAGTTCTAACAACCATCACTGAAAGCCAAGACAATCTTAATATTTTAACCCAGTCATACAAGTAAGAACTTTTCTTCGCTTGTTCTATTCTGAAACATTTCAGAATCTTAACGTAGGACAATATTCCGACCTAATGTTATTAAGCCCCTTATGATCTATACGAATTATAGATTAAAGCCTAATACTCTAACTTCACTCATAGAAAATTTAATCACTTAAATAATCATTTATACTTTACTAGAGGATCTGTATCATTCTCAATATGTCGTTACATATAAATTTGGAATGACACCTAGCTCCCACTCAAATATGCCTTCCGCATATAAGACAAGGGAATTTACTTTTAGCTCCCACTCAAATATGCCATTCACATATGAGATCAAGAAAAGCTACTTAGCTCCCACTCACTTCTTTATAAATGCAGGTTTCTTCAATTATTTTGGACGACTCCAAAATCCTTTGATCACATTATCAAAGTGAAGATTCCAGCTCCGATATGCTTGCTTCAGCCCATGAATGGACAACTGAAGTTTGCATACATGTCTAGCATCCTTAGGATCAACCAAACCTACTTGTTGTACCGATTACAACTCTTCCTTAATGTTGCCATTAGGGAAACGGTTTCTTTATCCTCCTATCAATTTCTCAATTGAAAGTAATTGCTAGAACAATCCTAAATAGACTAAGGCATCGCCACTTGAGACACAATCTCGTTGCGGTCAACTTTTGAATTTGTCAAAACTGTTTTATGACAAATCGATCCTTATAGACGGTTGCCTTTCCGTCAGTGTCTATTTTCCATAAAATTCCATTTATTCTAATGGCCTGAATGCCATCAAGAAAATATACCTAAGTCATTACTTAGTCATTGTACATGGATTTTATCTCGGATTTATATGGCTCATAGCCATTTCTCGGACTTAGGTTCACCATCGATTCTTTGTAGTTCATAGGTATTTTCATGTTCCATTAACATGACGTTTCATAACAAGATAGTCGTAGCACTCACTGCTACGTAACCATTCTCGTATGCCTATGATTTTAGTACGAGCTTAAAGCATCATGATCGTTATCATTAGCTTTCTTTCATCTATGGAGGACGATATCGGAACAGTTTCCGGTATCGGAACAATTTCCGTTGCGTCACTCTGATGTCTAGAGAGGAATTACATTAACTCCGTCTTGCTCTACTTTCTTTCCCACTTATACCTTCGGACAAGAAACTATTTCTTTAGTAAGATATATTCCAGCAACTATTTTGCCTTCTTGTCGTGAGACACGTACCCAACTAATTCTTTAGGTACACTACAAAGATTTATCCATTTAGGTTTGATCGTATCAAAACACTAAAACAACGAAACGACAATCTAGGCTAAAAGCCATGCCATAACTCATATGGTATTGTCTCCATGGATTTAGATGGTTTCCTTCTATCTAAAGTGAATGTTTTGTTCCTACCATACGACTCTAATGATCACACAATTCGATAAGAGATATATTAATAACACACAATCCAATATCGTGTGATTACGACGTTCTAACACACCATAACATTGTGGTGTTCCATACGGCGTATTTGTGGAACTCTTTTCACAAGTCTTCCAATGATATGCCAAACTCATAACTCAAATCCTCGTTCCCTCGATCTGTATCGTAGGAAATTGATTATCTTGTTAAGTTTACTTTCCTACTTTACTTCTGAACTTTATTTGAATTTATCAAACTATTCAGACCAGCATTTCATTAAGCGGATGCCCATACATCTACTTAAATCAATCCTTGGTAAAGTTTACTAAATAATGATTTCCACTACACGTTGAAATACTTCATTGATCCACACACATCAATTATGTATGATATTTCAATAAGTTATACGCCCGTTTCCTGAAAACGGTGTCTTAGTTATCTTGCAAGTGTCAAAGATCAAAATCCAAAGACTTAGATCCATCAGAATGGAGCTTCTTTATGCTTATAACTTTGACATGATTCAAACGTTAGTGCCACATGAATGTGGTGTCATTTTGGCATTAATATTATAAATGTATGAACTACTACCATCTAGATTAAATAACAACATTCCATTCACGATCGGTGTATGATCATTAAAGATATCGCTCATAAATGTAGGATAACGATTTATCACTAACAGATATGAATGATTGTCTCGCAAGAGGGAGACACACTTATAATGATCATGTTAGCAAGCGATCAAATGGAATTTGTTCAAATCAAATTTGATCTAAATGGTAGATACAGAGAGAGTGTCTATGGCCATCACAACATATTCACAACATATTGCCTGCCATCATCAACACACATTGTCTCTTCATCCTTCCAAGCTACTCAAGCAGAAAATCTTGTTTTCATAAAACATGACTAGTATCAAATCTTAGTCACTACTGCGAGTACTTGTTTAGGTAAAACATTCATAACTTGTATATCATATATATACCATCATCATTGATGACTTCCGGTGATCGTTTCATCTTCTTGATTCTTCAACGTAATCAAGAATTCATGAAGGTGAACGATTCCCCTTTCATGACTATGACAAACCATTTGCACCTGGCAACGTTGTCTGTCATCCAGTGATCGAGTTGAGCGAGGCGTCTCAATGTCATCAAATATGACCAAATGTCATCAAGTATGACCAATGTCATCAAGTATGACTGCCACGTGCTCCTTTAATGCAAGTGTTCTCTTCCATCTTGGTTGAGCAGAAAACTGATTTACGGTGGATACAGATCAGCGACCATTCGCGATCTGTGAACACGCACCCACAGTTTAATCTCAACGGCAGAGATCATAGCATACA
Organism: Poa pratensis; assembly: GCA_947311845.1. NCBI lineage: Eukaryota > Viridiplantae > Streptophyta > Magnoliopsida > Poales > Poaceae > Poa > Poa pratensis. The sequence goes on along the minus strand of CAMZMU010000037.1, from coordinate 77,696,067 downwards.
CTGGACTATAATGAAATCATCCGCACAAAACTCGATAATCTGAATTATCTTTTGTCAGCGGAATCTCCGGTTTTATCTCCTAGCGGGTTTTGTATCGAATAGAGCTAAAAGGTTTGAAACAAGGAGTATCCTCAAGCTACGGTATAAAATATGAAGTTTGGACCCAACTCTTTTAAGTTTCTCAAATCGCAGGAATGCGCCTAAGTTTAAAAGAGTATAGAAGAGGTTATCATCTACAAAGGTTTTGCAAAGCAACAAGACTTTTGTTCATAATAAAATATGGGTTCAAGTTTTAAAATAAAACTAAGTTTTCAAAGTAAAACTAAGTTTTCAAAATAAAACTACTAGAACTCCCACTCAAGACGAGTATCCCTCTCATCGTCTTAGTGATTACACAATCCCCATCCATTATACTATCCCCTTCGATCGGGCGGATAGCATAACTTCAAAGGTAGACATCGTATATCAATCACATCATCGTATGTGACTCGTGCTTAACCTTTCGGTACTTGTGTTCCGAGGCCATATACTGGTATATGCTAGGCTCGCCATAACACCCTTGACGTATGCGTGTGCAACGTGGCTTACACCCACTGTATGCGAACGAAGAGACGAGTGTAGACGAAAGGGATCGAAACCCCGAACGACGTACCCCGTAACGTAGAACTTTATTGGTGGTGCACGACAGAGGGAGAACACTATTATCGGAATTTTGGGAGGGATCATCTTATATAACTACCGCCGTGTAACTAATATATACATATATATACACAATATAAGATGCACACAATCTACATAACATCTAGTATGAAATGTAATGCGACATGATATGGTCTCCTCCGCGACGGTGGTCTCCTTCGCGCCAACAGTTTATAAACAATTTAATAAACCTACCTTGACCATATCACATTGCCCCTGCAAAATAAAGTTAGACGCTTCTACTTTATCTTTTGCATGTTTTACGTGGCTGCTAGGGCTTCCGCACAAGAACCGTTTCTTACCTACGAATCAGCCACAACAGCGATAAGACAATTGTCTCTATTACACCCCTTTCGGGGCCCTCCATTGTAAATGCGATATCAACTATTGTAGGAGATACAGACACCCGCCAGCCACATATACGGTACAAGCCATATGTCAGGTGTGGAACCAGTCTCGCGTAAGAGTACGCGTAAAGTCGGTCCGGGCCGCTTCATCCCACAATACCGCGATATAAACAAGTACACGCGAGAGGGTAACAAATGTAGAATCGATGCCCACATTCAACATGTGTTCTAACCGTATAGAAATATCTACGCATAGATCGGCTCTGATACCACTGTTGGGAATTGATACGTCTCCAACGTATCCATAATTTCTGCTGTTCCATGCTTATATTATACCATTTGCTACATGTTTTATATACACTTCGTATCACTTTTATGCATTTTCTGGGACTAACCTATTAACAAGATGCCACAGTGCCAGTTCCCTGTTTTCTGCTGTTTTTGGTTTCAGAAAGTTACTTCTGGAAATATTCTCGGAATTGCACGAAACAAAAGGCCAGGTCCCTATTTTTCCAGCACGTACACGGAGTCCGAAGGAGAGACGAAGGAGAGCCACGAGGTGGCCAAACCACCAGGTGGCGCGGCAGTGGGCCCAGCCGCGCCTGCCTGTGGTTTGGGCCCCTCGGGTGTCCGCCGACATCGCCCCTTCGCCTATTTATTCCCCGAGACGTTGAAAACCCTAAACACCGAGCCTTTCATCCAGAACATATTCGCTGCCGCCGCCGTCGTCAACCCTAACTCGGGGGTTTCTGAAGCTCTTCCCGGCACCCTGCCGGAGAGGGGAATCATCACCGGAGGGCTCTACATCGCCATGCCCGCCTCCGGAGTGATGCGTGAGTAGTTCATCCTTGGACTATGGGTCCATAGCAGTAGCTAGATGGTTGTCTTCTCCACTTGTGCCATCATGTTTAGATCTTGTGAGCTGCCTATCATGATCAAGATCATCTTATTGTAATGCTACATGTTGTGTTTGCTGGGATCTGACTTATATTGATACCTATGTGGAGCTGAATATTATATTATCATGTCTATGTCATTTGTGATCTTGCATGCTCTCCGTTACTTGTTGAAGCCTTGGCCACGTGAATACTTGTAACTCCAAGAGGGGGTATTTATGCATGATAGTTGGGTTCAACCTCTATTTAACCTGGGATAGTGACAGCAAGTTCTAAGGTTGTAGATGTGTTGTTGCCATAGTGGTAAAACAGCAATACTTTATTCAAGGATGAATGTATTGTTTACATTACGCACATTACTTAATGCAATTGTCTGTTGCTTGCAACTTAATACTGGAAGGGGTACGGATGTTAACCGGAAGGTGGACTATTTAGGCATAGATGCATGCTGGATAGCGGTCTATGTACTTTGTCGTAATGCCCAAATGAATCTCATAGTAGACACCACAGCTCACACATGCATGTTATATGCACTTATCAATTGTCAATTGCCCAGCTGTAATTTGTTTACCCAGCATGTTAGTTATCTTATTGGAGAGACACCACTAGTGAACTGTGGACCCCGGTCTATTCTTTTACATCTGAAATACAATCTACTGCAATCATTGTTCTCTACTGTTTTATGCAAACAAACATCATTTTCCATTCGATACGTTTAACCCTTTGTTTTCAGCAAGCCGGTGAGATTGACTACCTCAGTGTTAAGTTGGGGCAAAGTAATTTGGTTGTGTTGTGCAGGTTCCCCGTTGGCACCGGAATCCCTGGTGTTGCGCCGCACTACACTCCTTCACCAACACCTTCGAAGCAAACCTCGTTTTCCTACTGGTTCGATTAAACCTTGGTTTCATACTGAGTGAAAACTTACTGCTGCACTCATCATACCTTCCTCTTGGGGTTCCCAACTGACGTGTGACGTACAAGCATTGTTTCTGGCACTATTGCCGGGGAGATATTCCCTCGTCAACCTAGAGCCACCAGGAATCGTAGGCAGATAACAAAAAATTTCCTAACAACGATAACCATAAACTAGCCAGGATCTATACTATGCAGATATACTATACGGAGGGAAACGGAATACATACCTTGTAGACCGAAAGCGGGATTACGTTCCCGCACAAACGTTGACGATGAAGACGACGTAGCCGACCTCAAGGTCGTGTAGCGGAAGTAGACAACTCCCAGCGCCAAACGATGGCGTCTCGCGGTTCCACACACGTACGGTGTGGATGATGACCTCCGGGCTCCAGATCCAGCAGAGCAGCGGAAGTGGAAGAGTGGATCTAGCAGCACGGTGGTGTGCATACCATAGAGAGACTTCTCTCCTCGTACGAAGCTCCAGAATCGGAACCCCGCTCAAGGTAGGAGAGAAGGAGAGAGGAACTTGTGTCTTTCAAGGCAAAAGGGGCACCTATATTTATAGGAGAAAAAGGAGTGCCAACCTCCTTAGCTCCCCCATGTGGGACTAAACCCACATGGGGGGTGCGGCTGCCTTGGTGGGCCCCATGTGGCCCACTAAGGTGGCAGCCCCCCCTTTTTCCTTTTTCTTTTCTTTTCTTTTCCCCTAATGGGCCTCTAATGCCCATTTAACTTTTAATGCCTTTTAAATTCGAAATTAATTAAATAAAAAATGTATTTAATCATTAATAACACTTATTAATATTAGATACATATTATTTAATTCATTCGGACCCCGAACATATTTCGTGGCCTCCGATCAATCATCGGACAATTACCGGAACACTTCCGGAGCTCCAGAACACTTCCGGAGTTCTGTTTCTTATTCTCTCTAAATCCAATCTAATCGTCACCCACCCTTAAGTGTGTTACCCCACGGTTCGAGATCACTCCAGACATGATCGCGACTCTCTCTCCGATCAATCGACTAACAGCGGAATCTGGATATCCATGATAGCCCTGTGTGTCCACGAATGTCTCTTTATTCGTTTGAACCTGTAGACGTCCAGTTTCAATCTCTTGCCAGGCGATACTTAGATTGTCGAGCGTCGTTTTCCGGTATACATTTTACGAGCTTGACCTCATCTTGACAATCTATCTTTTCTCGTCTGTGATGTTACATCCCAGTGACCTAGTCACATGCTTGCAAGCTCATTGGATGTAATCTCACCGAGTGGGCCCAGAGCATCTATCCTGCTATGCGGATTGGCAATTCCCGCTATTGATCACTCGCCCGACTACTTCCTTCCGATACCGAAAGTGTCATCTTTATTGTCAGTTATGAGGCATGACGTTTGATGCGATCAGCCATATCTTTCAGAAGCAGCGACTTGATATAATATTACGGTCCAAGGTATGAACTACGTTTCTATATTTTGGGTATGTCCATCAAATCATTCACCCAATGATATGACTCCGTTGTTAACCGGTTAATGCCATGATCAGGAAACCTTGATCATCTGTTACACAACGGACTAGTCAAGTAGAGGCTACTAGAGACCTGGTTGTTTCTATACCACACGTGTATTATGTTTCCGAGTAATACAGTTATAGCATGGTATTAAAACTTATTATGAACTATTGAGATATGACAATAAAATCTATTTATTAATTGCCTCTAGGGCATATCTCCAACAGATATGGCGTAGCCTCCAATTTGTGCGTCGAGTACCAGAGCAGAGTGCCCTGGGCGAACGACTGATGGTGGGTGGTCCTCTCTGCTGAAGCTTATTGCGGTTTCAGAACCCTTCAAGAATTCAGTTACAGCAGGAGGTGACATGACCGCCATGTTTACTTGTCGAGTGCGAAGTTTTTTGCTCCCTGTTGGAAGGGCGACCTTTCTGTATCATGTACATCTGCCCTTGGGGCGGAGGGTACTGAGTTTCGTCCACCCGAGGTACGGGCTGTATGGCACCCGCGAGATTTCCGCCTGCAGCAGGCTGTGGTGGTGGGGGGTGGTGCCATCAGGACAGGCACGTTGTTTGGCTGAGGCACAGGTGCAGGCACGGGTGTGTGTGCGGCTGTTGCCTTTCTGAGATTTATATAATCAGTCGCCATTTGGTCGAATTATCTGCAGTTTCTCATCGAGTGATTGGAGCGCAGTTTTCCGTCTTCCCCCTTGTACAGGTGGAATCTGCAATCAGCATCCATCTTTTCTTCGAATGATCGCTCGGATTGTGCACCGGATCGTGACTTGCGCCAGTCTTTCCTTTTGTAGCTATCATTGCGTTGGCCGCGGTCTCGACTGTCCCGACGATCATCTCGACTGTCCCGTCGATCTTCTGACCGCCGGTCGCTTCTGTCTTGTTCGTTGGGGGTGTAGAGAACCCAGCCGCCATGAATTCGGGTCTGTCGTCGTCGTAGTGACGTTTTGAACGTGTCGTGGGGTTAACACGGCAGATGTTACCATGGGGTAACTTGAGTTGTTGGGCCAGGCGAAACTGGTGTCCAGGAGTTGGTCTAGCTCTACGGGGGAGAAGATATTTTTACCCAGGTTCAGGTCCCCTCGATGGAGGATCCCTACGTCCTGCTATAACTCACTATATGATAACAAATTACATGGTGCGCCAATGGCGATCGCGGGTTTGGATGACTCCGGCGTGGGAGCTCTCTCTCCTCAACTCTCTCTATTTTCTCTATCTTATTCGGCCTGAGACCTCTCTCTTTAATCTGTCTATCTACGACCTAGGAGCCTGCTTATATAGATGGCCAGGTCTCCTAGTCGTACAAGGTAAAAACTGGGTTATACCCGAAATAAGAGTCCTAATCTAGTTCCTTCGTGATCTCCAAGTCTTGAGTCTCCAACTTGTACAAGGATTCCGGGTCTTCCAAATCTTCCTTCTTGGCATCTTTCGAGACCCCGCCTGGTGCCAGGTTATCCTGAAAACCGGGTCTGCCTGTTTGCCGGGTCTGACTCCTGAAACCGGGTCTGCCTCCTGGCGGGTCTGACTCCTGAACCGGGTCTGCCTCCTGGCCGGGTCTTCTCCTTGGTCGGGTCTGAATGAGCCTGCTGGCCCAAGTGTAACCCAGCCCATGTGGGGTGTGAGGTAACCTAGCCAGGCCTCCTGCCTGAGGGTTACGCTTCGCTCTTCATGGGCATACCGGGTTATGATTCCCCCATCAGTAGCCCCCAAGTTTAATCTGGATATGGGCTTGGCTTGCTCTCCTTTGTAATCTTGATCTTAAGCATCATGTTTGAGGTGAACTTGCCAGCTCGATCATCCAGGTTAAACTCCTGAAATAAAACAAATAACTATTTAAAGGGATAAAACCCGGGTTAGACTTGCTAGGCCAGCTCGTTTTGGCGGTCCATTTTATAACCAGGCCTTTTCCTCCTGAGTTCATATGCCTCCAGGTTTATCTCAAGAACATCCCGTAAATACTGCCAGGAATATTTCCACATTTTCTTTTGTGGGTCCTCTGACCCGGTTTTTTATAGAGCCTACTCATACGGAGGCTGTGCTGAAGGATTCTCCAGATTCCTACGGTCCGGACTTGATGGAGCCTACTCACATGGAGGCTGTCTTTCAAGACCCAGCGCGAATGCCTCCAGCTTTACCGGTTCTCAAGAATATTAATCTCGATTTTTCTCGTGTATATAACCTGTAGCCCCCCCAAGCTCCGAGTTTATCACCTCGCGATAACTTGGTGCTTGATGAATGAATATAACACTTCGAACCGTGTAGCCCCCAAGTGCCGGGTTGCATGCTTGCAGCGACCTGGGACTTTTGCATCTTGTACTTCTGAGAGAATTTTTTAACTTCAAATACTGTAACCCCCAAGTGCCGGGTTGTGTGCCTGCAACAACTTGGGACTCACTTGATCTTTCAACTTCAAATACCACGAACCGGAGAACTGGGATTAATCATGATATTGGCGAAACCGGCAGCGAACAAAAATGTTGATGATCCGGCCATGCTGGGCAGAGCCGGCCGTGTTAGAGACAAAGCCGAGCCGGACGTGCATACCCTTGTAAGCCGGCTGCTCCTTTTCTTTTATCCGAAACGCGATAACATTTGATTGACTTGTATGGGTGCTAATACCACCCTGCTTGTATTTCTGCTTCTCTTATTTTCCCACAGGACATGCTTTAACTTTCCTGGAGCGAGGCTCAAAAAAAAAAAAAAAAAAACTTTCCTGGAGCGTGCATCCACATGCAGGATTGAATCACCTCCTTAGCTAGAGCTAGCTGCTTGCGCAGATCATCCAGCTTTTTCCTTTTGCTCTTCTTGATTACTTTCTTGGAAGAGTGGTACTACCGTACTAGTAACAATGTAACATTTTGTTCTTCGATCTTAATCTGCTGTACCTGTTGCGGCATCTCACCTTCACTTTCCATGTACATACCATCAGAGGAGGCTTCGATCTAGCCAACTCCTCATAACTTAGTGGTGTTCTGGGTCAGCTGAATCTGACCCGACAATATTGATGATGAACCCCGTGAATATATTGATGAAGAGGTCCTTGATAACTGGAGTCGCCTGAGACACGGCATGCAGCCGGCTAAGACACGGCATGCTGCCGGCTCCTTTGATTAAGAATTCTGCTGCTCTACTGCCGATCAGATTTTTTTTTAGCTTGCTTCTCCACCGCATCTTCGACTGACTCGCGCGAGCCTCCATCATCCGGCTAATTTTTATTTCTTATTTTTGACAGGCTTTGATGATTGATGAGCCAGAGTGACACAATTTTCGGAAGCCGGCGATTCTCTCCCTTCTTTTTCCAACGTAGCATGCTTTGATTGCATGCATGCATGACCATGACAAGGCAGCAATTGTTTTTTCTTTTGAACCTTGAGCTAGCATCAGGCGAGCTTGCCTACAGCAATACTAGCTAGCAACCAGCTTTCTAGCTTCTTATTTCTCCATCGCAGCTTGAATATTCTTTATTTCTTCCTTTCCTTGCCTCGCTTGGGATTGTTGAGTCGGACATGCACAGTTCTTGGAAGCCGGCCAATCTTTCCCTTCTTTTTTCCGTTGATTGATTTGCATGAGTACTAGCAGTAGCGCCCGACTTATTTTCTTCTCTTGCTGGAGACAAGCTCACATGTGGTTCTGATCCTTTGTATAAAACTTTCCAAACTTCTTGCATGCTGTAAATAATGAGCCGGCCACTGCCGGGTCGATATTTGTTGCTTGAAACCAGCCAGCAGCCGGGCTGCAGAGGTTGATCCTGTAAATATGGGTTACAGAAATTGACCCTGCAAATATTTTTCCCAATATGTGAAGTAATATCTTATAATCTGATGAGTTTGCAATAAATTAGTAACATATGAATAATTATGCTGTGGTGTACATGCACCCTGAGGATTTGCTTTTTGATGAACGTGATATCGTTCTGCAAATTCCTTTGGTTTAGATGACCCTTTTGGTTTCTATAAACTGTAAGCCGGCTTTCGCATGGATCTTCACTGTTGCGACCTCTCTGTTAAAGACAGGGCCAGTCAAGTCCCAGTGGGCCTCATGACTGATTGAATTTACAGGCACGCAATCAGGCCATATTATTGCGTTTCACATCGAGCTTAAGTTTAGATAACCAAGAATAATAGTGGCTCTAAAATTGGCCGGGTCATGAGATTGCAGCTGTACCTTCAAGGGTAATCAGCCCCCATGACCAAAGTGGCTTATATGCCGGGTCTTGAGTTTGTAACTGCGCTATTCAAGCGATCAGCCCCCAAGACCCAATATTCATAATGTTGCGAAGCACTCTTGGGCACGCTAACCGAAGTTGCGAAACACTCCTGGGCACGCTAACAATTTGCAAATAGTTGAAGCTGGGAGATGTTTCATGGATTCTCCTCCGGTAGGGTCCATGTCTTCAACCCAACAATTAATAACTGAAGTCGGGAGATGTTTCATGGTAAGATCCATGTCTTCAACCCAACAATTGATAACTGAAGCCGGGAGATGTTTCATGGTAAGATCCATGTCTTCAACCCAACCATTGATGACTGAATAATAGGGAGACCCAGATTTTAAGATTCGCCCTTCTGAATGATAAATATTTGGCACGCTCTTGGCGTTGATGATGTATAAGCCAGAGTATGGCGATTGAGCCGGAATAATGATAATGAATAGGCCGGAATACAGCGATAGATCTGGAAAGATGATAATAAATAATGTTTAAGCCGGCGATTAAGCCGGATGAGGATAATGAATAAGATATGAGCCGGCGATTGAACTAGATTGATGACAGTGAATAATGTATAGACCGGCAATTGAGCCAGGATGATAATAATGAATAAGGCATGAGCCGGCAATTTGAGCCGCAGCACATCGATGGCACTTTAATAGCAACCTTGTTATTAAGAAATCCATTGCAAGCAATAGATAGCTCGACTTTGATAAACCCATTGCGAGCGATAAATAACTCGACTTTGAAAAGTTACCTGCAATCTTCTGAATGATCTTTGTAATTTCCTTATAAACAGTATACTTAACTCCAGGGATTGACTTGAAGGAGGTAGATATATTTAATTGACTGAATAAATAAAATATTAAATTTAAACATAAATACGACTTAGCTCATTTTGTTTTCCTGTGTTGATGACGTTGTGTGGGAGCGTGGACCGTCACCATCTGCTACAATGAGGTTGGAGACGCTCGCGATGTTGGAGAAACCAGCCTGCGGCCGGGCTTGCCGGGTCGTCGTCGATTGTCGCGACCTTTTGGCAAAACTGGCCGCGACATCTTAACCATGTATATTTTTTTTTAGCTCACATACATAATGTTTTTGGGAATAACAAGCTAGCTGCTCCAAAATTTCGTTTTCCTCGATACTTGCTCCATCGAAGAGTCTAGTACTTCTCTGTCCAAAACAAGGAACATACGTACGCGAGCAGCACTCTTGCCAAGCAAGGGCAACTCTCTATCTTATTTTTTCTTGGGACTTTGATCTGATCGATTGCTGGACTGTGCACGTGCTGCCGGCTCTCTTAACTATGACCCGGCGGCCGGCGTACATGTTAATCACCCGGAAAGCAACTTAACTCCTCTTTTTGTTTTTTTCTCTTCCACGTAAGGTTTCCAAAGCAGTCAAGCAAGTCAATTTGCATTTTTCTATCTTTGAATTTTTTTTTCTTTGAAGCTGCTGCGTACGTAAGGCCTCTAGCCTTTTTCCTTCTGATTTGTTTCCTGACAACAATGATCTTCGCTACTGCCGGCTCCCATTAGGGCACGAGCAAAGGAGGCGACAGGATACGGTGGTCTCATGCCTTACACGTAGACTCGTGTTGCTGAAGCCATGGTATATGCAGTTTTTACCCAACGGAAGCAGCGGTACGTAGGACCCACCATGCTATCTACTTTCCCCATCTTGCTGCTCATTCATTGATTCACTCAAGGGAAGAATGAGTGAATGACACGGCTGCTCAAATCGCTCATGCGCACATCAATCTGGTCAAATCGCATGACCATAGTTCAGCTACTTCTTGCGTTGCGTCGTCCTGGAGCTCGCGGCGGCCACCATAGCCGCACCAGCGAGCTCGCGCTTGAAGGAATTCGACCGAGATGACTGCGATCTCTAGCTGCCGACCATGTTTGTATTTTGCGAGCTCGCGGCGGCTGCCATGGCCAACCTAGGCCGCGAGGAGGACCCGGAGCCACGACAATTCAGCCGGGCCTTTAGCTTCGGTGCTTCGGCTGCAGCGTCCATGATCTAGAGCAACATCTTCTTCTTCCAAGCATCTTCGCCGTGGCGTTTTCTAGCAAGAATCCGGTCGCATGGATCAGACCTCTGAATCTCCTAGCAGATTGAGGCCATGGCGCGCGGCCGCGCGGGTATCCGAGTTCGAGGCGATGCGGTGCTCGAACTTGTTCAGCTGCCGAGCACGACCATGATTGCATTGCATCTCAGACTTTTTCTCTCTCTCTTCCCCTTTTCCTCACTTTTTCGATGAGGCAGCCGACTCCTAATCCCGTTCGCCTCTGCAAGCCACAACCTTTTGGAAGCTGGACCACCCGAGCCGACGTGGAGAGCTGGGGCATCTGTCCACGGTGGAGCGTTGGCCATGCCCTTAGGACACGAGTCTTCGTTTTCTGGCTGGCTCTCTATGCTGACCACACTTGCCCTTTTCTAACGTGAGCCACCTTTTCTGGTTCTTGACTCGGTCTGCAGCAGTATGAGCGTCGGGCGGCATCCAACATATATTTCTTTTACTCGCGTTGCTTGCTTTTACTGCATACGTTAAGCCAACTAGTTCTTGGGAGTTGGGACTTGACCCGGTGGTGAGCTGTGTGCACGCAAACAGCTGCCGACTCCTTCGCTGATCGATCTGTTCCCCTTGTCTATTCCCGGCTCGTGCTTCAGAACTCGAGGACTCTTTTTTTTTTCTGTCCGGCTCGCTCGACCGTGGTTTCTCGATTCTTTCCTCCGCTTGCCGGCTCCTGGTTCCTTCAACGCCTGCTATCTGGATCGCCGATGGTTGTATGGAGCCGGCTTGCGGCCAGGTCGTCGTTGATGGTCACGATATTCTGGCGAAGCCGACCGTGACACAAGTGATGGATTGATCCAACCACGTATTCTTTTATTCTCTCTGTTTTTTTTTCTAAGATTGTTGCACGTGAAGCTATGCACTTTTTTCCTCTACTTTTCTTTTGCTGGATACAGGATACGTACTCCTTTGTATGGCGGGTATGAGCCCTGGCCACTTTGACTTGGCCTCCATGCAGCACACTACCGATTGACTCCTTGTTGCCCTTCCCTTAGGACTTGATTCGTACAGCCCTTGATTAGATTTGTCGCCATTGATTTTTGGACCACTGGCCGGGCTACAACCTGACCCGGAATCATAGTCCTGCAAGGTCGGCTTATGCAATTCCAATCGCTCGATCGGCGCGCAAGGGCAATGATGATGTTGACCCCTATGCGCTGCTCTTTGTCCTTCATTGCCGGCTCTCCGGCTCTTTCACCAAGTAGGTCTGTGACTTCCATCCGAGGTTGTTGATGATGTGCGCTCTTCTTGCTTGTTGCTGAAGATCTCGCCGACAACGATTTTCTCCATCCCTCGCAGCGCTTCTCCCTTGATGAGGACACACTTGGACGCAGGCCCCACGGTGGGCGCCAACTGTCGTGGGGTTAACACGGCAGATGTTACCATGGGGTAACTTGATTTGTTGGGCCAGGCGAAACTGGTGTCCAGGAGTTGGTTTAGCTCTACGGGGGAGAAGATATTTTTACCCAGGTTCAGGTCCCCTCGATGGAGGATCCCTACATCGTGCTATAACTCACTATATGATAACAAATTACATGGTGCGCCAATGGCGATCGCCGGGTTTGGATGACTCCGGCGTGGGAGCTCTCTCTCCTCAACTCTCTCTATTTTCTCTATCTTATTCGGCCTGAGACCTCTCTCTCGAATCTGTCTATCTACGACCTAGGAGCCTGCTTATATAGATGGCCAGGTCTCCTAGTCGTACAAGGTAAAAACTGGGTTATACCCGAAATAAGAGTCCTAATCTAGTTCCTTCGTGATCTGCAAGTCTTGAGTCTCCAACTTGTACAAGGATTCCGGGTCTTCCAAAATCTTCCTTCTATGGCATCTTTCGAGACCCCACCTGGTGCCAGGTTATCCTGAAAACCGGGTCTGCCTGTTTGCCGGGTCTGACTCCTTAAACCGGGTCTGCCTCTTGGCCGGTCTGACTCCTGAAACCGGGTCTGCCTCCTGGCCGGGTCTGAATGAGCCTGTTGGCCCAAGTGTAACCCAGCCCATGTGTGGTGTGAGGTAACCTAGCCAGGCCTCCTGCCTGACGGGTTACGCTTCGCTCTTCATGGGCATACCGGGTTATGATTCCCCCATCAGAACGCTTGCGCCTTCGGTCGTCTCTGTATGAGTCTCTGCGGCTTCGACTGCCGCTTTCATGATTGTCACGAGGTGAGGACCCGCGTGTGGTGCGCGCCATGTCTTCTCTGTCTGCCCACTCAGTCGCGATCATCAAGAGGTTAGCCACAGAGGTTGGCTTTTTGCGACCCAGTGCTTCTTTGAAGTCTCGCCTGGCGAGTCCCATTATGAAAGTGTCCATGGCCATATCTTCTGAAATTATTCCGACTGAGTTGCGTATCTCAGTCCATCGTCTGATGTATGACCTCAACGTTTCGTCTGACCGTTGAACGCAAGCTCGAAGCTCCTCGAATGTTTTTGGGCGCTCACATAGAGGCTCAAAGTTTTTGATGAACTCAGTGCGGAAGTGATCCCACGAGTCATATGTTGATGGAGGTAACGCTTTGAGCCAATCGCGGGCTGTGCCTTCGAGCATGAGTCGTATGTATTGCATGGCTGTGATGTTTGTGCCTCGCTGTCACGCGACAGCCAGCCTGTAATCTTCCAGCCACCCTGAAGGTTCCTGTCGACCTGTGTACTTGGGCTGTTCAGATGTGAGTTTGAACCCTTTGGGCATCCGTGTCTCGCGGATGCGTCGAGTGAAGCACAGAGCTCCGTGTGGCTCAGGCTCTCGATCAGAGTATGAGTCGCTACTGTAAGATCTGCGTGATCTGCTCCTGAACCTACGCCTACGCGAGCCGCTTCTTTCCTTCGAGTGGTGACGACGACCACTGCGATTGTGCTCTTCACGATCTCGACTCCCTCCTGGAGTGTTTGGGATTTGGCGTATAGCCTTCGCCGCTAGGGCGAGCGATTTGATCTGTTGGCGATGTAATTTTGCATTGGGGTCATCAGCTGGAGGCTTGATTGCCTCTAGGTATGCTGCAGCGGTAAAGAGAGCACCCGCAGCTGTTTTGGGTACTGGCACTCCCTCCTCGTCGTATGTCATGAAAGAGTTGCCTAGGTTGCGGGTGAGTGCCGCCCTCTCATTCGGCGAGAGGTGTGACAGCCTTGATCTGGGTCTTGTGTCTGCTCGCCCGGTGGAGCTCAGGGAGAGCTGTCTTCTGCGCACACTCGACAAGCTAGCTTGCTTTTTACGTTCCTCGAGTGTTGCTCTGACCTGCCGCAGTCGAAGTGATTCCTGCCAGTTGAAGTACTGGAAGGTCAACATCTCCTCTCGTGTTGCGTCTGCTGGCATCATTGTGCACTCCTTGATGACTTTATCTGCTTTTGCTGCCATCTCAGCAGTGATTATGAGAGTTGTGACTCCGTTCGGCATAGTAAATGTGCACGGGAATTCTGTAGGCCTGCGACTGGCCGCAGCATCTGATGATTCTGCGGCGATGGCAACGTAGACCTGCTGGGGTATCACCCGAGGGTATGTATATGTGTTTTCGAGTCCCGTCATGGACTCGACTTCTTCAGCGAGGCTCATGTCTGAGTCGAGACGCCCGTCGAGTGGTCCGTCTGGACGGATCTCGCAGTCGATGTACTCATCGCCTATGCTCATCTCGGTGTCGGAGAAGTTGTTATGAATCTCGAAGTCGAGTTTGTTGTTGGTGCAGATCTCGGAGTCGACGTGGTTGTCGATATGAGTTTCGGGCTCGTCGAAGTCGCTGAGGGAGATCCCGCAGTCGAAGCTGTCCTCGAGTGGAAGTTCGAGCTCGGGATCGTTTGTGCGGTATGCTGATTCGGCCTCCTCTCCTTGGAGTTCTTCAATGAGCTCGTTCATCTATCGAGTCGACATGGTTGTTGCAGACGAGCAAGCTTGGAGGATCGACGATGGTATGGACGTAGTTGATGGATCCGCAGTCGAAGGAGCCGCAACCGATGGAGCCTCGGGTGCGGAAGTCGCGAGTTGCCGTGGATCTGTCAAGTCCTGCACACCAAGCTTGTTGACGAAAAAATTGAACGAACCAACGGTTAAACCCAAACCTGACTCGAGATCGGGGAAGGTCTCCTGGAATTCTAGCGAGTGTAGCTCGAAATCCATCAAAGGATCTGATGTGATTTTTGCAGGTGAACCTGGCGTGCTGCCGTTTGTCGAGTGAGTCGGCGAGTTGCCGTGTGTTGCCCGAGTAGGCGAGTTCTGGTTTGTTGATGCAGCCGGCGAGTTGCCGTTTGTAGATCCGATGGAACCGAAGGAACCGTGAGTCTAGCACTATTCTTTCCCACAGACGGCGCCAATTGACGAGGGGTACACTCATCAAATCCCATGGTTAAGGACCTAGGGTTGAGATTATGGGGAGAGAACGTGGTAGTATTGGTAGTTTCGTCGGCTGACAAGCAGAGGCAAAGATTTACCCTGGTTCAGGCCCCTCGGGTGGAGGTAAAGACCCTACTTCCTGCCTGTCTGTTATTGATCGTGGGAGATTATGAGATTACAAGGGAGCTCCGGCGAGATGTCGATCTCGCTAGGGCTTTTGGTGGTTCGAGTATGGCTTTTCTAGATCGGCACCCCTCCCAGCCTTTAAATAGGCTGGGTCTCGGGAGTTCGTAACCGACCTAGTTTACACGTAAGAAAAGTCTAAACCGACTATGCCTATGTCTAATCTTGGAGGGTACTCCATCTTCTTGGGCCTCTTGTCTTGGGCTTCGAGTAGGCTCTTCGCTATTGGGCCTTTAGTCGTCACGTGCACCAGGTACCCTCACGGTAGGGTACCCGAGATGTATACCCTTGTCAGTAGTAGGGGCTTATCTTTGTGTGTTCTGTTATACATGCACTTCCCTTCTGCGTCCAACGTGCCCCCATGCCCGTAAAACCAATTTCTTGCCCGTTCGATCCATGTGTATGGCTCTGGAGTGATCCCTTTAGCCAGCAGGTCGGCCTCCAGTTTCTCCCACTTAGGCATGCTAAAGGCGTAGCCACCAGGCGCCATAGTATGGTGGTACTTCTTTTTAGCAGCATTTGTCTTATTTTGTTCAGACTTTTTCTGAGCTTCCTCCGATTTCTTGTACGCCACAAATTCTTCCCATTCGTTCCTTATCTTCTCATACCCTTTATCGAAGTCCGGAGTCTTATCTTTGTTGATAAACTCGGTGTGCAATCTTTTCTTCCAGTTCTTGAATAGCTCGACCATCTTCTTAAAAGCCCACTCCTTGACTTTTTGCTCTATGATTTTTTTTGCTTGGCAATCTTTTCTGCCTCATTTGGATCCTCCTCATCTGGATCCACCTCTGGCGCCGGCAGGGTGAAAATAACCATGAGCTTTTTCCAAAGGTTTTCTTTGCCTACGTCGCTGGCATATCTTATTCCTCCCGCCCTTGGCTTATTCCATTCTCGAACGATGATCGGGATGTAGTCCCTAACAATAACTCCGCATTGCTTTACAATTTTTTTTGCAACATCAGGGGGAGCAATCGGTGTGCCGTCTTCAGCGACTTTTTCGATCCTGTACCTTTCATGGTCACCCAACTTTTTGGCTGGGCCTCGTTTCGTTCTTACAGAAGATTTGCTCGATCCGGAGGGCTAAAAGAAGAAAGAGCGTTAATATATATATATAGACAGCAGAGGCTTAATTAATTAATATATATGCACCTCGCCGGAGTTTGCAACATTTAATGTTCCACCGGAGCCGTCGGCATCTCCCTCGTCGGCTTCTCCCTCATCGAAGCCGCCGGCTTCTCCCTCGCCCCAGCCGTCGGCTTCTACCTCACCGGAGCCGTCTCTTCGGTTGAGAGACTCATCTCCCTCACCGGAGTTGTTCAGAAACTGGGAGGTGACATCGCCAACATCTTCCCCGCGGATCATATCCTCGAGGATGTTTTCCTGATTTTCGTCTCGTTCCATAGTTTCTGCAAATTAAGAACAATGCACAAAACTTTAGTTGGGTAACAGTACTAACATTTTATAATACAGACACTTAAATCATTTTCTTTTATTAAAGGCAGAAACAGCATTTTTACTAAATATTACACCTAGAGAGTTCTGTTAATCAAACAATCACCACACTACCCAACCAAGCATCACAACAATAATCCTAAATCCTACAGAAGGCTACTGGGATACACAAGGCAAAACAATTGGATTCAACTTAATTGAATTAACCATTATTTATATATGATTATTATGGCAGAAACTTGTCACACAAGTTTTAATGCACAACTCAAGTTATGTTTGTCACAAAATTATGCTAATTTAGGGACAACTAGCATTGATTGTTTATGATCCAACAAAATTGGTCTAGGTCCATTTGGATACTTATTTATTCCACTATAATTATGATACTATAGAAAAGGATACATCACTATTTGATTTTCTATTTTGCCTCTGTTGTTCTAATAATTCTACAAAAATAGGGATAGCTAACATTTTAAATTACTAAGCTAACAAAATGGACCTCAAGTCATTTGGAGTTCTAGAGCATCAGAAACAAACAAGTTTAGAATATAAACCTTCTGTACTGTTTGAATTATCACTCACTGTATAATGATCTAAACAAGATAAAACCAATATGGTTGGATTAGCAATTTCATAAGCTATTCAGAGAATTTTGGTTTGATTTATTTGGACTTATAAATCTCAAGTTATGAATTTTCTAACATGCCTACAGGTTTGAAAGTTTCTGCTAATTCATAAATTCGGAAGAGGAGGGAAAAAAAATAAATGGGCTGAGAAGGTTCCCATCCCACTGGCTTGGCCCAGTTTTATTTTTTCCGCGCGTGAAAATGATTGAAACGCTGACGGGTGGGACCCACCCGTCAGCGGCTAACTCTAAACAAAACGGTGCTCCACGGGCGCGCGGCGGTTTCCGGCGGCGCCGCCGTGGCTAGAGACGGTGGCGACGGCGCAGTGGCTCACCTAGGGGCCCTAGAGGTGCGGTGGACGGCGGAGGCGAGTGCGGTGGACGGCGGACCGTCGGCGGCGAGTCCCCCGACGTGCACGGGCACGCGTGGAGGCCGGCGTACGTGCGGGCTCCTCTCCCTCTCTGCAGCACGGGCGGCCGGCGTGCGGGCGGCGCGGCGCGGGCGTCGAGGGCGCCGCGGAAGTCGACGGCGGCGGCGCGGCGCGGCGTGGGGCGGCGCGAGCGTCGGGCAGCCTGGCGGCGTGGTTTTTGCTCCGGCGTCCGCGTGAGTCCTTAGTCGATTTTGGGATGGATTGGGGACGGAGAAGGGCACGCAGTTATACCCGGACTCATTGGTCCCGGTTCATGCCACGAACCGGGACCAATGCCTCATTGGTCCCGGTTCGTGGGAGGAACCGGGACCAATGACATGGCAATTTAATGCCAGATTTGCCTCGCGCGTCCATGGACCTTTAGTCCCGGTTCTTCGTATAAACCGGGACCAATGAGTCCTTTTTCAAATTTATTTCAAACTTTTCAGTTCTGAATGTTGTTCCCGCCTTTTTTTCTTATTAAGGTGTTTGAATATGAATTTCAAATGGTTTTTAAATGATAATTCATTTTGACAAATATTTATTGCATAATTTTGAATCTGAAAATACTTTCAACATGAAAAGTGTTTAAATTTGAATAAATAATCCAAAACCATTTTCTGTTTTCTAAAATAATTATTCTAACTATACAAACTTGTGAGCCGTTGGATCAGCGGTGTGTTTATTTCGAGCGCTTGTGAGCCGTTGGATCAGCGGTGTGTGTTTCTTTTCAGGTCTTGTGAGCTGTAGTATGCCCAATCAGGAAGAAGCACACGGATCGTGTGTTTCCTTCGAGCGCTTGTGAGCCGTTGGATCAGCGATGTGTTTCTTTCGAGCGCTTGTGAGCCGTTGGATCAACGGTGTGTGTTTCTTTTCAGGTCTTGTGAGCTGTAGTATGCCCAATGAGGAAGAAGCACACGGATCGTGTGTTTCCTTCCAGCATAGTGAAATATCGTGGGAGTGGATGACAAGACAGACATGTCTATGGAATGTATTAAACCTTTATGTAAGGAGCATGTGTAAGGAGCATGTGTAAGAAGCTTCAATCAGCTGCAATTTTACCAACACAATCTCTGCATTCTCCAAGATTTTTAGCATTTCCATGTGATAGAACAAAACATACGGTTTCCCCTGCATACAGCCCGACGGTGGCTCGTGAGTGCCCGCATATCAAATGCACCGTCAGACGTATGCAGGGAATCCGAATGATTTGTTTACGAAATGAACTACAATGAGTACAGAGTGAGTGCCAAACATGTCCGAGAGGTGGGCTATATATAGGGTCACTGTATTCTGAAAACTCTAAACACTGAAGAGAACAAAACACACGGTTTCCCTGCATACAGCCCAACGGTGGCTCGTGAGTGCCCGCATATCAAATGCACCGTTGGACGTATGCAGGGAATCCGAATGCTTCGTATACCAAAATGAACTACAATGAGTAGACACTGAGTGATGAACATGTCCGGGAGGGGGGCTATATATAGGGTCTGTGTGCTTCTTTGGTAACACCAACCGGGTCATGTGGCTCACGAAGTGGTCGTGATAGTGTTGATCCAACAGCTCACAATCCCTCAAAAGAAACACACGCCTGAAAGAAACACACGATCCGGTTGGTAACACCAACCGGGACTAAAGGCGGGCTTTGCGGTCACGACTCGTGTCAGTCACGTGTCCTCCCCCAGCGCTGCCCTAGCCACGTGTCCTCCCCTAGCGCTGCCCTGGAGGTCTTTATATATTGTCGCCGACGGGGTAAACCCTAATCCACCATTCCTAGCCACGAATGCATCGTCTCCACGAGATGGATCCGCCACGCCCGCCGCAGCGCCTTCTGGACGAGGTCGAGCGTGCTCGGCAGAGCGCGCTTGGGCGCTACCGCGGGAGCCTATCCCGCCGTATGCCCACGAGCCCGGCGTGGAGAGGAATGCCCTGCTACCGGCCTCCTGCTCCGGTGCCGGAGGAGGTGCGGAGGACGTACGAGCGCACGTGGTCCGACGTCCCTGACCCCGACGAGGATGCGTACGCCGCAGGGGTGGCGTGGGGATCCGCGGCCGTACCTCCACCAGTCGCCGCCGACCCTCCCGACGAGGAGGATGACGACGACGACTTCGACTTCGACTGGAGCGACCATGGGGAAGAGCGCGGCGGGCCGCAGATGTAGGAGGCCATTGAAGCCTCCTTCCAGTCCGTCCACGACGACCGTGTACAGCGAGCCAGAACTGCCAGCCAGCTCAAGGTGAAGGAGGCTTCCGAGCTGGATTGGGCGCTGAAAGACTCTTGCCCTCCGCCGCAAACGTGCGCGCGAGAACCGGGCGGCCACGAACGGGGCTGGCTCCTCCCGCCGTTCCCCCTAATCCTATGGACTCCGAGCCAGCAAGTCTGTTTATGTAGAATAATGTTGGTGATGTTGGTGATGTGTAATAATGTATTAAACCTTTTATGTAATGCATTTTATGGAATGTATTAAACCTTTATGTAAGGAGCAGGTGTAATAATAATGAATGTGTATTTCCAATGTGTATTGTCAAGAAGCTTCAAATCAGCTGCAATTTTCAGTTCTAAATGATGTTCCCGCCTTTTTTTTTCTTATTTAGGTGTTTGAATATGAATTTCAAATGGTTTTGAATCTGAAAAGACTTTCAACATGAAAAGTGTTTAAATTTGAATAAATAATCCAAAACCATTTTCTGTTTTCTAAAATAATTATTCTTGGGAACTATTCAGAATGCTCGGGAACCATGCATTACATATGGTCACTTGTTTTCTAAAAGGTTTAATACAGTACTACACATCACATAAAGGTTTAATACATTACATTGATTTACATAAAAGCCATGAACCCTTCTTCGCGTATGTCCCTTGCCTATGATCGCTTCAGCCGTAACCATGGTGCATCTTCATTATTTAACGGGATGCTTGGGTCAATTTTCATTGTGAAGGGCGGAATTTCATCAAACTTATTATAATCTGCTGACATGTCTGTCTTGTCCTCGACTCCCACGATGTTTCTTTTCCCTGAAAGAACTATGTGACGCTTTGGCTCATCGTCTGTTGTATTCGTTTGCTTATTTTTTTCTTTTTTTCGGTCTAGAGGACATGTCCTTCACATAGAAAACCTGAGCCACATCATTGGCTAGGACGAATGGTTCGTCTTTGTAACGACCAAGATTCTTGAGATACACTGTTGTCATTCCGTACAGCTGGTCTACCTTTACCCCTTCTCCATCCATGTTGACCCAACTGCACCGAAACAAAGGGACCTTAAAATTAGGTCCATAGTCAAGTTCCCATATCTCCTCTATGTAACCATAGTATGTGTCCTTTTGCTCATTCTCGTCTGTTGCATCAAAGCGGACACCACTGTTTTGGTTGGTGCTCTTTTTATCTTGGGCGATCGTGTAAAATGTATTCCCATTTATCTCGTACCCTTGGAAATTCAATACAGTCGAAGATGGTGACGCGGCCAACAAGTAGTGCTGATCTCCGACAGTGGTGTCATTCATGAGATGTAATCGCAACCAACTGCCGAAAGTCTCCATGTGTTTTTCTTTAATCCAGGAGTCAGCCTTCCCCGGGTTCTTCGAGCGTACATAATTCTTGTGTTCCTCGATATACGGAGCCACGAAGGTGGAACTTTGTAGAACTGTGTAGTGTGCTTGAGTGAAAGAATGCCCGTCCCTACATATCATTGCTTTCTTTCCTAGCGTGCCTTTTCCACTCAGTCTCCCCTCATGCCGCGATTCAGGAACACCAATCGGCTTAAGGTCAGGAATAAAGTCAACACAGAACTCAATGACCTCCTCTGTTCCATAGCCCTTTGAGATGCTTGCTTCTGGCCTAGCACGGTTATGAACATATTTCTTCAAGACTCCCATGAACCTCTCGAAGGGGAACATATTGTGTAGAAATACAGGACCGAGAATGGCAATTTCGTCGACTAGGTGAACCAGGAGATGCGTCATAATATTGAAGAAGGATGGGGGGAACACCAACTCAAAACTAACAAGACATTGGACCACATCCCTCTGTAGCCTTTGCAGACTTTCTTGATCGATTACCTTCTGAGATATTGCATTGAGGAATGCACATAGCTTCACAATGGGTACTCGAACATTTTCCGATAGAAGCCCCCTCAATGCAACCGGAAGCAACTGCGTCATAATCACGTGGCAATCATGAGACTTCAGGTTCTGAAAGTTTTTCTCTACCATATTTATTATTCCCTTTATATTTGACGAGAAGCCAGCCGGGACCTTGATACTGCTCAGGCACTCAAAAAAGATTTCCTTCTCTGCTTTGGTAAGAGCGTAGCTGCTTAAGTATTGACGCCCTTTATCCGTCTGCTTGTTGTATGGGTCTTTCATACGTTGCTGGTCCTCCCGTGCTGCTGGTGTATCTTTTGTCTTCCCATACACGCCCAGGAAGCCTAGCAGGTTCACGCAAAGATTCTTCGTCACGTGCATCACGTCGATTGAAGACCGGACCTCTAGGACTTTCCAATAGGGTAGCTCCCAAAATATAGATTTCTTCTTCCACATGGGCGCGTGTCCGGTAGCGACGTCTTTCGGAACAGATTGACCTCCAGGACCCTTTCCAAAGATTACTTCTATGTCCCTGACCATACCAAATATAGCATCACCATCAGGGAGGTTAGGCTTCTTCCGGCGATCTGCCTCACCGTTGAAATGCTTGCCTTTCTTTCTTACGGTATGATTGTTCGGAAGAAATTGACGACACCCCACACTAGTACGGAACGACACATCGGAAACGGGCCAAAAACCCCTTCGGCAACGGAGAAAGGGTCCGTGTCCCCGACCCTGTCACTGATGTGAAGGCCTTCATCGGTAACGGAGGCAAAAAACCGTTTCCGATGAGGTCTCCATTTGGCAACGGTTGGCGCAGACCTCCGTTGCTTTAGTTTTCCTACATCAGATATGGAGTTTTCCATCTACCCGTTTGCACTGAGCTTTTCTCATATTTCGGTTATATGCCATAATACATGAAAGGCTGATTGCACAATGCAATAAAACGTTATTCAATTCATAACATAGAACAAATGCCATCATTACATTGGTATACAATAATATCACTGTTTTTTACAATTTGACTACAATCATATCCATCACACATTGGCATAATGTAATATCACCTATTACACTTTGACTACAATCATGAACTCTAAACCTATAAGCAACTAACCTAACAAGATGGAAGGCTGGCTTAATTAAGCCAGCCTTCCATCTTTGACTTGGAGCTCACCTTCTATGAGCTCTCGGTCGTCGCTGTACCCACTCCAAGACCAGTATCCACGAAATTTCCTTGCCTTAAGTTTTCTGGTTCTCGGAATGATACATTGGTACTTTTATGCAGTGTTGCCGAAATAAACTCCTGCGTGAAAGAAAAAAATATTAGCGAAATGTACAAAATACATCTGGATATTAAAAAAATCGGTGGCTATTTTCCAGCAACTGCTTTGTTCGGTTGCCATTTTCGAGAAACTGCTAAGATCGACGGCAAATATCCAGGAACTGCTCTGTTTGGTGGCAGACAGTTCGCATTCCTTCCTTCTCTTCTTCCTCGTTCCACCCCAATCCCCCACCCGCCATGGACGACCGCAACAGAATAACAGAGACAACTACCGTCCGTACCCACGGCACCGTTCTGGAGGTGGTGTACACGAACGAGGAGCATACCGTGGAGCGGATCCTCGACAAGTACGAGGAATGGCTAGCAGAGGAGAAGCATCGGTTCATCGGCCTTGACATCGAGTACACCCGTAATCGTCGGCACATGTCTGTCCTGCAACTCGCCATGCGCCAGCATGTCCTCGTGTTCCACTGGTGCAAGTCCAAGAAGAATTGTCCAGAGTTGGGCAAATTCTTTGAACGCAAGAATATCACCTTCGCAAGCGTGGACATCACCAACGACAGCAAGGTGCTTTCTTCTGCCGGCTTCCACATTCCACCGGAGTACTACGTGGACATCCAACTCGTATACAAAATCAAGGGTGGAGACGAGAGGGACGGAATGGGTGATCTAGCGGCAGACCTCATCGACAAATCATACGCCAACATGAAGAAGGAGTTCCCATCCAACCAGCACGATTTTTGGGAGTGGATGCCGCTGCACAAAGTTAACCTCGACTACGCAGCAATAGATGGGTACGTGACCTACGAGTTGTATCGCAAGATCCTAAAGGACAGGCTACGTCCAACATGGCAGGAAATGCTCTGCCCTAGGTGCAAGAATGCCCTAGGTGAATTGCAATAGGCTTTGGATGTGGGTGTTTAACTAGTTTGTACAGTTGGTGCTTTAACAATAAGTGTTTGTAATTATCAGAACATGTATGTGTGAATTTGCACTAGGAATTTGTTTATGTGATGAAATGCTCATACGTAGAACCTAGTTCATCGGCATCACAGCCGGTCACAGAAAGATTTATACCTTTCACCCGGCGGGAGAGGAGGTGCAGGCCTCTGCCAGATGCGCTGAGATGCTACCAGCGCGCTGCGACGCAATCACCTCCTCCTCCTTCTCCTTCGTCGACATCCACCTCCTCCTCCTTCTCCAGATCAGACACCACCTACAGATCCTCCACCACCTCCAGATCGGCCACTTCCTCCTCCAGATCGGCCACTTCCTCCTCCAGATGGGTTTCTGCTGGTAGATCCGCCGGAGGTGCTGCACCACCACCTCATGAATGACCTCCTCCACATCGGCCTGGCTCAGAAGAAGCCGGGCATCACCGGAGGAGGAGGGCGTCAGATGGTGGCGCTGCCGCATCATTAGCGGACGCATGGCCGCCTCCAGATCGACCTTCCCCTCACGAAGGGCTGCCGCTAGAACGGTGCTGCCGCGGCGGCTAGAGCCGCGGCCGCGATGGCCGGATCTAGAAGCGCCGACAGAGGAAGCCATTAGAGAGAGTGAGGAGAGTTGAAAGCCACAGTGTGCGGCGGCTAGGGTTGGAAGAGAGACAAGTGAGAGAGTGATAATGAGACCGAGCCGGCAGTATATATAAGCGCCACATTGGCAACGGACATTTTATATAACCGTTTCCATTGATTTTACACCAGCGAGAGACCACTTAGCAGCTAGTGCTACTACATACGGACTTGATAATGAAGTAAACGATTACATATATGCTACTACTAGCTAATGCTACTACTAGCAGCTGCTGATGAAGACTCGGGCTCGTCGTCGCTGTACACGAGTGCGTCCCTCCGGCATAAGGTACCGTCGAAGATCTTGATGAAGAACCCGTTGTCGCCGTCGAACTCGAAGCACAAAAAGTGCCCCTGCTCAAGCTTGTACGCTTGGGCGAATGACTTCCATCCCTGGCCGAGGTACAAATTCCCCCCGGCACTCACGGCCGTCTTCACCGCCCAGCTGCCGTTCTCGCAGTCCTCCATCTTCAGATGCATGGTAGCTGCCACCATGCCTTGGAGCTTCTCTGCGAACGCCCTCGGGAGCCTCAGGCGGCTCTCGATGCCCTTGTACAGGATAACCAAGAACTCGAAGCCGCGCAGCTCCGGGGACATGTCTTCAGAGGACGGTGAGGGCGACACCGACGGCGTGGCATTGCGGCTGCGCCCCCTACCACGGCCGCGCCCTCGTCCACGGCCGCGACCGCTGATGGTACCTCTCGCCGGGGACATGTCTTCAGAGGACGGTGAGGGCGACACCGACGGCATGGCATTGCCGCTGCGCCCCCTACCACGGCCTCGCCCTCGTCCACGGCCGCGACCGCTGCTGGTACCTCTCGCCATGGATTTGGACGGAGGGGATCTGGCGAAGTTTGAATAACTATAGGCGATGGACTGGGGCTTCAAAGAGACCGCTGCTGGTACCTCTCGCCATTTATACTCGCGGGTCTGCTCCGCCCACCTCCCCATCTGCCCATTCGCTAGCCTCCACGTATCAACATTTTCAACGGTTGGAAAATTTATCCGTTACCATAGAGGCAAATATTGGAAACGGACAATTTTATTAACCGTTGCCAATATAATAGGTGACGGAGATTGGAAAGGGTCCGTTGCCAATGTAGGCGGGCCTGGTCAGGTTTGTACGCACCGGCCGCGCGGAAAGCGCGATTCTCCGTCGCCTAACACCTGCCGTTTCCATAGAGGGGTATCCGATGTGTCGTTCTGTACTAGTGCCAGGTACACAACCTTCTTACTTTTTTCCAAATATGTACCTTTAGTCTTATCTGAACAGTGCGTGCATGCATTGTATCCCTTGTTTGACTGTCCAGAAATGTTACTAAGAGCAGGCCAATCATTGATGGTTACGAACAGCAACGCTCGTAGGTCAAATTCCTGTTGTTTGTGCTCATCCCACACACGTACACCTGGTTCGGCCCACAACTGCAAAAGTTCATCAACTAATGGCCTTAGGTACACATCAATGTCGTTGCCGGGTTGCTTCGGGCCTTGGATGAGCACTGTCATCATAATGAACTTCCGCTTCATGCACAACCAAGGAGGAAGGTTGTAGATACATAGAGTCACGGGCCAGGTGCTGTGACTGCAGCTCTGCTCCCAAAAGGATTCATGCCGTCTGTACTTAGACCAAACCATAAGTTCCTTGCGTCACCTGCAAAGTCCGAGAACTCTCTCGATTTTTCTCCACTGTGACCCATCGGCGGGGTGTCTCAACTTCCCGTCTTTCTTACGCTCTTCTTTGTGCCATCGCAACAACCTGGCATGCTCTTTGTTTCTGAACAGACGTTTCAACCGTGGTATTATCGGAGCATACCACATAACCTTAGCAGGAACCCTCTTCCTGGGGGGCTCGTCATCGCCCTCAACATCAACAGGGTCATCTTGTCTGATCTTGTACCGCAGTGCATTGCATACCGGGCATTTATCCATATTCTCGTACTCCTCAGCGCGGTACAGGATGCAGTCATTAATGCATGCATGTATCTTCTACACATCTAATCCTAGAGGGCAGATAGCCTTCTTTGCTTCGTATGTAGTCTCGGGCAATTCGTTATCCTTTGGAAGCTTCGGTTTCATTATTTTCAATAATTTCTCAAATCCCTTGTCAGATAAACCAGTCTCTGCCTTCCATTTCAGCAGTTTCAGTGTGGTACCGAGCTTTGTGCTGCCATCTTCGCAATTTGGGTACAACAACTTTTTGTGATCCTCTAGCATGGCCTCCAACTTTAGCTTCTCCTTTTCTGTATCACATTCTCGCTTTGCATCAGAAATGACCCGACCAAGACCATCAGCGGGCTCATCTGATGCCCGTTGTTCACCTCCTTCTTCTTCATTGTCTTCCATTGCAGTATCACCGTATTCTTTAGGGAACATAGGATAGTTGTCATCATACTCTTCTTTTTCATTGTCTTCCATCCTAACCCCTCTTTCTCCGTGCTTGGTCCAACAATTATAGCTGGGCATGAAACCTCTCTGAAGCACGTGGCTTTGAATGGTTTTCGAGTTAGAGTACTCCCTGACGTTCCGACAGTCAACACATGGACAAGGCATAAAATTATCCACTTTGTTTGCCTCAGCCACATCGATAAATTTATGCAGGCCTGCAATAAAATCGGAACTGCGTCGTTCGCCGTACATCCATCGCATCCGTGCATCCATCTGCATCATATAATTAAGTTTATCAAATACCATTACAATAACATCTTGAATAGTGAAATGACCACCGTACATCGACACATGCAATATTTTGTATCAATTACAGATGAAAAGGATAAGGTTGCTAACCTCGGTCGAAGATATCATTTTGTGTGAACTTAAGTGTGGCTCGGGCATTTCATCGAACACATCTTGTGCGTAGCAAAGGAAAAAAACTAGCACCCACTTCCCACACATCCAAGCAGAAAAAAAAACAGAGGAGAGAAGCTGGCTGGGAGGGTTACTTATAGGCAGAGGAGGGGTATTAGTCTCGGTTCGAGACACGAACCGGGACTAATATCCCCAACCGAACCGGGACCAATGGTCCACGGGCCCGTGGCAGCTCGAACCGGGACCAATGCCTGGCATTGATCCCGGTTTTTCTCTGAACCGGGTCTAATGCAAATTTGGGCTCCGGACGAAAGCCTCATTTTCTACTAGTGTTGATCTCATTTTCCATTCACGTGTGAAAGAGATGTGACTAGTATTTTTTTTAGATCAATTGGAGAGACATGTATCAATGAATTTAGTCTGTTCTATTCAAAATCATGTGAAAATTTCGCATCGAAAAGTACTTTCACAAGACATGATTTTCCGAGATTTAATTAATATAGTATAAATTGAGGAAATTCGCATTGGCACCCGGGTGTAGATGCTCCCGATATTTCAAAAAAAATTCAAAATTTGAAAACTCATCAAAAAAATCTGAAAAAAATCATGCACGTACATGACCATGGTACGCACCACCGTATTTTTTTTCGCGACGAAATACCATCGTACGTGGCCTGTACAAAAATGACAAATTTCCTGTCAGATTTTCAAATTTTGAACTGTACTTGTCTGACAGGAAATTTGTCATTTTTATACAGGGCGCGTACGATGGTATTTCGTCGCGAAAAACAATACGGTGGTGCGTACCGGGGTCATGTACGTGCATGATTTTTTTCAGATTTTTTTGATGAGTTTTCAAATTTTGAAATTTTTTTGAAATCTACCGGGTGCATCTACACCCGGGAGCCAAAACGCCTCTCTCTATAAATTGCTCAAATTTACATCTCGGAGATACTGTTTGGTTTGGAGATACTGTTTGGTTTGTCCCTGTGATGGAGCTATCACCACACGGAACCTGACACGTAAGATATGGCATATAAAAGGCCTATGTCCACATCAGCACATGTCGTTGACAAAGAGTAGAAGCTACTATAATTTTCGTTCACGTGCGATAGGGATTGCAATAATATTTTGGAGATCCATTGGATGGATGCATTTTCGCATTACGCTACATATATAAGAAAACGAAAATGGACTGTTAATTAAATAAAAAGTTGCCGATCGAAAGCCATGCTTGGCCAGTTGTGTGCTATTCTTGCGATCCGATAGATGGTTTTCTATGCTTCTCTGCAGCAAAGTACTAAATTACTAGGTTTTCTTTTAGAGATGAACACCAGATTATCAGTTAGCTGGGAATGCCAAGAGCTGAAAATCATGTGATGGATTAGCGATGTATTTCCATGCTAATCCACGACGTTACACCATGCGTTAGCACGTTAATTATCGACCTCTTCTTGACCCAGTTACAAGTTACAACATCTCCTCTCCTTCTCTGATCAAAGCTCTCAATGTTTATTTGTGGGTAGAACAAGAGAGACTTTGGATAGATCATTCAGTTATTTTACTTAGGATCTCATCTCTCTGCACCAGCTGCCTTGAGCGACTCGACCTGGCTCTTCCCGCGTGGACCCTTCCGCCGGATGTAGAGGCGGTACTCGTCGAATGTCATGGGCTGGTACAGCGCCGGTCTCTCCGGCGGCGAGACGAGCTCCGGCATGGGCACCAGCGGGAGGTCGCTCCTTGGGTTGTAGAAGAGCGCGATGGAGAGCCGCTCCGCGCCGGCGTTCGCCATCACCCGGTGCTCCACACTCCGGTACGTCGCGTTCGTCAGCACCTGTGCATGCCAGGACGACCAAAAGAAAATGGGTCAAGTTTTTCCGAGATTTAATTAATATAGTATAAATTGCTCAAATTTACATCTCGGAGATACTGTTTGGTTTGTCCCTGTGACGGAGCTATCACCACACGGAACCTGACACGTAAGATATGGCATATAAAAGGCCTATGTCCACATCAGCACATGTCGTTGACAAAAGAGTAGAAGCTACTATAATTTTCGTTCACCTGCGATAGGGATTGCAATAATATTTTGGAGATCCATTGGATGGATGCATTTTCGCATTACACTAAATATATAAGAAAACGAAAATCGAATGTTAATTAAATAAAAAAAGTTGCCGATCGAAAGCCATGCTTGGCGAGTTGTGTACTATTCTTGCGATCCGATAGATGGTTTTCTATCTTTCTCTGCAGCAAAGTACTACTCCCTCCGTTCAGTAATAGATGTCTTAGCTATTTCAAAATTTGGATGTTTATTAAACATGTTTTAGTGTGTACATACATACAAATTTTGAGATAGGTAAGACATCTATTTCCGAACGGAGGGAGTAAATTACAAGGTTATCTTTTAGAGATGAACACCAGATTATCAGTTAGCTGGGAATGCCAAGAGCTGAAAATCATGTGATGGATTAGCGATGTATTTCCATGCTAATCCACGACGTTACACCATGCGTTAGCACGTTAATTATCGACCTCTTCTTGACCCAGTTACAGGTTACAACATCTCCTCTCCTTCTCTGATCAAATCTCTCAATTTTATTTGTGGGTAGAACAAGAGAGACTTTGGATAGATCCTTCAGCTATTTTACTTAGGATCTCATCTCTCTGCACCAGCTGCCTTGAGCGACTCGACCTGGCTCTTCCCGCGTGGACCCTTCCGCCGGATGTAGCGGCGGTACTCGTCGAATGTCATGGGCTGGTACAGCGCCGGTCTCTCCGGCGGCGAGACGAGCTCCGGCATGGGCGCCAGCGGGAGGTCGCTCCTGGGGTTGTAGAAGAGCGCGATGGACAGCCGCTCGGCGCCGGCGTTCGCCATCACCCGGTGCTCCACGCTCCGGTACGTCGCGTTCGTCAGCACCTGTGCATGCCAGGACGACCAAAAGAAAATGGGTCAAGTTTTTGGGAAGGAAGGTGTTGATTGTACAGATCCCAGCGTCCGGTGATTAATGGGCTGGACCCGCGACGACTATTCTGCAAACGGCCCAGCAGCTTTGAAGTTGAGAGAATCAGATCTGCGAGCGGCATGTGAGAAACGTGCAGCTCCCTTTGCTGACGAGAATGAATACTACAGTAGTTCCGTGTACTGCCGCTGCTGCACCGGCAGAGCAGTGAAGGATCACCGGACAGCAAAGCTTGCTGGACCATGTACTATGCTAGTGGCCAGTAGATCAACATCAGATCTCAACGAAGGGACAAAATGGCACGGCGGGGTTCTTACAATTTCACCCCACCAAATGTTTCGCGAGAAAAAAATCTTTTGTTGTTCCCTGTGTAAAGAAACATTTTTCGGTGATTCAAAATGACTTTTCACCAGACTTGTCTTTATCTTTTTTACACAACCTATGAATCTTTATTTTCGTTTCAGAAACAGGAAATCGAAGCAGTGTAAGTTTTGGTTCTTTGTTACTGCTCCGTACGTACTTTTGCTTGTTAGCAGGAAAAACTGCAGCAGAGTCGATCGGTGCATGCATGTGACTGCACGTTGTTGCATGCCTGATCAGGCATATGTGATCCGGGTACCGCCCGTCCCATGCATGCGTGCTGGCTCCGCCTCGTGATTCGTGTACTCCCTCCGTCCCAAAATAAGTGTCTCAAAGTTGTACAAAAGTAAATGTATCTATACTTGTTTCATGTCTAGATACATCTACTTTTTGACAAATCTAAGACAGTTATTTTGAGACGGAGGGAGTATTATTTTTCCCTCTCCGATGAGTCCACGCATTCAATCCGATAACAGTAGACGTTTGTCGTGTCTGTTTTTTCCATTACCAATCAGTAACCCTAGATCCAAGAACACCAGTGCGAGTTGTACCACTGTGTGTGCTAATCACCAGCCGTACATCTTCATGTGCCGTGATCACCACATACTGTCATACATGTTGTCACTGGAAGAGCTTAAACGAAATTTTTGGGCGAACCAGGTTAAAAAGAGAACACATAAAAAGCTACCTGTGTGCTGATGCATTAGTGTTATTGGGTTCATATTGTAAATTCTTGGGCGGGTCATGGCCCAGGTTCGCCTTACCATTGCTCTGACACTGCTTGTTGTGCGTGTGCAGAGAGTAGTGCTCAGCAAATCCGTTTACCGCTCGGTAACCGGATATCCCAAGCACACCGGAAAATGGTCGTACCGGGCAAAAAGTTTAATTTTTTGATTCTACTTAAATTTTAACGAGAACCTAAATAGTCATATCGGGAACAAAACAAACTGAGTTTTGATTTTTAAATTCATCTAGTAACCGGTCGGAACCGCGGTAACCCTTTGAAAATGTTCCTACCGGATAAAACCTTGCCGGTGACACAACGTAGGTGACGATCGGATAGGTCCATCCTACAGCTAGCTGACGTTACCGTCGCAACGGCCATCGCGCGGGATGACACAGCAATACAACGTGTGTGTTGCTTATGCCAGCTTCCAAAAGCACGTGGAAGCTAGTGGCCATGACGCAGACGAAAACTTCATACTAGTATATTTCTATGCAACGCGACATACGCAAGAAGTTTTTTTTGCGGGTAAAATAGAAACTTTATTAAGCAAGAAGTTGACCAGGAGACATAGTAGCTAGCAAGATCCCCACTGACACCTACCTGTGCTGATCTCATGCATTGTTTAATCATTTTAAAATATACTTCTACTACGTCAAATTTATCTTGTGTTTTTGCTTTGTACTCCCTCCGTTCGGATTTAATTGACACACATTTTGTTACACATGGATGTATGTAGACATCAAACAAGTATAGATACATTAAAACTAAGTCAATTAATTTGGAACGGAGGGAGTAGTTGTGTTTGTCGATGGTGGCTGTCTTGGGACTAGCATGGTGTAAAGTTGTAATGCTCTTGTTCGCAACAAGTTGTAGTTGTCTTGTATTTCAATTTCTGCCTTATATAAAAATAATGTCGTACGCCTAGGCGTACTCTCGAAAAAATAATAATTTTGTGGTACGTACGTCAAATTGATTTGTACTACGTAGTAACGTAGGCAGTGACACGTCATGCATGCTTTGCTGACAAAGGACGAGGCACTTTTGGCGGGATGAGAGAGCAAAAGGGGCACGTGCTGAAATGGACATGTGGTACTGCTGTCTTGGTGACCTAGCGAGACTTATCTACAGTAGCTAGCTACCAAAATTCATTTCAGCAAGTGAGTGAATAGCAAAAGCAGCTACGTACCCATCGTTGGTAGTACTCTAATGGCGACGTGGGCAAGTGCCGTCCGTTTCTAATTAATCCCATGAACGAGACACAGCAGGTTCGATCGTGTTTGGCTAGATGGTGGTGTGTGTGTTACCTGGATCTTTTTTTTAGAAACAAGGCAAAAACTTTGCCTTTTATATTGATATAGTAGGAGCAAAGACAAACGACATGGCCGAAGCCGAAAAATTTAAAAAGGCATCCCAGTAAGACCGAGGCCCAACACACCCAAAAACGAACTACTCACAAATCTCGGCCAAGCCCTTGGCCCCTGCCAGTTCCTACTCTCGCTCTTGATGCGCTCGAAGAGAATGGAGGGCATAGTGAAAGTGTTGTTGAAGACCCTCGCGTTCCGCTCTTTCCAAATTTCCCAAGTAATTAGGATGATCGCCGACTTGAGTCCCTTGCGGGAGGGAGATGGCGTGGCGGCTAGGTCCTTCCAGTAGTCGAAGACAGTAGGTTTAGTGACACCTAGACCCTGCATCAGCGTAGGGCATTTAAGCCAGGAGGACGCGTCGGCCCAGACCCTCCTCGAGTAGCGGCATTCAAATAACATGTGCCTCCCAGTCTCCGGTTGATTCCTGCAAAGCTGACAGACAGGCTGATGCGGCCATCCTCTGATGGCGAGACGGTCGGAAGTCCAAAGCCGGTTTTGCACGGCTAACCAGGCGAAGAAGGTGCATTTTGGAGGGGCCCAAGTGTTCCAGACAATGGCCATGAAAGGGCAAGCGGAGGCACCAAAGAACTGGGCCTTGTAGGCGGACTTCGCGGAGTAGACCCCAGAAGTAGAAAGGGTCCAGGTGATGGTGTCTTCGATGCCAGGGGAGAGCGGAGTCTCCTGAATGAGCTCCCAAAGTTGCACGAACTGGGAGATGTGATTGACCGTGAAGTTGGCCACGTCGAGGTCGGCAATCCATTTGAAGTTGGTGAGTGCATCATGGACCTTTCTGTTTTTGCGCTTAGAAGCCGTGAAGAGGTCAGGGGCGATAACTTTAGCCGAAAGTCCGTCAAGCCAGGACGATCCCCAAAAGGAAGCTTTGAGCCCATCCCCTATAGAAACCTTGGTGGCAGCATTGAAGAAGTTTCTGTCTGAGTCATCATTTGGCGTTTCCGAGCCGACCCACGGTTTGTCAGGAGAAGCCCACTCGTGCCAAAGCCATCTTAGCCTTAGCGCTCTCGAAAAAATTTCCAAGTTGAGGATTCCGAGGCCACCAAGAACTTTGGGGCGGCATACCTTGTCCCAACTGACCTTGCATTTACCTCCGCTGACGTTTTCGCTGCAGTTCCAGAGCATCCCTCTCCTGATTTTGTCAAATGCCTTCAGCATACCTTTGTCCGCTTTGATGGCCGTGAGGAGGAATATTGGCATCGAGGAGAGCACCGACTTGACCAGGGCAGTGCAACTCGCACGGTTGATGAACCTGCCCTGCCAAGGTTCGAGACGGGCTACCCGCAGTGTTACCTGGATCTGGTCCCCGACGTTGACGATGAACGCGTCCGCGACGGGGTCGACGGTGACCCACTCGCCGCCTCCGCCGAGCGCACGTACCTGGAGGCCCCTCACGCGCTCGTCGGCGAGGAGCACCGTCATGCCGCCGGGGTCCGAGTGCGAAGACAGCCCTAGCGTCAGCTCAGGCTGCGGGCACCGCGGGTAGTAGTTCACCCGCACGCACACCCCGGCTCCCTCCGCGCCGCCGAACTCCTCCTGCAGCCGCCCCTCGCCGACCCCGAGGCCAGACGACATCGCCGCCATCAGCCGCCCGCACAGCAACGCCACCTCCCTCCCGTACTCCTCCGTCGCCTCCCTGACGAAAGATAATTGTACGGAGGTTACACACACGTACTTGCAGTCTTGCACCGGCGGGCATGGCACTGTGCAGACGTGAATTTCAATTACCGTAGGTCCGGAGGGAGCAGGGGCCACTTGTCGGCCGAAGAGAGGACGTGGGCCGGCCGGAGGTGCAGGAAGTAGTAGTCGCCCCAGTCCAGGACGGCACCGCGCTCCACGCCCAGGCGGCTGCCGTACCCCTCGTACGTCGCCGGCGATTGGCGTGCCGCTGCTTCAGCTCCACGGGGAGTCGGAAGAAGCCGCGCCACGCGGCGCGGACGCGGCGGAGGAGGTCGAGAGGGACGCCGTGGTTCACCGCCTGGAAGAAGCCCCACTCCCGGCACACCTCCGACACCGCCCGCGCCACCGTCTCCGGAGACGACGACAGGTCCACCACCGGTATCGTCATGCCGTTGGTGGATACCGCCGCGGCCGCGGAGGAGGAGCAGTCGGACGGCGACGGGCGGTCGTCCACGGGCTTGACGTAGCGGTCGGGGATGGTGGCCGCGCCGCTCTCCGACAGCGATTGCACCCTCACAACCGGCTCCGGCCACCCTGCGGAGTCCATACTGGTGGCTCCGGCCAGCAGCTCGATTGTTGCCGCAATGCCGCTTGGCGCTGTTGTACTGTTGATTATATAGGACGATCGATCTGCCGCTGCTCCGGCTAGATGTTTGGCTGCTTGTGCCCGAGCGGTTGCTGTGAGCATTTATATTTCAGCTAGGAAACGCCAAGTCTTATATCTGGGCGGCAGTTGTGATCAATTAGTAGTTCGTTAACCCATGGATTAACAGAACATATAACTAGACTAGTTTATGTGTTGCTGATCAGCGCATCAGCCGCTGGGTACTAGAGGGTTAAGTTGAAAGAGGATTCAGATGCAACAACACACTTGTTGTATACTTGTATTCATCTAGCCATGATACTTATGCAGTCGTAGGGTACACATGCACCAACGTGGGGGGAGATCACAGCGTACCTTGAGCAAAAGCAGCTACGTACCCATCGTTGGTAGTGGTAGTACTCTAATGGCGACGTGGGCAAGTGCCGTCCGTTTCTAATTAATCCCATGAACGAGACACAGCTTCGATCGTGTTTGGCTAGATGGTGGTGTGTGTGTTACCTGGATCTGGTCCCCGACGTTGACGATGAACGCGTCCGCGACGGGGTCGACGGTGACCCACTCGCCGCCTCCGCCGCGCGCACGTACCTGGAGGCCCCTCACGCGCTCGTCGGCGAGGAGCACCGTCATGCCGCCGGGGTCCGAGTGCGAGGACAGCCCTAGCGTCAGCTCAGGCTGCGGGCACCGCGGGTAGTAGTTCACCCGCACGCACACCCCGGCGCCCTCCGCGCCGCCGAACTCCTCCTGCAGCCGCCCCTCGCCGACCCGAGGCCAGACGACATCGCCGCCATCAGCCGCCCGCACAGCAACGCCACCTCCCTCCCGTACTCCTCCGTCGCATCCCTGACGAAAGATAAATGTATGGAGGTTACACACACACGTACTTGCAGTCTTGCACCGGCGGGCATGGCACTGTGCAGACGTGAATTTCAATTACCGTAGGTCCGGAGGGAGCAGGGGCCACTTGTCGGCCGAAGAGAGGACGTGGGGCGGCCGGAGGTGGAGGAAGTAGTAGTCGCCCCAGTCCAGGACGGCGCCACGCTCGACGCCCAGGCGGCTGCCGTACCCCTCGTACGTCGCCGGCGAGTTGGCGTGCCGCTGCTTCAGCTCCGCGGGGAGGTGGAAGAAGCTGCGCCACGCGGCGCGAGCGCGGCGGAGGAGGTCGAGTGGGACGCCGTGGTTCACCGCCTGGAAGAAGCCCCACTCCCGGCAGGCCTCCGATACCGCCCGCCCGGCCGTCTCAGGCGACGATAGGTCCACCACCGGTATCATCATGCCGTTGATGGATGCCGCCGGTGCAGAGGAGGAGGATGAGGAGCAGTCGGACGGCGACGGGCGGTCGTCCACGGGCTTGACGTAGCGGTCGGGGATGGTGGCCGCGCCGCTCTCGGACAGCGACTGCACCCTTACAATCGGCTCCGGCCACCCTTTGGAGTCCTCCATGCCAGCCTCCGGCTCCCGCCAGCAGCTCGATTGTTGCCGCAATGTCACCTGGTGCTGTTGTACTGTTGATTATATAGGACGATCGATCTGCCTCTGCTCCGGCTAGATGTTTGGCTGCTTGCCTGAGCGGTTGCTGTGAGCATTTATGTTTCAGCTCGGAAATGCCAAAGTCATATATCTGGGCGGCAGTTGTGATCAATTAGTAGTTCGTTAACCCATGGATTAACAGAACATATAACTAGACTAGTTTATGTGTTGCTGATCAGCGCAGCAGCCGCTAATCAGATCCTACTAATTTGAAAGAGGATTCAGATGCAACAACACACTTGTTGTACTGTATTCATCTAGCCATGATACTTATGCAGTCGTAGGGTACACATGCCCCAACGTGGGAGGGAGATCACAGCGTACCCTTGAGCCATTGACCGAGTACGAGCAGTCGGCAATGCGCTAATAACAGGGTGGAGCAGCATTATTTTGATCAACTGAATACCTGATCCTCCTTTTTCGACGTTTCCTAAGACATACCAAATTTTATACTTTATATCCCCTGAGAAGACAAATATCGCCAAAATCTGTGTTTTTGTAAAAGAGGAAAACCCTGGTCTCTGCATTGCACCAGTTTATTCACACAACCATATATTATTCATTATCCAAAATCTACCAGCCGAAATAGTTTGACAAAAAAACCGAATCCATATGCCTTGCGCCGATAATAACTAGTACAACCATAGGTTGATCTCAGCATTCTCATCCTTAAAGACAAGTTTTGAGCCACCAATTTCGGCAAAAGGCAAGACACATGCACAAATATAAAAAGGGCATTTCCCTCCCTAAATTGTTTTGGTGCTATGACAACATGATTAGCAGACTAACCATATGCTTGGACAATATAGGATTACTAAAACCTAATACGGTAAAAGAACAAATCATCCAATGGAACAAATAATTTCCATCCATAGACTTTTTTCTGTTCACATTTTAAAATTGTTCAAAATAGTTTTTGTTCAATGGCCTTTTCTGTTCACTTTTAAAATAGTTAAAAAAAAAATTTCGTTCACTGCCATTTTCTGTTCACTTTTAAAACCGTTCAAAAATAATTTCCGTTCATAAACTTTTTCTGTTCACTTTTAAAAAAATGTTCAAAGATAATTTCCGTTCGTTGACTTTTTCTATCCAGTTTTTGAAATCGTTCAGAAAAGATTTCGTTCACGCACCTTTTCTGTTCATTTGTAAAATCGTTCAAAAGTCATTTCCATTCATAGACTTTTTCTGATAACTTTTTAAATAAATCGTTCAAAAATCATTTACGTCCATAGACTTTTTCTGTTCATTTTTTTAAATCTTTCAACATAGTTTTTGTTCAACGGCCTTTTCTGTTCACTTTTAAAATTTCTCAAAAATAGTTTTTGTTCATTGCCATTTTCTGCTCACTTTAAAAGAAATTCAAAAATAATTTCCGTTCATAGACTTTTTTCTGTTCACTTTTTAAAAAATCGTTCAAAGATAATTTTTGTTCGTATACTTGTCTGTTCAGTTTTTGAAATCGTTCAATAAAAATTTCTGTTCATCGGCCTTTTCTATTCATTTTTAAAATCGTTCAGAAGTCATTTCCATTCGTAGACTTATGTCTGTTCACTTTTTAAAAATCGTTCAAAAATAATTCCCATCTATAGCCTTTTTTCTGTTCATTTTTTGAAATTATTCAAAATAGTTTTTGTTCAATGGCCTTTTCTATTCACTTTTAAAATAGTTAAAAAATAGTTTTCGTTCACTGCCATTTTCTGTTCACTTTTAAAATCGTTCAAAAATAATTTCCGTTCATAAACTTTTTCTGTTCACTTTTAAAAAATTGTTCAAAGATAATTTCCGTTCGTCGACTTTTTCTATCCAGTTTTTGAAATCGTTCAGAAAAGATTTCGTTCACCTGCCTTTTTTGTTCATTTGTAAAATCGTTCAAAAGTCATTTCCATTTATAGACTTTTTCTGATAACTTTTTAAATAAATCGTTCAAAAATCATTTACGTCCATAGACTTTTTCTGTTCATTTTTTAAATCTTTCAACATAGTTTTTGTTCAACGGCCTTTTCTGTTCACTTTTCAAATTGTCCAAAAATAGTTTTTGTTCATTGCCATTTTCTATTCACTTTTAAAATTGTTCAAAAATAATTTCCGTTCATAGAATTTTTTCTGTTCACTTTTTAAAAAATCGTTCAAAGATAATTTCCGTTCGTCGACTTCTTATGTCCAGTTTTTGAAATCGTTCAAAAAAATCATTCACCGGCATTTTCTGTTCAATAAAGATCTCAAAATTGTTCATATTTTGAAATTGTTTTTTTTAGGTCAGATTTCAATATTTTCATATTTAAGAAATTATAAATTTGTTCCAATTTAAAAAATATTTAAAATATCCAGATTTCAAAACTGTTCATATTTTAAACTTAGCACCATCTACCTGTCAGCACCATAAAGAGTCACGAGATGCACAACGGTGTGGGCGACGGGGGTGCAGTGATGATGGCGGAGTTAATCGCGACGAGCGGCTGTGACACAGGTTGGAGAAGACGCGTCTAATGAGGAGTGTAAACACGGTCAAACCTTTAGTAAAAGATTATCTCGTATACAACCATCAAAACGAAAATATTACAACACGAGAGTTATAGGAAACGTAGAGATTAACCTTCTCACCAAAAGATATTTTAAACGGTAAACCGAGTACTATCATTTTGATAAAATTCTGCTAAAAAAGTTTCAGACATCGATTCATAATTGAGAAGTTACAGTGGAGAAAACTCAAAACTGAGTACAGGAATGGAACATACTCGTGGGCACGTATCATTTTCGTGTACAGATTATTCTATTTTAAAGTGCATGGCACATTATTATTTTGTTGACCATAACGTGCAAAACAAGTTTGTACAATTGTACATGTATGTTTTATGTTTGTGAAAGTAATGCGAATGTGCAAGAATCACGATATATGCAAGAGAAAATAGAAATAGTTACAGGCTTCAAAAAGAAAATAGAAATAGTTACGTACGACCGGAAATGTGCCGTGCATGCTTTCGTGCGAATGAAACAGAGAACTGAAGGGCTGAGGGAACGTGCGTGAACGTGCGAATGAAACAGGATCTGTCGGAAGGAAATGGGCCGGCCCATTACTCCCAGGGGTTATGCGAAGCGTTATACTACTCGCATAGGTCGATGTATAGGACGTCCCGGGGAGCCCGACGAGGAGTCTCATGGCGCGGGCCTGGTCGGTTGCAATGTGTTGGGCTTTGGCGACGGGTGACGCTTTCTCAGCCGCGACCCACTCAGACGCATCGATGCAGCAACACCTTCGTGTTTTGACCTGGTCGTCCTGAGACTGACTAGATCTAGCCTCGCGTTGGGCCTTCTGGCGCTCGAGCATCCATCGACGCATGGGAGTGCGTGTTGTCATGACACACGAGAACTGCCCAAGCGACACGGAGCGCCTCGACCAGCAGCTGCATTCACCCTGGCTAGTTGCCCGGCACGTTGCCGGCATGTACACGTGAGGTAGAGTTTTCCTTTTTTAAGGAAAATTCAGATAACCCGCAATCGAATTTTCAGGGAAAGCTTGTCTGTTCCTGTCCCCGAAAAATCAAAGTAGCAAGTTAACCCACTTGCAACATATAAAGCGTGATCGGTCCATATCACATAAACTGCGCAAAAGTAAGGTTCATCTGGAAATGTAGGTGTACAGTAGTATCTAGCAAAATGTCATATATTCCAATAGACA
Organism: Poa pratensis; assembly: GCA_947311845.1. Classification (NCBI taxonomy): domain Eukaryota; kingdom Viridiplantae; phylum Streptophyta; class Magnoliopsida; order Poales; family Poaceae; genus Poa; species Poa pratensis. The sequence goes on along the minus strand of CAMZMU010000037.1, from coordinate 77,655,759 downwards.
GTGTTTGGTACTTTTGCTTGTTTTTTTCTGCAAACTTTTTTGCTTACCCTGATCCGCGTGAGTATGAAAACTGCACATTCCTTCCATTTTGCATATAACATACATGAACGTGGCCGAAACTTATCCTCGTTCCAAGGATGGAATTGCTTTCTCTTTGGCCGAGATCGATGACTGCTGCCAGCTGGCCATTGTCTTCTCCGTGTGGAACAGCTTGGGGTATGGAGTTTGGAGGGAAAAAGTCTGGAGCTTGGGGTATGGAGTATGGAGGCTCTCCCCCGAGAGCGAGCTGGTGGGTGGAAACGTTGGCGCCTGTCCATCAATGTGAAAATATGCGATTTTTTCAAATAAAGAACATAAGCGATTGATTAATTTGCTTAAATTATATTCTAAAGTTCAGTTCCCAGCAAAATAAATTCTTAACTTTACCAAGCAAATACTTGGTGTATGGAGTTTGGAGGGAAAAAGTCCATGGGTTCGGTTGGTCATTCACAACGGGCCTTGTAATTTTGGGCCGGAACCTGCTGCCACAGTTTCCCAAAACATTTTAGGGCTCCTATTTGACGGGATTTAGCGTGGCCCGTTGACAGAACCATTTACTTTATTGTAAACCATTATTTTCTAAAACACATTATAAAACATGAAAGTCGTATGTAAAAAGTGTTTTAAAACAAAATGTACTCTCTCCGTTCCATATTAATTTTCACTATATCCGATATATCTAGCAACAAAACATATGTAATTACATCCGACTCTATGACAATTAATATGGATAAGAGGGAATAATTTAGAAAAGGACAAGGAAAACATGTTTACATTGTAAAAAAATTGTTCATGGGTATCCTTAAATATTCATAGGAGGGGAAATATGTTTCTGCAAATTCAAAAACATTGTCCATGTGTTTAAAAATAATGTACATATGAGAAAAATGTTCATGCAATTATAATAATTAGTTCATGATGTTAAAGAAATGCCAATATGAGAGATAAAAAATGTTAACATGATAAAGAATAATTATTCACGAGAGAAAAAATGTCTGCATGAATACAAAATTCATATGATTAAGAAAATAAAATTAATATAAAAGTGAAAACATGAAAAAAGAAAAAAGGGAAAGAAAATAAAACTTAAATAATAACCCTAGGGAGGCCAGCCCACCTACCAGCTTGCTTCAGACTCGTGCATAGCCAAAGCAGAGAGCGTTAAAAAAGGGGAATGGGCGAGTGGAGATTTTTTTACTCCCGAGGTTCAGTGCTCCTACCGTTTAATTCTTTTGAAAACCATATTTGCGACTTTCAAAAATTTCTTGAAAAAAAATGGAGATAGCCAATGGTGTATCCCACAAACGTGCAAAACACTCAATTTCAACTACTTTGTATTTTGATACACACAAAAATGACAAAAGTATGGATCTGAGTATGCATATATTTCAATCTCTAAATTTTATCAGATTTGACCTTTTTGTGTCGCTCATAATAAAAAAAAATCATGTGTTGCACGTTTGTGAGATACAACATTGTCTATATCCAGGATTTGTTTTGTAATTTTTTGAAACTTGTAAATATGATTTTTGAATTTTTAAACTAGCAGGAGCAGTAGTGATCAGGAGCCAAAAGCACTTTCCGGGAATTTGCTCGATGTAGTTCAGGATTTTTGTTGATAAATGTCTTGGGAGCTCCTCCTCTACTAATGAAGTATAAACGGGTTGGCTCTTATGTTCATTCGGCCAAGTACGAAGAAGTGCCTTCACACGTGTTTTTTTGGGTGCCAATCTTGTCCACGTTGATGGTTACTGTGCAGGTGTCCAGAAGCACAAGCCCAGACAAACACCTTATTTTTTTACGGTGGGCTTCGTTAAGCGCTTGTAGCATTTGCACTGGAAGCCGAGAAGCACGTCGGGGTCAACTTCCCGCAGCTTCCCGCAATTCTCAATTTAAGAAAACGAATCGTTTTCTTGAACTGCCATCGCAAAGAAATATCAGACCCCATACCTCTCCACGCGCAGAATCGAACCATTGTCCAAAAAGAAAGAAAAGAGGAACACGAGAGCTGCAAGAGGCAGATAGGGTTTGAGGCCATCGCCGGCATGCGCCTCTCCCTCCGGTGCCGCCGGCCGGTACCAAGGATCTCGCCGCCCCCAAGCCATCTCCTCCCCGCGTGCTTGCTCTCCGTCGTTCGGACCTCCCCACGCACCTCCTCGCCTGACTCGTCTCGAATCAGGCCGCCGCCTCCATCCACGTCATCGACAACTCCGGTGACCACCTCCTTTCCCCAGATCCCCGTCGACCTGCTAAGGTGAGCCTACCTTTGGCTGGTCCCTTTCTTCCTACGATTTGGTCTGCACATGTGTTGCTTTGTGTGTTTGATTGTACACATTGGTGTATGTACTGGTTATGACTGATTTGGTGTATGATATTGGCACGCTCATGTTCATAGTTTTAAAATTATTTATAGATACTTGTTCATGTATGATTTAGATGGAACAAGAGAGTAAGAACCAGCCCAAAGCCAATTGGGATGCACTTGCTGCACAAGCGTTTTGTGAGATCTGTGCTCAAGAGAAGTTGGATGGCAACATACCAACTGCATTTTTGAGCAACATGGGGTACAAGAACTTAGAGAGGAAGTTCTATGAAATAACTAAAAGAGCTTACACTAGAAAACAATTCAAAAACCGATGGGATGCTATGAAATCTTTGTATTTAGCATGGAAGTATTATAGAGGTAGAGCAACTGGACTTGGTTGGGACCCTGAGAAGATGACCTTTACCGCTGATGAAGGATGGTGGAAAGAGACCATAGAGGTATACTTTCCATCTCATATTCATCATCTTTTTGCTGCAAATTTGACACCACTAATTTATTCTAACATTGATTGTTCTTTTCCATAGGGCAATAAGCTTTGTGCTGGTTTTCGTGAAGGACCTCTGCCATTTAAAAGACCTAGAGACCATGTTCACTAAAGCACATGTTGTTGGTAAAAGTTCTTTCATGCCGGGGTCTGCCTCCAATGTGAATGGAGAGATAATTGAGGAAGACAATGAAGTTGAGCAGGTACTTGTTACCCCTCAAAGTGCGGTGCATGGGGCTGCAAAGCGCTCTCCTGAAGTCGGTGAGAATACTCAAAAGATGAAGAAAACTGCAATACAAAAAGACTTCAAACACATGGTTGATCATTACACTTCCGGTACCAATGCAGCCGCATCTACTGCTCTCAACCTGACCTCTGAAATTGAAACTATAATGGAAAAGGTTGAGTGTGGAGCACATGAAGGAAGTGAAGAGTACTACATGGAAACCAAACTGTTTGGTAAACTTGAAAATCGAGTCTTCTTCAACACTATGAAGACAAATGAAGGAAGAAAAATGTGGCTAACATGGATGTATGAAGATAGGAAGAAGAACTAGACACCTATGTTCCTATCATGTATCTTGCATTAGCATCGAACCATGAATGTTACTTGTCTTTTGTAATGTTTAAACTTGGATGTTTGTACTATGTTGGATATCATGCTTGGCAATTAATTTAGATGTGTTGTTTGGGATGTCATATGGTGTTTTTTTTTCGTGATATGTATATGGTGCTGTTTTGATGTGATAAGTTGTTGTCAAGCTGTGATAAGGTCCTGTCATGTTCTGATAAGTTGTTGTCATGTTCTGATAAGTTGTTGTCATGTTCTGATAAGTTGATGTCGTATTCTGATAAGTTGTTGTGATGTTCTGATAAGGTCCTGTCATGCTCTGATAAGTACCTGTTTGGTTATATACATGTACTAACTATGTGCTGTTGTTTTTATAGATGAGCACAAATGAAAGTGGGAGTGACAGTGATGATGAAGTTGGAGTGGATACTCAAACAAAAGAAGACGAGCTAATGTTAATGGTTGGTTTTTTCATTATGAACCGTTACGAGTAACACTTGAACAAGAAACCAAGACGGATACCATTATGCACCGGTCAACAATGGGTCTTAAAAATCTTAAGGATCCTGGAGATTGCTACTCCATGTTTAGAATGTATCCTCATTGTTTTCATGCACTACATACCATATTGGTTGACAATTATAATTTGAAGTCAACACGGGAAATGTGTTCTATGGAGGCTCTTGGCTTGTTCTTGTGGATGGTTGGAGGCCCTGAACCAGTTAGTCAAGCACAAAATCGATTCAAGAGGTCTAAAGAAACCATTCATCGTAAATTTGATGAGGTGTTGGAGTGCTTGGTCTGTTTAGCTACGGACCTCATTAAACCAAGAGATCCACAATTCTCTACTTTGCATCGAGGCTTCAAGACACTAGATTCAATCCACACTTCAATGATTGTATCGGTGCAATTGATGGGACACACATACATGTCGTTGTCCCTTCCGACGAGATTTTAAACCATGTGGGACGATATGGATATCCGACGCAAAATGTGACGGATGTGTGTGACTTTGACATGAGATTCACATCAGTAGTTGCCGGATGGCCGGGATCAGCACATGACACAAGGATATTCAAAGATACTTTTAAGAAGTACGAAGAAGAATTCCCACATCCGCCTCCAGGTTAGAAATCATGATTTCAGTTGACAAAATATGCAAATAATACAATGCTTGATTCCTTTGATGTGCCCTACCATTTTTTTTGTTTAGGAAAATATTACCTTGTTGATTTCGGTTATCCCAATCAGACCGGGTATCTTGCCCCATACAAGGGACAAAAGTACCATCTGCCGGAGTTTCGAAAAGGCCGCAAACCAAGTGGAAAACATGATGTTTTTAATCATGCTCATTCGTCACTTAGAAATGTCATTGAGCGAGCCTTTGGTGTCTTGAAAATGAAGTGGCGTATTTTGCTACATATCACAAGTTACCCAATGGAGAAGCAAGCGGCATCATAGTTGCATGTTGATGGCGTGTAGTTCACACGTTCGTTGGGAGACCCCAAGAGGAAGGTATGATGTAGTGCAGCAGCAGTTTTCCCTTGAAATATGACCAAGGTTTATCGAACCAGGAGGACACGGAGGTTCTTCAGAAGGTTGTTGATGGGCGCCGTTACTCGATCACCAACGTGGAACCTGCACACAACACAACCAAACTACTTTGCCCCAACAAAACAGAGAGGTTTCAATCTCTCTGGCTTGCTGAAAACAAAGGATTAAATGCACAGTGTGGAAAACAGTAGTGATTGCAGAAAGTAACAAGGAACAGATGATTGCAGTAGGTGGTTTTATCAGTATGAGGGAAAATGGACCGGGGTCCACAGTTCACTAGTGGTGTCTCTCCATAAAAGATAACTAACATGCTGGGTGAACAAATTACAGCTGGGCAATTGACAAATAGAGAGTGCATGACAATGCAATATATGACAAGATGTTCATTATGAGATTTAATTGGGCATTACAACAAAGTACATAGACTTGCTATCCAACTCGAGCCCAGAGTTCTGGAGGCATGAACCCACTATCTAGCATAAATACTCCCTCTCAGAGTTACAAGCATCTACTTGGCCAAAGCATCTACTAGCAACGGAGAGCATGCAAGATCATAAACAACATAAACATATAGATTGATAAACAATTTGCTCATAGTATCAATATTTATTGGATCCCAGCAAACACAACATGTAGCATTACAATAAGATGATCTTGATCATGTTAGGCAGCTCACAAGATCTAAACATGGAGGAACAAGGTGGAGAGACAACCATCTAGCTACTGCTATGGACCCGTAGTCCAAGGATGAACTACTCACGCATCACTCCGGAGGCAGGCATGGCGATGTAGAGCCCTCCGGTGATGATCTCCCCTCCGCAGGGTGCCGGGAAGAGCTTCAGAACCCTCCAGATCTAGGGTTGGCGACGACGGCGGTAGCGGGACTTTTCGTGGAATATGATCGGTGTTTTTAGGGTACGCGGAACGTCGGGAATATATAGGCGAAAGGGCGGCGTCGGAAGCTTCGTGAGGCGGCCTCGCCAGGGCCCGGCGCGGGACCACCCTTGGCCGCGCCCTAGGGTGGTGAGGCGGCCTCGTGGCTCGTCTCCGTCTCCCCTTCTGGCTTCTGATCGTGTCGGTGAAAATATGAGCGTCCCTTTTTGTTTTGTCCAATTCCGAGAATATTTTGCGACTAGCTTTTCTGAAAGGAAAAACAGCAGAAAACAGGAACTGGCACTCTGGCATCTTGTTAATAGGTTAGTCCCAGAAAATGCATAAAAATGCTATGAAGTGTAAACAAAACATGTAGCAATTGATATAATAACAGCATGGAACATCAAAAATTATAGATACGTTTGAGACGTATCAAGCATCCCCAAGCTTAGTTCCTGCTCGTCCTCGAGTAGGTAAACGATAAAAACAACATAATTTTTGAAGTGACATGCTACCAACATAATCTTGATCAAATAGTAATGTAATGCACATGAACTGAATGAAGTGATCCAAGTCAATGGTCTATAGTTTGCTAACAAGTAAACAAAATGAATCATACAAGTGCAAACTTTCATGAATAATACTTGGAGACAATGGAGCTATAAGAGTTTGTATAAAGTTAGCTCACAAAGCAATAATTCTAAATGAAAGTGTTTGACTAACACAAAGGAAGATTTAGTTTCAGCACTGGCTTCAACTTTAACATATTTATCTCATGGATATTGTCAAGGCAAAGAATATAATAAGTCAAACACATAATTCATATAAAAACTGTTGTACCAAAGTTGACACTAGTGTTTGCTTGTGGAGATAGAAAAAATAGGAAAACTGACTCAACAATAAAGTAAAAGAAAGGCCCTTCGCAGAGGGAAGCAGGATTAAATCATGTGCTAGAGCTTTTTAAGTTTTTGAAAGCATATAGAGAGTATAAAAATATATTTTGAGAGGTGTGTGAATTGTCAACGAATCAGTAATAGACAATACAGTACAACAAGTTAACCAGACTTACAAGAGCGGCTCCCATGAAGGACGTTATTTCTACCAGCGGGTAGATCATCCCTCGTTCTCTTTTGTTTACACACTTATGAACATTGCTTGACTGATTTCTCAGGGGCAAAAAGATGTGAAGAGAATTATGGTTAAAGTTGTAATTAATTGGGACTGGGCACCCCGTTGCCAGCTCTTTTTGCAAAATTATTGGATAAGCGGATGTATATGCCACTAGTCCAGTGTGTAAAGTCTGATCAACAAGTGAAATAAAGTAAAACTACACCTCCTCATGAGCTTGTAAACAGTGACACAAAAAGGAGTTGTACAGTTTTGAATATTTTAAAGGTAGCACATGAAAAATTTACTTGGAGTGGCAGGAAAATACCACATAATAGGTAGTTATGGTGGACACAGATGGCATGGATTTTGGCTCAAGGGTTTTGGATGCACAAGCAGCATTCCCGCTTATTTAAGCAAACACAAACTGTCAACCGGTACAGCAAGAACTTATATAAAAAACATGCTGAAAAATTATAAGACTCCACATTGTCTTCCTTGTTAACCAAAACCTTTCACTAGAAAATATCTAGACTTTGGAACTACCAATGATACAAATCAAATATCAACAAGCTTTACAGTAGTTCTTCACTAATAGCCATTACTTACATGATGCACAAGTTAAACATTACTTACTTGGTAACTCAAAACAATTGACAAGTATCAAATTACTCAAGACAGTGATCTACAAGACTTATGTAAGCATTTTATACCACTACCACATGCATAGCATTTTCTGTTCCAACCAAACACCAATCAACTTATTTAAACAACTCTCCAAACAAATATAAGTGAAGCAAGAGAGTACTTTCTTCAAAAGAAACTAATAGCTCTGACAAGAGATACATGAAAACAAGAGCTAGAAGCTTTAGCAGTAGCTAGACAAGAATACTCAACAATATAAGTGAAGACAAGAGTATTCTAATGAAAAAGCGGAGCGTGTCTCTCTCCCAAACAAGAGTGCTAGGATCCAACAAGTATAGAGCAGCAAACAAAACAAAAACAAACTGAAAACAAAAGCACACTGACGCTCCAAGAAAAGTACATATAATGTAAAGAAATAAAAATATAGTCTCACTAGAGATGACCTGATAGTTTGTTGATGAAGAAGGGGATGCCTTGGGCATCCCCAAGCTTAGATGCTTGAGTCTTCTTGAAATATGGGGAGATCCATGGGAGCCTCCCCAAGCTTAAGCTCTTCACTCTTCTTGATCTTGTAATATCATCCTCCTCTCTTAACACTTGAAAACTTCCTTCACATCAAAACTCAACATTTTTCTCATTAGCAGGTTAGTGCATCAAAACAAATAATCTCACATAGTTCTGTAGGGACACAATTCATAAGCAATATTTTCAAACATTAGCTACTGATACTAGGCTTAAGTGAAGCTCTTCCACCATAAAAAAACTCACTCAACACTTGTAAAAGAGAGAATGCAAAACAAAGACAGAATCTGTCAAAACCAGAACAGTCCGTAAAGATGATTTTTTTCGGGACACTTACGTCGCTAAATCGAAAAACTCTAGTCGTACGAAAGTTGCGTACACATCTCAGGAACACGCACAAAAATTTCAGATCAATACGATTTTTTCTAATTTTCTACCGAATTAAACGGTGACGTCCAGAAATCTGTTCCTGTGCAGTAATCCAAAAATAAGTACCATCTTGTCATAAGAGACTTTTCTTGGCACAACAAAAAGCAAATAAAAGATACAAAGGAGTTGCTACAGAAGTAAACAAGCTCCTTGACTCAAAAAACAAAAATAACAGAAAGTAAAAACAATGGGTTGCCTCCCATAAGCGCTTCTCTTTAATGCCTTTTAGCTAGGCATGAAACATGCATCAAGTATTGTCAAGACCAGAAACATCAACACATAATTTGTCCTAACAATAGTATCAAAAGGGTGTTTCATCCTCTTCTAGGGAAGTGTTCCATACCTTTCTGAGTGGGAATTGAAATTTTATATTCCCCTCTTTCATATCAATAACAGCACCAACAGTTCTAAGAAAAGGTCTTCCCAAAACAATAGGACAAGAAGGATTGCATTCAATATCCAAAACCACAAAATCAACAGGAACAAGGTTATTGTTAACCATAATAAAACATTATCAACTCTCCCCAAAGGTTTCTTCATAGAAGAATCAGCAAAGTGAACATCCAAATAACATTTTTCCAAAGGTGCAAGATCAAGGATATCATAAAGCTTTTTAGGCATAACAGAAATACTAGCACCAAGATCACACAAAGCATTGCAATCAAAATCATTCACTTTCATTTTAATGATGGGCTCCCAACCATCATCTAACTTCCTAGGGATAGAAGCTTCACGTTTTAATTTCTCTTCCCTAGCATGCATGAGAGCATTGATGATGTGTTTAGTAAAAGCCATATTTATTTCACTAGCCTTAGGACTCTTAGCTAGCTTTTGCAAGAACATAATGACTTCAGTTATGTTACAACCATCAAAATCAAAATATTATCATCAAAGGTAATGGAACCATTATCCCTACACTCTAAAAATTTCAGCACTTTTATCAGGAACAATGTTAGTGCTATCAGGCAGTTTAAAGCTTTTTGCAGCAGAAGTGGAGACATTTCCAACACCAATAATCTTACCATTAACAGTAGGAGGCTTACTAGCACTTGAGGTTCATCAGTTTTAGTAGTAAAAATAGTGCAAACTTTAACAACACTACTTTGTTTAGCAATTTCAGCTTCTTTTTCCTCTCTTTCCCATCTTTCATGTAACTCAGCTAGCATCCTAATGTTGTTATCAATTCTAACTTGTATAGCATTGAGAGTTTTGCTCTCTTTAACATCATGAGGCATAACTTTTATTTTCAGAAAATCAACATCATAAGCAAGACTATCAACCTTAGCAGCAAGAATATCTAGTTTCCTAGCTTTTCCTCAACAGTTTTATTAAAAGCAGTTTGTGTGCTAATAAAATCCTTAAGCATAACTTCAAGATCAGAGGACACACTTCTATTGTTGTTGTAGGAATTGCCATAAGAATTACCATAAGAGTTGCTACCATTAGAAGGATATGGCCTATAATTGTTATTACCAAAATTATTCCTATAGGCATTGTTGTTGAAGTTATTATTTTTAATGAAGTTCACATCAACATTCTCTTCATGAGCAACCAATGAAGCTAAGGAATATTATTTGGATCAACAGGAGCATGACCATTCGAAAGCATAGACATAATGGCATCAACCTTATCACTCAAGGAGGAGATTTCTTCAACAGAGTTTACCTTCTTACCTGTTGGAGCCCTTTCATGTGCCATTCAGAGTAATTTATCATCATATCATCAAGAAGTTTTGTAGCAGCACCTAAGGTGATGGACATGAAGGTCCCTCCAGCAGCCGAATCCAAAAGGTTCCTTGAAGAAAAATTTAATCCTGCATAAAAGGTTTGGATGATCATCCAAGTAGTCAGTCCATGAGTGGGACAATTTTTAACCAATGATTTCATTCTTTCCCAAGCTTGGGCAACATGTTCATTATCAAATTGCTTAAAGTTCATAATGCCACTTCTCAAAGATATGATTTTAGCAGGAGGATAATATTTTCCAATGAAAGCATCTTTACACTTAGTCCAGGAATCAATACTATTCCTAGGCAAAGATAGCAACCATTCTTTAGCTCTTCCTCTCAAGGAGAAAGGAAACAATTTCAGTTTAATAATATCACCTTCTACTTCCTTATACTTTTGCATATCACAAAGCTCAACAAAATTATTAAGGTGAGCAGCATCATCATCAATACTAACACCAGAAAATTGCTCTTTCATAACCAGATTTAACAGTGCAGGTTTAATTTCATAGAACTCTGCTGTAGAAGCAGGAGGAGCAATGGGTGTACATATGAAATCATTGTTGTTTGTGCTAGTGAAGTCACACAACTTGGTATTTTAGGATTACTCATTTTAGCAAAATTAAAACAGGATAAGAAAAACAACAACTCGAAATAACTAAGATGCAGGAATTTAATTTTTTTTGTTTTTGATTTTTAACAGCAAACAAGATAAAATAAAATAAAACAAGCAAGAAAAAACAAAGTAATGAGATTGGAAGTGTGAGACTCCCCTATCTGGAGATTCCAGTATCCCCGGCAACGGCGCCAGAAAAGTGCTTGATGGCGTGTAGTTCACACGTTCGTTGGGAGACCCCAAGAGGAAGGTATGATGTAGTGCAGCAGCAGTTTTCCCTTGAAATATGACCAAGGTTTATCGAACCAGGAGGACACAGAGGTTCTTCAGAAGGTTGTTAATGGGCGCCGTTACTCGATCACCAACGTGGAACCTGCACACAACACAACCAAACTATTTGCCCCAACGAAACAGAGAGGTTGTCAATCTCTCTGGCTTGCTGAAAACAAAGGATTAAATGCATAGTGTGGAAAACAGTAGTGATTGCAGAAAGTAACAAGGAACAGATGATTGCAGTAGGTGGTTTTATCAGTATGAGGGAAAATGGACCGGGGTCCACAGTTCACTAGTGGTGTCTCTCCATAAAAGATAACTAACATGTTGGGTGAACAAATTACAGCTGGCAATTGACAAATAGAGAGTGCATGACAATGTAATATATGACAAGATGTTCATTATGAGATTTAATTGGGCATTACAACAAAGTACATAGACTTGCTATCCAACTCATCTATGCCTAAATAATCCACCTTCAGGTCAGCATCCGCATCACTTCCGGTATTAAGTTGCAAACAACAGATTATTGCGTGAAGTAAAGTGTGTAATGTAAACAATGCAAATGACACGTAGACAATGCATCATTGTTTTATCCCTAGTGGCAACAGCACATCCACAACCTTAGTCGTTTCTGTCAACTCGAGCCCAGAGTTCTGGAGGCATGAACCCACTATCTAGCATAAATACTCCCTCTCGGAGTTACAAGCATCTACTTGGCCAAAGCATCTACTAGCAACGGAGAGCATGCAAGATCATAAACAACGTAAACATATAGATTGATAAACAACTTGCTCATAGTATCAATATTCATTGGATCCCAGCAAACACAACATGTAGCATTACAATAAGATGATCTTGATCGTGTTAGGCAGCTCACAAGATCTAAACATGGAGGTACAAGGTGGAGAGACAACCATCTAGCTACTGCTATGGACCCGTAGTCCAAGGATGAACTACTCACGCATCACTCCGGAGGCAGACAAGGCGACGTAGAGCCCTCCGGTGATGATCTCCCCTCCGGCAGGATGCCGGGAAGAGCTTCAGAACCCTCCCGATCTAGGGTTGGCGACGACGGAGGCAGCGGAACTTTTCGTGGAATATGATCGGTGTTTTTAGGGTACGCGGAACGTCGGGAATATATAGGCGAAAGGGCGGCGTCGGAAGCTTCGCGAGGCGGCCTCGCCAGGGCCCGGCGCGGGCCCACCCTTGGCCGCGCCCTAGGGTGGCGAGGCGGCCTCGTGGCTCGTCTCCGTCTCCCCTTCTGGCTTCTGATCGTGTCGGTGAAAATATGAGCGTCCCTTTTTGTTTCGTCTAATTCCGAGAATATTTTGCGACTAGCTTTTCTGAAAGAGAAAATCAGCAGAAAACAGGAACTGGCACTCTGGCATCTTGTTAATAGGTTAGTCCCAGAAAATGCATAAAAATGCCATGAAGTGTAAACAAAACATGTAGCAATTGATATAATAACAGCATGAAATATCAAAAATTATAGATACGTTTGAGACGTATCACATGTATGGCACTTCACAACTGGATAAGAGAGAGTAATCTACATGACAAGGAGTTCTATAAGTGCGATCAAGATGACAACTATATGCCGGGAAACATGCAACCTGAGCCATCTGTAGCACTTCATGGACTTCAGTTGGGGGTTGAGCATGGCAACATGAACGTGACTCGTGAAAATATAGTAGATGGTTTGATCGGAGATGTGTAGCTAGCTTGGTTACAACCACTAGTCTTCTATTTTGCCTGAACTAATTGTAATATGTGAACCTGGTTTTATTTTGTCTCATCTATGCAGTATCTTCGATATGTGTTATGTTAACTATGAAACTCTATTATAAAAATCTATTTGTTAAATCTGTCATTTATTAATTATAATGTGAATCATATATATTCATGCGTTTGTCTAGTTTATCAATTATAATCATTTATTAGCAAACATAATTTTTTAAATTAAAAAATGTGCTAAGTATATTATTTGAGTTCGTACAAAACATAATCAGTGAAATAATCTTCGGTCAGTACTCATACATGATCTTCAGCATACAACGGTATTTCAGACTATCACCACCAGCTGCATGTACACCAGCCGTCCAGCTTCAGCTGCTTCTCAGAATCTACCAGCTCCAGCTGCTTCTCGTTCAGCTGCAGCTCAAACAAACAGGGTCTTAGTATGTAACATGAGCGGTGGTGCAAGTTGGAAAGAGAACTTAAAAATTGTGGCAAACCGATGGAGGCGGAGTTTTGGATAGTAGGAGCATCTACTCTCATTATTTTTTTAAATGTCAAAAAATTTCAACAAAAATTTCGGATGTTCATCTTGACATTTTATGTCCGCGCTTAAAGTTTCGCGATGAAAAGACATTTTTTTGTGACTGTTGTAAAAAAGACAAATTTCGGTGCTACGAAATGAGTTTTTAAAAGACATTTTTTTGTCTTTTTATCAGAGGCCACAAAAAAATGTCTTTTTGTCTGAAATATTATGTGCAAGCATAAAATATTTGTAGGTACATAAAAAAATCGATTTTTTTTACATTTTAAAGATGTATTTTCAAACAGTGGGAGTAAATGCTCCTACTACCGAAACGGATTTCCGGCGAACCGATCTACCAACTTAACTTAGGATGGGGTGTAAAACTAGTACAAATCGTTCTAATGCTAACACTTGGCACCGTCTCCTTAAAACACTTGTATTTTTTCACTGCGCGCTATAGCGCCGCTAATAACACCATTGAAATTATAGCGATAAATAACTTAGTGTACAATCACTAGTATTTCCTTGGTTTTTTCTCTGGTATGTCTATATTATTACCCTTCTTTTATGTCAGTTTATTATTTCTCAGTGTTCTTTTGCTGGCCACATTTGTTTCGGTTTCTTCTTACGGATATAATTTTAAATCAGATGATCAGATCGGTCTAAAAAAACGTAATCCTAATGATGGTTACAATTTTAAAAGTGACGCAGCTTAACAACCACCGTGTCGCAGGAGTCAATCAAGTAGATAAAGGAAAATATTTGTTCATATTATGGAAGGAAACGATGGAGCCCGTGCGCCGTGGCCGAGCTGCGCGAGAGATCTTTCCGGCGGCCCCGAATTCCGCCGCACGCACACAAACAAATTCCGGTCTATTGTATTGCTTCCCAATTCGTTCGCGCTCTCCTCCTTCCTTCTTCTCCAAGCTTCTCTCACCGCCGCCATCCGCCGCCGCCGCCGCCGCCGCAGTACAAGAGTGATTGAGGTAGAGCAGGCGACTTCGCAAGGAAGCTACGGACGGCGGCGCCCTCCTCTGTTGGGCTCGGATGCTCTTCTCTCCCAAGGTGAGGGGAAAAGGTCTCTTCTTGCCGCGCGTACATTGTTAGTGGAAGGGAATCCGTAATGTTGGGAGTAGGCCGGTAACGCGTCGCGGTGGTCCTCCGCCGTCCGTCGCCACCTTTCACGCCCTCACAACCCACGCACCGCGTTAGCCCTAACCTAGCCCCGCCGCCGCCGGCGATTGAATCCTCACAAGCCACAAAGAGGGCCCAGTTCTCTGTCCCCAACAAAAAAATCGTCCCTTTATTCCCCATGCCGTATGAATATTAGATGCAACAGAACCACTCCTGTTATTTTGGAAAACAATCTTGGATTTAAATAGCAACAGATCCAATGGCTCTCCCGGTGCTGCATTTGGCTTTTACTTAGGATTTTGTTTTCTCTTTAAAGCTTTTGATGACTCTATATACAAGGTAAAACAGGGGACTTACTTCTGAACTTGTTATTAAGCCCTCCTCCAACTAGAACGCTTCTAATAGGCTAAACTAGGGCAACCATTCGGAGACTTTTCGTGAATGAGCCTGTAAATCGACCACCTTTCTGTACTCGAAGTTAAACTCCATTAAGCTTTTCCCAAAAAAACTCCATTAAGCTGACCTGTGATAGGCAAAAACAAACAGAAACACATGGGCTCTAAGTATCCCCATTTCTGAAGAAAGTCACAAAAGCTGTGTCGCGGCAGTTGCAGCTTGTCTTTGTAAGCTGGCTAAAGCTTGATCTTATTTAGCCATTCAAGTTTATGATTTGGCCAATATTGACATTAACAATGCGACAGAAAGGTTTATTCCACGTTTGTGATTTGGACAATATTGGCATACACAGCTTACCCTGGAGTTCATAATGATAGTTAGTCGACAAGGAAGTAAATTGTTTCATAAATTTGTGTCATATGGTCAGGGTAGTGCATTAAAGGCACACACATAATAGTTTCAGGCGGTTCTCAAAAGACAATTTTGTTTCAGGTGGCAGTGTCTCTTGGCAGTCCTTTCTCTTTCAAGTCGCTCCACTAGCAAACGAATTTTGATAAACGAACACATTACATGTTTTGTTTAGTTTGAGAAATGGAATTTCACTAGCCTGATCATGAAAAATAGGCTAAGTAAAATAGACAAATGTTCAAAGTTAGACTTAACTATACAAGGCACTCCATCTGTTGTACATAATCTACTTGGCTAATCTAGTTCATGCTTCTAATTTAATATACAGCTAATAATATATCTTAAGCATCATATAACAATACACTAATTTTAACAGCTTTTTTTACAGGTCTGCCATTGAGGAGCCACATGGAGATCCGTGGTGGGTAGAAGTCCCACATTGATAAGCATTGTTGCAATTGCAGATTGATTTATTCATTAACCAGTATGCCTCCCCCATACTCTCTCTACATGGTTTTCACCATTAACCATGGTCATACTTAGTGATAGGCTTATAGCTGACCCTCTTTCCCTTGTACGAGTTCCTGGTAAATATTTTTACTTTACATGATAGTAATTAATATATTTCAGTTGCGCAAAAAATAATTTATATTTTAGAGTACATAATATTAGGATATCTCTTAGAAGAGGAAATATAAGACTAGGTGAGCACAGTAAAAGGTATTAGGGAGAACATTCGTTTTTCATGAACATATATTGCTCAATATTAGCGAGTTATTAATCTCCAAAATGGGAGCACCATAATGTGGTGTTTTGCATATTCAATTTGGGCCAACCGCAGGAAAAAATACTTAAAAATTCCATTGCTAAAACAATCTTAGCGAGCCATGCTTAATATAATTCTCGAAGTTAATCACTATGTTACTCAGTCACAATGGTAGCTAGAGCTGGTACATCAGTGTGCAAGTAAACACGTGCTGCTGCAACTGCTTACTGCAATCATTTATCCTACAGTCTATTGTAGTATACCAGTAATCAAATCAACCCTGTTGTGGAACTTGTAGATATTATTTTGGTAAGTCGGTTCATGTCTGTGGTTAGATTACAGAAAAGAAATAGTAACTTCTCTTTTTTAATGATTTTTGTGGCTTAGATGATAAGAGTTATCCAAGTAATGTTATCAAGACCTTGTATATTTTAATCCAAACTTTGAAAGCAGAACCTCTTTTATGTGCCATATATACAGGATTGTTCTAGTTTTGTGTAACACTTTGAACTAAATATTGCAGTTCATGTTGAGGGCAAAGCAACTCGGTACTATAAGCCAGTGTGCACGATCCATCTATCTTAGTGGGTCAAGGTGTGGTAGTGCTGATGGAGCTTCATGCACATGCCCTGAGGATGACACTGGTGGTTCAAAGAGGCAGTCTGCGAGTGCTATCGAGCAGAAGTTTCAGTCGCCCCGCAGATCTTCTTTGAAGGCTCAGCCTCCTCCTGCGCAGCATATTGTTCGATCTATTGGCGGTGCTACAGGGCACCCACTTCAAGCTGCTGATGCTAGTCCCTCCACCTCGGCTCCAGACAAGGAGTCAGCATCTAGCAACAGAAGTAACCATCCTAGTAATCATCAGGTTCTAGGAAATGATTATGTACATCCATCTAAGCAGACTGTCAGGACCATTTCTCAGTCTGGAATTGCAGGAGCTGGTGTGTATACTGAGTTGGTAAATTTGAGGTCCTCCTCGAATAAGAGCAGCATTAAGAAAGCTCCAGAGGCTGGTGCCAACTATTCAAGCAAGCCCTTATCTGGTGGCCAGCAGTCTAATAACAAGGCACATAATCAGCATAGCTATGCTGAGGCAAATACTCCTTGTACCCCTTCCATGCGAAATGATTTTGGAAAGGGGGTCTCAAGATCTGAATATGTAAAGCCAAAGCAGAATTTCTCAGGCCCATCTGCTGTACTTTCTTCTAGCTCACCGTCACAAGGAAGGAATCAAACACATCCTGGTCAGGGCCAAGGAAATCACCATTCTAATAATCCTAATTCAGATGGCAGGTGGACCGGAGTTCAAACTGGAAACTTCTCAGCTCCAGCTGTTTATAATGGTCCCTGTGACAAACCTCAGGGCCCTGCAGGTCAAGGCCCTATAGGAACAACAAAAGCTCACGGTGGAGGAGCGCAGTCTAACTTAAGATCGTTAAAGTCATTGCGTGTAGTTGAACAGTACTACCATACACTGCAGCAAATGACATGGGGTCCCATGACGGAACGTGTTCTGGATAATCTCCATTGCAAGATAGATGCATTCCAGGCTAATCAAGTACTCAAGCTGCTTCGTGACCACAACATTGCGCTTGGTTTCTTCCATTGGTTAAAGCAGCAACCAGGGTTCAAGCATGATAGTCATACCTATACGACCATGATAGGCATCCTTGGACAAGCCAGGCAGTTTGGTACAGTGAGGAAACTTCTTGATGAGATGAGCATAGTTCACTGCAAGCCAACTGTGGTAACATACAACAGAATAATACATGCATATGGTCGTGCAAATTATCTAAGCGAGGCTGTTAAAGTATTTGAGGAAATGGAGGAATCTGGCTACGAGCCTGATCGGGTAACCTATTGTACGTTGATTGATATCCATGCTAAAGCAGGCTATCTGGAAGTAGCAATGGATTTATATGGCAGGATGCAAGAAGTCGGCCTGTCACCTGATACTTTCACCTACAGTGCCATGGTCAATTGCCTTGGAAAAGGTGGTCAGTTGGCAGCTGCTTATAAGCTTTTCTGCGAGATGATTCAAAACGGCTGTACACCTAACCTTGTTACTTACAACATAATAATTGCCCTGCAGGCGAAAGCAAGAAATTACGTCAATGTCGTGAAGCTGTACAGAGACATGCAGGTTGCTGGGTTTCGGCCTGACAAGATAACGTATAGCATTGTCATGGAGGTTCTTGGTCACAGTGGCCATCTGGACGAGGCCGAGGCTGTTTTCCTTGAGATGAGGCGTGACTGGGCTCCCGATGAACCAGTATATGGTCTTTTGGTGGACCTCTGGGGCAAAGCTGGCAATGTCGACAAGGCGCTAGGTTGGTACCGTGCGATGCTCCAAGACGGTCTGCAGCCTAACGTGCCCACCTTGAACTCCCTCCTGAGTGCTTTCCTCAGGATAAACAGGTTTCAAGACGCCTTCAGCGTGCTTCAGAACATGCTTGCTCAGGGACTTGTTCCATCTGTGCAGACGTACACCTTGCTGCTCAGCTGCTGTGCAGATGCCCATGCAGTACAGATGGGATTATGCTGCCAGCTCATGGCGACCACCGGACATCCCGCCCACATGTTCCTGCTGTGTCTGCCTGACGCGGAGCCTGGTGGCCAGAACGTGAGGGATCACACCAGGTATTTCCTGGACATGATGCACAGCGAGGACCAAGAGAGCAAAAGGGGCCTAATGGATGCTGTGATAGACTTCCTGCACAAGTCCGGCCTCAAGGAGGAGGCTGGCCTTATATGGGAGGTGGCGGCACAGAGGAACGTGTACCCGGACTCGGTGAGGGAGAAGAGCTCGTCCTACTGGCTTATCAACCTTCACCTGATGTCGGAGGGTACTGCGGTGACCGCGCTGTCCCGGACGCTCGCTTGGTTCCACAGGCAGATCACGGTCATGGGGTCCTGCCCTGAGAGGATCGACATCGTCACCGGCTGGGGAAGGAGGAGCAGGGTCACTGGGTCGTCCTTGGTCAGGCAGTCGGTCGAGAAGCTCCTGCACCTCTTCCAGTTCCCGCTCTTCACCGCCCGTGGCAACACTGGCTGCTTTGTCGGATGCGGCGAGCCGCTTAATCAGTGGCTGCACAATCCGTACGTAGAGCGGATGCATCTGTTGTAGGGGCGCTGCTAGGTTGTCCCGGGAATAAGCGAGGCAGGTTCCCTTTTTGTGGGAACATTCATCGTCAGTTTGGATGGAGCACCTGTCCTATTTCAGTCTGTAGCGTGTGTGTGTGTGTTTAAGGGTAGCGGTGGTTGAATTCTTATGTTTCGGAACTTATTTATCTTGAGAAAATTTTAGAGATTGTAATTGCATTGTCACATTCTGAATAGCAATGAGAATTATCTTCTGATCAGGTGCGTTAGCTGTAGGTTCTGGCCTAACCTTGCGGAAACCAATGCATTATATCAATCTTGTGATTCTTACTGCAAAGCTTTACTGGTATTGGTCTTGCGATTGTTACTCAAATCTTACAGTTCAAAGGTTGCTGAACCAGAGGACTCCTCAAGGATTTCAGTTCATAACAAAAAAAAAATCTTTTGTATGAACATAACAAAATTAGGTACATTTGCAGTTAGTCATTGCAACTCAAATTTTGAATCTCCAAAATCTCTTCACCAGATCAAACTAATTGCTTTACTTTGTTCTTCTGCAAAGATTAAAAAATTCTTGGTTCAACTTCACCAAAACATTTTAGAGGAAAAAATGGAATATTCAAGGGATCACAAGGGATTGTCTGTACTAAATTACAGAAGCCATACAAAACATTGATCAGTATACTGCAATATAAAAGATAAAAATAAGAGTTTTCCAAAGGTCTGTATCTGCAACAGAAAATGTTCATTAACATTACGAAATATCCGTGTTGCTGAAGGCACTTACAAGAATTGATTTCTTAATTTACTGAAGCAAAGAGGCACTTCAGAGTAGAGTTAACATCGACAAATTCAGATTCAGGTCCTCAACATGAATGTCAGGTACGAAGTCAACTATAAGCGTTGCTGTGTCGAAAGAAAAATGTACATCGGTGGAGAAACAAAACTGTAAATATTGTTTTGTACTGTACAGTTGCACTGGATGACAAAATAGAAAAAGATGGTTTAATGTTGGGAGGAATTAACAATTCTCAGCATGAAAATCATTTCACAAGAAGCATGAGAAGTTAATCAATTCCATGTACAAATTCCGAATATTAGACCCTTAATTACATGACGATGGAGGAGCTTTATTCACTTGGTCCTTTTGGTAGCTAGGAATCCCCGCTGTTCATACATTTGTTCTAACAAATAACGGCACGAGTGCGTGAGTAAAAATTAAGTAATCAGCGTCCATATGCATAACAAAAATCGGATCGTTGCTCCATAAAAGGTAATCACTAACGTGGCTTAATTACCAGGTTGTGGTAGGAGTCAATTCTAAAACAAAAGACAGACCTAGTCTTTCCCTTGCAAAGTGCAATGCAGAGAGGCTGGTTCGAACCCAAAACCTCTTGGCACAAGTGGAGAGGACCTCACCACTGCACCAAGGCCTGCCCTCGAGTCAATTCTAAAACAGATAAAGAAAAATACATGTTCATTTTAGTCAAAACAGTGAGTCATTAGTGTCTAACTAGTTTTTCGAAACTTGGTTGCATAGCTAGAAGTTAACCGCCTGGGCTTCCGCCAAACTCTCTGTAAGCAATTGCTTCATGGGACAAACGTAGCCAAAATTAATTAAAGTGAAGAGGTAGGTAGGTCTAAACTTTGAGCAACTCGTATGTGAGAACTTTATATTCCCAAGACCCGACCGCCGACTCAGTCTTTCAGAGGTGCTCATAGGGGTAGGGTGTGTGTGCGTGCGTTCATAGGGGTGAGTGTGTGCACGTGTATGTGAGCGTCTACGTTGTACTGTGTTTCGCAAAAAAAAACATGCCCATATGGAAGAAATATTGGATCCAGTGGCTATAAAATGGCCATGCATAGCTGAATTTACCTGAGCGCCAACAAATGCAAGGTGTTAGAAAAAGAGGACGTTGACTGCATATATATATATAATATATAGCATATTGGTAGTATATTGTGCTACGCGATCATTCTAGCTCCGAGTTCTCTATTTTTGAATTATCTACCTTCTTAGATCATTCGAGGATTGTTTGGAATGATAGGTCTCGTGATCGCAAACGTGCATATGCCTTTGTACATGACCAATCTTTGTTTTTCAAAAATCTGGCACACTTACAAATGTTGCAGACAGAAGGGGGAATTCTGTAAGGTATCAACAGTTATAATTAAGTTAGAACTGTTACAGGACTAACTTGGCATGCTGAAGGTGATTTCCCACTCAACAAGAGGCCAATGAATCCCCAGCCTCAAAGCCCGGAGTGGAAATACTAGGAGTACATGATTATCTAGTAAAGACATTGTAAACATGCCGAGTGCATACTGGATGATCATTGCTGTATTCTAGTTTGTAATCAATACTGGGATATGTAAAAAGGACTTAATTATTTGTTAAAATGGTTACAAAGTGCAAACACCCTGCTAAAAGGGATTATACCCTTTGAGGGACAATGGTACTTACAAACATTGGTAGATGAAACCATCAATGAATTAGTTTAACTAGAAGATTGCATGTTGCAGATTTCGAACTTCAGAAACGCCCATCTCCCCCTCTCCTTACCACAGATCTTGAAGTCTTGGTAATATATCTCTCGATTCACATTGGTTTTATACCCAGCACACACATACATATAATGGCCATCCTATCCCCCCTATGCCAAGTTATGGTGTATTCATGTTGTGTTGTATCGGGGTCCTCCTCGCTATCGTGTGGGAGACACCACAGTGCTTTCCCGGACTGTGGTTTTTACTAGCCTTGAGCGCATACCATGTGGCCCTGGCTGTCATCTCGTTGAGCGAGCGATACGATCGTTGCGCGAGGACAAGCACATGCATGCCGCATTTTTTTAGATAAAGAGTTTATATTAATATCGCGGAGATACAAATTACACCCAGCCTCTGCAACAACGCAATAACCAAAGCTACTACGGATGCACACAGCCGAAAGACAATAAGAAGAAGAAATAAAAAGAAAAGTCCCGCTACAGAGTTACAGTCCTTGCAGCAGCCGCACAACCACCACCAAAACAACACCTGATGTCCAATTCTTCAAAAGCAACGCCTTCAAGAAGAACAGTGCCAGGCACAACCAATTAAGGCCAGACCTTGGGCTTTCACCCTGAAGATAGTCCTACATGCCGCATGGGTCTTGGTGAAATGAATCGTGATAGGCTGAATAGCTTGGACAAGTTAGATACATGACAGATGGTATACTATATGTACAGTCCAGAACTTCGGATATCATCACGATTGCAGGTGTTTTCACGAAGTCAAAAGATGAACAAACGAGGTTGCACCCGTTACTGGTGTAGTACCTGTCTATATGGAACAAAAAAATAGTGTCCGGCGAACAAATAACATCTAAAAAGGTATATTCATCGCTGATAATTTAAGTGCAGTGGAACAAATCACGAGTATATATAGAAAAAAACAGTGCTCGCGGAACAATTACCACTACTATAAGGGGAACGGAAATTCAAACAAAGTGAAAAAAAATTTAGAACATATTGAACAAATCAAGACTTTCTATAGGATTAGCACTTTGTACCAGATACAACAAAATCGTAATGCACAAGGAACAAATAAAATGTGCAAGGAGAACACAAGACCATAATTTAGAGCCCATGGAAAAATCGTGGATACAAAAAGTAACAAAAACATAGACTAGGTAGACAAAGTTTTTTTTTTTTGAAAAGCACTCATCTATATTACGAAACAGTTTGGGTAGAATCACCCATTACAGCCACACTTGTGCACGCAGGCACCTCATAATCCCAAGCTGGGGGCGAATTAATATTACATCTTAAACCCTCCTTTGCTAAAGCATGGGCCGCTTTGTTCGAATCTCTCTTACTGTACCTAATCAGGCATGAGGAGAACCACGTACGACTCTGTAGTTGCCTCTGCTGAGCAATCATGCTTGTTACTGTTAATCTCTATATATGGCTAGTAGTTGTGCATCCGTCTCAAATTCCGCTCTAATCACACCCAGTTCTGCAGCAAGATTGAAAGCTTCCTCCATAGCACGCAGTTCAGCTGTAAACGGATCATGAATTGCATCCGACCTCCCCGCTCTTGCAGCAACGACCTCGCCGTCAGCAGTTCTGGCAATAACACCCCAACCTCCCTGAGTTTGGCCTGCTATAAAAGCCACATCAGTGTTGAATTTTATAACTCCATGAGGTGGTGGCTTCCACACCCCATCGTCAACACTTAAAGCGTCATTTACTTTAGCAAAGCAGCCTAAAAATTCTGCAGTAGTACACTTCACACGGTGTGCAAGATCAACAATTGCAGAAGGCACATCTCCTTCCCTGATCTTGTTTCGTTCCTGCCACCAAATCCACCACATAGTCACAATCTGAATTTTTTGTGTATTTGGTAGGTCCCAAATCACATCCATCGTTTGGTCAATACTGCAGCACCCTTCCAGCTTGATTCTAGTACTCTCATATCCAAGGACACGCCACAAATGTTTAACTTCCTTGCACTTGACAAAAAGATGACCTCTATAGCGTGCATCCGGACCCTATCGTGTATCCCTGCGTTCCCTGCCGAACGGTCTAATCTGACGAGCTAGATTAGGCTGCATTAGAGAACTTGCCTGTGGCAAGATGGTTAGGTTGGTGGTTGTACCCCCAGCCCACCAGAGTTCAAATCCCAGGTTTGACGCCGGTGTTTCTCATTTAAGGCGGAATATTCTTCAGTGGGAGGCGACGTTCCTGTAAACAGCGAGACGCCCATGGTGACTTCGTCAATCTCAATACTCGACCCGCCGACTCGGTCTCACGGAGGCAGGGAAAAATATTTCGTCGAAATACCGTTCGAATTTCGCGAAATTATCGATTCTCGGCGACGGACGAGAAAACTATATATCGACCAAAAATTTCGTTAATTTTGAAAGTAGTCCCATACGTTATGAGTTTAATTGAAAAAAATCAGATTTTCTAAAACAACCGTTGAGTTAGCTCATTTGTTGAGGATCAAGCGCTGTAGTGCCAGGTCGCAGGGTCGAATCCAGCACATTTCATTTAATTTTACCAACTTGTTTTAAACTCCATACTTTGAACTTGTCCGATATTTTTGAAAAATTTCTTCGAAATTTCGTTAATTTCGCGAAATTTACGAATCTCGGACTGTTGCGGAAAAAATTCGATAACGAAATGTTGAACCCTGCACGGAGGTGCACATAGGGGTAGGGTGTGCATGTGTGCGTTCATAGGGGTGAGTGTGCGCGTGTATATGAACGCCTGCGTTGTACTGTGTTTCGCAAAAAAAAAAGATATTAGGCTGCATTATTTTTTCACAAACACACCTTCTCACGATGGCTCCACCTGGTAACAGAATTTCTATTTTTGGAAAAACCCCTGATCCTGGACTAGATCGTGTCCACGCAGCCATGCTGATGCGATCCCAGCGGCGACCGGTGAACATTGGCGACCATGGCCGGGCATGGGCTTCTGTCGTCCTTCCTCAAGTTCCTCCATTCGGGCGACTCCAAGGCCGACTTCGCCTTGGACATACTCTCTAAGACCCTCCGTTGACGCGGGGTTTCGAAGAGGCTCTACGCCACCCATAGTTTAAAATAGCCGGCTATTGCATTTAGCCCCGGCGATTTCAGAAGCTATGAAAGGCTATAGCCGGGCTATAGCGGGCTATGGCCTTATAGCCGTTTTGATAAATAATGATAAAAATTTCAAATTTGGGTAGCATATATTCATATATATCAATAATTTACTGATGCATAACATATTAACATAGTCACATAAGAGATACAAATAACCAGGAGTATTATGTTAACATATTACAACATTGAGTAGCAGTAATTCAGTACATCGTTTTGACAAAATATTCATAACCATCAAAATCAATTAGCATGTAGCAAAAGCAAGTTCAGGATATAATTATGTCCACATATTACATGGCAACAATATCATATGGGTTGAGTTTGGCTCTGATATATGGCCGAGCGGAGCCGAAAGTTTAGCGGCTAAGGGGCTAAATCGGGGCTAAATCAGTTTAGCCGGGCTATTAGCGGTTATTATCACTTTAGCCTATGAAGGTCATAGCCGTAGCCCCAAACCTCTCGAAAGGCTATAGCTAGGCTATAGCCGGCTATTTAAAACTTTTAGGCCACCGCCACCGTCGGCGGCGAACTGCTGCCGGAGGAGGCGATGAGGAAGTCGACTTCAGGCCCGGGTGTGTCCTATTGCTGCTGCAGCTTGCAGGTGACGACCTGAAAGGCGCCCCAGCCCCGCGACGGAGGATCTCTACATCGCCATGAACGAGAATAGGACACTGATACAGTTACTCAACATAACAGTTCCATGGGACGAGCCATCATTGTGACGGGAGGCCACTGGCGCTTCATATGTGATGTTTTGTCACCGTCTCACCGTGCGGAACATCTCACGGATTCGCCGTCGATCGAGGTCCGAGTTGTGTTCGCCGGTGGCCGTCGGTGTCGCCGTTGATCTCTCTTCCTTGGCTCGACCTCCAGGTCCGAGTTGCGGTCGCCGGTGTCCGTCGACGTAACCGTTGATCTCTCTAGGCTTGGTTCCTGTCGCCAGTGACCTAAGTGGGTCGCCTCTCATCTGGATCCAGTCAGAACGTCGCCGGTGGCCTTCCAGTTGGGATTTCAGAGCAACTGTGCAAGGAGCCAAGGAGGGGATGGTTGGGGAACGTGGACCGAAGCATCTAGGGGGTTTTCTGTAAACAATTGGCTATTGTTAAGTAATGAAGCGGGCGGGTAAATGCAAAAAAAAAAATCACGACTCTAACGGGAACACAAATTTAGCTTAATCGAACCAATATCGGCGCATGTTCATTTCAAAAAAAAAATATTGGCGCATGTTAAGACATCCCAACTATAAGCAGAACAAAAAATTGAGTCCAATGTGAACGCTCGCGCCGGGGCCTTTGCCTTCCGAGGCAACTTTGTAAATACTTGCTTTCCTTCTAATCGAATGGCCGAACGACTGCCCTTAAGCATAAAAAAAACTACTCTCGACGAGTTGGTATTCAGGCATTTTACATTTGTTTAATCGTAGCTGATATGGCTCTGAGAAGGTCAGCCCAAATAGCACAGTACCACCTCGCCAGCAGCAGAGGCTAGGCACGACCGAGAGAGCACTTTTGCCTCCCGAGGTGCAGTGCTCCTGGCTTACAAAACAATTCGAACATGATCGTTCAAAGTTTCAAAAAATCCTCCAAAAAATTGTGGATACATATACATGTTATACACAGATCTGGATAGTTCCGTTCAATAATACATTGTATTTTAGGCTACATAAAAATCACAAAATCATGGATCTGAAAAGGGTGAAAAAGAACTCATTTTAATGGGTATATTTGTCTTTTTTGTGCATACTAGTGTTAAAAGATATTTCTCTGAAATTTTGGACGTACATAGTAGACATATATATTTACTTGTATGATTTTTTTAGAATTTTCTGAGATGAAGAAATAAGCTTTTTGATTTTTTTTAAACTGGGAGCACCGGAGCTCGGCATCAAAAAATGTTTTTTAGGCTCGACCTCTTTATAATCGGTGACAACCGATTAAACCACACTTCTACCGAGATTGTATGCAAAGAAAATTGCCTCTCACAGCGATGGTATGCAAAAAAACACCTTCACACGGAGAGGAGATGACATGCAAAATTAGCACTAAGCCTTTAGGAATACATCCCATTTTATGATAAGAATTTGCCCATCAGTCCCTACTGTGGTTTCTAAATGTCCCAATTTTCTATTTTTATTTTGCATCAGGCCTTGGTGGGATGTATATATTTTTATTTTTATTTTGCTTATTGCTCAACTCTCTATTTTTTATTTGACCATTGCACAATAACATATGCGTACGTAAATATCATTTTACCTTTGCAAAATAACATATGCATGAATCCGCAAATCAAAGATTGTTGCATATTTATTTTTAATCATATTTTAACCGTATTTAATCCTTAGAATAAATAGTTTAACCCTGGTGGAGCTTTATTTTAATCCGATGTGATTGTGGTGTGTTGTTTCTTTACAATATTTGATGATTCTTTTTGTCTAGTGGCCGTTCGCTGTTGTGATGAAATTACTAATGGTCGGCGTAGATAAGGTGTCAAGTGGGATCCCACCAATGTCCCACTTTTAATTCATGTAGGAATTTCTAGTTCAAATTTGTGACCAAAACTTTTTATCTAAAAATTCCCACATGAACTCAAAGTGGTGTATTGGCGGGATCCCACTTACTCTCTAGACATAGAAGGGTTTGAACTTTTAACTCTTACCTTTACTCCATATATTTTATTAGTTTATTCTTGCAAACAATTTGGGTGCATAAATCACGTGTTTCTTCGCAATTGTAGGGTCACAGAATTTAATTCTTAAAATAACTAGTGTAAATGAATCTAACAATTTGAATGGCACCGAACTTAATAAGGTGTACATTTTGCTCAGTAGTATTATACTATTCTATTTCTTTTATTTAATTGGGCTTCTAAATAAAATTTAAAAAGGGAAAGGATAATCATAGGCATTAGATGCAGAGTTCTTCTAGATTCGCGCTCGATCACACCCCAGCGCAACATCACCACATGCATACGGATATGACAATGTAATTATCTTTTTTCGGATAGTTAATTTTATTTCCACATTTCACCATTTCATAGTCTTCACGTTCTTGATTCCTGCATTCTCAGCCTTCACCTACACACAAGTTCAAACTTAATCAACACCTCTCCCATAATGCATGCATTTATGCCCCTCCAGGTCTAGGTCGTCTTGCCTTCATCCATGTGCAACTCATTTAACTTCCGCTAAAGTTCGCCAACCGTTAGAAGGCCGGTGAGTACTTTGAATGTACTACTCCGCGAGTGTAAGATTGGAAGAAGATTTCAAAAGGGTGATGCTTGTTAAACAAAGCTGCGTGTGAGCCTGCCACGTATAGCTATAGTTTCTACTGTAGCATCGGTTATTTCCATTATTGTTGTACTCTATTTTACTATTAGCTGGACATACTTTCAATTCCCTGAAACCTGAAAGTCCTAGCTTCAATAAAAAAAATGTGGTAATAGCTTCTGCAATGCATTTCCACGTTAGATTCGGAGCCTATTAGACTAGCATTACTATAAGGTCCCCTAAAACAAGCATACCTGTAAAGGAAAGGTAAGGTTAAAAAGACGGAGATTGGTCAACGGGATTCGTTAATGAGAAATTGACTTTCTTCGTAGACGGTGGTTTGATTGAGTAGTGGCCCAACCCATGAACATATACGAATAATCATGCAACATTTTTAATAACATGTGAAATCTTACTCTAAACATGGCAATGTTCTACTCAACATTATGGCAAACAAAACCAATCAAGGGGCATAGCAAGTCTCAGTCCACGCTTGCGGTTGTGCCACATACAAGCATGCGAGAGATTGAAAACTTACCTCTGACGGGTTAATGATAGTACCATTTGGTCTTGCCTGTAGCTAAGAATCTTCACTCCTCATATCTTTGCTCCAACAAATAATAGCAAGAGTGGAGTACAAATTAATTAAGTACTCAGCGAGCATATCCTTAGAAAAATGGTTCATTGGTCCAGAAAACATAATCCTAATAAGGAATCTAGTGGTTACAATTCCAATAATGACGTGGTTTAACTACCAAGTTGCAATAGGAATCAATTGTAAAACAAATATACAAAGAAAACTACATGTTAATTTTAGTCAACGAAATGAGTCCTTAGTGGCTAACTAGTTTCTAGGAACTTCGGGGTTCGTAACTCTAAGAGGGTGTTTGGTTAGGCTTTTTTCTTGACTTTTGGCTTTGGCTTATAAGCCAAAAAAGCACATAAATAGTTGTTTTGTCTTTTGGCTTATGCAATGTCCAATTATAAGCCAAAAGCCAAAAACAGCTTTTATGGCTTATAAGCCAAAGTCAAAAGATAAGAAAAAAGCCTAACCAAACACCCTCTAAGTTGACTGCACTAGCTTGCTACCAGATTCCCCGTAAGTAATTGTTTCACGGGGCAAACATACGCAATCAATCAAAGTGAAGATGCATGTCTCAAATTTAGACCTACTAGTACACAGGAAACTTTATAGCTCTGATGGTCTATACTACTATACCTGACCATAGTTAAGGTCGATCACAACCATGCCCTACAGATTCCCCGTATTAAAGGATCCGATGGATATATAAGATGGCCCACATTGTTGTAGTTACCTTGGTGCCAAAGCAAATGCAAGGTGTTAAAAAGAGATGAGTTGGCGTTGAGTGCATATATAGCAGAATAGTAGTATGTCGTGCTGTATATTGGACTATTCTAGCTTCTAGCTCTCTCTTCTCGAATTCTCTAGGGAACTTCACAAATCATTCAGAATGATAGGTCTCGGGATGGCGAACACACATATGCCTTTGTACATGATCTTTGTTTTTGTCTCCAAAATTTGTTCCACACCGCATCCCTGTACAGCTTTGTAGTCGAAGCAGGAAATTTTGCAAGTCATCAATAGTTAGAGTCAAGCTAGAATTGTAGCAGGACTAAGAGCATCTCCAACCGGCCACAAATTTAATTAGCCCCCAAACTGTCCGCGGACACGTCGAGGTGTGTCTGCGGCAGTGATCGGATAGCCCCAAAAGTGGTCTCCTCCAACCATGTACCCCAAAGTCTTTCCAAATTGTGAGGTCACTTGCATGTGATTGATGAAAAAAATGAAAGACAAAAGAAACGAAAAAAGTGGTCCAAGTCGGACAGCCCAGACATGCCTGGAAAGTTAATCCTACCCCCAAACTCTCCCAACATATGGGTTCAATTTGGGAATTGACGGACAGTCCGAACGTATAGGGAGAGTTTGAGGAGACCGGCTAGGTGGGGTGTTTCACTCATTCCTGTCAAACACGTCCGTTTTTGTAGCGGACCTGCACTTAAAAATTGGCAAGATCCCTGTGTATAGTGCAAACCCCTGGATCGATTCATTTGCACACATAGTTTAAGATGAATATCCTGCAAATGCGTCAAATTTATTACATCGCATGATCCAGACTTACAATATTCATTACAAATTGCATAGCTCAAGGCTAGCATTTTACAAAGTTTAGCACAGCGGAATAAAAGTAGCAGTGAGTCTCCATCATCTTCATGTGCCACAGGCGAAAACATGTTGGTTGTAGACTCGAAATCCTTATACGAAACCTCACTCATCGTCTGAACATCCTGCAACAGGAAAAATGTTGCAACAAGGTGGGTCAGAACCATATAAAATGGATCTGGCAAGTGACACTCTGTGGACACTTAGTGGAATAACTCTATAATCCTATATGCATATTTGGCTAGTGGAGTTCAAGCCTAATTTGCAGAAAGCCAATTTTTCCTAACTCTTTTGAAAACACTTTTATTCTAATCGAGACATCCATGGCATGAAAACCACTGTCTCATTTACCCTTGTTCACCCATCACAATTTTACTTGAGAAGTTGGAATGTTGGGATCCTCCGTTGACGTCCTTGATCAGCTGCTCAGAATTGTCCGTAACCGGGGACACGGCTAAGTACTTAGTTTTTGACACTCTCGAGAGGTTGTGCACTTTCACCATTTGACTCAATCAGCCCAAACTATCCTCTACACTCCAGCAGTGAAAAGGAAAAGGAGAAGATTGAGACGAGATTTTTCAGAAGCATCTTCCCACCCCATACCGGCTTGACCCGTTCCACCTACATCCCTCTACATCTGCTTGTCAAGCCGAGGTGAGTCCACGCAACTTAATCCATCAAGACAGAGCCCATATGACAAATGGTTGCACTGGAAGCAATCTTCACTTGGAGTTCTTCAGATCCCTTTGATCCCTGGGTGGCAATCCACAAGTGCACATACTCAGGTTCACACCATGAAAATGGGCCTGAGCAGCCACTCAACTTCGCCTCCTCTATCAAACCAATCCACCCAGGAGTTTCTTTAACTTAGTAGAATTTAACTTTTTATAAAAATAACTTTTGCATAGCATCAATATTTCTACTAAGTTATTATATAGATTGCTAGACACATAGGAATAGGGAAATTCTAAACATGTCTTGCATAGCAATACTAACAAATCCTACACATCCTTAAGGAAAATACACTACTCGTGCATAGATAAAATACTTAGGAAATTTATGAATGTGCCACTTGCCTTTGGAAGTTGTCGTTGTTCTCACACTCTTTTCAACAAGGAACAACGTTGCACTCCGTTCAATCTATACATAGAAATCACACAACAATAAACAAACAAAACAACAATTCATAGCATATCAAAACATACAACACAAGATGTTCACAAAATAATTGGTCAAGGATTATCACATAATTCAATATGCAAAAAGAATTGATGTGGTGTTCAATAGGTTTTAATGGGTTGGTCTTTAATTAAAATTTATCACACATTAATTGGGTCAAGATATTTAACACAAATTATTTACTACTGTTTTCTGTTATTATTACGTCCATGAAAACATAGGTCAAGTTTTTATTAGTTTTAATTAAATTAAAACACTATTAAGACACTTTAGAGGCATTAACACAAGATTTAATGTTTTCTGTAATTAAACTTTTATTCAAAACTGAAAAATAATACTACTGGACAGAGGGCAATTAAACAAATTTTCTACAATTGGATTCACTCAAAATTAAATTATAAATCTAAAGTTATGTCAAATTTACTCAAAATCACATTTGAAATTGGAATAAATCTAAACTACTCAAACTTGGGCCTCTGATTTTTAAATCTGTTTAAAAGTACCCAAAAAATATTTTTAACAGTGGCTAATCTATTCTACAGAACAAAGGGTTTCCAAAAAATATTTTATTTGTAAATTTTGCATTTATAGATTTAAAGATATGCCAAAATTACTCAATTTAAGCCTCTGATTTTTAAATCATCAAAATAATGCAAAAAAATATTTTATAACAGAGGCATAATATTATACATATTCTAAGGTTTCTAAAAATATTTTATTCGCAAATTTTGGACTTGTGGATCTAAAGTTAAGTAAAATTTACTCAAATTCCTCATTTGAAATTTGAATAAATTTAACTGGACAAAATTGAAAACTAACAGTACCAAAAGTTTCTACAGGTCAAGGGCTTTCCAGGGGTATAAAGTTTGTAAAATTTGGATATGTGATTGAAAAGATATAACAGATCTAAGATCGAGGGGCTTTTCTGCAAAACTGCCAAATAGATCTAAATAGCAAAAACTATTTCCACGCGGCCGCTGACTGGATCTGACGTGGCCGCTAACTGGGTGCTGACGTGGTTAAATGAAATGATCCAGGCCGTCCAGATATAGATCTACGGCTGAGAACGGAAGATACCTTTTCGCTAACAGATCTTCTAATCGTGGTCGTCCGGGGCAGATCGGACGGCTGGAGTTGCGTTGACCAAGACGTGGTGGCGGGTCTCGCCGGTGATGGCGTCGCGGCGGCGCTGCGGCTCGGTCGCGCACGGGGTGGCTGCTGTGGTGGTCCCCTGGGCTCGAGAAGACGACGACGAGGTGCGGATCCGCACGGAGAAGGCGATGGAGGCGACGGCGTCGTGCTCCGCTTCCTGGAATGGCGACGCTGCACGGCCGGAGTGGTGCGGCGCCAGCGAGCTTCTGTCGAGGACGGATACGTCGCTTGGCTGCATAAAAAATACGTGAGGGGTCGAGGATGTGCGCCTGGACAAGATGAATCGAAGGAGACCAAAATGGGGCGGAGGGACCTTCTCTATTGCCGGCAATCGAAAAAGAACGGCGGCGGTCGTGGCGGACTCCAGCGAGCAAATTCACCGGCCTAGAGGCACGGTTCGAGAGGGAGGAAGAGGGGAAAAGAAGAGGAGGGGCAGGAGATCTTATAGCCGCGGAAGGCGAGACAAAAGGGGCAAGAAACCGTCGCTATTGAAGAGGGGAGAAACGGCCGTGGCGAGCTCGTCACGGGCGTGATTTCGGGGAAGAAGGTGTCGGTGCTGGGCTGTGTGCGTGTGCAGTTGCTGGGCTGGGCCGTGGCTGGCTCGGGCAGCCCTTTTCTAATTTTTTTTTCTTTCTTCTTTTCTTTTTCTGAAACTTTTATAACTTTTTATTTAAACCTCTAATTGAATTCAAACAAAATGGTAATTTTTTGTAAAATAAACCTTTATCAATATAAACCATTTGGTAACACTTTTGCAAAACAAAACAAAATAATAATTTTAAAATATTGCATAATTGCTTAATTGACATCTTTATGTCAATTTTGTAAAATAGGGTTTTATAAATTCTTTTGAATTTACCTAGTATGAGTAATATCATTTAAATTTTAAATTCAACAAAATATATTGGTACAAAACATTTTATTTAAATAGAGTTTTGATAAATCATACAAATATAAATACCCATTTATATCATGTTGAATTTTATTCAAGAAATTATGTTTTGAAAGTTGATGAAATAATTTTTTAGATCCATAAAATGCTCTTGGTCACTTAGAAGGATTATAAAAGCTATAGAACTTTAAATATGCAACCTTTTGTAAATATTACTGTAGGGTTTATTAAACACCCAAAAGTATTATAAAATTTTATATCATATAGTTTAACCAAACCATTTAGAAATAGGTATACTTTAAATAACATAATCCCTTTCCAAAAGAATAGTTTTAGGGTTAAATAAATAGCCAAAAGTTAAAATATTTAAAATCAATAATTGGAATAAAACATTTTATGAGATGAAGGTTTCTTTTGAAATACCTTGGATAAAAGAATTTAGACAAAACTCAGATTTTGAAATTTAAGATTACTTGGGTATTTAAACTATTAGAGTTTTTGAAGATGTCAAATGTCTTCTATATTTGGTTTCTACTATAATTTTAAAGTTTTCTTTTTAATAAAAACAACAGTTTTAATTTTTAGTGATTTTTAAACATTCCAAAATATTGGGATGTTACAGTTTTATGCTGCCGGACATATAGGGAGGCTTTTGGAGAACCGGTTGGAGATAACTTCAGCACCCACTCAACAAGAGGACAAAGTTGAACTATGGTGCCAGCCTATAAATGCTAGCACTGCGTACACTGTTGTATCTACCTAGGGGCAAGACTTCTTGGGATTTTTTGTCCGTTTTAATTTCATCACTATTTATCAATCGAAATTACAACATTCGCCACATGTTAAGTAAAAAATCCGCCCATGCTGGGCCAACGCTTTATTGCTTTATGTTGTGATAACATCCCATTGCCCCCGTGTGCGCATGGGCCAAGCCCAACGAACGAAAAAGGTTCTTGCTCGTCGGCCATGGATGTGAATTTGAGCAATGTGATATTTTTACATATGATGTGAGAGATGTTGCAGGGAAAGAAGAAAAGCTTTACTCCGTTGGTAGGAGATTGACATGAGTGTGGATACCAAAAGTGTTATGGTTAAATTGTTGTTCTACTCGAAAAATAGAAGATTGTTATTTCAATAATTTTCTTAATGATTATATTTCTTAGTTAAACCGATAAAGTGCTCTTTTCTAGTGTAACATCAAGATGCATGGTGAATATTTTAGTTGGAAGCGTCAAGGTTGACACCGGACTCACAACTGGCTACATGAGTGCGCTGGTGCGTTTTGTTATCCTTATGTGCTCAAACCACATGGACAATGTAGAAGTTCCTTTTACTTGCTCTCATCATTCGAGATGGAAAATATATGGATCACATGATAACGGAAATCACAATTTGATATGGATTCTTAGTGAATGTGCAATCAAGAATTCACGTTTGGAGTGGAGTTCGTAGGATTTGTCCCTAGCTATTCCGCCAATGATCAAGCGAATGAGCACGATGTGCGTAAGTACAGATTAAACTAGAACTTGCAAAGTATATTATCCATGATCCATCATTTTTATGTTATATCAACTCTTTGTATTGCGGACGAGCATTAATTCTAATGGTGTGCTCGAGTACCATGTAAATGAAGTCGAAGATAACATTTCTAATGGTGTACTGTATCAAGAAAGTGTATCTTCGTTTATAAGGTTTATGGTGTTGAATTATACAAATGAAAATTTTAATGTTTTTTGGAATACTATTTGGCTATCTATGTATGTAAATATTTGCGTGCAGGTTTACACTATGACGTGTGTGACGATAACTTTTTAAAGGGTAATGCATATTTTGTTTACGTGAACATTTACATGCATTTTTCAACTAGTTTATCTAATTGCACATCTAGTGTAGAGGTTTAATGTAATTTATTAACTTTACTTTTACGCATATCTTATAACGTGTAATGTGAGTGCGCATGTTTTATTACTATGTTACTGAAGGGATCCAACTGTGATCGCGAGAGGTGGGTCAAAAGGAAGATTAGCAAATATATATATTTATCACGATGCAATCAGAGTGACTCTCTGATTTCATCCACTATATGATATCTTGTTGCCTCGTCACAACGCACGGTTATTTAGCTAGTTCAAACAAGAAATCTAGTGGTTACGGCTTCAATACTAACATGGCCTAGCCTCCAAGTTGCAAGAGGAGACAATTCTAAAATACATGTTTCTTCTAGTCAACAAAATGAGTTATTACTCTCTAACTAGTTCTTGGAAACATCAGTGTGTATTTAGAAGTTATTAGCATGGGTTTCCTGCCAAACTCTCCGTACGAAATTGTTTCACGGATGAATTTAGCCAATCAATCAAATTAAAGAGGTAGGTAGGTCTAAAATTTATATCAACTAGTACATGAGAACTTTAATAGCTGATGCTCTATACTTACCATGGTTAAGCTCGATCCCAACCATGTCCACATGGAGGAAATATTGAACCCACTAGCTATAAAATGGCCCATGCATTGTTGCAATTACCTACGCGCCAAACCAAATGCAAGGTGCTAAAAAGAGAGGACTTTGTCATTGGGTGCATATATATTAGATTAGTAGTATATTGTATCTTGCGCTATTCGACAACTCTAGCTCTGGATTATCTCTTCTTCAATTCTCTAGCATCTTAGCTGATTCAAGACTCGTTCGAAATGATAGGTGTCGGGATGGTGAATGTGCATACACTACAGGAATGGGCCTATACGCCGACGGCCGTTCTGTACGCCGACGGCCATTTGTCGGGGCCGTCGGCGTAGAGGCTGAGTTGGGCTACGCAGGAAATTGGCCGTCGGCATAGGTAAACCGTCGGCATAGATTATAGGGCTACGTCGACGGCAAAGCCGTCGGCATAGCTATATTTTTCATTTTTTCCTATTTTTTAGCTAGTATGGAATAATTCATATCTTTAAATCCGTAAATCGAAATTTAACAAATAAAATATCTAAATTGATTAGAAAAATGAGAGGAATCCAAATATGAAATCCATATCATCTTTTTCATCATGTATATGACTTTTTGCAGCATATTTTAGAAAACGACTTTATGCCTATTTTCCGAAAGTAATTGAATTTTATGTGAATAAATAGTCAAAAAATGAAATCCTTTGGCATGGAGTACTTTTATGTGTACTAGTTGCTAGGATAAATGATAAACTTGAGTTTTGACAAAGTTTACAAAAAACTTCTTCACAAAAAGGTCAATCATCTATAAACATGTATAAGTTTCGGGTCAAATGACCAAGTTATGGTCATCCTCGTGCCATAGTTTGTGATAATGTGCACATATTTGACACATAGGTGTATCTTGGTATGACAAACAATGTTGCAGAACAGAGTTTTTCAAATTAGTTTTATAAATATCATTTTTCATTTTTTTTAATTGTCAAAAATGACATTTTTGTGAAGCAAGTACAAAAAATATGGTGGAAAATGGCACCCATCCAATTATCGCACAAAGTATACCATATTTTATGGAAAATCCAGCAAGATTAGGAATTTTCTCGGTTTTTATCTAATTTCGCCTATTTAAATGACTTTATGACTATTTTCCGAAAGTAATTAAATTTTGAACTAAAAGTGTGTGATAGTTTGCTCTGAATTTTTTACAAAATTCATTTTAAGATACACCAGTAGTGGTTATATCACAGAACCATTGATAGTTTTGAAAAATGCAACCCCTTTTAATGAATAGGCATGGTGGTCATTTTGACCTTTTTTCAACAAAATAAAAGAAAGTGAAAAAATAGTCAAAAAATGAAATCCTTTGGCATGGAGTGCTTTTATGCGTACTAGTTGCTAGGATAAATGATAAACTTGAGTTTTGACAAAGTTTACAAAAAACTTCTTCACAAAAAGTTCAATCATCTATAAACATGTATAAGTTTCGGGTCAAATGACCAAGTTATGGTCATCCCCGTGCCATAGTTTTTGATAATGTGCCCATATTTGACACATATGTGTATCTTGGTATGACAAACAATGTTGCAAAACTGAGCTTTTTCAAATTAGTTTTATAAATATCATTTTCCATTTTTTAATTGTCAAAAATGACTTTTTTTGTGAAGCAAGTACCAAAAATATGGTGGAAAATGGCACCCATCCAATTATCACACAAAGTAGACCATATTTTATGGACAATCCAACAATATTAGGAATTTTCTCGGTTTTTATGTAATTTCGCCTATTTAAATGACTTTATGCCTATTTTCCGAAAGTAATTGAATTTTGAACTACAAGTGTGTGATAGTTTGCTCTGAAATTTTTACAAAATTCATTTTAAAATACACCAGTAGTGGTTATATCACAGAACCGTTGATATTTTTGAAAAATGCAATCCCTTTTGATGAATAGGCACGGTGGTCATTTTGACCTTTTTTCAACACAATAAAAGAAAGTGAAAAAATAATCAAAAAATGAAATCCTTTAGCATGGAGTACTTTTATGTGTACTAGTTACTAGGATAAATGATAAACTTAAGTTTTGACAAAGTTTACAAAAAACTTCTTCACAAAAAGGTCAATCATCTATAAACATGTATAAGTTTCGGGTCAAATGACCAAGTTATGGTCATCCCCATGCCATAGTTTGTGATAATGTACCCATATTTTACACATATGTGTATCTTGATATGACAAACAATGTTGCAGAACTGAGTTTTTCAAATTATTTTTATAAATATCATTTTTCATTTTTTTTATTAGTATCTTGGTATGACAAACAAGTGCCAAAATGACTTTTTTATTAAGCAAGTACCAAAAATATGTTGCAAAAATTCATATACATGATGCAAAATATGATATGTGTGGCATATTTGAATTCCTCTCATTTTTCTAATCGACTTAAACATTTTATTTGTCAAATTTCGATTTACGGATATAAAGATATGAATTATTCCATATTAAATGTAAAAAGGAGAAGAAAAAAGTAAAATAAATTTTATTGTTATTTATTCAAAATATTATTACATAATCATTGTTACTTATTCAAACAAATTTTAAAATTTAAACAATGAAAAAGTGTAAAATCGTAACCGAGGGGTTAATACGATTGATAGGATAGTAATATCAGTAAGTTCTGACATCTCATTTGACAACTAATTTGAAAGAAACTCAAAAGTTAAGCGTGCTTGGGCTAGAGCAATTTGAGGATGGGTGACCGAATGAGAAGTTTGACTAAGTTAATTACTTTGACCTATAATTAAGTGTGTAATTAGAGATTAAGTATGTGGCTAAGTGGGAAATTTCGAAATAGAAATAAAATAGAA
The DNA here is from genome assembly GCA_947311845.1 of Poa pratensis. NCBI lineage: Eukaryota > Viridiplantae > Streptophyta > Magnoliopsida > Poales > Poaceae > Poa > Poa pratensis. The sequence goes on along the minus strand of CAMZMU010000037.1, from coordinate 77,616,927 downwards.
TTAAAAAGTTAAAAAAAAAGTTAAAAAATATTTTTTTTTAAATTCAAAAAAATTCAAAATGTAAAAAATAATTGAAAAACATATGCCGACGGCAAAACCTACGCCGACGGCATTTAATACGCCGACGGTAAAAGGAGCTAAGCCGAGGACGTATAACGTCGGGGCCATACGCCGACGGTTTTCTGGCCTTTGCCGACGGCCTGCCGTCGGCGTATCAGCCGTTTCCTGTAGTGATATACCTTTGCACAACTGTACAAGATCCATCTTATCTTCTTCAACATGGTCTAAAATGGCCCGCCGGGGGCCATTAATTCTTTTTCGTAATTAATGCATTTTTCGTCGGTCTTGATCAGACACCGCGTGGCCCTAGTAAGATGAGCGTACACATACTTATATATCCAGTACAAGTGAGAGTTTTGTTCAAACTGATTGTCTTCTCATTGAGCGAGCGAGATGAACTAAACCAGGACGGCTATGGTCACCGCACAAGGACATGCAATCGTCTGGATAGCTGCGAGCCTATCCAACCATGCAGGGCCACACAAAGGCTTTTCTTAGAAACATGCAAATGGTATACTATTTGTATACTCCCTCCGTTCGGAAATAGATGTCTTAGCTATCTCAAAATTTGGATGTATCTAGACAGTTTATGACATGGGATATAATCAGAATTGCATGTGTTTTCATATAAAGAATATAAACAAAATGAGGTTTGACCCGTGCAAACTGAACCAATTGTTGGCATAGCCCCGCGTTAAAATAGTTACTGGTAGGAATCGGCCGGAAAGTTTTCCAACTAGACCGATAAATGAGAAAAAAGTCCAGATTCCAGGTCGATAGGGACCAATTCCCTTTGTAGCCGCATAAAACATGTCGTTACTTGGCGGGTTCCACTACAGGTGCGAGATGGCTCATTCAATTTCGGGTTCCCATTGCATTCATGTTGGGAGCTCCTATTTAACATTCGTATCGTCAAATATGGAACAACACGGTGGTAGCTGGGCCGCCCCAATAGGTGTTTCTTGATTCCGCCTTTTATTTTGTTTTATGTTTTCTTTTTCAGTTTTGTCATGTTTCTCTTCTATATTTTTGTTAGAAAATGGATAAGGAAAATAGAAAAGAACGAGAAAAGAATACAATGAAAAGAAACAGAGAAAGCAGAAAAGGGGGAAACATAGGAGCAAACTTGGCCCACCAGGTGGACCATGTAGGCGTCGGCGCCTTAGCTGACGCTAGAAGCATCAAATAGAAAACACCATTCACGTCTCTTTCGGCCCGGTGCTTGGGCCTGTCGTCCGTCATGGGGTTTTAGGCTGGACTTGCTACCGTGGCAGAATGGGATTTCAATTTCATATGCCTGGACAAGTCGACAAGACCCAAGGCGAGCACGTACGATACCGCGTGCGTCGACGACCTAGCTATAGCTATCTAGCGTACGGCCCTATAGCTATCATGCATGGGACACGACGCCGACTCCGCCGTGACATTGTTTCATCCAGAATATCACATCTGCATGCGTGTTCTGCTACGTACACGCAACATAAAACGACGTCAAAAACCAACCCGGCAACGGCAACGCCAGCGGCAAATTAATCATGACTTTGTAGATTTGTTCGCCAAGCCACCAATTCTTCGTGGCCAAGGAAAAGGCGAACGATCGATCCAGAAGCCTCACGACGTGGTGTCGTCGTCGTGACGCCATTCCGCACGCAATGCCTCCTCGGCTGGCATGACCACCGGGCCCACGCGCACGCTGATCCCCTGTGAACGCTAGCTCATGGCTGTGCAGCCGCCAACACAAGATAGCGCCGGTACGGCTCTACTCGATTGACCGACATATAAATCGTGCTATTTTCTTCTCTTCTTTTTCCTCATTGTCAACTTGTCGTACGTACACGCTAGATTTGCATGTCCAGTGAATTGTTTTTCCACAAAAGAATTAAAAAAGTGTTTCTAAAAATTATACCACATCAACATGACATATACTCATGTTCTAAAAAAATCATTTGGAATTCGTCATACGGTACGTATGTTACTTCCAATTAGACGAACGTGGGCCGTGCCCACTTATATTTTTTAACCAAAAATTCACCGATCTATTAATAATCATCCACAACAGTATAGAAGACACAAAAAGTGACTAAAAATACAAATATGTGCGCATACCACCTAGCGACGACTACGAATATTGGAGCGGGTCGAAGGCACGCCGCTGTCGTTGCCCCCCCCCCCCCCCCCCATCGGAGCCGGGCAAAACTTGTCATAATAGACCTCATTGTATTATACAGACGGGACGAAGTCGTCGTGCTAATACCCTAAAGAGCCAGCGCAACACCACTGTAACCATCGCCAAAGATGAGAACCTAAGTGGCTCGTCCCACACATGTTGACAACATTAATGATACCTAGAAGCATTAGAATGGACAAGTTACAAACCAAATATTATATCTCGTGCCCGACGTGTATCTTGAGCACTTGCGTGAACCTGAATTGTGTCATTGGAGGTTTAAGTATTACGTTTCATCCTCAAATTCTTCCATCTAGCCATATTTTGTGATATGTTGTGTGGCAATGTTCATTAGACGTGTGTGCTTTATAAGGCTATGAATTTCAGACGGCCAATCTAACTTTTGGATTCAACCCAGCGTTAAATTGGATTGGTTTGCGTAACCGCTATGACAGCCTAGTCCAACCATCAAACCAGGCTATAAACCAACTTCACGGGATTTTATGAATCATATTGGATTGGTAAGCGGGTTAAAATGAATCGTTTTCTACTTCCGGAGGTTATGTGAATCAGTGTACGAAATCTCAACAAATCGTCGTTATTCTTCCAAGAATCGTCGGTTAACTTCAAACTAATATCAAAGAAAATTTAAATTAGGTCTATGCTCGTTAACACTAATTGAATTTTGATCGATTGAATGTGAACGAAAATATTTTAAATATCTAGACATTCTTGTGATGCCCGAGTTATTTCTGTTAGGAAAAATTTAAACATCGATGCAATTACTCCAGTGAGTAAAATGGATCTTTTTTTGGGGTCCGACTAAGCCTCGGTCGACTGAGAACTATCTTCGTTCTCAGTCGAGTGACGTCAGCGTCCCTTCTTCTTCCCCTCCGGCGAGTGCGCCTCCCCACAACCACCGCCGGCCTAACCGCCGTCCTCCCGCCCGTGGCCGGCGCGCTGCCGCGATGCCTCGCTACCCCGTCCTGTCCCGAGCTCCTCCTCCGCTGGTCCGCCGCCACTATTGGCCATCCTCTAAGCCCACCTCTAGCGCCGGCGACCCCACACCCCTGCACCCTCCAAGTTAAGTTGTTGCTCGCCTCCGCCACGGCTACGGCGGCTCCGACTCAGCTTGACGCCACCGTTGCCACGAGGAACAAGAAGGCCTAGGGTTTGCACGAATCAGTAATCTCAGAATTAGCAAAACCGTTTTTTTTCCATGCGAATAAAGTGCTTTCCTCTTCATGTTCCAGAAGAGACGTGCGGCGTAGAGGATCCAGATCTTGAATTCAAAAGCAGTGGGAAAGCAAGCTGTTTCCGCGTTGAAACAGACCAACGATTTCCCTCGAACACCTCTTGACTTTCCGTTCCCTTGTCTGACTCTCTCTCTCTCTTCTTCCTCCACCCATCGCTCGCTTCGCTTTCCTTGCCGTCCACCACCACCGCCGCCCACCGCCATGGATCCCTTCCACCACCTCAACACCGCCTTCTCCAACCCCTACCACCCGCTCCTCTCCTCCTCCCCTCCCCACCACCACCACTTCCCTCCGCCGCCTCCCCCTCCTCCTCCGCCCGCCGACCCGCCCGAGCGCGAGCGCCTGCCGCAGTGGTCCCACGCCGAGACGGCCGCCTTCCTCGCCATCCGCGCCGACCTCGACCACTCCTTCCTCTCCACCAAGCGCAACAAGGCCCTCTGGGAGGCCGTCTCCGCGCGCCTCCACGCGCACGGCGGATTCGCGCGCACGCCCGACCAGTGCAAGTCCAAGTGGAAGAACCTGGTCACCAGGTACAAGGGCACTGCCAGCGACGTCGCTCATCCGCCGGATGGTTCTGTAGGCGGTGGCGCTGGAGATCATCCCACCGGCGCCGCGGCAGCGAGGGGCGCGTTCCCGTTCCACGACGAGATGCGGCGGATCTTCGACGCGAGGGTTGAGAGAGCGCGCGCATTGGAGGAGAAGAAGGCCAGGGGCAAGGACCCCGCCGCTCAGGGTGATCCGGAATACGAGGATGTCGGTGGCGAAGAGGACGAGGAGGAGGAGGTGGAGATGCTAGACGAGGAGATCGAGGAGACGAGGGGCACGGCAGGGAGGAAGCGGAGGAGGAAGGCGTCCGCGGCGAGGACGGCTTCGGCGGGAGGATCAGGGATCGAGATAGGCGAGGTGGAGGCGGTGCTGCGGGAGTTCATGCGGCGGCAGATGGAGATGGAGGAGCGGTGGATGGAGGCGGCCGAGGCGCGGGACGCCGAGCGCCGCGCACGCGAGGAGGAGTGGCGCGCCGCCATGGTCGCGCTCGGGGAGGAGCGGCTCGCGCTGGTGCGCCGGTGGCGGGAGCGCGAGGACGCGTGGAGGGCCCGCGCCGAGGAGCGCGAGGAGCGCCGCCACCAGCTCGTCGCCGCGCTGCTCGCCAAGCTCGGCGGCGGCGACACGTCCTAATCCATTCCATACATCCTTCCATGCGCGCACACCTCATGGTACGGATCAAAGCCACTCGCTGCATCAATCGATTCCTAGTCTCCATCAGTTAGCTCCTCATGATCACTAGGCAATGTAATGGTAGCAAACAAATAATCATCTCATTTTGACAGAGAGATCGATCCTAATTCTTGGACCCTTAAATTGCTCAGGACGTACAATTGGTCAATCCATCGCCGCAAAGCGCGCCGGCCGGCCGGATAAGTTCTTTTCATTAGATCATCAGTTTGTAACTTTGCAGTTTGTAGCGACAGTTCAAATCCTTGATATTGCATGGCTAGTACCTTTGTTAGGGTTTCTTTAGACAGGGAGAGGTCAGGAAAGGAGGCGGGTTGCTTTGCCGTCGTGAAAAGGGTTTGAGAGCTTGCAAGTCGCAGCATAGTGTCTCTTTACTTAGGCCATGACCTGCAACTGCAAGCTCACTGTCACAGATCTTATCAGCTTCATGAGCTTTCCAAATGCATGGATGCATGCAGGACTTTGCAAGTTTGCAAGATCAATCAATCGACTGATGTTGCTATAGCTTCTCCTTCTACTCATCATTCGCCAAGCTGGTCTCGGTAGAATCTAACAACGTGCGTGGGTGCTTACATGCATTATTTACTTTTTCAGAGATATCAGTGTGGATGTGTAGCTTTTGCGCAACATGGTCTATATATATCTAGATCTTTCTTTCTTTTCAGTTCCATGCTCTAAAGAGATTTGCATCTGAAAAGCTAACTATCTAGTGAGATGAAAGAAAGCCACGCAGGCCAGCAGGCATGATGGGGGCGGAGTGATGAAGTGCGGCTGCTTTGATTTGCTTTGCTTATCCCGTAGGAAGGGTATTGATGCCCTGCAGCTGTTGTATATGTATGCTTGTTGTGCGACATGTATGTTCAGAAGCCAGAACCGTTGGAAGAGGCCTGAATGCATCATGTGTTCGTCAATACTAGTATATGGTGTCTGTTTTCCGTACCATCTTAGTATGGTATGTCAATTAATGGTATGAAACCATAGATTTATACAGTGTGTACGCAGAAAAGTAGAGTAGCTATAGTATGAATGCAAGCGTGTATAAACATTCATTTCTGAAGAAAGAAAACTGCAAGCCTTTAATATACTCTGTTAAAATCGTGGCACAAAGGGAGTATTCCAAAATTGTGGGAATTCTAATGTACAAATATTGCCCTCCAAAATGCAAATCATGCTCCTTAATCCTCAAAATACATTGAAGGCATGTGTAAAGCTGCATGTGAGACTTTCCAGATCGGAACAACCTGCATACAAGTTGTTAATCTTTCTGTGAAAGCCACATGATGATATAAATTACATGTAAGACTTTGTGGTTGAGCACAACTTCCGTGCAATTAAGTTGTTAACTTTGTGCATGCATGCTTCTAACATTGCTGATCATGATTACCAATAAGCTCAACGTGATTGATACAAGAGATGTTGAAAACCCCATCAACATCTAGTATAGACACACTTCCTCACAGGCTCACGGCATTATGCACTTCATCCTGCACTTTTTGTTGAAGGATATAAGAAAAACGGAAGGTAATGGATTCTGCTCTAGATCGAATCATTGGCATGCATGTATATATGTCCATAAATATGCATTCATTTGAGTTTGTTCACCATCAGTACTTCATTCGTGGACAAGGTTTTATTGTATATATATGATGAAACGGATGGAATAACGAGAAAGTGGTGTCATAATCATATAAGTAAGCAAATTGCCTTGCTAGTTGGTACGTTGTTAAGCTCTGTTGTCATGTCCTGATCGCTGTTCACTTTTGTTCGTGAGTGTGATCTTTAGTGTTCACAATGGCAACAAGGAATCAAAGTGTGATCAAGGACGACGTGTTGGTTATCAATTCTTCTTGGTGTCGCCAACATCAGATTGGAGACAAAATAGATCGATTGTGAAAAAACATAGTGATAATTGGTGACTCGTTTCATTTTCAAGTACTGTCGAGATGGAGATTAATTACTTCTTGAGATGACTATTTTATTTACATGCTTAATAAATTTTACTTCTATTTTACTGGGCAGTATATATATTGAGATTTTTCATATGGCCTCATATTATCATATATTCTCATGCTTTATAAATTAATCTACTACTTAAATTATCGTTTATTCTCATAACTAGCAATGCCACTTTCGTTTTTTTACATTTGAGGTGTGTGACTATGTCAAGACGAATTTGACACATACTCTCCCATTCCGAAAATATAAAGTGTTGTTTGACTTTCATAATATCCGATACATGATTTCACTATAGTTCTCACTAACTTACAATATGCTTATAAAACTAATGAAAGAACATGTGACATAAAGATAAATATAACATTATCCTCGCATATCCAATCCATTATCCATATACTCCCTCCGATTCATATTAATTGTCGCTGGATCACATTCAGCGACAATTAATCTGGATTGGATGGAGTATATTTTCTTGCATATATTACTGCAGGTCAAAATGTTTGCTTAATACTAATATGTATTATATTTTGGAAATGGCGGAGCACTGAAGTATTTGGCGCGTCGAAGAATTAGTTAATTTATTTTGGAAAAAAGAATTAATTGTTTGTGCTTGTGCTATATTGCTTTGGTACATGCGTGTTGAGTTGTTGACCGAATTTCTAGTAATGCATGAGAATCTCTGTATTGCGGCCCAAGTTTGAAGTGACGGATCACATGATGATTTCAAGAACGATATATGTTGCCAGCTGTTTCATGAGGATTTTATTGGCATGGGAAGGATCTGTGATCCCCAAATTGACGATTAGTTTATGTGTGCACGGCTGATCCATCGATCCGGCCGGTCAATTCGCTTTGCCCAAGTGTGAAGTCACGGATCCCATGTTTTTAGGGGCTAGAGACCACCTGACGCAGAACTCAATATATATTCTTTCTCCATACTGATGGTGACCTGGCTAACAAACGGACAGATGATCAGTGTCCAACGTTAACCAAGTTGCCCGAGGAAACGGAAGGAGACAAATCGCCCGCCTGATTCGCAAAAAAAAAAAGAGACAAATCGCCTGCAATCGATGGATGGGCATCTTTTTTTTGCCCTCCCTAAGGATACAAGTTGTAGTACCAGTTCAGACTTACAGCAACTCACACCACACACGCACCCCACACTCACACCCCTACTGCAAGCCTAAACTAAGCCCTACATCCTATACCCGGCACGTCCGGTACGAGACTGGAGTTGTGGCACACAGGCGTGCGAACGGAGGATTTATTGGCGAACAGAGCGCCCTAGTGAGACATCCCAGAAAAACGACCTCGCTGGGGATCGAACCCGGGACGGGTGGCCTGGACACCGCCAGAGCCAATGGATGGGCATCATCAGCAGTGCTACTCCTGTTTGATCGATGGTGCTGAGGCTAACAGCCATGTCATCCGTGATCCGCCGGAAACGTGTCGTCAGCAACGGACACGACGACACGGTTTGGGAGCTGCAGCAGTTTTATGCATTGCCGGCGGTCAACTGTTTCACACCTGATTTGCGCGTGAGATCGATCCAGCGGTCACCTGTTGGTTTACAGCTCATACGTTGTGAACGGGTGGCATGATCGATCACCTGTTGGTTTTACATTACACAATTACACGTAAGGCTGACAAGGCAATACGATGGCCAGATTTCACGACGAGGGTTTCTAGAAAGATTTGTTGATCGCTTTATGGGCCTTGGACGAGTCTTGCGGGGGCTGGACTGGCCCACAGCGGGGAAGCCTACCCGGTTTCCGCCGCAATACATGCATGTTTTTTTCTCGACGTAGCAAATTGGGCCCATGTTTGAAGTTATCTGTCCTTTGTTTTTGTTTCGTCGTCTGTTGTTAGTCAAATCCTACATGCCGCCCGCTGAGGTGCGGCCCGGGAACCTTTGCGACGCACGTTAGCGCGGTATCGCCCCGTGCCGCCTACTACCTTCGTTAGCCCAAGAAAAGTTTCGCTGGCTGTCTTGTTTGCTCCATCTCTGTCCGTGTGTTAGTACTACATTACGTGTAACTCATGAATATTTTTTTAACTCAATATTTGCCGTGAGTTTCAGTCCGATATTTCCAAAAAAAAAGATTACAAAAATTTAAAAATGGTTCACAAAAATGAAAATGGTTCCAATTTTTAAAAAATGGATCCAAAATTGAAATTTGGAACCATTTTAAAAATAATCAATTCTTAAATTCCTAACCATTTTAAAATTGGAACCATTTTCAAAATGGAATAATTTTAAAATTTGGAACTATTTTCAAAATGGAACCATTTTCAAAAACAATTTAAAAAAGAACGAAAAACAATAAGAAAGGAAAAAACAAAACGAAAACAAAAAACAAAAACAAAAACAGAAACATAAAAGAAAAGAAAAGAAAAAGAAAAAGAAAAAAGAAAAAACGAAAGAAAAAAGGGAACACCGCCCGATGGGCTGGCCCGGCAGAGCTCCCCCGTTAGCGGCGCGGCCGATTCCCGCCGCTAACGGGCGACGTATAGGATTTGCCGGTGCGGCTGGCTCGCGCCGCCTGACGGGATTCTGTAGCGGGCCGGCCTATTTAGGGAGTTTCTTATTTATGTTTTTATGTTTACTTTCATGAGATTTAGAAAGTTTCACCGATTCTATAAAAAATGTTCACGATGTCTTTCAAATGTGTTCACAGGTTAAAAAAAGTAGGTTCACGTGTTTCAAAATACATTTGTGAATATGATGGTTAAACAAATGTTAATTTCAGTGTCTGAAACAAGGTTAATATTTCGCAAAAAAAAACAAGGTTAATATTTTTTTCAAAAAAGTGTCCATGTTTTTGGAAAAAGAATATCTTAAGAAGGTACAAAAAAATGTCAAAAAGATGTTGCTACAACCGAGCATATTGGAAAATTTAAATGAAGAAAAAAGAAAAAACTCTGGTAAAACTGAAAAGATAAAAGGAGAAAACCGGGTGCGCGGTGTGTCCCCCACTACGGGTGGCATATAGGAGTTCCCGTTGGGTAATAGATCAGCCCACTTGGACACTTGTCCTGAATCCTGATTTGTTTGCCACTAATATTAGCCTGAAACTACTGATTTTTTTTTGGTTTCACAAGATTTTGCTTTGCTTCGTGCAGTCCAGGTGAATTAGTCCATGACCAAACACATCTGCAAATCAGGTTATAAGAACACACATATCCGCAGTCATTCCTGCAAAACAAAAGTTCAATAATAACCATCCAACTATCCAAGAACCAAGAAGGGGAAAAAAACGCTCCCGGCCCTCGCGTCGTCCTCCCGAGGGCGACTCGGGGGCGACTAGGGTTCCGGCGCGCCGCCACCTCCCTCCTCTCCTCCTCTCCCTCGTCGCCACCCGAGGAGGCCGACGGGAAAGCCCGCGCGGCCGCCGATGAAGGTGGCGGCGAGGATCTCGCTGCTCCGCCCCGCGCGCGGAGGGTTCTGGTGTCGGCGACGGCGGTCGCGGTTGGTGTTGCGGCGTCGGCCCTGGCGGCGGGGGGCGTCGCTGGTGCTGCTGGTCGCCCTCCTTGGTCGCGCGAGCGGCGAGGGGGCGGTGGAAGAGGCCCGCGGTGGGAGTCTCCCCGTTGACTCCTTGCTCCAGATCTGAAGACGGCGGCCACGTCCACCATGGATCCCGACCCATCGGGGTTGGCGGGGCTGGGGGCTCTGCCGGGAGAAATCCCTGGCCAGCGGGGCGGCCACGTCGTCGGCGACGTCTCTGACGCCGTGCTTCTCCTTGGAGGCGACGATGAGGTATAACCCCCTTCCTGCCCTCCTTCTCCTGTGCTCGGGGTGAAAACCCTAGGTCCTTGACCGGGCGGCGGCGACGCTCTGGCGTCGCGTTCTCCTTGGAGGCGCCGTCTTGGGCCACGGGAAGGTGGTGGCTTTGTGTGTGACTGTGGTCTGCTCGTGGCGGCGCTTCTTGCGGTGCAGTGCTGTCTGGCCGTTGCTCCCATGTTGTTGTGCTAACCTTTCGCAGGTGGTTTGCTCGTCGGGGTCGGCGCCCTCGAGCCTGGGCGAGAGGGGAAAGGGTTCCCCTCTGCGACGGCAACACCGTGGCGAATGTGTGGAGTCAGCGTCTTGGTTGAGCTCTGCCATGGCGGCTCTGGCCTCCCTCTGGCCGTGTCTTCTTTCTGCGTGTTCTCGTCCTTCAGCTTGCGTCTTGCTGCGTGGTCGGTGCCGGCGGCGGTGTCTGTGGGTTGCCAGCTCGCGTGTGGTGGTGTTCGTGCTGGGTCCTTCTTCTGCTCCTCGAAGTGTCTGCGTTCGTGCTCTCGGGTGAGCTGCTCCACCTTCCGACGGTACGGCGCCCTACGAGCCAGGGCGAGAAGACAGGGGTCTTCTCTGAAGGTGGAGGCGAATGGCATGACGGCGACGACAAGCAAGGGATGATGAAGACGATCTCCCCGGTGGCGTGTTCGGCTCCACGGCGTCCCTCTCCGGTTTGCTGCCTTTGTCGGCGGATGGTGGTCTCGAAGTTCAAGCTGTGCTTCCTCTTGTATCCTGTGTTTGCTTGTATTTCGTTTCCTGGAAAGCTGTTCTTTCAGCATCTTGTAATTGCCGCGGTAAAACTGTGAACTTTGTTAATTCAAAGCTGGGCTTATAGCCTTTGTTCTAAAAAGAACCAAGAAGGTACAGCTGAGCGCAAACGTGCAGGTAGCCACCCAAAGCAGAGCTCAGCAGTGGGAGGAGGCTGACTTCGTTATCCAAAACGGAAGGTGTCGAGAGTCGAGACCTCACCCACCTTGCGAGCCACAGCGAGCTATCCGGGCTAAAACCTCTCGACAAAATCATATCGTATCGTACGTGTCCATGGACGCGGCTACTCTGGCGATAGGCTCCCACTGTCTCGCCGCCGCGGCGCATGGCACCCAGCGGAGAGCGGCGTCGACGGCGATTGCGCCTCATCCGGGAGCAAAGTTTCCACCACGGCGGCAAGTGCGGCGCCTTCGCGCGCTCCCGCCGGAGCTGAGCGAGATCCTGGCGCCGAAGCTGGTGCCCGGCTCGCCTGCCGACACCGGCGACGTCTCCGCGCTCATCCCCATCAGGCGAGTATAACTGTAAATTCGGTACCACACATACGCATCAATCATCATGTAAAGCAGCTGGCATTCAGTCAGATAGATTCTGTTTCAGTTTCTGACTTTCTTGGTGCTACGTACGAATGCGCAGTGCCGTCATGCTGCTCTTCTACGTCGTGACCAACTGGGTGTTCCCCGCGGTGATCATGAAGGGGATGGAGCCCAACGCCGAAGACGAGGCCGCCGCCGGTGAAGCAGCGTCCATGGCGTCGTCGTCGTCGCCACAGGGAAGTGATGCCACCGCCAACGATAAGGTCAAGAAGAAGAGGAAGAAGAGAAGAAAAGCAGCCACGGAAGCATAGTTTAGCTACCAAGCATGCGCGTGTGTGCGTTTGAAAGGCTTTATGAGAATAGACTCCTTTTGTTACTCTGACAGTAATATCAAAGATCAGAACGACAGATTATGTTTTTTTTCTTTCAACAAGAATAGTTAACAGAGTAGCAAAAGAAAGACTCCGATCATACACTCTGCTTGTTCTTCGTATAAATAGAACGAGAGAACTTTCTGAATCTACATTCACCTTCAACCAATGAATATACTATTACAGAATTTGGCTACCTTATGACCAATGCATGCGCTGCAAAAAAAAAAAAATGTATTCTGCTGACTGGTGAATGAGACTAAGAGCATCTCCAAGCGAGGCCCCCAAACAGCCCCCAAGCCGGTTTATTTCGGTCCGAACGTGACCGGACGCGTCTGGGCGCGCCCGCACACCCCAAACCCTCCGCACATATGGGGTGAGTTTGGGGGCGTCCGGGCACGTCCGGTCGTGTCCGCATGCACACTGTTGCACCTACTTTTTCTTTCTTTTATCCTTCTTTAATTATTCTCTCTCCTATTCCACCAATCACATGCAAGGTTCCCACAATTTTGGGTGATATTTGGGGGCCATGGTTGTAGGAGGTCATTTTTTAGGGTGGTCCGCGGACAGCCGTCCGGACGTTTAGGGGGCGGATTTGGGGGCCTCGCTTGGAGATGCTCTAATATGTCTAAAAGCAGTAATCTCCTCGGCCCCTCTGTCTTCAGGTTTAGGACCACTTGGCCGAATTGACCGTGTGCGAAATATCACTAGAGTTTCCAACACGCCCACTCTCCTCCTCAAGCTCGATATCAATAAGGAGTTAATTACTGCACTTAAGTCACACATCTGGAAAACCGGAATATTTGGTCACACATCTGGAAAACCGGTGCATTTAGGTTACAAACCGGACATGTCATCCGTTTTTGGAAGGAAACTTTTCAGAAAAACCCTCTATTGCAAAATTCGCTGACATTGGGCGCGCCATGGAGGTGTTCGACGAAATGCCACGCGCCAGGGCGGTGGCGGCGCGCTTGGTCGGCCCAGCAGGGGCGCGGTGCGGCCACGAGCAGGGCCCGGCCGGAGCTCGGCCACGAGCAGGGGCGCGAACACCGGCGACCAGGCGCGAGCAGGACACGGTGGCGTCGGGGCGCAGGGGCGCGTCAGGGCGCAGGGGTGCAGCGGCGGTGGCGCGAGCACGGCCGGCCAGCGCTCGGGCGAGCAGGGGCTCGGGGTGCGGCGGTGGCGCCCGACCGGCGCTCAGTCACGCGCGGCATTTCATCGAACACCTTCATGGCGCTCCCACGCCAATGATTTTTGCAAAACAGTCCTCCTAATATCCAAAACCGGAAGTATCCATCCAAAACCGGATGACATGTCTGGTTTGTGACCAAAATGTACCGGTTTTCCAGATGTGTGACCAAATAATCCGGTTTTCCAGATGTGTGAGTTAAGTACACATACACGACGAGATATGTGACCGCCAGTGCAATTAACTCATCAAGAAGGCATTTCACTTTGTTAGATGGGACTAACTCCTCGACCGTCTATACCACTTGGGTTTCACAACCGTTTATACTCTGGGTCTCCGCTCTACTCCCAACCTCCTCCTCACGTATCCTCCTCAATGGAGTCACTACCGACCCAATCATTCACGGATGTGGCCTTCGCCAGGGAGACCCATTGTTGCCGGTGCTTTTCATCATTGCGAAGGCCCCCTTAACCATATGCTTTAGATGGTGACCTTCGCCAGGGAGACCCATTGTTGCCGGTGCTTTTCGTCATTGCGAAGGTCCCCTTTACCATGTAGATGGTGACCTTCACAGGGGACGTGCCCCCTCATCCAAACCTCTCCTTATGCGGATGAACCCGCCATTCGGACATTTCCACCTCAAGACCTATAAGTTCCCCACGTGGACCCATGACTTGAGCACAAGCCAAAACCCTCCACATAAGGTTATCTCGCTCGACTCTATGTCTGCCTTGGACACCCATTTAGATTGTTTTGCACTTCATACCGATATGCTATGCGTGTTCATATGTGAGCCCGGAATTGACCTACAAATGGGGACATAAACCGTTGAAGATGGACAATGATAAATTGAGGAAGAGGAAAAGCTGGAAAAAGACTAGCGACCGGACTGTCCGACGTCTAAAATTTATGGGCACGAGTGCTAGACACGTCCGACACACGTGCAACAAAGTTTTGTTGCTTCGCCTAAAACTTCTCTATGGATAGAACATTAGTTGTTGGGATTCATTTTCCATAAGTTTTGTAATAATAAATCATTTGTTAACTACGTGAATCATATTAATGCATAGGTCATAAAATCAACAAAAATATTTTTTCAGAAAGAAAAAGACTATTGAAACTCAGCATTTTGTCTAGAAGATGAATAAACCTATCATTGCATCAGACTACCGGACATCAGACCCATCGGAGGACCAAGTTCATAACGCTGTGCTATTGACCTACCACATGACCAAGTTCATAAACTGTGATTCTTAGCTATTGATCTACCAGAGGACCAATAACTTCATGTCAGTGTCTACCACCCAAGTCTATTATAAGTAGCAAGGAATTCCCAAGAAATTGGTGTATAGCTTATCCTTCGTCTTACTCATGTGTCCCAGAATAGAAATGTCCAGTTCCATTTCATGCATTATTTGTTGTGTATTTGCATACCACAAAATTGAATTTGATATGTTTAGACATAGAAGGCATCAGGAATTACCAATAGATCAACGGAATTACATTATACACTTGTGGGCTCGCAACTCCATGCATCTCCCTTCTGCACTGCTGCCTTGGCTTATCTCGCTTTGCCTCGTTGATTCACAATAGTCCTACTCCATACAATCGAATCATTTTGTGAGATTAACAACAAGTAGCTCGTTATCTCCATTGGTTGGGCCTAGGTATTCGGTATCGGCAGGCCCCGCTGGAAATACTGGACGAGATACTAGTAGTTGAACAATGGCCCATGTCCCGTTGAAACCGACTGCAGACTTGTACCACGTTGGAAACAAGATGGCACTGTCGCGGGCCAGCAAATATAGGTGCATCATATTGAAATAAAAATTTGGCACATTTGGCTCGTGCGAGCAGTGTGCAATGCGGTCATAAAAATTTTCAGCGTTCCCTCCAAAAAAAAATCTTTCAGCGTGCGCTAGGTAGGGATGAAAACGATACGGATTATTTCCGACCGACCGACCGGCCGACCGACCAGAGGCTTATGGATGCGGATAGTATTTCACATACACGGAAAAGGATGTGGTTTTACTAGTATCCATCCGTATCCGAAGATTTACCGTATTTTACGGTTATATCCGACGACTATCCGATAAATATCCGGGAACTAATACCTCCAACTTCAACCATAGGCCCAGTAACATGTAAAACCAGAGCCAAACTAAGTAACCACTTGGACAGGGAAGTATGAGTTATTAAAATATTATCTATCTTAGAATATCACAATACATCACAATACATAAAGCTGATTTCGAATAAGTTGATCCATAACATGTGTTATATGTCAGTCCTATTTTTGAAGCGACATACGATAAAATGTTTATCCGCAACCAAACCTTATCCACCCCGTATTTGATCCGTATTCATAACTGGGAGGCTCCGATTCCGTATTCGAATCCGCACATTATCCGCTCCGACTCCGAATCCGAAAAATATACGGCTACGAATATGGTTTCACTACTATTCGACCGTATCCGCTCCGTTTTCACCCCTAGCGCTAGGGGTCGAGCGACAGACCCAACGCGTGGGACGGTTTTCTCGGCCGCTATTTGGTCTGCCGCATTGTAGAGTCGAGCATCAATCTCTCTCTCTGGGCAGATCACTTTCGCCCCGCTGCTACAATGTTGACGTGTTGTTGTTGGTCACGTAGGTGCAGCCTACTCTACTACACGCAATATCTCATGGGCATAGACACCGATGGCTCAAAGAGTCAAAGTAGAAAATATAAATTAAAATCACCGATTGAACAAAAGAAATGAACTTGTACAACACGTTGTAACATGTATATAACCGGAAATTCAATTTGGCTCCCGGGAGCATATGCTCCCGGTATGTTCAAAAAAATAGAAGAAATTAATTTTTTTTCAAAAAAATCCGAAAAAAATCATGCACGTACCTGACGATGTCACGCACGACCGTGTCAAATTTCGCACCGAAACGACATCGTATGCGCCCTGTGCAAAAATGACAAAAATTCTGTCAGAATATGAGATCCAAAATTTTGAATTTTCTGTCAGAATTTTATCATTTTTGCACAGGACGCACGATGTCGTTTCGGAGCGAAATTTGACACGGTCGTGCGTGACATCGTCAGGTACGTGCATGATTTTTTTCGGTTTTTTTTTTGAATAGTTTTCAATTTGTTCTATTTTTTTGAACATACCGGGAGCATATGCTCCCGGGAGCCAAAACGCCTTCCTCGTATATAACATGTTATACGCGCCTTGAAACAATATATAGGCACTGTTGCAAGTTGTACCATTGCAGCAAAAAGCTCACAAAAAATATCGAAGCAAAATTGATGTATGTTTGTAGCATAATGTATGTATTGTTACAAGAAAAGAAACAAGTATGTAGTATTGGAGTAACATAGATCGCATCAAAATACGAAGATCGATCAAAGAAAATAGTCATATACTTATAGATCAATTTATGTACTTTTACAACAAAAGAAAACACGTTTGAAGCATTGCAGCAAAAAGTTCGCAACAAATACCAAAAACAATCTAAGCAAAATTCTTGTATATTTTTAGCATAATTTTTGTAGTTTTGCCTCAAATAAAAAGTGCATGTGTAGCATTGCAAGCCAAGGAAAATTGACATACATCTACTCGCGGTCATAATACTTCGACCAGAAGTACGTAGGCAAGTCGGATGTTACACACATTGCTGCTGAATCTACAACACTAGTTCTTCAAACAACTAAAATAGGAAAGAACACACAAAAAAGGTCTTTTGCTTTATTTGGGAAGATTAATCATGCAATTTTCTTACATGAGGGTAATTAAGTAAAAATTATGGTCTTATTGATTACAGAACTGATCTATTCAACAAAGTAGAGCGAATTAATGACGAAAACAGGGATCGCTTCCCCGCGGAATTGCAAATAGATTGCAGGAACATTCAGGGGAAAATATAGGTTGGCACTGGATGTAGCACGACTTAGACTCATATTTTCTAAACTCACATTCTCAGATGTCTAAGGGTGCATTCAGTGAAATTTGATGTGATTTACGAATAATCTTTTGGTCTCCGTCCATGCCAAAAACATGCTGTCGAAATTCTCTCTGGGTGTCGTCATGTATGCGGGCATGTGTGTTTTTCTTGTAATCAGAAAAAGTGCCAATGGCTCGTCTAGGAGTTCAAACCATCACACAACATGCTTACACCCCAAATGACGTGAGATCCATGTACCTCCGTCAATACCAATATTTGATTAAAGACGTGTTGTCTAAGTGGTGTTAGAGTAATGTGCAAGTGTGTGTACCTATTTCTTGTTATAAAAGAACATATGACTAACCTGGTATAAAGCAAGAGATCATTACTACCATGATTATATAAATAATAAAGTCAAGCACTCCAAAATCTTATAAAATGTATTTGACTCCAAAACCAAGTAGAACAAACATATGCTGTCTTTTTTACTTCTCTGAGAATGGAACATTATTTTTCATAAGATTTGTATTACTAAGATGTTTGTTAACTACGTGAATCATATTAATGAATAGGTCAGAAGTTCAACATAATTTCGTTATTTTCAAAAACAAAAGGCTACATAGACTCATATTTTGTCTAGTAGATGAATAAAGCTATCATAGTATCCAAGCTACCCTAGGATCAAGCTCGTAACTCTTTGCCATTGACCGACCGCTGATGGCCCTTCACGTAGTTACCTGCGTGAAAAGTAAATGGGTTAGGTTGAGACTCCAAGTGCCGAGTGTGTAGTAAGTGGGAGACGTGTTTTCCCCACAAGGGTGACTCGAGGGTTTAATATCGAACTCTCGGGGAATCAGTAGTGAAGATTTATCTTTCCTATCCTTCTTTTGGTTACCTACGAAACAAAGTAAATGTTTTGGTCCTCAACCTCACCTAGTGGTTGTCGAGCACAAGGTGTGAGAATGATATCAGGATAATATGCAATGCAAACAAAAAATAAATATGCAATGGTGGTAAATAAATATGCAAGGATGGTGGTAGCAATGATAAATTATATTTTTGGGTTTTATATGATGAATGCAAGATGTAAAAGTGTCTTTGTATTTTCGGATTTTTAAATGGCAGAAAATGGTAAAGTGGTAAAAGTTATTGGAAAGGTGTTTCTTATGATTAAAAATGGACCGGGGTTCATGGTTTCACAAATGCACTCTCTCTTTAATAAAGTGGTAGATGATACGTCTCAAACGTATCTATAATTTTTGATGTTCCATGCTTGTTTTATACCAATTGCTACATGTTTTGCATCTACTTTATATCACTTTTATACATTTTTTGGGACTAACCTATTAACAAGATGCCGAAGTGCCAGTTCCTGTTTTCTGCTGTTTTTGTATTCCAGAAAAGCTAGTCTGGAAATATTCTCGGAATTGGACGAAACTACACGGGGGTGCCTATTTTTCCAGAACACGCCTGACGGAGCGAAGGAGCAGCAGAGGAGGGCCACCAGGAGGCCACACGCCACCAGGGCGCGGGCCCCCCTCTGCCGCGCCCTGGGTGGTGTGGGCCCCTCGGGGGTCCGCAGCCGCCGCCCTTTCGCCTACTTATTCCCCCCGACGCGAAAACCCTAAGTACCTGAGCAAATATCCACGAAAAGATCCAGAGACGCCGCCGTCGTCAACCCTAGCTCGGGAGGGTTCAGAACCTCTTCCCGGCACCCTGCCGGAGAGGGGAATCGTCACCGGAGGCTTCTACATCGCCATGCCTGCCTCCGGAGTGATGCGTGAGTAGTTCATCCTTGGACTACGGGTCCATAGCAGTAGCTAGATGGTTGTCTCTCCACTTTGTGCCATCATGTTTAGATCTTGTGAGCTGCCCTACATGATCAAGATCATATTATTGTAATGCTACATGTTGTGTTTGCTGGGATCCGATGAATATTGAATATTATGTCAAGTTGATTATCAATCTATCTTATATGTTATTTAAGATCTTGCATGCTTTCCGTTACTCGTAGATGCTTTGGCCAAGTAGATGCTTGTAACTCCAAGAGAGAGTATTTATGCTAGATAGTGGGTTCATGTCTCCGTTTAACCTGGGACAGTGACAGAAAGTTCTAAGGTTGTGGATGTGCTGTTGCCACTAGGGATAACCTAACGATGCTATGTCCACGGCATATGTGTTTGTTTACATTACGCACTTTACTTAATGCAATTATCCGTTGCTTGCAACTTAATACCAACGGGGGACTCGGATGACAACCCGGCGGTGGATTATTAGTCATAGATGCTGTTGGATAACGATCTATGTATTATGTCGTAATGCCCAATTAAATATCATAGTAGTCAACATGTCATGTATATGCATTGTCATGCGCTCACTATTCGTCAATTGCCCAGCTGTAATTTGTTCACCCAACATGTTAGTTATCTTTTATGGAGAGACACCACTAGTGAACTGTGGACCCCGGTCCATTCTTTTACACTGATTAAACAACCACAAACTGCAAACTGTTCCTTTTTCATTCTCTGCAATTTAATACTCATTTTCCACACCATACGTTTAATCCTTTGTTTTCAGCAAGCCAGTGAGATTGACAACCTCACTGTTTCGTTGGGGCAAAGTAGTTTGATTGTGTTGTGTGCAGATTCCACGTCAACAGTCCAGACTCCCTGCAGCTATTTTTCTGGCGCCGTTGACAACCTTCTGAAGAGTTGCTGCTCCTACTGGTTCGATAACCTTGGTTTCTTTCTGAGGGAAAACTTGCTGCTGACTACATCATACCTTCCTCTTGGGGTCTCCCAACGAACGTGTGTTTCACGTCATCAAGCTATTTTTCTGGCGCCGTTGCCGGGGAGACAGCAGTCTTCTGCAAGGGGAGTTTCACGCTTCCAATCTCTTTACTTTGTTTTTGTCTTGCTTAGTTTATTTTATTTTATCTTGTTTGCTTTCAATTATCAAAAACACAAAAAAATTAGTTACTTGCATCTAGTTTACTTTCAAGTTATTTTCTGTACTGTTTTTATTTCTGCTAAAATGAGTACTCCTGAGAACACTAAGTTGTGTGATTTCACTAGCACGAACAACAATGATTTCATATGCACACCTATTGCTCCACCTGCTGCTTCAGCAGAATTTTATGAAATTAAACCTGCACTTTTAAATCTTGTTATGAAAGAGCAATTTTCTGGTGTTAGTACTGATGATGCTGCTGTTCACCTTAATAACTTTGTTGAACTTTGTGAAATGCAAAAGCTCAAGGAAGTAGATGGTGATATTATTAAACTGAAACTTTTTCCTTTCTCCTTGAGAGGACGTGCTAAAGAATGGTTGCTATCTTTGCCTAGAAATAGTATTGATTCATGGACTAAATGCAAAGATGCTTTTATTGGAAAATATTATCCTCCTGCTAAGATTATTTCTTTGAGAAGTAGCATAATGAATTTTAAGCAATTTGATAATGAACATGTTGCTCAAGCATGGGAGAGAATGAAATCATTGGTTAAAAATTGTCCCACTCATGGACTGACTACTTGGATGATCATCCAAACCTTCTATGCAGGATTAAATTTTTCTTCGAGGAATTTATTGGATTCGGCCGCTGGAGGTACCTTTATGTCCATCACTTTGGGTGCTGCAACAAAGCTTCTTGATGATATGATGATTAATTATTCTGAGTGGCACACCGAGAGAGCTCCAACAGGTAAGAAGGTAAATTCTGTTGAGGAAACCTCCTCCTTGAGTGCCAAAATTGATACTATTATGTCTATGCTTGCAAATGGTCAAACACATGTTGATCCAAATAATGTTCCTTTAGCTTCTTTGGTTGCTCAAGAAGAGCATGTTGATGTGAACTTCATTAAAAATAATAATTTCAACAACAATGCTTATAGGAATAATTTTGGTAATAGCAATTATAGGCCCTATCCTTCTAATAGTGGCAATGGTTATGGAAATTCCTATAGTAACTCCTACAACAATAATAAGAGTGTACCCTCGATCTTGAAGTTATGCTTAAGGATTTTATTAGTACACAAACTGCTTTCAATAAAACTGTTGAGGAGAAATTTGGGAAAATTGATGTGCTTTCCTCTAAAGTTGATAGTCTTGCTCTTGATGTTGACTTATTGAAACTAAAGAACATGCCTCATGATGTTAAAGAGAGCAAAACTCTCAATGCTATACAAGTTAAAATTGATAACAATGTGAGGATGTTAGCTGAATTGCATGCTAGATGGGAAAGAGAGGATGAAATTGCTAGAAAGAATAATATTGCTAGAGTTTATACTATTACTACTTCTGAAAATGCTTCAAACTCAAGTGTTAACAAACCTCCTACCATTAATGGCAAGATAGTTGGTGTTGGTAATGTTTCCACTTCTATTGCAAAATGTCCTAAATTGCCTGATAACTCTGAAACTGTCCTTGATAAAGATGCTGAAATTTCTAGCAATAAGGAAGAGAATAATTCCATTACTTTTGATGATAATGACTTTGATTTTGATGGTTGCAATATTTCTGAAGTAATTAAGTTCTTGCAAAAGCTAGCTAGAAGTCCTAATGCTAGTGCTATAAACATGGCTTTTACTAAACATATTACTAATGCTCTCATACAAGTTAGGGAAGAGAAATTAAAACATGAAGCTTCTATCCCTAGGAAGTTAGAAGATGGTTGGGAGCCCATCATTAAATTGAAATTGAATGACTTTGATTGCAATGCTTTGTGTGACCTTGGTGCTAGTATTTCTGTTATGCCTAAAAGATTATATGATATGCTTGATTTAGCACCTTTGGAAAATTGTTACTTGGATGTTCACCTTGTTGATTCTACTATTAAAAAACCTTTGGGAAGAATTGATGATGTTCTTATCATGGTTAACAACAATTATGTCCCCGTTGATTTTATTGTCTTGGATATTGAGTGCAATCCATCATGCCCTATTGTGCTGGGAAGACCTTTTCTTAGGACTGTAGGTGCTATTATTGATATGAAAGAAGGGAATATAAAATATCAATTTCCTCTCAAGAAAGGTATGGAACACTTTCCTAGGAAGAAGATTAAGCCACCTTATGATTCTATTGTTCGAAC
This sequence comes from Poa pratensis, assembly GCA_947311845.1. Taxonomy (NCBI): domain Eukaryota; kingdom Viridiplantae; phylum Streptophyta; class Magnoliopsida; order Poales; family Poaceae; genus Poa; species Poa pratensis. The sequence goes on along the minus strand of CAMZMU010000037.1, from coordinate 77,594,600 downwards.
AAATTACAATGTTGATGCTTCTTCACTTGGTAATACTTGATGCATGCTTTGTGCCTAGCTAAAAGGCGTTAAAGAAAAGCGCTTATGGGAGGCAACCCATTTTATTTTTCTGCAATTTTTCTTTTATTGAGTCAAGGAGTTTGTTTACTTCTGTAGCAACTCCTTTGTATCTTTATTTTCTCGCATTGTTGTGCCAAGAGTAGCCTCTAATGATAAGATGATGCTTAATTTTGATTGCTGCGCAGAAACAGATTTTTGCTGTTCACTGTACGAAATTCCTAAAATCACCAGATTGTTAATTAAATCTGAAATTTTTGTGCGTAATCTTTATGAATGTCTGAAACTTTCATTAGTTCAGAGTTTCTCGATCTGAGCGTCGTAAGTGCCTCGAAAAAATTCGTCTTTGCGGACTGTTCTGTTTTAGACAGATTATGCCTTTTTATTTTTGCATTCTCTCTTTTACTAGTGTTGAGTGAAATTCTTTTTTGGGTGGAAGAGCTTCACATAACATCAGTGGCTGTAGCTAATGTTTAAAGTAACAAATCATATTGCGTCTTTACAGAACATGTGAATTTTTGATTATGCACTAACCCTCTAATGAGATCTACTTTGAGTTTGGTGTGACGGAAGTTTTCAAGGGTCAAGAGAGAAGGATGATATAATAGGATCAAGAAGAGTGAAGAGCTTAAGCTTGGGGAGGCTCCCATGGATCTCCCCAGCATATTTCAAGAAGACTCAAGCGTCTAAGCTTGGGGATGCCCAAGGCATCCCCTTCTTCATCGTCAAAATTATCAGGTCATCTCTAGTGAAACTATATTTTAATTCTTTCACATCATATGTGCTTTTCTTGGAGCGTCTGTGTGCTTTTATTTTCAGTATTGCATTTTATTTTCAATAAAGCTTGACTGGACCCTAGCATTCTTGATTGGGAGAGAGACACGCTCCGCTTTTTCATGAGAATACTCCTATTCTTCACTTATATTTGTTGAGTATTCATATCTAGCGCTGTTCAGCTTTTAGCTCTTGTTTTCATGTATCTCTTGTCAGAGCTATTAGCTTTCTTTTGTAGAAAGTACTCTCTTGCTTCACTTATATTTGTTTGGAGAGTTGATGAAATAAATTGATTGGTGTTTGGTTGGTTCAGAAAATGTTGCATGTGGTAATTGGTATAAGGAAAAACTTGCTTAATCTTGTAGATCACTAAAATGGATAACTTGATGCTTGTCAATTGTTTTGAGTTAACAAGTAGATCATGATTAAATTGTGCATCACATGAGTTAAGCCTATTAGTGAAGAACTACCGTAAAGCTTGTTGAAAATTTGGTTTGCATCGGTGGTACCTCTAAGGTCTAGATATTTTCTAATAACAGGGTTTGGTTAACAAGGAAGACGGTATGAAGTCTTATAACGTTTGCAATATGTTTGTCATATAAAACTTGGTGTACGGGTTGATATTCTTGTTTGCTTACATAACCTTGCTAGCCTAAACTCTGTACTGAGAGGGAATGCTTCTCGTGCATCCAAATCCTTGAGCCAAAATCCATGCCATTTGTGTCCACCATAACTACCTATATGTGGTATTTCCTTGCCACTCCAAGTAAATTTTTCATGTGCTACCTTTAAATTATTCAAAATGTTATTATTCCCTTTTTGTGTCAATGTTTACTAGCTCATGAGGAATTAGTGTGGTTATTCTTTATTCTATTTGTCGAGTGGACTTTTACACCTGGACTAGTGGCATATACATCCGCTTATCCAATAACTTGCAAAAAGAGCTGGCAACGGGGTGCCCAGTCCCAATTAATTACAACTTTAACCAATTAATTCTCTTCACACTTTTGCCCTGATTCATCAGTAAGCAATGACAAACAGTGAAATACCTGAATGTGTGTAAACCAAAGAGAAAGAGGGATGATCTGCCTTGCTGGTAGAAATAACGTCCTTCATGGGAGCCGCTCTTAAAAGTCCGTTCGACAGGTAGAATACTGTTCTCACCCGCTACCATTCGTTGACAATTAACAAACACCTCTCAAAAATAGATACTCCTCCATGGTATGTGATTGATGGAAGGCACCCGAGGATTCGGTTAGCCATGGCTTGTGTTAGCAAGGTTGGGAGGAGTATCAAATATTTTATGCAATCTCTATATGCTTTCAAAAACCTAAAAGCTCTAGCACATGATTTAATCCCTGCTTCCCTCTGCGAAGGGCCTTTCTTTTACTTTTATGTTGAGTCAGTTTTCCTATTCTTTCTGTCTTCCACAAGCAAACACTAGTGTCAACTTTGTTACAACATGCGTTATATGCAATGTATTGGACTTGTTATACTACTTTGTGTTGACAATATCCATGAGATAAATATGTTGAAAGTTGAAGCAAATGCTGAAACTAAATTCTTCCTTTGTGTTGATTAAATACCTTTTGTTAGAAACTATTGCTTTATGAGTTAACACTTATGCAAAACTGTTTGATGCTTGTCTCGAAAGTACTATTCATGAAAACGTTTAGCTTGTGTGATTCATTGTTTACTCATTATCTATTTGGTAGCAAATTATAGACCATTGACTTGGATCACTTCATTCATTTACATGTGCCTTGCAATATTATATGATCAAGATTATGATAGTAGCATGTCACCTCAAAAATTATTTTGTTTTTATCGTTTACCTACTCGAGGACGAGTAGGAACTAAGCTTGGGGATGCTGATACGTCTCAAACGTATCTATAATTTTTGATGTTCCATGCTTGTTTTATACCAATTGCTACATGTTTTGCATCTACTTTATATCACTTTTATACATTTTTTGGGACTAACCTATTAACAAGATGCCGAAGTGCCAGTTCCTGTTTTCTGCTGTTTTTGTATTCCAGAAAAGCTAGTCTGGAAATATTCTCGGAATTGGACGAAACTACACGGGGGCCTATTTTTCCAGAACACGCCTGACGGAGCGAAGGAGCAGCAGAGGAGGGCCACCAGGAGGCCACACGCACCAGGGCGCGGGCCCCCCTCTGCCGCGCCCTGGGTGGTGTGGGCCCCTCGGGGGTCCGCAGCCGCCGCCCTTTCGCCTACTTATTCCCCCCGACGCGAAAACCCTAAGTACCTGAGCAAATATCCACGAAAAGTCCAGAGACGCCGCCGTCGTCAACCCTAGCTCGGGAGGGTTCAGAACCTCTTCCCGGCACCCTGCCGGAGAGGGGAATCGTCACCGGAGGCTTCTACATCGCCATGCCTGCCTCCGGAGTGATGCGTGAGTAGTTCATCCTTGGACTACGGGTCCATAGCAGTAGCTAGATGGTTGTCTCTCCACTTTGTGCCATCATGTTTAGATCTTGTGAGCTGCCCTACATGATCAAGATCATATTATTGTAATGCTACATGTTGTGTTTGCTGGGATCCGATGAATATTGAATATTATGTCAAGTTGATTATCAATCTATCTTATATGTTATTTAAGATCTTGCATGCTTTCCGTTACTCGTAGATGCTTTGGCCAAGTAGATGCTTGTAACTCCAAGAGAGAGTATTTATGCTAGATAGTGGGTTCATGTCTCCGTTTAACCTGGGACAGTGACAGAAAGTTCTAAGGTTGTGGATGTGCTGTTGCCACTAGGGATAACCTAACGATGCTATGTCCACGGGCATATGTGTTTGTTTACATTACGCACTTTACTTAATGCAATTATCCGTTGCTTGCAACTTAATACCAACGGGGGACTCGGATGACAACCCGGCGGTGGATTATTAGTCATAGATGCTGTTGGATAACGGTCTATGTATTATGTCGTAATGCCCAATTAAATATCATAGTAGTCAACATGTCATGTATATGCATTGTCATGCGCTCACTATTCGTCAATTGCCCAGCTGTAATTTGTTCACCCAACATGTTAGTTATCTTTTATGGAGAGACACCACTAGTGAACTGTGTAAAATCAAATATGAAATAATATGAAAATCCTAATTATTGGAATTATTTTCAGATTTTTTTAAATTTTTTGAACTGATACCTTCCGCTGCTAGGTCACCCATCCTCAAATTGTTCCAACCCTAGCAACGCTTAATTTCTAAGTTCCACCCA